>OY776280.1:67270379-68015379 GCA_963675445.1 Linnaemya vulpina | reverse complement strand
AACAGGAAACTTTGATTGCAGCACCGGAACCTAAAAAAGTAGCTACTGCACCAAATCTCTCGCGCAATGTTACTCAAGGTGCCTTAGGTCATCGTACAAATCGAGTCACAATAAACTCCTCCAATATCTTGTCATCTGCCAACGTGACTGAGCTGGTGGAAAATATACCACCTCAACCTCAGCCACCCACGACAGGAATAGTACGCTCACGTACAACCAATAATGCCTCACGTTTGTCTTCGGCCACGAACTCAGGCATAGCCGGCCTTACAAATACATCCTCTGTTGGCAATACATCGTCATATGGTGGCGGCGGTAATGCTACAACTAATGCTTCAAGTCAAGTAACTACTAGCAATTCTGGTGTTCGACGCTCCTATGTTGTCAAAGAGGTTGAGCGTCTTAAGGAAAATCGCGAGAAACGTCGTGCCCGTCAAGCTGTAATTAAAGAAGAGAAAAATGCCTTAATGAATCAAGATCCTGGCAATCCCAATTGGGAAACCGCACAAATGATACGAGAATATCAATCTACTTTAGAATTTAATCCCCTAACAGATGGTCAGGCCATTGAAGATCACCAAATAACGGTATGTGTGCGTAAGAGGCCATTATCGCGCAAAGAAGTTAATCGCAAAGAAATAGATGTAATTTCGGTGCCACGAAAAGACACATTGATTGTGCATGAACCACGAAACAAAGTCGATTTGACTAAATTCCTGGAAAATCATAAATTCCGTTTCGACTATGCCTTCGATGACCGATGTGACAATGCAATGGTTTACAAGTGAGTAATTGTAATACAATTCTCAATATTATTCTGTACTTTTCATTACAAGCATTTAAAAAAAAGTATTCATGGCTCTTATTATTTTATTATATATTCTATAAATATAAAATCAATGTTAGGAAGCGGTAAAAATGGTTTTAGGGTTTAAATAAAAATTTACAGCTTAAAGGCTTAAATTATAAACAATAGTTATTTTAAACTTATAATTTCTAAACAAAATAAGCAGTTTAGAAATATAAAATATTTTTTGATGAATTAGACATTCAAAATATATAGACTAGACTTTCACAAAGCTTAGAGTGAAATCATTTCACATAATTTCAACAATGCGATTTTCCCTGTTATTGAGTTTTTTAAATAATCATAGATTCCATTACAATTTTAGGTTGATGTAGATATATGCAGTTCATATTATGTCTCCTTGCGACAAGTCCATTTTTATTTTTGGTCCAGAACTTTAACAATTGCTAGGCATTAATTTTCATCGGAATTGAAAATCGGTGAATAGTTTTGCTAATAGTAGTTTTGATTGTTTTAAATCGATTTGTTTCAAGTCGGTTAACTTACAGAACAGGAAGAAATATAAAAAAAAAATTGGAAACGCATTTTTATCAACATATTCCAATTATAAATTATGTTTGTCTAGAAACAGAGAAGTTATGATTAACCACGAAAAGAAAATTAGTCTGTAACTCTCAGTGCGCTAGAGATATCTAGAAAATAAAATTTATGTATATTATAAAATATGAGAATTCCGAAATTGAAAATAAACTAAATTGAACACAAAAATATCATGCCTTGTAGTTCTCAAGAATTAAAAAAGCACGTGGCTGTTTGCTCTGTTGATTAGGGACGTTAAAAAAATTCAGATGCGTATTGTCATGTGAAACGTAAAATTATGTACAAAGTGACAGAATTTCATTATGAGAGGTTTAGCCAATGAAGCCCATGTTCGAAGTTGTTCTAATCAAAATGAAACCAACAAATCTTCCTCTACCGTCCACTAATTAAACAAAATTTAGTTACATTGTTTTACATTATATATCATGACATCTTAAAAAATATTAATAATCAGGCATTCTCTTTTAAAAATATTTTGAAATATCATCTGCCTAAATGATCTAGTTACATATTAGGTAGTTGGTAAATTAACTTTGATGTGCATATGTACATACATATTTATTTTATATAAAGGAATATAACATTAAATGCAACAACGTTCCTTAAGTCATTATTTATAAATTAAAACGGTGCTAGCTTTTATTTTCATTTTATACAAACGCATATAATGGAGCTCCAAAACAGCTGATTGGAGGAACATATGCTCATATGTACGTACATATAATGATAAAAAGTTTGCTGAATTTGAAACCCAGTGTGTATCTGCGTGGAAAAGAGACATATCAAGATTTTGTACACACGTATAAATAAAAATATTTTTTAAAGATCTATATATTTGTATATAATTATGTACGTATAATATACACATAAATAAAAATCAGATACGTCAACGTAGCCACAGTCATTGTCTCTTTGAAATGATTAGTCATACATCTAAGCTTTAACTGCTGCTACCATTCTTCCAATTTACTCCTCTTACACTTGTTTTGTGCACATTAAGTTTTTTTTCATAATTAACAAAAACAAAAAAAAAAACAAAAGTTTGTTTTCAATCCGTTTTAAATATCTGTATTATTATGGGAAATTTGGGCTGGCTCTGTAGCTTTGTGTGGAAAATTGCACAGATTTATTAGTATATGTACGTATGTAAGCATGCATACTGATTAAACTCTATTTTCTTTTGTTTACCACCAACTCTCATGCACGAAGAGAGATTTTATGTATCACCTTTTTCCGCCACTAGAGTCACCAGCTGTAGTAAGACTTAATAATTCTTATTGTTTGTATTGTTGTCTTTTGTGTTTCGTTTGTACATATATTTTATTTTAATAAAAATAAGTTTTCGGTGTGAACTGGTTTTATCATTTTGAGTGAACTTTTTCCTGTGATTTGCCATGTGCATTTCCTTATAATAGATTTGAAATAATAATATTGATCTTTATGATTATGATGACTAAAGAAAATTGCAGGGAAATGATGCGTGTAGAACGTGTGTTGTATGCTTGCATGTGCAGACATATCTCAAGTATTAGGTGTTTTAAATTTATTAGAAAGTCTAGTCATTTTAGCGAAGGTATATTTTTACAATCATTTGATGGAGATATTGATCTACATATAAAACTATCACCATAGAATTGCGGTTTAGAAATTATTTATATGCATTTTTTCAATCTCATGTGGTTGATAACTAACCCACAGAATATTTTATAACAATTACCAACAAAAATTTCTATGAAATATAAACTAAGTTAGTTAAAAAACATTACTTTGCCTTTCGAATCTTTGTTTATCTCTATGGATAAATATATGTATATCTATCCCACCATGTTCCATTAACATCATTTCTTGTTTTCAAACCAAATGCCAATAGCTCTCTAGTCAAATTTGTTTGCGAACATTACTTAATGGTGGTTTGTTTAGTTTATTTAATTCCAAGTATTTGCACTGACTATAGCGTTGAGTATTCCTCCCGTTGGGTACCTGCTTCAAAACATTATTATTATTATTTTTTTTGTTGCAAAAGGAGTTTGACGAAATATTCATGACGTTTATACGTTTTTGTTTGATTTAAAGCGATTGGAATCCCCATTTATTCGCAATTTCCTGCACAATGGACCAAAAAAAAAAAAAAGAATGCGAGCGAACGATGAAGATCGATTTTAGACCTTCTCCCTACTTTGAATAGGCAAATAAATATCATGTTCTAATAATATAGTAAATTTATTAACTTTTAGATTTTATTTTTCATATTGTCTTATTGATACTTTTTTGTGATCCAGAGGATTTCTAATAGTATAGAGGTGTAGAAAAACAAAATAGATTCATATCGAATAAAAGTTGTTTGTTGGGTTTTGGTTTGTATAAGTTTGATAGCCTACTGCACTTATTATAATATGATTTTTTTATCGTTTGAGAGTTTTCATATAAATTCTCAAATTGTTTATAAAAGTCTTTTCAAAAGGTGAGAGGATTAAAACTTTTCTAAACTGCTGTTAAAGTCTACTGGAGATTTTATAAAAGCGACAATGAAATGCATATATACATTAATTAACTAGCCAACAAATAAATTTCATATTATGTTAGTTGATAAGTATAAAATCTTTTAAGAGATTCAATTTTTTAAATATCATTCTTATATAACAAATGGTAATAGTCGATACCAAAAATAATTACTTTTGTAGTAAAAAAAAAATAGCAATTTCTCGTCAGGCAAATGTTTGTTGGAAATCGTCGTCAAAAAATTCGGATTATATAAATTAAGCTTAAAATCTCTAATATATTTTCAGATACACGGCAAAACCTTTGGTCCAAACTATTTTCGATGGCGGCATGGCAACATGCTTTGCTTATGGTCAGACCGGCTCCGGTAAGACACATACAATGGGTGGTGAATTTAATGGCAAAATACAGGATTGTAAAAATGGTATTTATGCTATGGCAGCTAAAGATGTATTTTCATATTTGAATGGACCACGCTATCGACATTTAAATTTAGTGGTGTCAGCCAGTTTCTTCGAAATTTACAGTGGAAAAGTATGTTACCATTATATATAAATCGATAATTATATAAATTGTTTCAATGTGTTTGAATTTGCCTTTAGGTTTTCGATTTACTGTCCGATAAACAAAAACTTCGTGTCCTGGAGGATGGAAAACAGCAAGTGCAAGTTGTTGGTCTCACCGAGAAGGTCGTCGACAGTGTTGAAGAAGTATTAAAACTTATACAGCTCGGCAACAATGCTCGCACCTCTGGCCAGACCTCAGCAAACTCAAATTCATCTCGTTCTCATGCAGTATTTCAAATTGTTTTACGTCCTCCTGGCTCTACAAAAATTCATGGCAAGTTCTCGTTTATCGACTTGGCTGGCAATGAACGTGGAGCTGATACTTCTTCGGCAAATCGTCAAACACGTATGGAGGGTGCCGAAATCAATAAATCCCTATTGGCATTGAAAGAATGTATACGTGCTTTGGGAAAACAGTCTGCACATTTGCCCTTCCGTGTCTCGAAACTAACACAAGTATTACGTGACTCTTTTATTGGAGATAAAAGTAAAACTTGTATGATTGCTATGATATCACCGGGACTTAGCTCATGTGAGCACACCTTAAATACTTTACGGTATGCTGATCGCGTTAAGGAATTAGTAGTGAAAGACATTCTACGCGAAGACGATGTACTACGCGAAGAGGATGCAGAACAGTTAATGTACGAAGAAGATCAAGAGACTAATAATGTCCAACAGAGGGCTGTAAAGCAAAATAATCATACGAATCATAATAATAACAACAACAACAAAAATGGTCAGATGTCGGAGAATGATTTGGCTTTGTTGCATTCTTTAAGCGTAAGTTGGAATTATATATTTAACATTTCTAATATATTCTCAAAAGTAATGGAAAATATAATTATCTTCCATCTGGCGACACACCTACTAGCTCGGATCATGGAAACATGGTGTCTTGCCATTTCATAAATTGGGTCGCTTTAAAACAACTTAATTAGAAGAATAAAACTACTAATAACCTGAAGAAACTTGTGTATAATAAACATATATAATAAGTTTCTTCATATTTCATACATATCAATGAGAACCACATTTAACGTTCGTTTGAAATAAACAATATAAAAGTGTTCCAAAACAATACTAATATCCTAAGTTGGTCAGGCTTTTCTGTAGTTTTCAGTTTTTATAACCTTCATCAAAAATATTAAAGAATATAAATATATGTATAGGTTTAGGACTGTCCATTAAATTTTTAAACTTGTAGACGATGATTTTTTATATACATATAACAAAAGAGGAAGTTGAAAAGATTCTTTCTGAAACTGTAATGTAATATCTTTTTTACATTATTGATGATACTTTTTAAATCAGTTTGTAAAATATTATATGAAACTTCGTCCGGTTTTTCGTCCTAGTTAGTGTCGTTTTGTAAATTATTATAAAACATTCTTCAAATCACATTCTTTTGTTTTGAACAATTATTAATTACTTTTTTCCAAATTTTGGTACGTCGTTCAGAAACTATAGTTTCAAAGCTTCTTCTTAAATCTGTATGTACTAAAGCAATTATTTGTTACTTTTTTCCAAATTTTGAATTAGGAAATGCAAGACTTCTTTCAGTTCTATTAGAGACATTCAAAATGTTCTTCAGACCACCAGGCAGCAATGAGTTCAAACAATCTGTATATACAGGCAGCCAATAAATGTTTTTAGTTTAGGATATTTACTCACTTAACGTATTCTATTATTAACTACTTCAAAAGTATATAACAAGTAAATTGAACTGCTTTTGATTTCAAATACAACACTGTACAAAACATATATTTTATAAGTGTAAAGTTTTCAATCTAGAATGAATAAATAAATTTTAATAGCTGTGTGCTTTATAAAATTTTTATAAAACCACTGTTATATTGAAATCTAATTCATAAACGAGTGATGAATTATTATAAATAATTCACTGCACATATATGAATTATAAGAAATGAGTTTTGTACTTTTTTCTATGTGAATAGGATTTAGTATATAGTGTGGCAGTGAAAAAAAAGAAAAAAAGCTATTATAATCAGTGATATAGAAAGAAACCCGTTAGTTTCCCGAAACGCAAACAGCATATATACACTGCTTATGTGAGAAATCCAAAACTTGTGAATGAATTCCAAAACTTAATTATTAATAATCAACACAAGCAAGCCGAACATGCTGCCGAAACCGCTTTGATTCGAATATAATAGAAAACGTCACTATTGGGAAGGAATAAATCATCAAATTTGAATTTTTCAGTTAAAATAATTGTTCCCATTGTATAAGCCATCAACATTTGATAAGAAAGTGTTCAATATACATCATATACTATAATCACTAAAATATCAATTATAATAGCTCCAGTACCAATGGATAATACAAAAAACGTATGCGTAAATAAAAACCTTAACATTAACAGCCGTCAACTTTCATCAAAATCGGTTCACGCACTACAAACACAATGCATCTTATTTTTAGATATACATATAGATATCAAATATTATTTTCAGGAACATGACATGTCCGATGAGTTACTTGTCCAGCATGCTGCTATTTCCGATTTACAACAAACGGAAGAAACGGTTGTTGAACAACATCGAGCCGTTAATGAATTCCTAACACAATTTCTACCCGAATCAGAACGTTTATATAATTTAACCAACTATGTTGACTATGATCAAGACTCTTACTGTAAAGAAGGTGAAGCTTATTTCAGCCAATTGGTCGACATAGCCACTATGTGTCGAGATTTAATGGCTGACTTTCGAGCAAAAATGGCTAAAGAGGAAATGCTTTCGTGCACTGTTAAACCACCAGGCAAACGTTAAGCGATTTTATTAGACAGTAAAAACATGATTGAAATCCAAACCACACCACACAGCAAATACTCTCTTCTTCAAAGGAAAAATTGTGGAAAGAAATAAACCCTTGCATGAATATGGGAAGGACGAACCCTTTTAAGTATTAATTTGTTTACTTTTTTATATAGAAAAACTGAAATTTAAATGAATTAAAAAAACAGTGCCGTTTTAAATTGCACTTAAAACTATATATTAAATGTAAAACGAAAAACAATTTTAAATTAAAACCTAACACTAACAGCAACAAGAAAAATCGAACACCAACCATATTTACGTTTAAAAAAAGGAAAAAAAAACTCATTTTATTTTTGTTTTTCATTTTTTCATAAACAAATCCAATTATTTTTGGTCTACAATTATGTTGAACTCTTATTTTAGTATTTCTATTAAAATATATACTACTGCAAACTATTTTTAAAACTTATTTTGAAATATTAATTATTTTACTGAATATTTAAAATAACTTTTATTCTTTAAAAACCAAAAATATAAACAAACTGATTTTAGAAAAAAAAATGTAAAATTCTGTCAAGTATTATAAAACAACTGCAGCACTTTAAAATTAAACAGCTTTTGTTAAGAATATAAAATATAGTTATAAAACTGAGCAAGTGAGATAGAGAGAGAAAGCTTTAAAAAAATATCGAAAATAACAGCAACTGTTAAGCATTCACCTCATAGGCGTCATTAAAAAGTTAGATACGCCAACTTTACACCCACGTTCACAATGTTGCCAGTTTAATATTATTATTTTTTCTGTATACGTAATTTTGCTTCCAGCAACTTTTTCTCTTTCTGTTAACAAAAAGAAAAAAATTATGAGATCTTATATCATTCCTTGGCTCCTTTCGAAAATATACTTGCTTATTTGTTGATATCTTTTTTGCTTCTGTAGGGAATTTATTTAAATTAACCAAAACGCATTTAGAAAATTTCAAGTCCAAAATCTTTTTTGAACTGGTAAACTTGCACATGAAAGGCACACGTCATCTCTTTAATCTAACACAATAAAAGACATAAGTTTTTACAAAAGATCATCAAGCATTTTTAAAGACTATCACTTATTTATTTATTACTTAGGTTGAATTTTTTCACTCGATATTACAGCTAGAAAATTTATGAGCTACAATTAGCAACATGTAAACGATATCAGTTCTATTTTCGGTTTTATATAAAAGAAATTAACAACAACACAATTCATATTTATAAATCAAAAATAGTTTTTGCTCAAGCGTGTTGTCAAAAAAAAAAAAAAAATGTAAGGGGACTTTAAGAGAAAGTATTTTTAGTCTTTTTTTATAAAACGCTGTTTTGTTATGTTAAAACAAGCTTACATAGTAAAAAATTATTCTTAAAAAATTTTCAATAAAAAGATATGTATCAAAAACTAAATATTAATGATTTAATTTTTCTAATTCAAATTTATTATATTATAATTGGAGATATAGTATCGATAGTGTTCTGTTACACCTGTAAGAGTAACTGAAATAACGTTCAAATGCACTTTTTATATGCCTCCGGAATAAATCGGTATAGTGATTGTTCACTTAGAATGTTATACCCTAACTTTCCAGTAATTTTAACCGTTAAGCTTTCGTAACGTGATTTATTATGCTTTTATAGGCTTTTGCGCTTTTCTAGGTGATTGATGATGTTTTCTAGTCCTATAAAATAATCGAAAACGATTAACACTATTTCGAAATTTTGCTTAGTTCGCAATATCTCAAAAACGGAGAAAAAAACTAGAAAAATAAACCGTTTGTTGAAATGTGCTGGTCTGAATCGATTCTAATTACGGTAAAACTCTTTTTGAATGATAGCAGCTCAAAAGTTATAAACGAGTGATATAATTACACTCATGTAGACATATTGACACCCTCTCGGAATTAGTTGCCTGCGAGGCGTTCCGATGAACCCAAAACTTCCAGATCTGATGAGAACTAGATTTCCGCAAAACGCGGTATAACCAATAATTTCCAACCATTTTTTTTTTTAATTTAAAATTTTCTTACCCAAAACCAAAAAATTCTGGAATTATTAACAGTCAAACAAATTTAACGCAAAAATAAAGATATTAAATTAAAAATAATTGTTGCAAACCGTTGTTTTCAGACTACTATATTCTTTAATATATTTGTAATAAATTGAAGTAAAAACCTGTTATATGCCATTAACTTTTCTTATAAGATTCGCTTCTCTTGCTATATAATTTTCTATATTGTCAAATCTCTTAAAATGAACTTTGATTACTTTACTGCTCACTTTCTTCTTAAATGGTGTTTATTTAATTTTATATCAATAATAAATTCTCAATATTGCTTAACAAATACCGTTTAAAGAGGTAAACATACAACATGGAAAACTAATAAAAAAAAATACTTTAAATTTTGTGTTATACAAATGCTTCAAATAAGTAAGAAAAAGTAATATATTTAGATTCTAAATTATTACATAAATAAATAAAGAAAAAAGCCCTATTATTTAAATAAGAAACAAAATTGTTTTGAATTGTTATAAATTTCTTATTTCGTTTAATACTTCAGAACGTCCCAAAGATCAAGAAAAATCTATCAAACATCTTAATTTATTTTCAAGATTTCTATGAATTTTACCCAAAAATCAAAGCAAAAAATTAGCGACTTTTTTTCTTTCTATAAATGTATCAAAATTAACGTTGTTTCTTTATAAATGCGTATGTACATGGATCTATTTCTTAACTTTTTGACTCCTTAACAATAACTATACATATTTTTATAAATAAAAAGCAATTGTTGTTAAATTATTTCATCACAGCGCAATGAAACCGGGATCATCAACTACATCCTGCTCGCATACGTCGATTAGATCTATCTCACTACTTACAACTTCTGGATCGTCTATCATCTCATAACCACTATCCAAGCACTTTTCATCTCTTTGGTGTAGCTTTAAATGATACTGGAATAAAATTAGAAGTAACTTGATATCCTTTAATGCTAAATAACATCAAATATTTACCTCCAAATGATGTTTCCTTCGAAAAGGTTTCATGCAAAAGTTACACTTAAACTTTGGTACCTCTGTGTGTATTGTTCGCACGTGAAGTCTTAAGTTTTTATGTGTAGTAAACTTCTTATTGCAAATATCGCATTGAAAATATTGCTCAGTATGCGTGAGCAGATGAGTTTTCAAATGTTCCATCATTAAATAATCTTTTCCGCAGATATTGCAAACATATGGTCGCAGTCCGGTGTGCAAACGCAAATGTATTTTCAAATCTGCCTTGGAAATAAATGCCTTTTCGCATAAGTTACACTTGAAATTGCGTATGTTGTTATGACCATTCATGTGATATTGATAGTGGACTTTTTGGTTAAATGTTTTCTGACAAATTTCGCATTGGTAGGCGGGTTTATCATTGTGCAATTTCATATGATGGTGCAAGGCGGCTGGCGATTTCAGTTCTTTATAACACAAATTGCATGGATATTTTTCGTCGTGCACTTGATTTCTAAAAACGGAATAATAGATTAAATATATTGTTCACTCGGAATTTCAAAATGGGAATTTTCTATTTTACTATCAGAAAGGCTACACCTTTCCTGGTTTTTATTTTGAAAAATGCGGCCTCTAATTTCATTTCTAGATTACAACATTTGTCTAACTGGTTCAATGACGTTTTTTTTTTTTTTTGTTGTAAAGAGTCATCATTCATGGGGTTTCTTATGTAACTCGATTCGAAAGTAAAAACGTTCGTAATTCTATGTTCAATAGCATCGATTTACATACATAACCCCCCGGAATAAATGTTTAAAACAAGGAAAATATATCAAAATAAATTTTAATCTGATACGGACATCGCTTACATAATGAAAACAGCCAAACATAAATTCGTTGATGCCCTGTTTCTTCTAGGATATACAAACGAATACTTATATAGCAAAATCGCTAACCTGTGTGATTTGTGTTCCTGTAAATTATCAAAATCCAACTGGCATGGTACACATTTATATTTTCTTTTCGGAGGATGTGACACAGCGCTTCTGTTATAAACCTTATTTAGTCTTCTTTTTACATTTGCACTTTCAACTTTTCTGTTATTCTCCTCATTTTGAATATCATCTATCTTCTCGTCTAATATAAAATCAATATCATTAAAAGATGACACACATGCTGTATTTTCTGTAGAAATATCATCATAATCCAGCACATTTTCATTGTTGTCTGATATGGAATCCATTTTGCTTTCATCATCTATAAGTTCGCAAATTTCCGTGACATAATCGTTATTGTCGATAACTTGTTCGATATTTATTTTTGTATTTTTATTGGTTTTATATGAATTTAATGAATCGTGTATATTTCCAGTCGACTCAATTTTCAAAATGTATTTGTTTGCAAAATTACCATTTTCTGTTACTGCAGGTTGTGCTGTATAAGTATGAGATATTTCCCCTTCTGTATATAAGATTTCTCCATCTAATTTGTCTTCCCCATGAGCAGAGAAGGCATTTGGCTTATGTTTTTCAAAATTCGTACATGTATTTTCCTGATATTCATATTCTTTTTCAGTGATCTCAGAAGCTGTTAAGTTTTCCTCATATACTAAAAAGTCATCGCATTCTGAAATATTTTCTTGGTAAACATCATTTTTTTGATCAATTTCTAACTCATCTTCATATTTCACTGCTTCCCACTGCAGCTTCTGAGTCTCATAAACAGAATCTTCTGGCTCATTTTTTAGGTAGTCATAATTTTCTAGTGATGCCTGGTCATTGTGTTCATTGTCATTAAGTTTTTGCAAGTATTCCAAAGTTTTAAGCGCTTTATCTTTAAGTTTCTTGAACAGTTTCATTTGTAAATCGCAGCTGTTGCATAAAAATTGTGGATAATAATTCGGCGTATTTAGCGAAATCTACAAATGAGCAAATTAAAAACTTATTAGAAATTGGAATAAAACACATAAACATAAAGGAGCAATCACTTACATCTAATAAATTCTCATATAATATTCCAGCTTCACTAAGCACTTGGTTCCCCTCCGGTTTTCTGTTATATTCATATAAACATTGACAGTCACCATCCTGATTCGGGCTTTGACACACCCTACAACTGTTTATTAAATCTGGGTTTAACATAAGCATCATTCAACTTATTTATTTACTTCTTTCAAAATGTGGTTAATAATTTTGGAAATGGCCAAACATTGTTTTGTTATGATTGACATTCACAGTAATGTGGTGCCCCAACAAATACAGGGTGCGGAGAAGTGTATTACCACGTAAAAATTATTTGCTTTGTGTAATATAATACAGGTGTGACCTCCTATACCACCAACCTTTGTTTGAACTCAAGAGTTCAGGTCACTTCAAGTAACGCACATAGTTCCGGGAACCATATCAAATTGTAATATATGAAGTAAAATCTCGAACCCTGTCGATATTGGATTAGTTTGACGCTTGTGGCTTTTCAACTGTCCATCAGCTGGCTTACTACGCGTTACCCTGTTTATTTTGTTTATCTTGCTATATTTTTATAAACAGGGGGTTTTCAGCACAATGAATGTCCTCAAGAAATCTCTTATGGAACTTATAGATGAAATAGATTTGGAGGATATGCAGTATGTTGAAAGGGATTTATGTTTTTATGAATTGGTAAGTATCATAGTTTAATATTAGAAGTTTAATTAATTACATATATAACATGTTTTGCAGGTTTCTTTAGGATTCCTCCTGTACGGAGACGACGTATCAAACACTCATTTTATATTACAAAGATTAATAATACTATCACAGCATCCACCACAAGCCAAAGGATTGCAGCAAAATCAACTACCTACAAGTATACTAAGAAATTATGCGAAATCAAATTCTCAAACATGGAGATTACATATTATTGAGGCATTAGCTATTATAAAAGCAAAAAGAGTATTAAGAAAATTGGGATTGCCCTGGCTGGAAATATATATTCATTTTTTACCCCATGTAGCGGAAATTAGTCTTCATATACACCCGCTACTTAAAGCTCTACATTCGATATCAGAACGTTTATCACCAGACAAGGCAGGCAAACTTATTCACGAAGTCAATACAAAGTGCAATATTAGTCAAGATTTACGTTTTTATGATTTCTCATATTTAGAAATTTTTCTATTATATTGGCTGACGAAACGTACAATACAAATAGGAGACAGACAACTTACAAACTGCAATGTTGAAGTTTTAATTGAATATTTTAAATTGAATAATATGGATGGGCTTAAGGATATACTCTTGGAAACAATAAACCAAAATATTCAGGACAAACAACCAGCAAATCATAAAATGCTTAATGTTGTGGAAAGTAAGCATAATACTAAAAAGGATTCTGGCTTATACAGTTCCCATTATCTCGGCAATGGCCCTAATAACCTACCATACAGTTCCCACGAAGTTAGTACTGGTTGTAACGATAAAATTTCTACTGGCAGTAAAATTAATATTGTTTCACAGCAGGAAGAACTTGAAAGTTCGGAGAGTTATGCCATCAGTCGAAAAAACGCTGGTTATATATTGATTATCAATCAAAGTCAATTTTACAAAGAAACAGATCCTAAATTAAAGGTACTTAACACTTGAAAATTTATGTAGAAAATTTAAAATTTTAAAAATTTTGGCAAAATAAAAGGCGTCGAAATTTAACGATGCTAAAAATAAATCTCTTTACAAAGACCGCAATAATTTAAAAATATATTTTTTATATTAACCAAGGTAAAATCAATGAATGTTTGTGAGAGTCTAATGAAAATATTAATATATTTCTATCGAAATTTAGCATCTTGTCCCATTCATGGATGATTCTATACCCAGCCGTAAAGGGACTAATGTTGATCGCGATAAACTAAAGGAACTGTTTTCCTCTTTTGGTTATATACCATTGGTGTTTGAAAATCTAACACATATGGAAATTTTGCACCAAATACGGGAGACTGTTAAGAGAAGCTTACTCAAAGACTCCATAATTATTTGCATACTCTCCCACGGAATGGAAGGTAAGGTATGATATGTAATTCTGTCTCAAGCATTTATTTCTATATCTTAAAAAAAACCAGGCGTTGTTTTTGGCAGCAATACTATACCTGTGGCAATAAATGAAATTAAGGAAATATTAACATCGGAAACTTTAAAGGGTAAACCAAAGATGTTGATAATACAGGCATGTCAAAGGAATATTTCTACAAATCACACGGTACTGACTTATTTGTAATTTAAGTGTGTATTTCTACTTATTTTATATTTTGTTTTACAGAGCAGCTCTATATATGTAGCAGATTTTTATCTGGATTCTTATGCCGACATATTATTGGCGATGTCATCCATTCCGGGAACCGATGCTTTGCGCCACATTGAATACGGAAGTTGGTTTGTGGACTCCTTGTGCAAATTTACCCAGAAGTATGGCGATTGGTAAGTGTTTAAGAAATTAAAACTTTAAATATGTATGAAATTAAAAAAATAGTCATAATTTTTTAATTTAGCAAACATATGTTGGATATTTTAACTGAAGTAACTTGTGATATTTCTAAAAGAAAAGGCGATGCAAACCAAGTTATGTTACCTTCAACTAGTAGCACAATGCGCAAGGAGTTATATTTGCCTAAAAGAGTGTAAAATTAACAACAAAGGTTGTTTACAGTAAACATACATACATACATATATATCTATGTATATAATTAAAGCAATAACAAAAATAGTGAAATTTTATATATTGCTTTATTATAAAGACAATATCGTTTGTGTTTTAAATACTATTCCCAGAAATATAAAAAAGTCTTCCTATTGCTTAAAGTTCCCGCTTAAAAATATGTGCAACCAACGTTAGAAACAATAGAGTGTGTGCAACTTTAAAAATCAGCAGCATTTAAAACTTTAAAATGTATACCATCATATATGCACACTGCGTTGGTCGATTATATTATTGTCAAATATGTTAATAAATGTTATTTCGGTGCAATTCCTCTCTATATTAAATTTGTGAATAATTCCACTGATGACCAGTGGCCCAAGTTTTTCTGCCCAGTCACATCACAATTCATTAAAGCGCCAATTACATAAAATAGTATTTAAACGTTTTAAATATATTAGGGTTGACATCACTTAAGTTTGTTAAATTTATACCAAAAAGCTAAGTAAAAATTAAGACGACAATTAAAGCCAACAATTTATCAAAATGGACCGATGTAAAACTCTAATGGAACGTATAAATGAAGTGAATGATGAAGATTTACAGTATTTGGAAACCGACTTGAGCTTTTATCAATTGGTAAACGACTCATAAAAAATAAAAGGTACTTTGAAAATCAAATGACTAATACCCTTGGTCCCAGGTTTCTTTAGGCTTCTTATTGTTTGGCGACGATAAATCCGCCAGCGAATTCTTGCTGCAAAGATTAATAGTACTTGCTCAAAATCCTCCTCAAGGTAAAGGCTTCAATCAAGATGGCGGGAAAGTTGTAGCAAGTGGCATATTAAGAAATTATGCGCAGCTAAATCCCACATCCTGGAGGCAGTGTATTGTGGAAGCTTTAGCAATTATAAGAGCTAAACGTGTGATACGGAAGTTGGGTATACCCTATGAGGAAATTCATAATCAATATTTGCCTCATATAGCTGAATTTAGTGTTCATATACATCCGCTACTGAAGGCGCTTTATAAAATTGCCGAACGCCTAACACCTGATCAAGCCGGTCGGCTAGTTAATTACGTAAATATGAAAAATGATAACTGTCAGAACTTGCGATTCTATGACTTTACATATTTGGAAGTATTCATACTCAATTGGATGACGAAACGGGTTATTTGCTTAGGGAATAGAAGTCTTGATGACTGCAATGTGGAAATACTAATTGAATATTTTAAATTTAATGATATGGATTCGTTTAAAGACTTGCTGATAGATACCATAAATTTAGAACTAAGCAATGAAAAAGGCGCTACAAGTGTATCGAATAATGTGGATGATAAAAGCGATACATTTAAGGATTCTGGTATCTCTGTGTCTTCAAAAAGGCATAGTGACAACATTAAACAGGAAACTCTAACTACGTCAAATGATTTCGATGCAGCTGAACGTTATAAAATTAATAAGCAAAGTGCAGGTTATGCTCTAATAATAAATCAAAATAAATTTTATCGGGAAACAGATCCGAAATTGCAGGTAAATCTCTATTATATACATATATAGATAATATGCACGTAAATTATAAATAATGCTAAGCTGATAAGCCTTTACCATAAAGAAACTTTAAATCGTTTGATGAAAAAAAAAACCATTTAAAGTTCAAAATTTAAAAATCCATTTTAAGCATCTCTTGCCTGATTGTAAACTTAAACCGACAAGAAAAGGTACTGACATTGATCGTGACAATATTGAAGAACTGTTTTCTTTATTTGGCTATATACCGTTAATATATAATAATTTAACACATTTGGGAATTTTACATCAAATACGAGAAACCGTCAAGAAGAGTTTACTCAAAGATTCTATTATTATTTGTATACTAACTCATGGCATGGAAGGTAAGTCGGATTAATAACAATTCAATATATAAAACAAAACAGTCAAGTTTTATCTAATAATAAATATATGTATATATACAGGTGCTATATACGGATGCAATTTTATACCGGTGGCAATTACTGAAATAAAAGAAATATTAACAGCTGATATTTTAAAGGGTAAACCTAAAATGATTTTATTGCAAGCTTGCCAAAGAAACGATCCAAAAGTCGATACTGTACGTAACATACACTCTTACTAAAAGTATTAGAACATTTAAAATTTGTCGTATTTTTGATATATTTTTACATATTAGACAAGTTCAAAATTAATACAGAATTTTTCTCCCGATGCATATGCCGATATGCTGTTGGCCATATCGGCTATAAAAGGAACTGAATCTTTGCGTGACACATCAAAAGGTAGTTGGTTTATTGAATCCGTTTGTAAATTTGTCAAACAATATGGAAATCGGTAAGTCCTCAATCTATCTTTATTTATGAATATATAGTACTTTTGTTTCCTAATGCAAATAGCAAGCATATGTTAGACATTTTAACTGCTGTTATCAATGATATTTCTAAGAAAAAAACCCTTGAAGATGATGTAATGTTACCTGAAATTTCGTCCACATTGCGTAAAGAGCTTTATTTGCCAAGCTAAATATGTTAATTAGAGTCGAAGATTTTTTTATTTCAATACATTAAAAAATAAACTTTGTCAAAGAAGTGTTTGACAATATATTTGTCTGCTAGTTGATAGTAAATCACAAGCGCAGCATAGATATTTTGTTCTATCTAATAATTTTTATTTGATCTTTATTGGCAACAAATTTTATTTCAATAAATTTTTAGTTTCTTATAATTGTTTAAAAAATTTAAGCTCAAAATGAAAAAAAAAACTGTATGTTACATAAGTCTTTTTGATCGGTCTTGGACTTTCCCACTGATTTTCAAATAAATATTCCTCTAAAAATTTTACTATTTTAATATTAGTAAATATATAAAATGATATTTTCACTAACTATTGTATTCTGAAGTCTGAAAATATATAAGCATGTTTTAAATTAGGTATACTCTAGAGCTTTGAAATTAGTATATTGTATGAAATTCCATGTTAAAAAAACTTAAAATATACATACATACTTTGATTTGGTTATAAATATGCCACTTAGATTTTTTGTCAATTTTATTAATAAATGCATGTCTTTAAATTAAAAGAAATTTAAATTTCTTTTTTTTATATACATATATATAAAAGTATATAGTATGTATGCATATATTGGTGGAAGAATCTGGGAAAATGCATATTCAAAACTAAATTCTTGACGACCCCTGCTAAGAATATTTTACTTCTATGTTTCACTCAAGGTGCATTAATATTATGTATATATATATATATATATATATATATATATATACATATATATATATACATATATATATATATATATATATATATATATATATATATATACACATATATATATATATATATATATATATATATATATATATACATACATATATATATATATATATATATATATATATAATATAAATAAGCAAAATTAAAGAAATTACGTGGTGATCTTAAATGCCTTAGATACATACATATCTTCAAAGAACCATGAGTTCAAAAGTATATAATGTTTTTGGCACGGTTTTTTGTGTATAATTGGATGACATTCTTTGTGAGCAAAAAGAATGAAGTAAAAGTAAGAATGTCAATAAATGTAAGGAGATACCTGTAAAAAATTACGTAAACAGATATCGTTAGGGTTTTCTACAGCCCTATATATACCTCCTTTTTTTCTGCAAAGTGGTGTAGAACCTTTCTACATCTGACCATCGATAAATGTAAGTGCAACCACTATTGCTTCTGAATTCCGTTTACAACTTGTGCGAGCGGGGCTGTGTAGCATTTCAATGTGCTTTGTTGCCATGAGTTAGTTGTACCTCCTGTTACTGCCTGTTATGTTATAACACTATCTTACAGAGTAGCTACTCTGTTCATTGCTAAACGCATAATGTGCGGTTTGGTTTCTGAAAATCACCTTAAAGTATGCTGTAGTTCATAATAAATTCTTATTGTTTTGTCAGAGCTCCCTTATTTCGGGTTTCGTACTCAACGAGGGAATTCATATCGAGTTGGGGATCGGCATATGTTAGCGTCATTTCAGGGATTTTTCAATGTTTTTAGGCATGTATGTACATATTTGCAAGTTAAAAGAAGACAAAATAAAAAGATTTTCTGTTGCTTTTCAAGCAAATTGAAAATGATTTTTATCACTTTTTTATGTTAAAAATTAAATAGGAATTTACATAAAAACATCTTTTAAATGGTCTCATTTTTCATTTGCTCTTTAATAAACGTATGATCAGATATATTAGAAGTTGCAATGTTTATACTATTGAAACAACAACTGTTACATTTCATTGTTAGTTATTTTGAATTTTTCTCGAAATCATCTGTACGTGAGCTTAAATTGCGATACAATTTTCGTAATACTTATATTGTAAAATTTGTCCCATTTTATATATATTTTACTGGAAATAAAAACATCATAATGTATATAGATTTTATTTTATATATGTATGTAGCTGTTAGTAGATACAGTTAAAAGTTTATATTTCTTGATTTTACAGAAATATTAGTTTTATTTAATTTTAAAATTAAAAACAAATATAAAGCTAAAAAAAATCAAACGTAACTTATTTAAAAATTTACAGCGATTTTCACTAACATTTATTCAAGTTAAACAATGGCTTAGGAAAATAAACCTTATGTAATAAAATACACATAATCTTTATTTGTGTTTAAAAAACATATGATGACTCTAATTAAATAATGTTGAGAAAAAAGCCTTAGCATATTTTTGTATACATACATATATAATTTTTAAATGAGCATTTCTTTTTTATGTTAGTATTGAGTTTAAACTTATACATGCTAAGAATAAAATATTTGCCTTTTCAAATATATTTACAATTTTATTTTGGAAGTTTAGCTATATATTTGCTATTCATCAGAACATTATTAACTTTGATATAGTTTTGTTTTTTCTTCACAAAAATTTAAATTACATATCTATACTATATATATAAATGAAGAAAATATAAATGCCATCATTTCTCCTTTTAAATGCAATTATTTTAAAGAATACATATAAATACAATTGAAATGTTTAAAAGAATGAGCTTCAAGGGGATCGCAAAATTTTGTGCTTTGGTGCCAAATTAAGAATAAATGCATCATTAAAGGCATAAGACTTATTCTCAAAATTTGATCTGAACATTTTCCTCACTGGGGTATAATTCATACCCATGATGCTGTGCTTTCTTGAAAAATTAGTTACTCGGTCGTACGTACTTAAATCCAGACACAGGCACTGTGTACTGCATTTTACCGTAAATATTAAATTTCTTAAACTAAGTACGGAAAGCTTAATATCCGGAATGGACTATTTAACCTATAAATTTATGCATGGTCGACTGTCATGGTTTCTATGTTAAATCGATTTAATTATTTCTGAATAAATATTCTTTTTATATTCGCTTACAATTAATCCCTTATTGCTTTTCAGGCCTGCAATAGTTCATCTGATTTTTTTATTCAATTTTACTCTGAACATCTATACAACAAAACGTGCAGTAGACAGCACTTTCATTTCCCCATTTCATTTGTTTAAAAGAAAATTATGGAAGTATTTCTAAATAAATTTTTGTAATATATTAAAAAATTAATAACATGCATTGATTTGGCAAAGTGAATTTTTATATGTCTATGATATATAAATAATATTTTTTAATATTTATTAATTAAAAACGTTTTCCTTAAAAGAGTCCTCATCATTTTTGCTTATGTGATAAAAGTATTAACTTAAACAAATACTTTTCACTTATTACATTTTCTACTATGTGAAATCAATGCAGCGGCTATGTTCTGATGTTTATCAGATCTTACAATAGTGTCCCAACTTTAGATGAAAAATTCACAGAAAATTTGGCAATATAGCCAAACGATTTGTGTACGCTATTCTGCATACCAACAAAAGATGTGTATGTTAATGGGGCCGTGGTGAGCCATAATAAAGTTTCTTAAATCATGCAATGCAAACAAGCTGACAACGACAACATAAATTCCAGGTGTCAATGTAACCATCCGCTTTCTGATGGCGTTGTAAAATTGTTAAAAGGCATTTTTATTACAATATGTAAGATCTGACAGCATAACATACAACTGATAAGTTCCTTATAGTATTATTGTGTACTCAAACTTAAAGTTCTTCGCAAGCCCTATTCACTTTAAAAGCTGACTAACAGCTATTTATTTTTTATTTCTGAACGGCACCTTATAAAGTAAACCTGACTTGTTATTTTTTTAATTCTTTAGTTTTTTTTTTATTTTTCCTTGAAATAAATTTGATAAAGTTATTGAGCTTTTGGTTAGGAGGACTTAATTTGAAATTAAATTTAATCCCTGTTTGTAAATTAGGAATACAAAATGTTTTCTTTAGTACTTGTTTTTTATGTATATAAATTAATTAACTAAAAAATATAAAAAAAATAGTTTAAAGGAAAATAAACTTAACAAACTTCGCTTAATAGCGCAATCACTTTTAGGATAAATTATTGAAAAATTCCTTTTTGTTACATATTTGAAAGAAAAACTTGCTGAGTTTTTTTTTTCATTTTTTCATATTATATCTTGTAAGTTTCTCTAGGGGAAACCAATATAAAGCTGTTAAATTTCTTTTTCAATTTATGTTTTCGTTTTTCTTTATATGTATGTATTTGTGTAACAGACAAGCACAAGCTTGCATAATTTTTTGTTTTTATATAATGTAAATGTAGTGTATATGCAGTGTGTCTTCCTTTTTAAATACAGTAGTTATATACTTACATTTAAAATATCTCTTTTGCTTTACATATAATTATAAACCGAGTGTTATGCTATATCCCGTACTATTTCAATTTTATCAAACATATCCGAATCGGGTGGTATGGTGGTAAAATGTGTGCGATCACTGCGGAAGGTGTTTCGTTCGTTTGAACTCGTTTTCAGTGAACGTTCCGATGGTGTTTCGGTACCGCTTAATTGTATACGTTTTTGCAAAGCTGACACAAAATTCTATGTAACAAGAAAAAATCTGTAAAAATGTTCTCTTTTGTAAAACAAAATTGCACTTACCTGCGATATTATATCGCCACGAGCTGTACGAACTTGATAAAGGTAACGAAATTTACGTTGTCTGGCCTCTTCGCGAGTTTCACGAGGTCTTGTTTGTATGCGTTGCAATTGTTGATGACGTTTTTGAAATACTCGCTTACGATGGTCAATACCCCAGGCTGTGATAAAACTTTGTATCATAAGGCCAATTATAATGCTCACAGGCCAGGCAAATATAAGTATGCCACCATAACAGGCGGGCGGATTTGGATGAGGTTTCATGTCAAATATCTAAATAGAAAAAGAAAAAATGAATTTTAAAAATTCTAACGCATATTATTAATGCTATACAAAATTGAATGAAAACTTAAAAAATCGTTTTGCAAAAATCGAGCTTCCGTCTTCCCTGATATTTCCTGTATTTAAAAATGTATAGATGTGTGTGTGTGCCTGTGTGTGATTAGAGATTTTTAACGGCTTTACCGAATCGAAACAGATTCAAGGTGTTCCAAAGAGTTCTCTAAACTTAGATTTTCTGTGCATTGAAACCGATTCGAATCGGTATACTTTATTATAATAGATTTCTTTTTTAGATATTTTCCCAAACTTGAAAAATCAGTACTTGTTGTAGTACTTATTTGGACCATTTTGTATAAGTAATTTTTGAATATTTGGATGAGTGGATTTTGGCGAAATTTACAAAAATCCTTAAAAATAAAATAAAATTTTACTTCTTAGTTGTTTTGACAAATACTTTTTTTATAGTTGACATTTAAAGCAGCTGTAAAGTTCAATCTTTTTGCAAATTGTCTTGTATTTGGAGGAGGATACATAGGAAATAAGAGTTTCAATTCCATTTTTGTTATACGATTTTTTTCTCTTTTATTTTTTATTTAATTTTAATTATAACTTCTTTTTTTTACTTTTTTGTATTTGACATTTGGAACTGTTGTTAATTTCAATTTGCTTATAGATTTTCTGGTATATGGAGGTGAAATAAGGGTTTTTAATTCCTTAGAACTTTTGCATTATAATTTTTTTTATTTTTTGTTTAAGTTGCTTGTAATATATTTTAATCTTTAATTCAAAAGTGTATTTTTTGGAAAATATTTGATCGCCGTTATCGATCGATTTCTAATCAGCTCTTAACATTTAAAAAAACCATGTCGGGAGCCTAAAACCGGTTGATTCGCGTGAAAAAGCGATTGTTTTTAAGCCTCCGGTCGATATATTTTATCTGATCCGCCACTTTTCTCCATTCTTTTATAGGACTCGAAAACTATATGAATCACGGGGTTATAAAGTGGTAATCGATCAATTTATTTAAATTATAGCAAAAAAAACGTTAAAATAAATAAAATTATCGTCGCTGCGATGGCCTCTAGGGCCAACTGTTTTCCATATATTTTGTATTACAGTTTTAAGTATCTTATCGCCGACCGATATTAAAGAAAAATATATAGTTTAAAAGGTTTTTTTATGCAGATATGCACAACATAAATATATATATATATATATATATATATATATATATTTTTTTTTTTTTATTCAACAGATTTTGATCACAGTTCGGTCCCCATTTATTTAAAACTCTTTTAGTTAGTTATCGTTTTTGACTTCAATAAAAAATTTAATTTTTCTGTAAACTTCAACTTTAACTTTTTGGTCTCACAAAAGTCGGAAGCATGGCAATGAAAATCTGTTTTACAAATTTCGAAATAAACAAAACGTCAATTGCAAAGAGGTATCCTTTATTTTTAGTTTATATTTAGAAATTATATATTTTGAAAAATACTGACAAAAAGGATAGCTATTGCTACAAAAATTTTCAAAAAGTCGATATTTGTAAAGAGGTACCGCTTGTAAAATTTCCAATTTTAGATTTTTTTATATGAACAATAATCGCCCTTATTCTGTAACTATTTTGCTGACGTGTAGTAGGAAATTTATCCACTCCTCGATGATAACAATTAGCTACTTCTGACAGCCAGGAATTACTCTTAAAGGCCTTGAATGTTGCGACACGCTATTGGAAAGTGTCAAATTTTTGGTATTTGGTATTGTCTTGCCATGAAGTTGATACATTTTTACGGAATAGAGGCGAATTTATTATAAAATCGTTTTTAATATACTTACCCATTTGGTCAACATAAGACCATGTAAAAAGAAATCGATCGAACATATAATCATGGCTGAACCGACAACGCTGGTTGTCAAAATTGTTATATATTTAGCACTGCAGAGTGTAAGGACCGAACAAATAATGGCGCCACCAATTAAGGCGACTGTTATCTCAGGTTGCTGCAAATGAAAGTAAATTTATTTATTAATTAAATATTATAAATAAATATAATAAGAAAATCTCACCCCGAATTCGTTATCCGGCATAGTGGCTACACAAACGGCCATTGCAGCTCCTGCTATTATTACGCCGGCAAAAGCACTAATAAAAAATGTGGCCACAGGATATGTTGAACCCAATACGGCTCCAACTAAACCGCCCAATAATGAAGAGCAAGCATCAGCTGGTTCACCTAAATAGCCTGTTACATAAAGGCGTAACATAGCGACCGCTTTTATACCAATAAATGCTCCAGTTAAAAAGCCCACAGCGCGCAAGCACCGATAACCTAAAGAAATAGTATTTAATATAATTTTCATGCTTTTTGCACTCTATCAAAAAAGTTGACTTTAGTATAAAATTAAGATGAAATATATTCAAATGTGACAAATCCGGTTGACACATTCGGTGATTTTGGGAAGGCGAAACCACTAGATCCCAATGTGGGTGAAAAAATTCAAAAATTCATAAAACTTCTAAAACGTATAAATGAAATTGCACATTTGCGATAACCCCGGTACTCATTTCTACTTTAACAGGATTCACCCATTTGTTTTAGTTAAAATTTCGGTCAACTCTAAACATTTTTGTTTCCGGATAAAAAAAAAGACGTAAAACTTCATTTTCAAATAGCTCTTTTTGAACCAAAATCTTGTGCGAAACAAATTTCTAATTTCACTGGAGCCAAATGATAAATATTTTCTAATATACTTTTATATTTTGTGCCAGTTTACATTGTGCAATTTTTTCGCTGCATTTCTTGAGTTTATAGTGAGAAAGAGTGAAAAAGGAATAGAAAGGATATGATAAGAATTGCAGCGACAAAAATCGCACAATGTAAACTGGCACTTTGTCAAACACAGAAAAATCCACAATCTTTCTTTTCCAATATAAGAGAAGTTCAAAAGTCTGTAGGATATTTTATGAAGATTGAGGAAATGAGAATCGGTTTTGGTTTTAGCAGTTGGTCTATATTCTACTTACCTAAGAGAACAAAAACGATACCAAATACAGCACACATGGACCACAACATCGCATACATGGTATCTGGTTGTGTATTGGTGCATGGATGATCCTCCAGGAACCCCTGCAATAAAATACAAAAATAAAGTAAACATCTTTCATAATATGATCCTTTTTTATATTAATATTTGTATAGGCTAAATTGTTCTAACTTCTCAGAAAGACATGGTGATAAATATTCCTAGGCACAAAGGAAGTAAACATCAGTTTTGTTCAACTTACAAAGCAGAGCAGAACAGCTATTATCGAAAGTCGCTACACTTTCATCTTCAGTGCTCATGTGTATATTGTGTTTATAATCAAGAACAAATCACATGCCAACTTGTGTTTCTTAAAACAAACACACAAACAAATTTCAAATAATGAATTGCAGTTTCGGGCACAATTGCGGAGGCCAGGTTCATCTCCAAACTCCAAGAATGAGTGATTACGAAAATGTCAATTTGTTTCGATCAAACTACAGAGTGTTGTTGGCTAAAGTAGTTCGATGCCGAAAATCTTTAAACTTTTGACTTGTACGAAGAAATGATATAGTCTAGAAATTCTATATGTTTTTATTTCGTCTAGTTACGGATCTACTTGTACATGGGTAAACAAATGTTGCAGCTTATAAACCTGCACAAAGTTTACAATGAGTGGACCCTCCGTAGCCGGCAGGC
The DNA here is from genome assembly GCA_963675445.1 of Linnaemya vulpina. Classification (NCBI taxonomy): domain Eukaryota; kingdom Metazoa; phylum Arthropoda; class Insecta; order Diptera; family Tachinidae; genus Linnaemya; species Linnaemya vulpina. The sequence goes on along the minus strand of OY776280.1, from coordinate 67,989,366 downwards.
AACAACTACCTTTTGCTTAAATGTCCCAGTAATGTAAATACTGACCACGGCTACGCCTCAAATGGTTAATACGCTGGGTCCAATTTTAGCATATTCTGTCCCAACCTATTAATATTTTTCAATAAAAAATTCAGTCCCTATAGACATGAGGCTTAACGTAGCCTCACAACAAATTGTCTAAAGGCGTTAAATCTCAAGATCTAGGCTGCCAATTGACTGGCCTCAGTGGTAAATTAAATATGTAGTTTACCGAACTACCATATACATTGGGCTATTGTTTCTCATGCTGAGTGGCATGTTTATTGCTAAAGCCCAGTCCAGAGAAAAATTGTAATCAACGTTCCTGCCTTCTTCATCTTTGAAAAAGTACGGTCCAATGATGCTACTGGCCCATTATGCACAACAAACAATATATTTTTTCGGGACGTATCAGCAGTTCTTGCAATGCTTCTGGCTGCTCTGCACACCAAATATAAATTTTTTTAATTGTTCATTTATCCATTCAACCAGAAATGAACTCCGTTGCTGAGCACAAAAAGTGCACGATGCACCTTCTTGACAGGGAATGAATTTTGATAATCAAATTTGATAATCTGCAATCTGAAATTCTGATCGTCGATTTATGATTAAATTATAGATCAAAATTAATATGTTTCACTAAAAAAAATCACTCTATTATTCATATGAAATTTAGATTATTTCGTTTTAAATTCCCTAAGTTTTTTTCATATTGAATTCTAATCAACTTTTATTCCCCCAAAAATGATTCATCAAACACAAAAGAAAACCTGCTTAATATAAAAAAAAATATTAATTATTTTCAGAAAATGTTCCATTTAGAAAAACAAATAATTTAGCTCTTCTTTTTTGCATTGATTTAATTGAAAATAAATCCGTCTTTGTCGTCAAAATATAAAATGTAAAAATGTAATTTAAACATTCTACTCCCATATATATTCTTCAGTGAGTTCAATGGGTCATAGACATCAACAACAAATGCAATCAAGAGTGAAATAAAGGGAGAGGAGAATAACAAAAAAAAAAAACAAAAAAATATCAACAGCAAAATAAATAATAGCATCCTTTTTTTTATTGTATGGCCTCAAACTGGTGTTGATTACCGCAAAAACAAAGCTGACGAAGAGCGAGGGTGTAGTTAAGAAGCCAAATAGGAAAGCACGCTTTGAGGTGCAAACTAAATTCCACATTATTCGAAAGTAATTGTCGAATTTGTGTAAATTATTATTATTCTTTTTGTAAAATAGTTTTGGGCTATAACTTCGAGGTTTAATATTGTTAAACCCTTCATGTCACTCTGAGTAAACAACAAGAGTGTGTGTGTTCTGAAAACAGCGATGACATAAACTGACTGTTTGCTACACAAGTGCACCGAAACTGGGTCAATCTCTAACAGACAAACTCACCAGCAATTTTTCTTATTCTATATTATATTTGAAGTTACTTTAATGCAAATTGTAAAAACTAGAAAACAAATAATATGATTCCACACACACACATAAAGTAGAACAGACATTAACATTACGAATTGCGAGGGGACATGGAAAAGGCACTGCTCCTTTAGCAACAAAGTTTGTAACATTCTTCTTTAGCAGCAATTATTTAAAACACATTTCTATAATATTTTTGAGGAGATGGAATGGAAATGGAAGTAAAAAAGTACTAAAATTTTTTCCTTGAAAACTTAATCTTAATCACGTCACCAAATTGCATAAAACTTTACAATTATCGTTTGTGATTGAATTGAAGTGCTTCTTGTAATGACATCATAGGCCACCCGAAAATATATAAGACTAAGTCTTGTGTTCACTACTTCAACCAACAGCAGTCTGAAACTCTGATTTCTCTGACGAATTGTGATGTTGTTTTTTATTATTTCATTAAAGGCCAACATTTTAAACAAAACTAGGCTACTCCGTTAAAATGTTTTCTGCACGCCTGGTAATCTGTTTTCAGATTAACTGAACCTAATTTAACCGACATTCTAAAAAAAAACCCCAGCCTAAGCGTAGTGAATCTGCTTATATAACTTATTTAAATAAAAATAATAATTAGAAGAAAACTCAAAAATATTTTGCATCTCAAAAATCTGAGGTATCGCGTTCAACAACATTCAAGCCAAACAAATGCATAAGCATTGTTTTTTTTATTTTTATTTAAAACGAATTACATAAAAGGGGAATATAATTATATATATATAGTTACGACTGTTATTGGAATGTATTTGTGTTTGTGTACGTTTAGTTGCTTATGCTGCAAAGGACAGAAGCAAACCCTTTGCAAGCAACTATAAACCGTTGGCGGTTTTCCACAATTTTGTTTTTATGCAGCCGAACATGCATTTGCCGATGTTGTTGAAAGTTTGACTTCAGCAGAAGTTACTGCTGCATATTTATTTTATCATTTGTGGAATATTCAGTTTCTAAATTTAAGCTGTTAGACTAAACAAATATTTATGTGATTTCTTCAATCCGTAATTCGTTTCCATAACTTTATCAGTTTTATTTTTCATATCTTCAAATTATCCGCTATTTGAAAAAAATCTGGTGCTCATCAAATCTTCACGTTATGTGGACTTAGAAAGCTTCCCTAACTAATTCTGAGAGCCTGTCACAATGTCTGTATGTATGTATGTATATATGTGTGTGTGTGAGTTACTATTAAATGCCTCATAACTTTTGAACGGCTGAAACGAATTAAACCAAACTGGAGACGTTCTACAGAGTATTCTTGAACTCTTGCTTTGAATTTAAACTGATTCGTAGATTTGATATCTCACAAAAAATTAGAAAAAAATATTTTTCAATGTTTTTCTTAATAACTTTTAAACTAATCTTGAAACCACTTCGATCACTGTAAACTGGGTAAAATCAGTTCAGCCGTTGGTGGGATATCGTGGCCGAAAAATTCGGAAAAGCGATTTTATTTTAAAAACTCCAAAATTATTGATGTAACTGATCTGTTAGTGTTCGAAAATTGTTGATTTGAGAATTAAAATAATAGTGTTTTAGCTCAAAGAGTTCAGAAGTATAGAATAGCACAAAAACCAGGTTACAATAACTACAGGGATGGTCTTTAGGGTTAACCGTTTATCACATTTTTATTATTCCTCCTTCAATGAATTTAACTTGAGCTTTTAAAATATTAAAACCCTCAAATTCTATTATTTCATGCACAAGTACGACATGGTAAATGACGTATATTTTTTTTTTACTCTTCAGTTATCGGTAACACTTCATCTTTGACATTATGTTTATTTATATGCATAAATAATTTGGGTCACTTAAGCAATTTTCTTTGGATGCCAATGCCAAAACAAAATCAAACTTATTGCTGCGTTAAAATGGAAAAGAACAATGATATATGAGTCCAATAAATTCTATGTAACCTTCACACCAATACATAAATACTTGCAATATGTGTATTAGGGTGCAACCGCTTTGTTAAAGTAAACAATTTTATAGCGAAAAAGTAATAAGATAAAATATAGTTGTGAAATTATATGTATACGATATGCTTAAGATAATCCTGGATATGAAAATTATAGATCAAGTCTAAAGGGGTAAAACTTTCACATCGCAGCAAAAGATTTTTGAGCTACAAAAAAGGCTGTCCCTAAAGCGGCAGGTCGTTGCTAAATTATGTAGTGCCTCTTGAGTCTTTTATTTAATGTTTTGGGAGCTATTTAGATGTACGTCAGTCATCACGCCTAAATAATTCGGAAATGTCTTTGCTTTTATCCAGCAACTGCCAACATGTACGACAATAGTTTCCCTAATTTTTCAACTACTTCAAAACCACTTCAGTTTTATGATCAGCTGGTGTTAATCCCTTAGAGATAATTCAGGATTTTACGATCTGTCATTCGCAATAGTATACTAATTCTTTACTAATTATTTGGCTTCATATACCAACGCTTTGTCATTTACGAATCGAGTTATTATAATATCTGTATAGTAAACTAGCTCCCTATTTCAAAAATAGTCCTTTACAATTGCCCACATATATCCTGGGATATCTAATAGGAATAAAACATAAATATTCTCCTTTTTACTCTTTTTGTTATCTGTTGATCTAGATAGCTCGAGCTCAAGGACTTTATGATACCAGAAGCATTACTAGGCAGAGTTCAGCGAAGAGCTAATAACTGTTTAACGAAAATGTTCTAAATATAATTTTGCAGAAAAGGATTCCTTCTACAAGAAGACATGAGAGGCCCCTCCTTTTAGTACTTAAAGCTAAACACAGTAAAACTTAACTTTTTTTTATGATTAGGACCAGTAATCAGGGGAACGACCCCTGTTGCAGAGGGCATGTCATAAAAAAATATCCCACGACTAATTATCAATTATAAATTTTTGATAAACAATTGATCTGTCATATAAGTCGTATATGTAGGGATACATATCGCACACTACATCATAAAGAGTCACAAGGTAAATTTAAAAATTTTTGTTTATATAATTTCTTGTGCCCAAAAAACGTTTCCTTTGACTCAAATTTTTAGCTGCATTGACTTTCAACTATTCAATAAATTATGTTAAAGTATTATGATTTGTTAAAGTAAAAGTTTATTTATAATTGAACAAATTTTTAACCATTTACACAAAAAAAAATTTATCGTAGAAAATTATTGTTGTGAGCATAAGCAACGACTCTCTAAAAAACCTTGTTATTTTGTGTTATGACTGTTTACGATTTAGTGTGCGATATGCGAAAAGAAAGTGTCTGGCATCGCTCGCTCTACATGCATTTGACATACCAACATTGTAAACATGCTGCGTTGCCAGTGTGTATGCCATACACATAGAAAAAACCTCAACTGTTTGCGGATATATGAAATTATCCTTGACCCTGTTTTTTCGTCGTCACCATCTTAACGAATTGTAAAAGGTAAATAAAATGATGACGCTGAGACTGGAAATAAAAAGTATGCCTTACCTTTATAAAAAATTGCCAATCCATTTTGTGAATTTCAGGATGTTCCGTTTCATAAACAAATACCGAGTCCATGTTTGAAAGAAATGCGTACTTATTTCAAATGATCTTTACTTGTTTTACTTAATATTTCAAGGAACTGAAGTATATATTATATATATATTTTTTTTTTAATTTCTATTCAGTAATAAGTTTATGTGAGTTTTTATTAGTTTTTTTACATAAAAACATTTGTTGTTCACTCTCACTGCCTTTTAAAGGATAAACAAAAGTTTAATGCACAGAAACAACAACAACAACAGAGCAAATGTTGTTTGAGTAAAATTAAAACAACCACAACACCAGCAGCAGTAGCACAGACAATCCACAATAACTGTGGGTACGGTCAGTGGCACATTTCTTTACCACCCCCTTTTGAAATCTGTTTTCTTTTTGTTGTTTGTTTATGTTCAATTTTCTTTTGGGTTGATAGGGAGAGCAGCATTAACAAACTCAAGAACGAAGGAACAAAAGTACCAACGAAACAAAAACTTAACGAATGCTTTTAGGGAAAATTCCTTTGTAACTCGTGCTCATACTTTCAATGTTGATTAAAAGGCAAAATATTAAAACGAAATAAAATGTTGACACCTTTTTTCCCCATAACTCCAACTCTACGAACTAAGAAAAATTTTCTTCACTGGTTGAGTATTCTTTCCTTGGAGCAACTGAATTTGATACTTTTACAAGAAGGATACTAAATATTATATTCGATTTACTTTTATTCTCAAATATTATCATATTTCTTTTCACTTTTTCTTTCAATTTCCTAGCACATTTGCAATACACAAATTTACATCTGCACACCAACACTCTCGCAGACACATTTCTTTTAAAAACAAAACATTTTAATGCGCTGCTCTTTTCTTTGCCTTTAATTCCATGTCCTTTCACTACTCAACGCTCATTGCAACTGTGTGTGGTAAATTTATGTTTGCCATCAGGAAAAGAAATGCCGCAAAATAGCTTTTGCTTCAAAAAGCTTTTTGCAAAACAGGAAACTTAACGAATTGTATTATCGTGTGGTCGTATGGCAATCGGACTTATTTTTGACAGCTTGGAATAAGGAAATGAAAATATGCAGAGTTAGCAAATGTTAAGAACAAAGTTGTCAATTTTGTAGCGACTTAAAATTATTGTTTGCGGTCAGGAATTATTTATATTTTTGTTTTCTTTTGTTTTTAATATAATGGGTGATTTTATAAGAACTATCGGAAATTAAAAAAAAAAGAAAACACACAAAATTCAGAAAAATGCATGAAATATTTATTTGGATTGATAGTTGGGTCGATATAATTTAATGTTTGAAGATTATTTCATGCAAATGTTGGCCGCGGCTGCGCCTCAAATGGTCCATCCGCTTAGTCCAATTTTGGCATACTCTTTCCAACATTTCGGTCGGTATCTCACGAATAATGCTGGCAATGTTGGCTTCCAGTGCGTCAATCGAAGCGGGCTTGTCGCTATAGACATTAGCCTTAACATAGCCCCACAAAAAATAGTCTAGAGGCGTTAAATCGCACGATCTGGGCGGCCAATTGACTGGTCCCAAGCGTGAAATAAACTGTTCACCGAACTCGCCTCTCAATTGGTCCATTGTTTCACGTGCTGTGTGGCATGTGGCACCGTCTTGTTGAAACCACATGTCATGCAAGTCAAGCTCTTCCATTTTGGGCAAAAAAAAGTTTGTTATCATCGCACGGTAGCGCTCACCATTCACAGTAACGTTGTGATTCGCATCATCTTTAAAGAAATACGGCCCAATGATGCCGCCAGCCCATAATTCGCACCAAACGGTTGTTTTTTGTGGATGCATTGGTAGCTCTTGCAATGCTTCTGGCTGCTCTTCACTCCAAATACGGCAGTTTTGCTTGTTCACGTATCCATTCAACCAGAAATGAGCCTCGTCGCTGAACACAATTCTTCGATAAAAAAGTGGATCTTCATTTAACTTTTCAAGAGCCCATTCACCAAATATTTGGCGTTGTGGTAGGTCGTTTGGCTTCAATTCTTGCACCAGCTGTATCTTATAAGGCTTCACACCCAAATCCTTCCGCAAAATTTTCCACGTAGTGGAGTAACAGAGGCCCAATTGCTGCGAACGGCGCCGAATCGATAATTCACGGTCATCACCAACACTGGCCGATACGGCTGCGATATTTTCTTCAGTTCGCACTCTACGTAAGCGTGTTGGTGGTTTAATGTCCAACAATGTAAATTGGTGCGAAATTTTTTTACAATAGCCCGAATAGAAGCCTCAGTAGGTCGATTAAACTGACCATAAAATGGAAGAAGCGCGCGATGAACTTTCTTAACAGAGCACGCATTTTGGTAATAAAATTCAATAATTTGCAAGCGTTGTTCGTTTGTAAGACGATTCATGATTAAATTATAGACCAAACTGAAGATGTTTGACAGTGACACAAGATACAAAACGGGCGCGAGCTGTCAAAACTAGTGTTGCCAAAAAGATAATAGCAAAAAAATCACTCGTTACAAGCATATTCACAAGTTTTTAATGTGGTCTTAATTCCTTCAGTTATCAAAACTGAGTTTAGCTGTTATATATATATATATATATATATATATATATATAAAATAGACTCCCTTATTCTATAACTTTTTATCAACGCCAATTCAAAGCGATGTCAAAAAATTACACTTCTGTGGAACTTTTCTTCAGCTATTGATACTTTCTAACTTTCTAAGGCCTTAAAGAGTAGTCACAGGCTGTCAGAAATAGTTAATTGCTGCCCACAAGGAGTAGTTAAATGCCCTCTATTTTGATATTGCCTTGACGTGACATTGAGAAATAGTTACAGAATAAAAAGGATATTTTCACTGATGCCTACACAATTTCAAAAACAAACTGTAGCCTGATAAAAAATTAATTGAAATAGAAGTGCCACCATTCAGTCGGTAGTGAATCTTGTCGATAGTAGATGATATCAACGTCGATAATAGATGATATCAAGATTGGTCGCAATGTTTCGAATTCCAATTTTCTGTACTTAGTTTGATGTTTTTTTTTTGTTTTTTTTTTTTTTTTTTTTTTTTTTAATTAGGAAAATATATTGGGAGTTATTGGTTTTACTCGGTTTTGAAGAAAAAATTATCAAAAGAGAGAATTAATTAGATCTTCACGTTTTGACGTCCTGGGAGCTTCCTTGATTAATTCCGAGAGACCGTCACAATGTCTGCATGTATGTATGTATTTATGTATGTGTATGTATGCGACCCGCTATAACTTTCAAATGGCTGAACCGAATCAAAACAAACTGATTATGTTTTGAAGAACTTAGATTTCTTGTAAATGTGAGCCAATTCGAACTGATAGATTTAAAGGTATTCCAAAGAAACTTAGAGGAAGACCTTTTTCAAAGTGATAATTTTACAATAATTTTTAATCAGCTCTTAACATTTCAAAACAGCGTTGATAACTGTAAACCGGGTCGAAATCGGTTAATCTGTTCGTGAAAAATCGTGAACAAAAAAATTCGAAGAAGTGATTTTGTTTCAAAAACTTCAAAAATATATATCTGAACAAAAATATATATTTTAGGGTTTCTGACTTTTTTATAGGTCTCCAAAACTGCATCAATTACCACTGAAAACTAAAAGAATAGAGCTCAAAGGCAGAGAACAGTACAAAAACCATGCTGCAGTAGCTTTAAGGTTAAAATTAGCGGGAAGTTACAGGGATGGCTTCTAGGTTTAAACTTTTTTCATATATTTTTATCAGATTTGCTTACAAACAAAGAACTTCAAAGTTTTAAATTTCATAATTTTATTTCAAAGGAAAATTTAATTTTTACTAGAAGCTTAAAGAATCCATTTTGAGTACGTGATTCATAAAAAAAGTTATATATGTGTGAATGTATATATACAACAATGTATGTACTCATGCATACATATGTACATATATATCGTAAAAAATGCATACATATGTATATGTTCTTATACATCTACAGATTTTAATAATGTAACAATAATTAAACCGTTTATATGTAAAAAAATAAAACACGGGAACATGGTCGATTGTACCAGCAGGCAAAATTTGTGAAAATAAGTTTCCATTTTATTTTCTTTTATTTCCATGCCATTTATAGGATCCATAATATTTAAAATTATTTTCACGCAATTTATTATCCGCCTCCTTGGGACCGCGCGAGCCATATGTATATGGTATGGGCTTCACTTTAGACTTTTCGATTTCATGTAGAATGGGTGTAAAAATACGCCAGGCTTCGCGCAGCTCATCCGAACGCACAAAGTGCATTTGAGAGCCACAAAAGACATCCAAAATTAAACGCTCATAGGCATCGGGCAAGTAAGAATCGCTATAACGATGCGCATATGTTAAATCCAGTTCAGTTTCTTCAATGTCGAATGTTATGCCAGGAGATTTGGTCATCATTTTAAAGTATAAAGCCTCGCCGGGCTGTACTCGTATCACTAATTCATTGCGTTTAGTGTTACCCTCGAATATGTCACCAGGAATGTCTTGATACTGGATGCGAACCTCAGCTTTACGTTCATTTAAAGCCTTGCCACATCTCAGTATGAAGGGCACACCTTGCCAACGTTCATTATTAATTTGCAGAACACCCAAAGCATATGTTGGTGTTGTGGAGTTAGGATCTACTGTCGCATCATCTAAATAACCCTTCAGAGCTTCACCTGTGCCCTCCGGATTACCAACGTATTGTCCCAAAACCATGTTATCTAAAGTCAAAGCCGGTATACTTTTTAATACCTTAACCTTTTCGTCTCTTATATCGTCCGGGTGACAGGTTACGGGTTTTTCCATGGCTACCAGCGATAAAATTTGCAATAAATGATTTTGCATAACATCACGTATAATGCCGAACTCATCAAAGTAACCACCGCGACCCTCGGTACCAAATGGCTCTTTGAAGGTAATTAAAACTGAGGCAATGTTTTCACGATTCCAAGTCGAACCTAAAATCTTATTAGCGAAACGTATAGTCATAAGATTTTGAACCATTTCCTTTCCCAAATAATGATCAATACGATATATTTGTTCTTCGTGAAAAAGCGAAGCCAAATGGTCACTCAGTTGTTTCGACGATACATCATCACGTCCAAAAGGTTTTTCTATGATTACACGGTTCCAGCCTCTGCAAGATTACAAGAAGAAGAAAGGAAAACACGGACTAGTTAGTTTTGAATATTTAAAAAGGATATCACATGAGAAGTACATATCGTTCCGTTACCTAAAATGCCTAAAAGGTGCTCTTCGTAAAAGTACTTTTTATAAAAAGTCCTTTTTATAAAAAGCACATTTTATAAAGAGTACCTTATAAAAGCCACTTTGTGACATATAACTTTCTATAAAAAGTACTCTTTTGAAAGGTACTCACTGTAAATAGTACTTTTTATAAAAGGTATCTGTTATTAAAATTACCTTAACAAAAGATTTTTCCTTAAATCGTCCTTTTTTGAAAAATTTACTTTTGTGAAAAAGTACCTTTTATAAAAGATACTTTTCATAAAAGGCATTTTGTATCGAAAGTGCTTTTTATAAAAGATTTTTTTTCGCAAAGGATTCTTGTTGTAAATGAAATTTTTATAAAAATCTACGAATATTTTTAAAATGCCGATTTTTTTGCAAAGAAATTTATAAAATTTTTAATTTTAACTTTTTCTTTCATAAATTAAAAAATAAGCTTCTCTGCTTTTAGAAGCAATTGTCCAAAAGGAGGGTTCTACCAAAAATATATCCATTTCTAAGAAAATTTTACCAAAGTAGATTTTTCTAACAAATGAAATTTTCAATTTGAACTTTTCTTTCATAAATTAAAAAATAAGCTTCTCTAACTTTGAAAATTATTTATTTTGAATTATTTTGGCCAAAAGGAGGGTTCTACCAAAAATATATCCATTTCTAAGAAAATTTTTCAAAAGTCGGTTTTCTTTAATTTTCAAAATGTCGATTTTCTTGCAAAGAGGTACCCCTTATGAAATTTTCAATTTTAACTTTTCTTTCATAAATTATATCGCCATTTTAAAAATTATTTAATTGTAAAAGTAAATTTAAAAAAATATTTTTTATAAACTAATTTCCTTTCCATGTCTTTTGCTAATTTTTAGTTTTTCTGAATTTTATGAATTCCATTTTTTTTTTTGTAATAGAATTGAATTTATATTTAAAATTTTGATTTTAGGTGATCTTTGCTATTGTTTGTAGTTGTTTGCACAATTTGAGGAATGTTTGTTCAGGCAGTTGAAACTTTTTAACAAAGAATATGACTCTGAATTTGATATAAGTTCCAGACTTACTTTTTGGACAAACAGATTTCCTTGACGTGTATGGTAACGGTATTGAACACTGACGGTGGTAACGCCAAATAGAATATGCGGTTTGCTACACCTTTATTTTCCATGGTCTCCATATGTTGTTGCAGCATTTCAAAGCCCAAACGACCGTCATAACTGCCCGCAACATAATCATTCAATTTCCAAAACTCTTCGTAGCGTTCTTGTTCTTTAGGTTGGACCTAAAAAAAGGGATGGACTTTTCAAATAAAAATGAAATAGAAGTAGCAATAAATTTCATAAGTAGACGGAAATCTATTACCACGGCTAAAATAAATTTTCCTTAAAATTCACTGCCTAGACCACAAAATTTTTGAATTTGTTTTCGCCTGCGATGCTATTCTGCCACAGAACGATATTAGTGAAATCGTCGTCCAGGTAGTAAAATTCAATTGTAGCCGTAGCCATGATCCAATTTTTGGATCATGGCCAACTGACGTTTAATTTTACGTCACACGGTAATATAAGTTAAATAATTAAGACCAAAAAATTTACTAAAAAACTTGAGAATAATTTTGTAATAAAATGAAATTATAGAACTGTAACAATATTGGCTGTTGGTGTGCATGAAAAGAAGAAGCAAAATTGTGTTCAGTTTTTGTGCATCAACAAACATCCAACTCTGGTGTTACTTTGACTTTTGGACACAAATCATACGACTATTTCAGTAATAACACAAACTGTTGCATTAAAATGGCCGTCATTTTTTAATAGCCGGTTTTTGAAAATTATACTCTCAATAAAAAAAAAACAATTGTTTACGTTGTTTTAAAGAAATCAGAAAAACTCTCTCACAATTATTTTTAATAACCAAAATTATTAAAGTAGGATATAATTTATTGAGTCCATTAAATTATATCGTAATAATTTTGAGCCATAATTACAAATGACATACATTTGAACATGTGTATGTGTATATGTATGTATGTATGCATATGAGCACTTACCTTCATATATTTATCACAGGAGTTGCGTATATCTAAAGTAGATAATTTGGTGCGGGCATAACCACAAAATCTAGTGGGTTTCGGCAAAAGATTATCACGATACAACCACCATAATGTAGGATAGATTTTCTTTTTGGCCAAATCGCCGGAGGCGCCAAAAATTACAAACGTATGAGGTATTTGGCCGTCGAAATGTGTACCCTCACAGACCATTGTGACGGATTTCAAAGATTCAATAATACGTTCCAGGGCTTCTTCGTGACTGCTGCCACCTGCAGATGTACATACACAAAAATCTAAATGAATTTTTAGCTCCAAATCATAAAATTTTTTAATTGAATATTTCAATTATTTTTTAAATAGATAAAGACTTTATATATTCTGTTAGGATCTCCAGTTCTTTATTAGACGATATTGTAGGAAATACTAAAAAGTTGTATGAGCTTGACTTTGAAATTTATAATTTAATTTTTCTTTCTACATGCACATATTTAATTTTTTTTCTCCCGTAAATTCACTTATATATAGAAGGAAATAGGCAAAATTGAAAAAATCACTCCATTGTTGTTTTTGCATTTCAGTAAAGTTTTGCAAAAACTTGAAAAGAAATTGTTTACTATTGCATGACAATTAATTTATTTAAGTATCTAAACACTTATAAACTTTTCAATAATTAAATGCACTGAGCTAATCATTATTGAACAGCAAAATATTTCAAATACAGACAGACCCTTTAAAGATGTCATAGTTAACTAAATACAAAATCGTTCTATTGACTTTGAGTGAGTGTTTATTGATCACTATATAACTGATCCTATGCGTATGTTGTTGTAAAACAATTCTCAGCACACGGTGTCTTATTTTGGACAATTGATTTGTGAAGGAAATTTCTTTTGAACTAAAATTACAGTTATAACTCATAAGTAAATATATGGAAAGCAAGAAAGAGAATAATAAGCAAAGGCGGCTTATAACAGATGTTTAAGATATGTTATTAATATTTTAGTATATATGAAATAGTCAATAACAACAATAGAAATTTATTTCAAATAATCCATTTATCAAGTTCATTAACTATCGATAAGACGTCTGCAGATAAAATATTTAATAGCAACACACAGAAGAAGTATGAATGTATTTAAAAATTGTGCTCGTATATTTAATTCATATATTATATCTGTATATTATACAGATCGCAAGTAATTAGACAATACATACTTATGGCATATATCTCAAAAAATATGCCGCTTTTATATGTACATATACATACATAAATCGTCCGTTGTTTTGTGAAATAGATTTTATTAGCTTTGCTAGACTCTATTTTAACACACTTTGAAAGAACAGATTTACTTTAAACTTTGTACACTTATCAAGAACCCGGTGACAATATAGTAATTTAAAAATTAGATCAGCGTTGCCGTAGTGGATTTTTAAGTTTAAAGTGCTGCCGCTATTTTTTCAGGGAAGTGGCGGAAACTTCTGCCATGGTGAATTGGAAGTGCGAGGAGAACTTTTAAAATGTTGGGTATTTCAACCAAAGTTTTTGGGCATCTAAAAACCTATCCACTGGGCGATAACTGCCTCGTTGGCAGTTATTTTTTAAGTGCAACCAGACCACTGATTATTTACTCTCTTTTGAGAGTTTTGCATCCCACTCGCACCAGTTAACTTCTATTCCTCAGATAACTGTATAGGATTATGATTCTTCTGAGGAATTTTCGTGGTCAGTCAGTTACAGTGACGGATAAAAATTGGCTTAAGAACACTGTCGACATATGGTCAAGTCATCCCTTTGGCATCTGTGCACCGATACTTTGGAAAATATGTATAATTCAAATAATTATATTTATTTCTATATTGGGAATTATTATTTTTTTTGTTTTATTATAAAAGCATGGTTCTTAATTTTTTTAAACTGTATTTGTTCCGAAATGTGTGTCTAATAATTTCCGATAGGAAAGTTAAAAACTTTCAAAAATTGGGAAGCTGTTGAAGAAAGCTTTCCTGACTAATTCTGAGAACCCGTCACTATATATGTGTGTGTATAAGTAAGTAACCCGATTATAACTTTGAAATTATTTGACCGAACCGAACCGAACAAAACATGACGACGTTCCAAAAAGTTCCACTGCACTTATAAATCCTGTGAACTTCCACCGATTAGAAAGCCCAAATTTCAAGAAATCTCAAAAAAAGTAGAAAACACAACTTTCAAAGCGGTTTAACAACTTTAAAAAGGTCTTACACATCCATTGCAGAAAAAAAGTTTAAAACTGCAAGCCGAGTTGAAATCGGCTAATCCGTACGTGAGATATCGTGAACGAGAAAACTCGAAGAAAGTGATTATTTTAAAAACCCCAAAAATTTATAAATCTGGTCAGATAGTGTTCTCGACTATTTTGCAGTTATGGAAAACTACAACAACCACCGCTCATTACGTGGGAATCATTCGATTTATTCAAAAGCTATAGCAGTTTGAAAATTAATAAAATAGTGTTTTACTCGAAGAGTACAAAAGCATGAAAAAGCACAACAAATCATGTTTTAATGAGAAGGAATAGCTTCTACGGTGAACCGTTTTTAAATTGTTATTTTATTTATTTTCAAAGTTAATATCTCCAGCGTTTAATATAATTCAATATCACTTTCAACTTGCATATGCATTTTTTACAATAAATAAATATTTACTCATGTAAAATAAAAAACGTGTTGAGATATCACGCGATTTTTGCATAATATTTAGTATGTATTTGAAAAGGCGTGAATGAATTGATAATATAATTTTACGCACATACATGTTGTTAATATAATGCATAAATAAATTGTTGAAAAGCAATTTTAGATAATATATTTATTATTCAGCAAATAAGCATTTCAATGTGCGTTTAAAATACAGCGCTTAAATTTCATATGCTAATTTTGTGTTAGAAAGTTAATAATACTAAGCGTGTTAGTAAAGTCAAGTACATACACTTGTACGACATACATAAACAAACAGAAAATGATAAACAATGAAAAGTAAAATGCAAAAATACTAAGTACTTTTTAATTGTTAGCATGCATCGCTTTCTATGGCCTTTAATCTGAACTCTGCGATCAACCACAAAATTTAACTTAACTTTTCGCAATCTAATTTTATGATTGCGAAACATAAGTACGTACATACTACATATCGCTCCTATACTGCAACATAGTCATATCTCCAAAAAGATCAAAGTTGTAAAAAAAAGTTTTCAAAAAATATATACTTTAAGATACGTTTGTATAAAATATATTTTGCTACCACATCGGTTCAGCTTGAGATATAATTCCAGGGCCAAATCGTCACACTCGCGATAGATTGACTTCATTTAAAATATTATTTTTTTAAGTCGAATAGTTTGTATATCAATTTGAAATTATGGCATTCTGTAACAAGTAGTTGATCAAATACCAAATCATCGCATTCGATATCAATTGAAATTTCAATACAGGTTTCGATCGATATGGAGTACCGTAATATGCCCACTGTTCTCTTAAAGTCGTTCGATAAGTTAAGAACTATCGCAAACGTACACACATTCTTATAAACAACTGGAAAATTGCACTTAACATCACTGTGCTTGATACGAAACTTTCGCTATTTTACTAAATCAAAAGAAATTCTAGTAATTCTTTCTAACGCCGTGAACGAATGGAACCAAACTGATGGCGTTCTAAAGAGTTCTAATGAACTTATATTTTCTGTGAATTTGAAAGGTTAAATCTCAAAATCGCTTAGAATTACCGGGAAGTTGCAGGGATGACCGGAAGGGCAATCGCTGCAATAGAGGAGCGATACAGAGAGTGTACACATATACAAACACATTTTCTATGCGTTGTGTGCAGTATACATACATAATTGTATGGGTATGTGTCCTTGTATACATATATCCATAAACATGTTTTATAAAATAAAATTAATACGCATAATAAATGAAATTTTAGAACGGCTTTGCGTTATTGAACTTGATGGTGGAAAACTGTATTCATTCGAATACGAGATCACAGTTGTGCATAAATTACAAATACACGTTTATAAGTACATAAATGTGTATGTATGCATGGCTTCACATTAGGGTATAACTTCAAAAAAAAAAAAATTTACAATTAAAAAGAGTTTGATATGTTCATTTTGACTTGCCTGCACCTTCACTTAGCAGGATGTTTATACAAATAAAATAAAAAATGCTATTATCTTAAATGTATTTAACGGCCTTAATGTGTGCAGGTATACAATTGTGGTTCACTGTCTGAAAGCGCAGCTAAAGCTAAGCGGTAAAAATTATAATGAAAAAGTGTTTATTTACAAAAACTTGTTAGTGTTTATTTCAAATAAAAAATCATTTATATTTTCAATATAAATTATAAAGAAAAAGTTCAACGAGAATTCATTAAAACAAACTGTTTCATTAAGAAAACAAAGCGAATTCATAAAAAACAACTCATAAATATGCATTTTTGACCTGGTATTTTAGAATTGTATACAGGGTAGCGTATTTATGTGAGAAAGTGCCCACTTATATGGATTTAAATTATTGTTTTATTTTCCTCAAATTCGTATATTCTTTTACTTTCAATTTTTTACAAAATCTTTAAACAATCACTAAAATCAGTATATCTTTCATATCATATGAATTTGCAACAAATTTTCAATGATAAAATTTATTTAAATACGTAAATTCACATGAATATGAACCTGATTGTCGAATCAACGACACTCATTTATTTTTTTATCATAAACCTCTTTAATTTTGCTGAAATCCGTATCGAGTTTTAAGAGAGAGAAAAAAGGTTTTTATGTTATATTTTCTAATTTTTTATTATATAGTTAAGAAAAATATTTTTGTTTATTTTTAAATTAAAAAATATTTCCGGTAGAATTATTTTTAAAAGTTATTCAACGAATAGTAATCATTGAGGGTTAAGGTTAAAATAGAAATGTTACAATTTATATATATATATATATATATATATATATATATATGTATATATATATATATATATATATATATATATATATATATAAATTGTAACATTTCTAATTTTTTTCTTTTTTAGCTTTGCTTTAATTTTTTATGCAGTTTTTATTTTTTATATGCAGTTTTACAATGGCAGTTTACTACCAGTTAACTCATTGCCAAATTTCGTAAGATAATATTTATTTTTAATGTTAGTGGAAAAAAAAAACAAAATAAGAAAGGAAAGTTAAGTGATTAGTTTTTAAACCTTCCGCTGGAATCGATGACCTCTAATTTAGTTTAAAAATCAAACATTAGAAGTTTTTGAACACCGTACAAACATTTTACACATACTGTAATCTCTAAAACTTTTGTTTTTTGTTTGTTTCTAGTTTATTTAATAAATAAAAATATATTTGTTAAGTTTGGGAGTTTGAATCAACGTTCATGAAAAATTACATTGTTAATGTCCGGTTTTTACTCAACATCCATATATTCAAAAATATACTTTCAAATTTATTACAAGTAGTGTCATTGACTATAAATTACACCTGGCAACTTTACTTTTCGTTATCCAATTAACTGTCAATTTTATCGTAATTGGTATTCTAAACAACAAATAGCATAAGACATGACTTTACAAAATACTCTACAATGACTTTTTATAAACTCATTTTTGAGTATATTGATTCATACTCTCTGATGATAGTGCTGCAGTTTGTTAGTCATTTTTATTTGCAAGATATTTTCGCCGCGAAGGAAACAGCTGAAAATGATCACACCATTAATGTCGTTTGTTTCATTATTTGTTTTAGTTCTATGGCAGCAAATTAATTTGAAAATTAAACACGATAGTTGTTTTAAAAGGCCTATGGTCAGCTGTTAACTTGAACTTGGAACACGATTTGATTAATACCATGTTATTGTGCAAGTAAAAAATAAGACTGTATTGAAAGCAGAGATGCCAACTTAGTGCTTTCAGATCTAGTTCTAGTGATTTGGCGCTAAATTGAACAGAAACATTGGCGATATTGGAACTTTTCATTTACGTAGTGCCTTTAGTGGTTTTCAGAAACCACAAGAGTATATTGAAAATTTGCTGTAGCAACTTTTCTAGTATAAATTATACTCTTAAACATTGCGATTGAAAAATAAGCAAAGCATTAACAATTATTAAGTCGTAGAAGATCCATTTTCAGATTTTTCTAATTTCGGTCGTCAAATTTCAAGTTTGCTGACTTAAAATATAGATATAGAATGAACGTTTGGTTCAATGAATTTGTGTAAATCCCGAATCAAAAATAGATTATATCTGAACACTGTTAATTTATTTTTGATCATTGAATACGGACTTTGCCGCCATAATTTGTGTTTTAAGGATTACATATTACGTTGCGATGTCTGCAGAAAAAATTTTTTCAAATGAAACATACCTAAAACTGACATTCTATTTGAAGAGATATAAATAAATGGATATAAAACTTTTGTAGGTTTTTTTTTTGAAGATCTTTAAATTACTACTAATTACTTTTCTTTTAATTTAAATATAGTGAATAACAAAAGAAAATCCAAAAGGTTTAATGAAAAGTTAGCGATAGCTATTTGTGTTTAAAAAATGCAAAACCTTTATTTGCACTCATAATAAATAAATATCTGTATAGTAAAGTTTTCTTCAGATTTGTATTTTAGGAGTCCGTATGTGTAATTTAAAAAATTCTTGTTTTGTTGGCAGCACTGACGTATAAATACAATAAAATAATAATAAATATCTCAAGTATTTACAAAAGATCCTTTAGTTGTTATTTAAAAAAAAAAACTTACCATTTTCCATTGTTGCTACTTTTAAAGAATCCATTGTCGTCCTATAAATTTTGTAATTTTATAAAAAAAAGGTATGTCTAACCTAAAATACCATGTATTTTGATAAAAATTTTACAATAGAGCACAATTTATTTCTGTACGATTATAAGAAGTGAAGGTACATAAATAAGTTGTTTCGAATAGTACTTCATGTGTGTGTATGCAATCTTCTGTATAAAACACGTTTCTTATTTGATCATCCGATTTCTGATCATTTACTTTTGTTTATTTACTTATTTATTGTACGTTTTTACATTTAGTATTGTAATTGTTTAATTGTTTGAATTATTACGAACAAAACATGTGCGTTTACCAACAGTTAATATTCGACTGATCTTTTAAAATTTGCTTGGGAAATACAAGCAGTTGTCTGCTTTGTATATTTATAAATACATACATAAATACGTATGTATGTATTTATATATCAAGCCTTTGCTGCAGCAGAGTCATAACTCAAAAAAACCTTGTTCTTCTATAGAAAGCGATTTTGAAGTTAATAATAAATGAACATAAAATGTTTCTATCAAAATGTGAATATAAAAAAATAAGTGTTTAATTGTGTGAAATATGTTTAAAATATAAAGAGCGATATGGACATTAATTTTGTATTCTTAACTAAAAATCTAACTTTTCGAGTTATCACTCTCTAGAAGTAATGGCTTGATATTTGTGTTAATATATACATGCATATGCACATATACACATACGCAAGTACACATGTATTTACCCAAAAGTCATGCAGTTTGTAAATCGTTTTGATTAAAAGATTTCTAAATGTGTGCAATCCAAATTATGTCTATACATACTTACGAAACTAAATAAATTGTCAAGTCTTGAGTTATGTGTTTAGATTAGGACAATATCTTTAACCCTTAAGGGGACACCAATACCCAATCAGGTAATGTTGAGCTTCATATAAACCTATTATAAAGACAGTTTTGACACATTGTCCAATTTTCTTATGACTTCCTCAAATTTAGGGGAATGTGGGAGAATTTTGAGCAACTAGAGGTTCATGTACGGTGGGTGTGCAATTTTTACTCACTCAAGAAATTTTTACTCACATGTGATGTATCACCTGGGTTTGGTTTCCTGCATTATTGTACGTGTATGTGGAGACTGTGATAAATAGAATAAAAGCAAAATGTGCTTAAACTGGCTTCTATAGTCGTTCATATTAAGTTTGTTGTACGTAAACATAATAAGTTTCGAAAGTAGACTCTTAATATAAAGATCACAAGCTTGATACTTACATTCACTTCCACTACTTTCATCAGCATGGAAAAAATTTGAATAAAAAAAACACAATGAAACTACAAAATCGTTTTATTATTTTCGGTTATTTATTTTTAAATTATCTTAGATTTTGGTATAAACAGATCATACATAAAAATATTTAATTTTAAATATTTAACATTCTTTATTTTGCTTCTTTTTTTTCTGTGTGTGCTGTTTAAAAAATCCAGACAGCCGACTTTTTTTACATTTTCTTTTCCAGTCCATTGTTTAGGTTCTATGAACAGAATTACTTAATATTATTTGTTCTATTTAAGTGTTGTTTTAATTATATGTAGCGTTCACACTGCAAATCTTTTTTAACAATACAAAATTAATAGATAAATTAAAATTTTTTAAATTATCATTTTAGCACAATCTGTTGCTTTATTATCCACTTTTCATTTTTAATCAAATAATTAACAGCAACTACATATGTAAGAATGAAGAATTGTTTCACATATTGTACGCTGAAACACGAAATTATGTAACTAAAAAATTAACGCCCTGATAGTGTTTTCTCACATGCCAGTCAGTGTTTTGATAAACGTTGGTTTCAGTTCTAAAACACGCTTTTAGCATGGAAAATAATTTTGCTCGAACTAATTATAAGATTTTCTTTGCTGCGCCAAATTTAGACCTGCCATCAAAATGGCAAATGAAAAATTAATACAAAATCAGCTGATTGCGGTTTTAACTTTAGATGTGAAAACACTATAACATGTAAAGTAGGGCTACTTTTGTAAATCCCTTTGCGTTAATGAAATTTACATATAAAGGATTTTGCACAGAACTTGTTCGCCAAGTGAGCGCACAGAAATTATACGTTGCTTTGCCTTTCAAAATATTTAACAATTATAGAAAAAAGAATAGTAAAATTGCTTGAAATTTCGGTTGTGTGAACATTTGAATGTCACTAACGCATACAAAAGTGTTGCATTGTACAAAATAAGGCCGAAAGTTGCTTTGAACTGTACTAAAAATGTATTCCGGTGAAATTTTTAAATTGATTGAAATATTTTAAGCTTTTTCCTTCCATAAAATTTAAAAAAGTCCAGTTATGCGTCTAGTTATAAAGCTGTATAAATTTTTGCATATAAGCCAACGAGATATGAGTGGACACTAGGGCGGCCCTCGGTTATGTAAATAACAAAAGTGGGTACACCACTTACTAATTCCGCTGTATTATTTAAACAAACTTGACAAAAATCGATTCTAGTAATGAAATAGATGTACTTGCAACTTGATTTAATAAACTAATAACTGAATTTGTATTTGTTTTTAACTAAGCGGAGTTTACTAAAAATACTAACTTAAAATATAAAACTTTTAGTGTCAATTATTAGAAAAAGTGAATCGTTTAAAATAAATATTCAAGTATGTTATGAGTTAAGCTAATAGATAGACCGACATTTCTTTTGTTCTTAAGTTAACTCATCGATAGATGAAAGTTTAAAAGTTCTTTTGCTATTATGGAATCCTCCTTCAGCAAATGTTATTGTTATTACACCAATTTTGATGTCCTTAATTTATTATTCGCGTTATTAACATTTTCTTATCAAAATATCAAATCTTAGATTTGATCCAACGTTCTTAAAATTTTTTTATTCCATCAAATTAATACATTTTCTAAAAAATCATTCGATCCAAATCTCCTACCCATTTCTTCAAGTTTGGAAATCTTCATTTACACTAAATTAATTGGTAGAATTTCACATAACAAATAAAACTAAGCGATGTGCTACATGCAAAAGTAATGCACCAAAGTAATCCTTGTTAAATGGACTACATTTAGATGAATTAATTTTTATTTGTATACTAAACTCTACCGATTTATTTATTATCCATGAAACAAAAGTTATTTCTTGAAATTTTATTTTACTAAAACTAATATTAACCAGTGCAAGACAGAATTTATCGCAATATTCCATGCAAAACTCTTAACTTGATAAATTAAAATTTATTTTTATTTTTTATAGCTCAAAAATAGGTTGATTTCTAAGCAAAAAATAAGAAGAGAAATAAATTATTTGCAGGAATAAATAAAAATCAAGAAATAACTTTAATTTTCTAAGGATATACATATAAACTTTAAAAATATCTTTTATTTTCTAAGCGAAAACTAAAGCTCAGTAAATGATATCTAGGAAATAAATGTTAAATTTAAAATTAAATTTATGTGCTGCAATTATTATCATGTTTTTTTCTGAGCTTAGAGGACCAAATATAACGTTATCGTGCGTGAAAACATTGACAGATTTGTTTTTCCAGACCCGCACATTTACCACAATTTTAGTTTATATATTTTAGCTGTTTGTAATAATTATTGTTACAATTTTTTTTTTTAACCATAAATGAACTTATTTACACAAGAAAGGTCGACTAACTGTAAGAAAAATTAAGAGATTCGTATCGTACAAGTTCTCGTTTATTGTGTTTTATATTTTAGTAATTATCGTTTCTAGTTTGAGAGTTTTTATATAAATAAATATACGAATTTGGAAACTTTCTAAACATGAAGGTTACAAACAAAATTTCTGAAACATAAATTCCTGAGGATATCTAAAATAAATTTAACAAACTTTAATAATATTTATCAATTTTCATATTACAGCGTGGCTCAAATCTACAAAAATCGCATTTGTAATGAAATTTACCACCATTTCAACCAACTGATTATTGTATTTATTTATTAGTTACAGGTTGAACAAAGTCGTATATGCGAAAAATATCACTTTAAAAAAATTTTATGTTATTACTTTCCGCTTATTCCTTGACAATGAATTTGAAAACTTGGTTGCGAGAGCCACTCTAATTCACATAGCCACATGCATATGAAAGTATGTACATATTTATGTATGTGTGCATGTACATATGCATATAATATTATTTACATAAATTTTGTGACATATATGTATAGTTTAGTTTTTTTTTTAACTCACTTAAAATTAGTTTGTTGTTTTTTCACTAGTTGCTAGTTGTAGTTATTTTTATTCATTTTTTTGCTTGTTGTGTTTAAAGTCTCGTAAAGTTTTAATTTCAAAAACAATATTTATATTTGCCATAAAGTAGTGGGTCAGTAAAAAAGCACTGAATGTAAAACAGTTTTATTACGTCTTGATTCGAATTCTTGTAAAAGTTCATCTATATCATTATCTAAATCATTAGATTTGGACATCTGAAAGAAAGAAAAGAAAAAAAATTACAAGAATTAGCTGAAATATTGTATATCTAAGGAAAAAACAAAATGAAATATTGTATATCTAAGGAAAAAATTATATACGCGCATATTACGAAATTCCCTTTTTTGAAAATTGTGTTTGGCACATTATTTACGGTTTGTGTGCATTTTAAGATAAATTTTTTCTCCGTTTCATTACTATATTTCCTAGAATTCAGCAACCATTTGCGATAAATTTTAACATGTGTATAATAATATCCAAAAAACGTTTGGAATTCATTACATCAGTTCGGAAAGAAAATTTTTGAAATTTTAAACGTTTACCGCCTATTTAATTATCACTGCTGTTTTTTTATTACTGCATTTTACCCGCGACCTTGTACAAAAAGAATATATACTGCAAGTGAAAGAAATTTCATTATTAATACTTAATTACAGATTTTAAAATTGTATATCTCCATATAAATTTTTGATAGCCTTTTGATCCCCTCATAGGGTTACTTTCAAAACAAAAAACCCTGCCTCTGACCACAAAATAGCTCTATCCCAAATTTCATATAAATGTAACAAACAGACTGCACGACATTTGTTATTATTAAATTTAATTTTGTTCGAAAAGTATTTTTAATTCACAAAGACATTATTCTAAAGAACGAGAGAGGGTACTTCATTGGTCCTAATTCCAAGTTATCGTTACATATTCAACACAAGCATCATGTTTGTAAAGCTTTTAAACTCATATGCTTACTTAAGATCTCAAGCACGAAATGATGAATAATAAAATAATTATAGATATAAAAAGGTAGAACTACAAAAACGATTTATAGAAATATCAACTCAAGTTTTTTTAATCAGTTTTTATGTTTAGATGTACAGATATTATTTGTGATACTGAGTCGAAAGGGATACAATTCTTTAAGAAATATATTATACTTGAAGTCGGCTGAAGAAACTGAAAAGTAAAAAAATATTAATTTATAGGTAAAGAAAATTAAAATTGATGAAACAAAATTTTGATATATGAACACCAATCTAGTTTGAAAAGCAATTTTAAGAAAAACTGATCAAGTAAACCTGATGTGTGCGCGCACTGGCACTAAACCTTCAAATCTTTTCAAAGATAATGGTTGAAATTTTACTGATAAATTAACAATAAATATTTATAACTACATAAATATTTAAAAAGTAATGTAAAAATAGCAGTTCAGTTTTTTTAGAAGCCATAGAGAACGAAAATACCTTTGGCTTTTCTAGGCCACTATGTAAAGTGTAGTGAAAAATATATATTTCTTAGAGTTTGAATATTAAACAGTTGTAACATTTTTTAATTAAGAAATAATCCGAATTAATATATTCGGAAATCGCTGTATCCGCAACAAATGAATTGAGAACGCTACTGCTCTTCAACAATTGAGAATTTCGAAAGGCCTCTTGCTATATTCCATTGCTTAGAGAATAGAATAGTCTCAGACTATGAAGCGTAGTTAATTATTTTCCATAAGGATTAGTTAAGTGTCCTATGAATAGAAATCCATATATAAATTAATTAGAGATCCATAAATTAAACATGTCTAATCCTCTACAATTCATTGGCTCTAACGCCATTTGAGTACTACCTAAGTAGATTAAAAAAGATTCACATCAAATAAAATTTTTTAATTCGTTTTTGCATTAGTTTTTCTAATTCAATCCTCAAGTGATTTCTGAAATAGATTTATAATATAGTGCTCTTTACTGCAAAAATTTGTATACTTTTTAATGAAAAATTGCAATATTATGTCAATCATCTCTTATGAAAATTAATTTTCTCACCTATATTGTAAATTTTTACAAAAAAAGTGAATAAATGTTACATATTTTCGATTCTAATCTACTGGTGATTTGATAATTGAATTATAATACAAAACTATTTTCAAACTGTAGTACATATAATATTTTTAAACTTGTTTTATTTCTTTAATTTTTTTTTTTGCAGTTAATATTTCCTATTGCATGTTTTCATATTTCCTTTTGTGTATTTTGTTTTGCGTTTTACGGCTTTTGCAGTAGTGCAATAGTTTCAGTTACAAACTTAATATGGAAATTAAAGATTGTCTTTAACATTTGCATTATGCCAATAAGTTTTTCATTGTGAGTGTGCATTAAGTAGTATTTGTAAATATTGGATAGACTGATAACGAACAAATCTAGAAAAATCACTATTTATTTGCTCTTTTAGTGAAACAACATGTTTACCCAAGAACGCACTATTTTTAAGATAAAAATTTGCAATAAAATATTTCATTCATACAAATATATCTTATACTCACCTTTTGGGAGAATATATCGTTGGCCTGAAGTACAAAATTTACAGGAGAATGAAAAAAAAACAATAGAAAATGTACTGATCATAATAGAACTCTAACTTGCAACTGTTTGTAAAATCGCTATATTTGATAGTATTGTTAGTGTAACGAGGTGTCTTTCTAATTGAGACTATAGATTTGTATGTGGTTGGTTGGTTGGCAAAGAGTTTTTCGTTTAAAATATGACTGCTAATCATTACAGCTCAACCTAAATCAGAGCATTGTGCCTGAAGCAGTAAAGTACATACATATTTGCAATACATTCAAAGTACATATATATCTGCCTTCGTATGTACTGTAAGTACGTACATATACTAATGATAACACGACACTCAACGATCTCATTTAATTCGGTCTGTCAGAGTAACAGATCTGTTACAGAAGCTGTTGCGCATTCTCATGAGTTATACCATTTTTCAAGGATTATACCACTGAGTAAGAATGTTCACTATCACGTTGCTTATTATAACTTTTCTTTTTTTCGAAATATGCAAAATACGCTAATTAGTATTGAGCAATTTAGATTTATGTCCTAAAATATGTAAACAAAAGTCAAATATAAAATTTGATATCTGTAAAAATTTAAGTCAGAATATGACAAATTTTTCTGCAAAAACAAATTAAAATCAGAATATGACCTAATCTTTCTGACAAAAAATAAATAAAAATCACATAACAATTATTTGAGTCAAAAATAATAATCGGAATATGGTAACATAAGTATAAATCAGATAGCAATTATTTCTCTCAATAAAAATCTAAATATGACATATTTTATAAGTATATATGTATATATATATATATATATATATATATATATATATATATACATATATATATATATATATATATATATATATATATACATATATATATATATATATATATATATATATACATATATATATATATATATATATATATATATATATATATACATATATATATATATATATATATATATATATACATATATATATATATATATATATATATATATATATGTATATATATATATACATATATATATATATATATATATATATATATATATATACATATATATATATATATATATATATATATATATTTATATATATATATATATATATATATATATATACATATATATATATATATATATATATATATATATATTTATATATATATATATATATATATATATATATATATATTTATATATATATATATATATATATGTATTTTAAAAATGTATGGAAAAAACTGATACTGGTATAGCGGTCTAGAAAAAATTTTAAGTGAAATTATTTTTATAAATGAAAGTGATTTTCTGAGTCTAACTTCTTGTTTTATGATGACATTAAAGATATCGTTCTGTCGAACAATTACATTTAAAACAATAAAATTTTAGAATATTTTTAATGTAATAGTTGTACAAGCATTAAATATTTTGTTGTACAGGGAATATATATTTTTCAAAATAAACGATTTCTTTGTTGTAACAAAAGCATGCTCTAATACCGCAATTCGGAGCCAGCAAAATGTAATGCGAATAGAATTAATCTCCGCAACTAGCTATATCGTAAACTTTTAATAAAATTTACGAAAACTTTTAAGAGTGAAAGAATCTCAAACTGGTAGCATTTTTCCAATTGCATATGGCGTTTAGTTTTATAATAACAAATAATTAATCAAAACACAAATTTTAACAAATCATATCCCATAAAGTTCGCTTTTTCGATTATAAAATCCAAGGCGATTTTCTGGCGAAAAGAAATCTCCTCTAGTGTAAACTGAAACGATATATTATTTGATAAAAATGCACCAGAAAGAAAAATTAAGTGATTTAAAATAAAATTTGACATGTTTTCTTTCTATTCGAGGAAAAATTTGTAACATTTTTTCAAGATCTTTATCAAAAACATGCAATATAAAAATTAAGCTTAAAAAGTTTATTATTTCCCGACCTGATTACTTATAAATTTCGCTAATAGTTGTAGTGATTTTAATTTAAACTTAACTTGTGTTGCTGTGATAAAGAATAAATTTTGTTAAAAAAAGGCAGTGAATTTGGGGTTTTTTATAGAATACTCAATTTAAATAAATAAGTTGCCTTAAAGAAATACAAGTTGTCCTCATTAATCTACCACAGACAAACATATTCGGCATAAAAGCAATGGGCTTACACAATCTGGGCGTTTATTTAGAAAACAAAATTTTCAAAATATTGGTCGAACATCAATAATCTGCCATTTTGGCTACTAAAAGGAAAGCAATGCAACAAATACAGATTTATTGAAGACGAATTACTTTATATTTATTTTTAATAACGCTCGCACTCTAAAAACAAATTTCATTTTGTTTGCAAAACGAAACTATTCCAATACTGATATTTTTAAAACTTTTGTTTAAAAAAAAGAAAACATTTTAATTTGAAAAAAAAGAAACGTTTACATGTATTTTATATATTCAAAGAAGGCACTGATAGATATTCCTACCATTCGGTTATGCTATAGGAATCGACTTAAATTGGGTATGTTTCCATTTCTCTTTTTTATAATTTTCTTTAAACCAACTTTATACTTCATGATACGAAACGAATAAATGTGCTCAAATTGCAATTTCCAAGTTCTGCTTTCTCGTTGTATTCATAAATAAATTTATTTTATTTGTGGTGTACCACTACCACTATCTTTTCAATACCTGTTATTGGTTCTTTCAAAAGTATATATTTTTTTAAATTGTTGGATATTCGTCACCTTTTCAAATTGTTCAATTCCTATCACATACCTGATAACCAAAAAAGTTATTGCATAAAAATTAACTGTTAAAAAGCGAGCATAGCAAAACTTTCAAATAAACATAAAACAAATAGTTTTATCAGTGATTTTATATATATTTTCTTCACAAAAATTTTCTGCTTCATTAACAATTCGCCTAATGCGGGTCTTAATTCATTACCCTTCCCCCAAATTAGAATACGCTCTTGGCTTTGAACAACATACTCAAGTGGTAGTTTGTATGAATAGTTGTAGATTTTTACCATATTTATCATATCCGTTATAAGGAAAGCACCCATTAAAGCCTCCTCGTGATTATCCTCAATATCTACATTAAATATATGAACAGGGCGGTTGTCAGCTACATCTATCGACTCCATATGTTCTAAAACCTGATCGTATACACGCTCCTCCACCGTTACAATAATATCGAATTGTTCTGGACAATCTTGAAATCTTTCTGGAAATTTCTTAATGCGGCGATTGCGATCTAACATATGCAAGAGACCATTTTGTGTGTAACTAGAAACACAGAGAAAAAATTTGTTTAATATGAATGGTGTATATCCATGATCTTTTTTAGAACTTACTATTGTTTATCTTTGCTCACTAAATCATTATATATTATATCATAAGGTGTGCCGAACTCATAGATATTAGGTTTATCTATTGAAGTACCAGGCAATTTCACACGATCTCCAGTACCAAAGGAACGAACATTGTACCCTTTTTTTGCCAAAAAGTTATGGGCCTCCATGGAACGATTCATGTTTGAAGAACAAACTACAGCAATAGTTAGACTATTATTTAATGACATTTTGTTTATATGGTGTGATATTATTTAGTTTTAAATAGAGGAAAGACTTATTGATAGCACTTTTGGAAAGTGAAAAAAATTATCTGCAATGCTCGGCGAAAAAAAATTATATGCTTGTAAAAATCTACAAGGATGTAAAAATTAGTAGCAAATAGCCGACTCGGTTTATGAAGTTATACAAATACGTCTACAAATATGTGTCTACATAGGATAGTCTATTTTCATAATTAAATACATGTCTTTTACCATGACTACACTATTTGGTTATATATATATATATATATATATATATATATATATATGTATATATATATATAAATATATATATATATATATATATATATATATATATATATGTATATATATATAAATATATACATATATATATATATATATATATATATATATATGTATATATATATAAATATATATATATATATATATATATATATGTATGTATATATAAATAAATAAGGTATATAGACTAAGGCACATTGTCTTGAATAAAAAACGCTTTGAACTCTATGGCAACACTTTGTTCAGTAATATTAACTGCAGCCCACTTCAATGTCAAAGAAAAAAGAAGTGGTTTCCATTTCGTAAGATAAAATTTTGGGACTGCTGCGGCCGGGAGATAATTGTTTTCTGAAAATATATATGTGCTCATAAACTTCTTTAACTCGAAAAACAGTTCGGAAGTGAGTTAATGGTATATACAATTTTTGAAAACAACCCTCAGTTAATTAAAATATCTTTTTAACATATAAACTATAAAAAAGTTTCTGGCAGTATTGAGAAATATTTTTTTCGTGCAAATACACATATCCATGTTGACACACACACACATAACTAGTTAAATGGCGTTCGCTAATCTGGTACATAATATAATAGAAAATTGATGAAATTAGTGCCATAAGTTAAAATCATTGAAAAATATATTAAGCAAATAATAAACAGAGTTTTGAACAGTAAAATTTACTGAAGTCGACTGAAATCTTAGCATTCAATATGGAAGAGGAATTAATTTTAAAACAACCTACTGACCGTCGTCTGGGTGATAATAATGATTTGCCACCGGGACCGCCTGGAGCCGAGTTCGATACTAATGACTTTGGTAAGTTTGAAGTATGTAATAAATTAAAAGTAATGAAATCATAGAAAAATTCTCAGATACAAAAAATGACTCTAAGCCGCCTGTTGGAGAAAAGAGCAACTCAAAGTCGGAACGTTCGTCTAGAAGACGTTCGCCATCTGGCAGCCCACCGACACGCAAACGCAAATCTCCTTCACGTGGCAGGCGTTCCCCATCTCCGATAGCAAGAACTCGTGCAAGACGATCGCCTTCACCGCGCCGTAATCGTTTTCGTGATTATTCACCTGATCGGCGTCCACGCTACGCCAATAAGCGCTCACCTGATCGTCGTCGTTCCCCTCCTAGACGTGGTAGAGGACGTGACCGCTATCGGGGACGTTTTCGAAGTTCAAGTCGATCTCCAAGTCGTAGTCCAACACCACCGCGGCGTAGTGGTAGTGGAAGATGGTCTCCCAAGAAGAAACCTAATTCACCACCCCAACAGCAGCAATCCAATTTGCCGCGTCAATTGTCTCAACCGCCAAACACGGCTAATTCCGCACCACCACAATATGGCGTTATGGCACCGCCACCACCTCAGTTGTACGGTGAGGCTTATGGGCCACCACCGGGATATAATCAGTACGGTGTACCACCTCCTCAATCGAGTTTTGTTCAGCCGAACGATGCCTACGCAGCCATGCAAGCTCAAAGTGCTAGTTTTAATACTGCGTATCCACCACCCGGATCTTGGGGAGTTGGTAAGTTTTTTTATTATTATTATTATTATTATTTATTTATTAGTAGTATTCGTAATACTTTTACAATACATTTAAGAAAAAAATATTTTCAATATTATACATTCTCGGACATAAATTTCAATTTACATTTACATTTCTTATAAAATCTACAGCTCTTTTTCGGAATATATTAATATTTGTTTCATTTTTAATACTGTGATGCATCATGTTATATCTTTTAAGACCTTTGTAAAAAAGTGAGCGTTGAATTGCGTTTGTATCTGCACGTTGTAGTCTAAAAGTATAGTTGTTTCTTAAGTTGTACGGTTGAATATCGCCAACATATCGTAGTTGTTCTGTTAAATAATCTGGTGCGTCATCCATCGCCATTTTCTTTATAAAGCTCAGTGTTGTGAGTTCCAGTCTTTGATGTATATTCATCCAATTTAGAGTCTCCAGCATATAGTTAATTGGTGTGAAACGGTTGCATTTTAAAATAATTCGCATTGCTTTGTTTTGAAGTGTTTGAAGTCTTTCTATTTGAGAATCTGTGCAGCATGTATATAGTATTGCCGATCCATATTCAAAATGTGGTTTGATAATCGTGTTGTATATATTTATCGATGTTATAGATCTTTGTTTCTAATTCGTTTGTAAAATCCAATTTTTTTTCCAATTTTTTTACATATATATTCTAAATGTTCCTTAAAATTTAATTCATTATCAATTTGAAACCCCAGATATTTAATACTATTTACTTTTTCTATTATTACGTCATTTACTTTGAAAGTTATGTCATTGTTCATATTGATTTCCAATATCTTTGTTTTATTTTCGTTTAATTTTAATTTATTCATTTTTAACCAATTGTTAATTCTGTTCATATCCGCTTCTAAATTTTCATAACATATTTCATCTGTTGATGCTTCTGAGAAAACTAGAGTATCATCAGCATATAGTATTATTTCACATTTTTCCAAATTTTTTTCCATGTCGTTTATATATATGATAAATAATAGCGCCCCCAGAATTGAGCCTTGAGGTACACCAAAATCGTTTTCAATTTCTCTTGATTTTTCATTATTAACCTTTGTCTTCTGTCTTCTATTATTAAGATATGATTGAAACCATTTCAATTCAGTGTCCTGTATACCATACATGTATAATTTCTTTAATAAAATTTCTCGATCGATTGTTTCGAATGCTCTTTTAAAGTCCAGGAACAGAGCTGCAATTTTATTATTTCTCTCCACAAATTTCCATCTGTTGATAACATAATTTAGTGCAGTCTCACATGAGTGTTTTTTTCGAAAGCCTGATTGGTATTTTGAAAGGATTTTGTGTTTTTCAATGTATTCTTCCAATTGGTTTTTTACTATTTTCTCAAGGATTTTTTCACACGTTTTTAGTCCATTAATAGGGCGGTATTCCTCGCACTTAATCGTATTTTTGACCTTCTCAATCGGTGTGATTATGGATTCCTTCCAATTGGTTGGAAATATTCCAGTTTCTAATGATTTGTTTATTATATTAAGTAGTTTATTGCCAATTAAGTCCCAGTTATCTAATATTAATTTGTTATTTATTTTATTGTAATCTGGTTTATTATTTAGGTTTTTACAAATAATTTTTAATTCTTGTAGATTTATTGTACAAAATTTTAATTTAGTGTTTATCACAGATATTTTATTCTCATATTGCACGTAGTCAATGGAATTATTGATTTCTTTAATGCTATCTACAAAATATTTATTAAAATTATTGGCTATTTGTATATTATCCTTATATTCTGTTTTTTCAAATATCACAGTTTTTATTACAGGTCTAGGGTTTCTTAGCACAAGTTCCTTTATTCTTTTCCACATTTCTTTTTGGTTATTTGTATTGCATATTCTATTTTCTATATATTTGTTTTTTTCTTTCTCAATATTAATCTTATATATATTTCTTATCGCTTTATAGTTGTTCCAAGCCTCATTAGTATTTTTAATAACTGCTCTTTGGTATCTAAAAATTTTTTCCCTTTTCATATTTTTAAGTTCGTTATTAAACCATTTATTCTTGATACCATATTTTTCACTTATTTTAGTTTTTACAGTAAACTTTTTTATTGTATTTTCGAGGCTTTCATCGATATGGTTTACACAATAGTTTACATTATTTATGTCATTATATTTTAAGATTTTGTTAAGTTCGTTTCTAAAATTAATTTTATTGTATTTAAATATCTCCACTTCTGCAACTTCATCATTACGTGTATTTTCATTATTGATAAAAATGTTAATAGTTTCGTGATCTGCTATTTTGTTATCTTTGTTTATTTGTGCTAAAATATTTTGATTATTCGTTATTACATAGTCTATTAATGTTTTGGAATTCTTTGTTGTTCTAGTATACACGTCTAATATTTGTTTTAAGCCATTGTTATTCAGGATACTTTCCATTTTATTTTTATAATAGTCTTTTTTCATCCAATCTATATTAAAATCACCTACTATTACTATATCACAGTTCACTTCACATATTTCTTCTAATATATCCCTAAAATCACTGCAGAATTCAGATTTCTGGCTACTTGGCGATCTATATACTGCTGTTATTAAAAATGATATTTTATCGTATGTTACCTTATGCACACTTATCCAATATTTTGTGTCCTTTACATATTCTTTTATCTTCGTGATGTTCCAGAATTTTTTGAAGTACATAGTTACTCCCCCAGTTTTATTGGATTTAGATAAAGTGCTAATCTGTTGATAATATTTCAATTCAATTTCAGATTCATTTACAGCCTCTGTCAAGTGCGTTTCAGATAAAATTATAAAATCTGGCTTTTCTTCCTCAATTGTTATTTCCAGTTGGTTGAAGTTATTAATTAGTCCTTGTATGTTGGTATATATTCCGTGTAGTTTCTTTGATTGTTATGTTGCAATTCCTATCCTTCTTTTCTTTAAATTAAGTTTGTTTTGATACACTGGACATGCTTTACTGTTAGTGCTGTGATTTTCATCTAGTCCTAAATTAAGTCTTTTATTTTCTTTCATACAATTTATGCATTTATTTGAAACTTCGTTATTACAATCTTTACTTTTATGATTTCCATGGCATTTGTAACAGATCTCATCATTTCTACAGTCAGATGCTTTATGATTGTATCCTTGACATTTGAAACACTGTATGACAATGGTTCCATCAAACACTCTACATCTATCCCAACCGACATTTATTTTCTGATTTTTAATAAAATAATGACAAGAAATTGAAAATTTCCCTTTGAAGTAATTTGGAGAAATTGATATGTAGGAATGTTCATAATATTTAAACTCTTGACTTTTTTGCAGAAGCTTATGGTCAGCAACAATGGATGCCGCCACCAACTCAAATTCAACAAATGCCACCACCACAACAGCAACAACCTCCACCACCGCTCGTTGTTCAACCTTCTAATCAACAGCAAGTGCCACCAAATATACCATCTCCAGTGGCTGGAACTCATAAACATACAAACAGTTTGTGCAATGAAGGACTCGTAACATTAGAAGCCAATCCACAGCATGATGGTTAGTTATTTTTTAAAAAAGATTATAATTATGAATTCTGGTTCCATAACTACATATGTATTTTAAAATTTTTGGTTTGAAAGGCAAACAATTAAATTGGTTTGTAGTCTTAACAACATTAAAAAGGACGGTAAAGAGATGATCGAAAAGGAATTTTTGAGGTTTATGATAAAATATACCTTTAGAGCAGTTCTTATAAAAGAAAAATTAATTCGTAAATGAAATTATTTATGCCATTTCCACTTAACATTTTACTAAATTATTATTCTTAAATCTCTTAACGTATACAACCATTTAGCTGTGGCTCAAGAAGCTGAAAATCAACGTGATGAATTAAAAAAACAGCGTACTAGCTATTTGAAAAAGACCACAGTATTGAAAAAAGAACTGAAGATGTTAAAAGAACAACGTAAAGATTTACACTCAGGTGGAGGTGCAGCTTCACCCACTACCAAAGGCTTTATTGATGAAAATGAGAAGCTACAGGTATGTTTGACGCTTATGTAAAAAAATTTGAAAAAAAAATGAAATTTGAGTTTGTTTTATTTAAGCTTCATAAACTTGTTATTACATGTTTTTTGAATTTATATTGAATTTTGTATTATTTATCTCTAAAACTTAACATATTATTGAAAACAAAACAATTTATAAAAATAATTCCATTGAATAGTGAATAAATAATTAAATTTTTCTTTAGCTTATTGAATCTACAAATGTTGTAATGTATGCATACACCCTAGAAATAATATAAAAACCAAAAATGAGCACTATGTAAAAAGGACTTAAAAAGAATTTATGAAATATATTATTTCAACTGGTTGGCGTCCGCACACGCGCATTTAAGTAGAGATTCAAAAAGTGTACGGGTCTCCTCTCCAAATTGTGAACCTGCACATACAACACTAAACTAAGGCAATACCATAAATGTACTTAATTTATAAATTTTTATGTTGTTAAATTTTTTCATTTGTTTGTTTATAGAACAATACTGTAAATTAGATTTTTAGTATAAATAATAAGCATATAAAAAATGTATACGATAGAAGTAAGCAATAAGTATCTAATCATGTCCGGAAGCAGAATTCCCACTAATGGCTTTTTACATCTGATGACTGGAAAACTCGATATATTCCTTACATGAGAGGTACCGATGATTCTTGTGGACAACCGATGACTACAGATATTCCATCAGCTTCTAAATGTGCAAAGCATAACTAAATAAATATATACTTTCCCTTTTAAGCTTTAGGGAATTAATCTATTTCTTCTCCCCTTTTTCTTTATGCATTTTAGACACAAATCCAAAAGAAATTGAGTACCATTGAAAATGTCATCGACATGTTGACTGGCATAATTGGTGAAGAAAATCTCGACAAAGATGATCAATTAGAAGATGATGAAGTCATTAAAGAAGCAGCATTATCATCTCTACAAAAAACCCATGGCAGCAATCAAATATCTAACAACGTAACGGCTGTGCACAATAAGAGAAAAGTACGAAGCTCTTCTTCATCTTCAGACAGCTCCTCGGGAAGTTCATCATCATCATCATCGGATTCCTCCTCATCCTCTGAAGCAGAGCAAGCTCCCGACAAAGAAGAAGAGGAAGATGATAGCTCGCCAGAACGTTTGAAGAAAAAGGTCATAGAGTCTATGAAGAATAAGGACAAAGATGGCACACGCCTTAGACAAGATCAAAAGGGGTGAGTCGTTTTTTCTTTTCCTATTCTTAGTGAAGGTATTTATTGTTACCAAGACATAGGTTTGCATTAATGTGAACGACTTAAAAATCGTATTGTGTGTTTCTTAGTTTGTTTATTAATAATTTTTTAAATACATATGCACATATATTATAACATAGACATAAAACATAAGACATCATTTTCTATATAAATTAACGTATTATTAAATTAATTAATATGTTTAATTTGTGATAGGAAACATATACCCACAATATTTCATTGAGATTTCATTATAGTATATACATATTTGATTCTGTAAACTGTATATATATATATATATATATATATATATATATATATATATATATATATATTAGAAAAGTTTAATAACATTCGTCAGCTTTAATTAACTTAATTTGAAACTATGGTATGTCCAATACGATTCTAAAATACCTTCTAATAGTTTAAAAGTGGAAGTGAAAAAATTATTAATATTCTGTGCAATTCTCGACAACTAAAAAGCTTCCATTTTTATTTCAGTCCTAACAAAAAAGAAAGGTTTAATTATGTTTTTTATGATCCGGAAATGCATTGGTGTCAGACATGCAATGTTTTCCCCAAAACAGCTAAAGATTATTTAAATCATTTGCATACCAAAAATCATATGGACCGTGAGAGTATAGAGACACCTTGGCACACAGATATGATAACGGATGTAAGTACTAAGGTTTACTACAAAACAAAAGAATATATATTAAAAAAGTACCTTACATTTTAGCAATTTCCCACTTATGAAAATGCACCTACCAAGCGTACGCCGATACGAGGATTAACATTTTTTGTGCCAGCAACGGCTTGGTTTTGTAAATTGTGTAGCGTTTGGATGGGAGACTTACATTGTGCTTCAACACATTTGAAATCACAATTACATGCGAATCGTTATAATGTAAGCACTTGAGAATTGAAAAATATTATTGATTCCTTGAACGGTGTAATTTTTATTTTACAGGCCTTTTTAGAGGAAAATCCTCATTATGAAGTGAATTGGTTGGCTGATCGTCAAATTGTTTTAAACGAACAAAAATCTACTCCATTACCACAACAAATCACTTCCGTATCTACGACAGCTGCTGAGCGTAAAAAGAGCAAGAAGGACGAAACCAACAAGAAGCGTAAAAAGAAGAGTGATAAAAAACAAAAGAAGAAGAAAAAGAAGTCAAATAAAAAGCGTAAGAAGACTAGTGATTCCAGTTCTTCATCCAGCAGTGATTCATCTTCTACAGATAGTGACGATCTCAAAAAGAAGAAAATCCCGATGGAAATTAAAGATCTTGATAATCCTAACCCTGCGGTATCCATACGGCTATCAATGCGGAAGCAAGAAAATATAAAGAATGATGATGAGTTGCCCCCGCCACCTCCTCAACTGAAGCTAAAACATGATTCTCCAGAACCCCATGTACCGCCTGCAGGCAAGTGGACCGTAGTGCAAGAAGGAATGCGCAATAAAAATGGAGAAAAATCACAGGATAATGACGACTCTATTATTCAACAATGGAATGCTGTACAACCTGTTATTAGCGAAAGTGAGAAGAAATTATTGGAGCAGTTAAAGGGTAAATTGAAAAATAAATCCAAAGATGAGCAACAAAATAGAGGTACGAGTACACAAAAAACTGACAATGAAAAAGAAAACCGGGAAAGAGACAAGGATAGAGATCGTGACAGGGGTAGTGATAGAAAGGAACGAGATATAGGTAGCAGGGGAAAAGATGATCGTGACCGTCGTACAAGACGTTCGCGTACTAGAAGTCCCACACGAAGTCGTAGTCGTGGTCGTGATTATCGTCGTAATGTAAGACGTTCTCTTTCGCGTAATCGCGGACGTATTTCTCCCAGAAGCTGGCGCAATCGCAACAGACGGAACGATCGGTCACGTTCACGTTCATTGCGCAGACGCTCACGCTCTCCTTATGATCGCAGACGACGCACTTCTAGATCACGCTCACGATCCGGTAGTCGTGGAGGCGCAAGCAGTCGCGTAGAAAAACCAGTTGTTAGGCAACCCGAGTTTAGACCGAGAGTACCAGAAAAAGATAAGGATAAAGATAAGAAATCTAGCGAAAGTAAAGATAAAAAAGATAAAAGTAAACCTAAAACCTCATCATCTACAACATCATCCGCAGCAAATGCGGCAGGTAAAAAATTACCTTTTATTGGTAAAATGCCTGTATTTAAAAAACAATCCAGTGGTGCTCCCGGGGAAACGAATGACAAAAGACCGGATGAATTGCAGGTACTGCAGGCCCAACAAGGAGGTGCCTTCATGTACCCTATGGATGCGACTGCAGCCTTTGGAAGGCCACTAGCGCCCACAGCTGCTCAAATACAAATGGCAATGATGGAAGATGCTTATGGTAATGCACCGCCTTTCCATCCTGATGCTGGTATGATGGTTGATTAT
Organism: Linnaemya vulpina; assembly: GCA_963675445.1. Lineage (NCBI taxonomy): Eukaryota > Metazoa > Arthropoda > Insecta > Diptera > Tachinidae > Linnaemya > Linnaemya vulpina. The sequence continues at coordinate 67,950,345 of OY776280.1, read as the reverse complement.
GATGACCTTATGCCAGATCCAGTGCAATTTGTGAATATAATGGGCCAGGCACCACCGCCGCCTCCTCCCGAAAATGCCGAAGATGATAAGGACATGTTGCCCCCCGGTATTGATGAAGAAGAATCCGAAGAGTTTGTACCCAAACCCATAACTGAAGGCCCACCATCTAGCAAAGGCAATTTGCCAAAAGATTTGGAAGATGCTTTGAATATTATATTCCCCGGTGAGAAAAAACCAGGCGAAGCTAGTGACAATGAAGAAGGAGACTTGGGAAAAACGAAGCCTAAAGGTAAGCTTTATCGATACATAAAATTAAAAAAGCTACCGACAACATATCAATATAATAAAAAAGTGATTTATATACAGTTTAAAGCTATCGAGATAGAGAATAAAATAGTTATCTTCCACATCTTAACGTTTAAAAAAATTTATCTATATATATTCCTATGAACAGATAGCAAAACGTCATATAAAGTGTTTTTCGAATAGGGAAATATCACATATTTATACAATAACATAATTTTATTGAACAATAACCAAAAGATAAATTTTATGCTATAAAAATTTATTCTATAAATAAAACAACGTATTTTTAGGAGAAACTCAAATCATCAATGATGAAGCTGTCATGCAGCCAGAAGAACTAGCTAGAGAAGGCATACATTTAGTAACATTTGAAGAAACTTCTCAATTGGGCTTAGACGACGCTTCACAAATGTCCATGAATGAACCTTTAGTATTCAATAGACCACCCTCTAATCCTACAACTATGGCGATTATATCTGCTACAGATATGGAACTAGAAGATGTAAATTCTCAACCTCAAGTCGACGTAAATATTGAAGCTGAGCTGCCACCACTACCCGAAATTGTTAAACCACTTTCGCCGAAGCACATTATAATGCCCGAAGAACCAGATATTTCACAACCGAGTCAAATAGCAGTGGAAAAAATAGAAACAATTGAAAATAATGATATGCCAGATATACCCATACCACCTGAACTTCATACAGAAGAAGTGGTAGAATCTTCCCCACAAAAGCAATCAGAAAAAGAAGAAAGCACAGAAATTATGCTCCCCAATATAGACATTGACTTAGCTGATATTCCACAGCCACCACCTTCGCCAACGGAAAGTGAAAAGAATAGACGCCAAGAAGAATTAGATGATTTGGCGATGCTTGGCATTGACGCCGATGATATGGCTGCACAATGTATGTGAGTTTAAGATATTTTTCCAAATTTTTTGTAAAATTTGTTAACGGAATATTTTCTTTCATAATTTTTAATCCTTATAACTTATTATTTATTTTTTTTTTCATCTAAAGAGAATGATGAATGGAATTTAAAAATAAATAAACTTGCAAACATTCTAAACAATTAAGATGGCTTAAAAATACAATTTAAGAAATATATACCTATATAAAAAGTGTTTAAAGGAAGTCATTTCTAATTGCGATAAACTCAAAGCAAAATAATGTTTGAAAAAGTAAGTAAAAATTTGGTTTTGTTTATCCGTCCCTACTCATCCAGAAAGTGCGTGGTGAATTATATATTTTGGAAAATGCAAAAATTTAGGATTTATATATTTAATATTCTTTGCAAGTTTTTTTTTATATTCTCAAAATGTAAAACATTTGTAAATAAATGAAAAATGTAAAAATAAAAGATCAAAATTTCAATGTAACAGTTTGCATTGCAAACTCAATAAAATTAAGAGAAATCGGTTATAATTGTGGTTTTATAAAATAGATAATTTTACAAACATCCGTCCAAATAGAGAGTGGAATTATGCGCATCAGCTCAAAATTTCTAACATATAGCAAATTTTCAAGCTGTTGGGATATATATGCATGCAAGAAAACTCTGAGTGGTTAGTGTTGAAGAACTACTGCGAGGTGATTACAGGAAGACAATGGTTCGTGCATTGACTAAGTAAAATGATAATCACCACCAGTTCATGGTGAGATTACTTATTAGCAAAGCATAAGAGCAATGAAATCAAGATTAGTAGATTGTAATGTACATGAGTTCGTGGCAAGGGTGGTAGTGTGTCTGGCTTGCAATCAGAAGGACCCGTGTTCGAATCTGCCTTCAGGCATGAATTAATAATAACATTTGAAAATTAAAAATGTAAACACAAATCAAGTGCGTCACACACACCAAGTGCAATGAAATCAAGATTAGTAGGTTGTAATGTACAAGAGTTCGTGGCGCAGCTGGTAGTGTGTGAGACTAGCAATCGAAAGGACAAATGTTCAAAGCTGCTTCCAGAAAAATAAAATAAATGAAATTAATGGAAAGTAAATAAAAAATATGTGTGTTGTAGAAGAAGACAAAAAATAAACCAAAGCAAACCAAATCGGAAGGAAGAAAAAATAAAAACAAAAACACATGGGGGAAAAAAGCAAGATGGCAGAAAGAAACAAAAACATTGAAAAAAACCACCGCGCACACACAGAGCCCACAAACAAAAGAGACGGCACAAACAAAACAAAGCAAATCAAGCACGAAAAAACGTGCATATATGAAAATGACAAAACGACAGACCCCGACACAGAGCCACAAACAAAAAGACAAGCACAAACAAAACAAATCATCAGCACGAAAAAAAGTGGAAAAACAACCGTATTGTGACAGACCGAAAACTGACGAAACGACAGACGGAAAAAATGCCCGACGGTAAAAAAAATTTTTTTGCTGCGCGTTACAGCACTTGGGGGTGGAATTCTCTTTAATATTGGTAAAACTCGGAAACTAATGGACCGATTAACTCGAAATTGGTCTTAAATAAAAGAGAAAGTCGATATCTATCGATTTATACACAAATCGGATCGAATATCAAGCCACAACGCATGATTTTGCAAGCCTAAATTTGAAATTTACGATTTTACGTACTATAGCACGCTGATTTTAGTAAAAATTGCAACGATGGCCAGATTTTTTGTAAATCGCTTGGAAATGCGCATATATGTATATATATACATATATATATATACATATATATATATATATACATATATATATATATATATATATACATATATATATATATATATATATACATATATATATATATATATGCATATATGTATATATATATATATATATATATATATATATAAATATATATAAATATATATATACATATATGTATATATATATATATATATATATATATATATATATATATGTATATATACATATATGCGCATTTCCAAGCGATTTACAAAAAATCTGGCCATCGTTGCAATTTTTACTAAAATCAGCGTGCTATAGTACGTAAAATCGTAAATTTCAAATTTAGGCTTGCAAAATCATGCGTTGTGGCTTGATATTCGATCCGATTTGTGTATAAATCGATAGATATCGACTTTCTCTTTTATTTAAGACCAATTTCGAGTTAATCGGTCCATTAGTTTCCGAGTTTTACCAATATTAAAGAGAATTCCACCTCCAAGTGCTGTAGTAACGCGCAGCAAAAAGATTTTTTTGCCGTCGGCCATTTTTTTTTCGTTTCTTTTTCTCACCTTTCGTCGCTCGGCCTTTTTTCGGTCTGTCGTTTTGTCAATTTTTCGGTCTGACGATGATTTTTACCGTCTGTCGGTTCTAGCCGTGGTGTTTGTTGCCTTTTTTTGTCTGTCGTTCTGTCATTTCCACTAGTCGTCGGCGATCATTCTCCTTAATTTCCAGTTTATTTATTTTGTTTGTGTGGTTTTGAACACTCGCCCATCTGATTGCAAGCCAGACACACTAACACCAGCGCCACGAGCTTATTTAACTACTAAGCACTTTATCTTGGTTTTATTGATGTTATGTGCACCTTTCAACACCACCTTTGGTCTTCATGTATTTATACCACCCGCTTTGTATTGCACACATCTTTTATTTATTCATTAAATTCTGTCACAGTGGGGATTCGAACACGGGTCCCTCCGATTGCAAGCCAGACACACTACAGCAGCGCCACGAACTCACTTAACAATCAAACAACTTATCTTGGTTTTATTGCTGTTATGCATTGCTAGCGGAAGTATTATTAATATTTCATTTTGCTTAGTCAAGGCAAGCACCACTAAGTATTTGCTTTTTCAAAGCATGCTTATGGCGTTATTTTAATGCAATAGATGGTGTTAAAATGCTTGTTAAATAATTTATGATTTATTTTACAAGTTTGTTTTAATATAAAAAACTTTCAATTAGAAATAAATTAAAAGAAGCTGAAAAAACAACGTAAAAGTAATTTAAATCTATTATACGTTATATAAATTCTAAAAAACAAGTCTTATAAGCAAAGATGTTAAAATATTATATTTATACACATTTTTAAACTATTTAGATGAGCTTAATTCTTCTGTTGGACTCACAGTAGAAGGTCTAGTACTAGGAGAGATAATAGGACCTGGAGGATTGCTGCTGGCCTTATTCTCCGTATACTAAATCATTCTTCTATTTTGATTACGCTGATTGGTACGTTGGTTGTTATTGAAATTTCGCTGTTGCTGCTGTTGCAGATTGGCAACCATACCGAGAGCAAAGTTAGCACTAAAAGGACCCAATAGATTGGTACTATCCGCCAAGAAATTTGGGTTTATGTTGACATTCATTGGATTACCGAAAGGATTTAGCGGATTGCCTTGAGCTCCTGGCGGCAAACCCAAAATCGACGGTCGGGAAAAGGATTGAACTGGCATTGCTTGTCTTTGAAACATGGGACCCAAAGCTATAGGAGGCGGTCCTTGGGCCAGCAAGTTGGGAGGTGGTGCTCTTAGAAAATCCATAGACGGATTGTTTTGCTGCACACCTCCACCCACATTTGGGGGAGGTTGTGATAAATTCGGTAAATTGATATTTGATTTAGAATTACCTCCTGCTTCTTGCGATGAATCCGTCGACTCTTCATTTTCATTATCTATATGAGCTACTTCACCATTGTCATCTATAAAAATCCCAAGATTTGTTAAAATCTGTTGTAGCGTCTGGTTATTGACAATAAACGAAATATCAAATATTTTATTAGGCGAAGAATCTTGATGGAACTTCTTTAGTTCTGTAGATACTAAAGCTAATTGCTGGTTAACCATGATTTTAAATTTTGAATTTAGATTCTTATACCACTCAGATTTTTGTAATAGATTACGTATTTCTATATTTTGCTTTTGCCCGCCAGTTGCATTCGCAAAAGTTAAAGTACTTGAAGTATTCGAGGAAGAACTTGAGGAGGCTGCTGCACTACGCGGATCCTGCCGTCTAGGGTCAGAGCGTGGATCTGATCGACTTTCTAATCTAGAATCGCATCTAGGATCAGTTCTTGAATCTGAGGCTCTAGGATCTCCCCTCTGATCTAAACGGCTTTTATGTTTTTCGTCTGCTATTGAACTTGAAGGTGGTGTATAGTATTTAGGTGAAGATTCCTCAGACTCGGAGGGCGAAGCTATGCTGCTACTATGGCTGGTTTTTCGTACTTTTCTACTTAAAGCTGCAGAAGTTTTCGATTGTGATAATTCTGGCAGACCCAATATTCGTCTCAGTCTTGGATCCGAAGTATGATCTGACTTAAAATGCTGTCTTAGCTCTGCATAACTGGAGCGGGGCACATCCACTTCATATACTTTATACGTGATGGGCAGATGTGACGTAATAGAACAATCTATTTCAGTTGCTGGCGTATAGTTTGTCATTGGTTGGAAAGGCAATCGCAAATCGATATCACTGGCTGTATCTGAACCTAACCCAGTGGGCAGAAATCTCATATCTTTATCCATTTTCGATTTCAACGCTCTCTGCTCATCCTCTTGGGCATAACGTGAACGAAAATCATACATGGTACTCCTTTCGTAAGCAACTTCTTTAAAGCTATTTTCCTCCACCGTTAACGAAATTATTTGTAAAGGTTGTGGCGACTGTGACGCTTCGGGAGTATTAGATTGAGAACGTGTTGGTGTTCTTGATCTGGAACGACTTTCACGTGAATATCTTCTATAAAATCCACTTTCATTTTCTCTTTGTTTATTGTATGTGTTATCATTACTACGATTCACGTCATCAACATCTAATTTATCTGCGCTATAAATGTTTAAAGCGTTTTTAAAAGGATTGTGAAAACTCTGCGCTAGACTGGACATTGATGATAGTTTGCTGGTTATACCATTGTCATAGGCATCTTTAAGAGGTTTCTGAAACGACAGAAAAATGTTATTAAATATTAAAAACTAAATTACGACATTATAAAATAAATAGTTGCTGAGAACGGTAGCATATTGGTGATCTGACGACATTCAATTATTTCGGAAACTTGCGGAATAAAACGTGTGGCAACGAAGGTATTTTATATATTGACGAAATTTTGCCACACTTATTTCAATTTATTTTTCAATTGTAAAAAGATTTGGGAACTTTAATATACGCCAGAATTATGAATAAAAGATTTACTTCAACAGCTTTTATCTTAGAAGTAACCAAATAACTTAATAGAATTATATTCTTTACGTATTCGTGCTTAAATGACTTTTACTTATAACGATTCTTACCTCTTCTCTTTGTTGTAACGCTGCTGTATCTAAAGTTTTCTGCTGTTGTTCTTCATTATCTGTGTTATCATCATCAATCACCAATTGTTCTTCATCTTTTTCATCATCGCCTAAAAGAAAATTGAAAGCATATTTATCAAGACACGTTACTTAGTATTTATGTACACAACATGCTTGCCTGTAAACCTAAAGGTAGATTATGCATAACAACCGAAATTTCGTCGTTACCAAAATAGGAGTGAATGCCAATTATGGTATAATAATATTGTCTTCCATAATCGACCTATAGTTTTATTGCATGTATATACAACTTACACATATCACTTCTATCAAAGGAGATATTTGAGTCTTTCAAATATTGAGAGTAGTCTACCGTTACAACACCATTACTGCTATTCGAATTTGAAGATGTCAACACATCTTTATCTGGTCCTCCAGCAGTTGCTAAAGTTGTGGAAGATGTCAGGTTAGCTGATACATTAGTTACACTAGGAAGGAAGCGCATGTCTACATCACAGTTAGAGGACGAACTGTACAAACGTGAAATGTTAAAAAATTTACTTTTATAAACTTTTTTATGTATTTTTACCTTGTCTCCTTATTACTCGCTGCAAAGCTATCAACAGTCTTGCTGCTTTTCGTCAAGCTCTGAGCAGTACTAAGGGCTGGAGTTGCCGACGGAATTCCTGGAGTTGTAACACCTAATTTGGCCATATTCATGGCATTCAATTGTATTTCTGTTATTTCCGCTATAGTTAAACCAATCTGATTTAGTTGACCAAAAGTCAATTGATTAACCTGTTCTAAATTAACGATTCCCAGTTGCTGCAACTTATCAATGTGTTCGGCGCTTAAAATACCATGTAAATTTTTCAAATCCAAATATGCAGGAGCACTTTTTGAGGGCGGTTGTATGGACATTTGATTAGGAGTATTAGAATTAGGGTTATCAGTCCATCTAGATTTTCGCTTACTTTGTTCGGTATTTGCAGTTTTATTAATTTCTGAGAGTTGTGGTGGGTTTAAAACTAAATCCAATAACGATGGTATACCAGAGTTATTGGTATTTTGTTGCTGCTGTGGCTTCACATTCTGTTGCTGCTGATCATTATTATTGTTATTCTTATTATTGCGACGATTGCTATGAATAGGCAATGAATTGGCCGAACATGGAGCCCATACGTTTTGCATGTTAAATGTACGACATAATTCTTCGTGCCGTTTCGTTACCATGGCCAAAGCGTTTTCTCTCGATAAACGCTTAAAGTTGCCTAAAATCTCTTTAGGAGCTAATTCTAAATGTTTAAGCAATATGTTTCTTAACTCTTCCGATAAAGGCTGACCATGCGAAAACTTGCATTCCTCTTTCTGTGCACATTCCATGCCCAAATAGTAATATTTGCACGGAAAACCAGCATGCATATATGAACATTTGTCTTTTTTTGCACAACATTCCATGAGATAAAACTTACATAACTCCAATTTTCTGGGCTCACTGCGGTGATCCGTAGAATCACGTCGAGTTCGTTTTTCGTGACGCCTATCTTCATCTCGCTGGCGTTTATCTTTACGTTTTCGGGATTCTTTCTTACGTTTACGTCGACGACGTTCACTATTGCTTCCATCACCCTCACTATCATAGCTATCGTAGGAAGAGCCACCCGTATCATTTTCCGAATCATATTGATCCTTATAAATATGATGGTTGGTCTGAGAAGAAAGCGTTGGCACAGCCGCGACAGGAGGTGGACTACCACCACGCACATTAAGCATTTCGTATTCATCCATGTCTTCTTCATCATCCAAAGGTGGTGGTCCCAAAGGATCAGAGGCATCATATCGTTTTTTCTAAACAAATACAAAGAAACTAAATTTTATTAAAATAACATTAAAGGAAAGAAATAAGAACAATAATTTCCTTCCTAAAAGTTGTCGACGTTTCCCAAAAATTTAAATGTACAATTTTGAGATTGGCTTTCGAAAAATTTTATTTTAATCATTGTTGTTGTTTTCAGCTACAATTAGCATTTGAAAGAGTTCAGCCAATATAAAATAATAAAGTAAGAAAAATAATACAGCTTAAGGTCTTTATATTATATATATATATATATATATATATATATATATACATATATATATATATATATATACATATATATATATATATATATATATATATATACATATATATATATATATATATATATATATATATATATATAAAGACCTTAGAAAAAAAAACTAAAGTAAGAAAAATAAAAATGAAATGCTGTTAATGACTTTGAAGTTTAAAATAATATCTTTAGTTATTCTAAGAAATTTTGAGTAAAAGTTAGGTTCCCAATGATTTTTTTTAGCCCTATTGAAATGCGTATTAGAACTGGCAAAAACCCCCGAAATTATAACTTTAAAATCTCAAATCATTTGGGAATAAAGAATCAGTACAATTAGAACTATATTAACTATTGTTATTGTAAGTTTCATCCAAAGATTACAATGTATAACGTTTCATTAGAAATTACCTTATCCTTGCGTTCCTTTTCCTTCTCTTCTCTTTGTTTTTTACGTTTTCGTCGACGACTACTTTTACTTTGCCCCTGGCCGGGACCAGGTATCTCATCTTTTTCATCGTTATGTTGTACTTTACCTTCCAATACTTTTGGTATTGAAGGTTCAATACCCTTCTTCTTCAAAGCCGAAGCTATAGCATTTTCTATGGTACTCGCATGATCATCTTCAACCGGTGAAGGCTTTTTCGATTTTATTAAATTGGCATTTGTTGGTGGTGGTGTGGGGGCAGTATCACTTGACGAATCAATAACTGTAACCACTGTTTCAATATTGTTTGTCTTAACTGAATTACTATATTCATTCGAAGTTTTTGTCTTTTCTTCGTTATCCACTAATATTACATCTGGATCTTTTGTATCCTCATCACTATCATCAATTTCACCATCTTCCAAATCTTCATCGTCTATTGGTATTACTTCAGATTTATTTTCTGATGGGATTACAGTTGCTGTTTGAGACATATTTTTTTCTATACGACTTTAGTGGTGGTATTTTATAGTTTTACAAAATCATATATTCCCTTTATTTTAACAAATTTTATAAATTGTGGAAGGGAACCCTAGAAATAGACAGAAGTTTAAAATTACAAATTTAGTCAATATATACAACAAGATTTGAAAAGAGAATTTCAAGCAAACTTTCTCAACACAGAAACATATTAGGCAAGTGTAAAATATTTTTGTTTTGAGACTTTAAGCGATACAAGGTTTGTGGAATATATGTACACATATGTACATTCATACATACATCCATACTTAGCTAAACAATAGGTACATACTTATTCAATAAACCTATCGCTTACTTTCCCGACAAACCCCGATTTGAAAATAAAAAATATGTATCATTTAATAATGTCAAGATCTTAATCTCAGCGAAGCCACCATTCGACATACATACATACATAGTGCACAATATTCTTAAGTCAGGCTAGAAGCCGGTAGTGCAAGAAACCGATGATGCTTCCATATTGTTACACTAAACTAAATCAAAATCATAGGCTTGTGAATTCTTGAAACAAAATACATGCGTTTTACTTATCTCCGATTGTATCTTTTGTGATCATTTACTTTTTTTTAATTCCCTCAATGGGCCTTCTTAGATCATTAAAAGTTCAATAATTGCTTTTGCTTTCTAATATTTTGTTAATTCCATGCAGAAAATAAAACTGCACACATGCACATATGCATGTTATTCATATTAGGCTTTTATAATTCTGGTTTATTCATCTCGATAAACTTATTATTTTTCAAAAAACTTCTTAGCACTAAATCAAGCGGTGAATACACTTTTTTCAGTTGCAAAAATATAAAATGTTCTTTCATACATATATACATACACACTTACATTGTAAATAATAAATTGTTTAGATGATTATCATCTCAAGTTAAAACGCTCTGACAAAAATATGAATGGTGTGTTCAAAACAGTTTTGTGCATGAATGAGCCAGAAGCGTTTATAATATTGTATTTTTATGTGTATATGCATAAGTATGTGTGCAGCGCAAGAAACCTATGAATTGCATTCTTGTAAATGCATACCCATTATAATATTATGAAATGAATTAATGGAAAATTTTATTAATTGAATTGGTCCAAATAGATCAGCATATGATGTATGTATGTATGTATTTTGTGATAATAGTCGGTTTAATAATTAATTTTTGAATATTACTATCCAATGATTTTTCCTTAAGGTATGTGCACACATATTAGTGATGCGCAGAATGTCGCGAGTACGAATATCTGTAATGATATTCGGGAATACGAATATTATGTAAATATGTAATATATGTAAAATTGTAATTTTGTTCGCATACATAGAAAAAAGTTCCAAGAATTCAAGGATAAAAAAATACATATTTGTGTAACAAATGGATGTTAATGCTCCATAACAAATTTAGGTTCTTTTGACTTTTTTCCGCAAAATTCGGATTTTATAAAATATGTCGACAAATTGTAGCCAGACTTGGGTCAAACTCGTTCGATCGCTTTTTTACACAAAAACGTTTAACAAATTCAATGGCATAATATGTGTTTAGTCCCAGATTTTGGAATAAAAAGAGAAAAAGGAGTTCCACTTAAGTCTTTGGTAATATGTTGATTATGGAGTATTCGGCAAACATTCTTCTTAGGTGAATACGAACGACTAACATGACTGATATATGACGATTCGAATACGAATATTCCCACATCACCAATACAAATGTACTTTGGCAAACATTTTCCCAAATAGCGTATAGTATATTCGATTTGAAAACTATACGCGCACGTAAAACTGCGAGAACTTATTCGATTTCATTATTTTTGAAATTATAGGTAAAATGCAGTGTTATAATGTAACGTATATAAAACAGGTTGTTGGTTCCTAACGTGCCAAATAGACTATACAAATTAGTTTGTACGCATGACCGTGAATATGAGACATTTTTCCCAAACCGCGTGTGTTTGGCCCTTAATAGGGGGCGACATAAAATCTATTTTCCATAGCGAATATATGTTTAAACTACTTATTTACATTTATAATCTTGTTTTTTACATAAACTTACATTAACTACCTAGTTTGTGGCAACCAAACTTTTTAAATTTCAAATAACACTGCGGATTGGTAAAGGTTGTTTGTCAACAATTGTTTATTTTATGTCCAAAGCGCAAAGTTGACAAAAGCAGTAATGACGGCGGCGATATTCAATATAGCTAATCCTGCGATTTTTAAAGAAATTTGGATTGCTCTATCTTTGGGCTGTGTTTTTATTACGAGTCGTGGTGCAATATATAAGGCATCAAATTTTCGTATTTTTAACAGCCACATGGTTCTGTACAGCACATTTAAGTTTATAGATTAAATAGAACAAAAATATAACCGTTATCCAGAAAATTTGCATTTTAAAAGAATTTGGGAGCATCGCGTGCTGTGATTATGGTACTACTCTACATTAAAACAAAAAAATTTTCACAATGTTGCCACTTTTCTTCTGTCATATTATGTACAAAATCTCCTTTTTGACGATATGAAGGAATTATATTCTAATAGTGAAAGAATTGATTTATTTATTTGCATAGTGTTAAATTATGCAATCGTTTTCCTTCAACTATTTATGTGGTTTTGCTTGGCTGTAAAAAAACGGCTAGACTGAAAACTAGATGTTAAAAAAGCGCAAACATTGATTTACTATATAAACATACATATTTTGCACAAGGTTGTGGTGCAAGCTTAGACAATGCCGATTAGCAAAGCCCAAGCAAACGAACAGCTGACAGAAAATACAAATGCCAAACTTCATACGTAATTGACATTTTCTTTTTTTTTTCTCAAAGTTAGACAGGAATATTTTCTACAGCTTCGGGATTGCATGGACGTCATTAATGGCTTTAAGCTTAGGCACAAACCCCATTTGTATCTATAAATAACACGTAGATGCACATGTATAAAGGGAAAAATATGCTGAAAAGGAGATTAGGCATAAATAATTACAAAATTATATGTATTTATGTAGACAAAAATTCACTTTGTTGGATATTACTTTAACACATAAATTTTTTAATTTGATTGAAACCTATATACATACATACATACTTATTCTGGGGCAAGTTTTTGTTTTCTTTTTATTCAGCAGTAGCTGAAGTCAGATTTGTTACTGCACTGCTTGCTGCAGCAACATTCTTTTCTTTACAATGTTTTTTTTAAGATATAGATCCACAAATGCCACACACGTATATGTATGTAATTGATTAAACATAAGTTGTAAATGAGATACATACATACGTGAGTTTGCAACTTTGTTCGCCAGGAATAATTGGAATTGTTTTAGATGGATTTTGAATAAAACATACATATGTAATTTGTATATTACAAAACAATTCAGTATAAATATTGTTTGCGTCACTGACAGCATATCACAAAAGGTGCATACCACACATACAAACTTATGTATGTGTGCATATAACCACCTATGGTATACCTATTTTATGCTGTGTATGTACCATATTAGCAAAATCCGAAACTGAGACAATAGTATAATCACGGCTATAGCGTTGCCATGTTAAGAAAACAAAATCAAGATTGATTTCTTTTCCAGCAGACACACCAGGCATGCACACATACACACTTATGTATGTATATACGCAAATGAATTTGTATGAAGTAAAACATTTCTGGTAGAGGGAAATCTCAAGATTTCTGGTTAAAGTAAAATGTGGCTTTTTCGTTACCTTGAGAAACACATTACAACACTTTGTTTTCGTACATGTATGCGTGCATGTAGGGTATTAATTACAAAAGCACTGTTTAATACCCCTTTCCTCTCACAATCTCCTCGAAAGAAATATGATTTTAGTTAAAATTCCATGCATTGCATTCGTCCTCCACTTTTTAAGGGACTTTTATAAGATTTTACAACATATATTTAAAAGGAAATTAATCAACTTTTATAATGAAAAATTAACGCGTAATTATGATTTTACTTTTTGCTGTTTTACTTGCCTTAATACAAATCTACTTATGCACATACATACGTATGCATACTCATGTATGGCTGTACGAAGAAAAATAAAACTATAACAACCATCTCTTTCTGCCTCATATCTCAAGGCATCTGTTTGCAATTTGGACTGTACCCATACATACATATGTGCATCAAATAGTATATTGTGAAAAAATCAATTTTTGCTTTTCATTTATACGAAAAGCAAATTATTGAACTTAATAAAAATATACTATGAAAGGCGGTTATTGCAAAATTAAGATACATAAAATACATTATATAATCGATTCAATCTATCAAACAATTTCGATTAAAAAAAATATGTATGAATGTGTATATGTTCATATACTATGTACATATATGATACTAAATTTGGTCTTGTAGTAGTAGATTATTACTTAGGATATATAAAGACTTCTTTTCTCTTTCTTTGTTTTTGATTTTTATATACTTTGAAAATGATTAATATACAACTTTTCTTTAATTATATTAACATGTGTTAACAGTTCAACAATTTCAACTTGAATGAAACTTTTAGCTGGTTGCGAGGTAAAACAACGCCTTCGTCGTTAACGCTGCCGACAGAGTACATGGAACCGAGGTAGCAGCAACGTTACAGCTGATTATAATGGTGTCTGCCGGGTACAACATAATAGGTTGTGTCGAACGACTAATTTTGTTTGTTTGTTTGTTGAGTGAACCTGTCATGCTCTGCCAACGAACCTCGAATCCGATTATGGAGCCCCACTATTTAATTTTTGTTCTGATAGTACTTAAAGTAATTTAAGTAGAAGTTCTACTCTTCGTGTATTGCATTTAGTGATATTTTATAATTATGAAATTAATGGGCAAACTGTGCATTCATATACATTGAATATTTGCTCATATATTCTGCAAACATATGCAGCCTCTTGTTAGATTTAATAGAGATATATTATTTATATACATATGTATGAATATATGTACATATGTATATATATATATATTATACATATATGAATATATATGCTATTTTATTGAAACAGATGCATATGTACTCAAGAAATTACTTTGTTCCACAATGTCATTCAACATACATACCTTTTATGACTTTCTGCCTCAATTTATATTTTTTTGTTGGTGGGTGATACTGCGCTGCATTTAATAGGGCTCATATACATAGTAAGTATTTTCACAACTAAACCTGTATAACAGATTGGATCGACTGATGTGTTTCGGCAGCATTTACAATTGCAGCGTTTCACTACTTTTGTCTTTCCATCATCAATTGCTGCCACACATGTGTGTGTGTGAATACTTCGGCATTAAAACGCTGCTACGTGCTCTGCCAACTTCGCTGGCGTCTCTGTTACAGAATAATACAGTGCCGCTTTGATGTGCCGAATTTCAATTTTTGATATTCGCGAATATGAATATTTTAAACAACATTCGTAAATACGCATATTAGGTCGTTTCATAAAAAAAACATCTGTAGATTTTTTTCTTTTAACTTTTTATGTAATCAGTTATAAAGCGTACTATGAAAAATTTAAAACATCATTTAATATGCTTTGGAAGCTATTTTGCTAAAACATCCATTCTTTCTTAGTTTCGTACCAAATTTATTTTTGTTGTTGTTTATTTTCAAAGCAGCTAATTGCTTTACTGTTTGCCCAAGTTAGCCCGATAAAGAAATTCGGGCTGTTTCGTGCAATTGGAAACGGACTGTTCTCCCAAAATCTATCTCATTTACCAAATTTGAATTTACGGGAACGCTTTTCATGGAAATTGGGATCCTGCGAGATATATGGCTAAAATGTCTTCAAATGCATACTATTCGCTTCTGTTAGTGATACTTATGAAATGAGCTCCCATCATAATTTGTAGGCACATCATTGCTGCTATACAATTTATGCAGACTGTATATATTAAACCACTTGTGAAGGGATTTTTTTTAGTTTTTACCTAAAACTATTTGAAATACCTGTATCTTTGGAGCAAATAGTTACATACATACAAACATACATATGCATATGCATAATAATAAATATTTGGCAAACATTTCAGTCATACTTTTCCAGCATGGATCAGGCAGAAATGCAAATACATACATATGCAGTTACTGAATTTTCATTTTTGATACATTTATTAATTAATAAATATTATATACATACATACATATTATATATGCATGTATGTATAATTTGCACATACTCACGTGTAATGACATTTAAAATGAACATTATGCCCCTTATTCCGTAACTATTTGTAGATGTGAATGTCAAGACAATATCAAGAAATCGAAACAGACATTCTAATAGTATGAAGTATGCTATTTTTGATATTGTTTTAAAGTCGACAAACAATCCTAGAATAAGGGGAAATGTAAATAAATTTGCTAAACCAAACATAAAATAATTTTAAATTACTGGGATAAAATTAAAGATATTGATTTATTTATGCATGTATGTATATACATGCAATAAATCAACAGAAAACAATTTTAAATTGCTTTAATTAATATAATAGCAACAAAAAAGAATCTTGCGTATTCACAAAAATATTGTGGTTATAAACAAAGTGTACTTTAAGGGCGAGTTTTTGGGATTAAGAATAATATTATTAATCAGCTATATTTAACTATTTTTATAAAATTAGTTTTTCGTTTGCAGTTTTTATGTAGCAGCGTAAGGCTTGTAGAGCAGCCATACCAAATAACACAAACCGTGCATATCAAATTGTAGCCCTCTAAAAATAAAATTTTCTTCTGAATCATCTATTCTTTTATATAAAAAATTATATGTTTGCTTATATTTTAGAAACTGTTTTGTCATGCATATGAGAGCGTTTACAATTTTCGAGAAGTTTAAACCCTTGACCGTGTAAGCTCTCGAATAAAACCAGCTAATTTTCTATTTAAAAACTAAAAACAGAAATTAAGTATTACCAAATCTCTAATCTCAATACTAGAAACTAGCCCTATGAGTTTAAAATCGGTATCCTGTATGGAAACATTAGTTTTAAATTCACAAAGTATACTTGGTCTTGTGACTACCAGCATTCAAAATACGTTTGAACTCTTATGAATCTGTCAAGACAAAAAAATATAGCACCAAGCAATAATGAAATTAGAATTTCAATTATTATTACCAATTAGATAGACAATATTTTGTATAATTTTACGTCCATTCTCATGATTCAACAAATTCAAACAAGGATCTCGGATTTTTTCTTCCAGCAATTTTAAAAGTTCATTGCGCAGGCATTGTATCATTTCCGCCGTCTCATGACTATAAGCTTTTATTATGATCCAACCATCTTCTAACAAAAATAGAAAGTCGCCATCATGCAGTTCGATTTTTAAGTCGGACCCTGCAAATAATACCAATGGTACCAAGGGCAACATACTACATTCGCGTATAAAAATACGTGAGGTTTTCACCTTTTCCTGATATACCAAAAAGGGTGATTGAAAGTTGCCCACATTGGCATTGACGGAGGAGGGATGTATGGCCACATAACCATCTTCTCGTGTCTTAAAGCGTAAATCTTTTGCAGTAGCCATTTTTGGCATAGCTCCTCCAGCTGTTTGTATATAACTTCTTTCTGGTGTCATTATCTTGACGATATTGGGATAGAGTGACGCACAAAGCAGCGATATTAATAAGCGATTGTTGCCGCCGTTGATATTTAAGTCCGAACCTATGAATAGTAATGAATGTTCAACAATTCAACTGGTTTTACAAGCTTTCGCAGATAGGAAATTGTTTTATATTGAAAAATTTTAGTATTTTCTTACCAGTTAATTCCAATATATTGTCAGAGCAATGTTTACGCTTTAGATTGATGGGCACAAAACCTATTGAAACTAAAAGTTCTAAAAATTGGTATTTAACTTCTGAGATGGTGTGTAAAGCCTTCAATGAAAGAAAATGTTCATCAGCATAGTTTCGGCTGGCAAAGAAGTTGCGTTTTGAAACCTCCAACCATTTCTAAGAGTAAAATAAAGGTATATGTATGTATATCTATTATAAAACATATAGCTAATTTGTTAAAATTTGTTAAAACTTTACCTTATACGCTAATAAACAAGTTAAATGATCACTATTGCATAAAGAAAATTCTCTTTTACACCTCTCAGCTTCGTCTCTTTTATTAAACGGGCTGACAAAAGGCGTTTTATGTGACAGGCAGGCAGCAATTGTTAAAATACTATCCAAACATTGAAAAATAGCGCCGAATAACATTAGTTTTCCTATTCTAACATCTACAGGTAATGCGGACAAATGATGACCTAAAGGCGTCAATTGTTGATCCTCATCAAGAGCTCCCAGATCTTGCAGACGCGTTACAGCCGATACAATATTTTCTTCTGTAGGTGGCTCTAAAGTTTGTCCCAAAACTTCAACCACATTAAGACCATCAAAGTTAGGCAAAGTTTTAATACGTAGGACCAATTGCTCCAAAGGCACTCGGTGTATCTCGGGTACGGGCTGAGCCAGGAAGTTGTATTTGAAACGATGTTGAGTATAAAGATGAATACAAACGCCAGGCATAACGCGACCAGCTCGACCTTTCCGTTGATTTGCATTAGCTCTAGAAACATAGACAAGTTCTAGAGATTCCATATTGCGATTGGAATCAAAATGTTTTTCCTTCATTAGACCATAATCTATAACAAATACACAATCATCTATGGTGACTGATGTTTCAGCTATATTTGTAGATATTACAATTTTACGTGTGCCCTTGGGAGCAGGACGGAAGACATCAGCTTGTTCTTCACTGCATAAAGTGGAATGTAAAGGCACTAAGATGTATTCGGATCTGAAAAAACGAAAGAACGATAATTAATATATACATATGTATTTAAAAACCTTGACTTTTGGATATATAAGATTCTTTACTTTCAAGACTATTGATAAAGGTAACGGTATTAAATAAAGTTTCACCTTTCACTAAAACAAAATTTAATTTGGTTCATGTTGATTTACCACTTTCGCAATTTTCAGATTATATTTTTCAACTTTCTTTTCATAAACGCAAAAATTAGTTTATCTTTAAAACCATCGGCCCAATGGATGGTAATATAAAATTTCAGACCTTTTTCAGAAATATTTGTTAAACTTAATACAATGAATCTTATTTTTCAATTTTTCATTTTATAAAACAAAAGCTAAAATTGAAAATTTCACTCATCTTTGCAAACAAAGTAGATCTTTTAAAAATTTTCTTAGAAATGGCCAAATATTTGTTAGCACTTTAATTTTTTGCCAACATTTACTTTATTTCTGAAAATATTGAAATATAGTAGAATCTATATATTTTAGTAAGTATACTATTTTCTACTTTAATAAAATCGAAAACCTAAGGCTAAATTACCGCATTCGATTTCGATAGAAATTTTAATGCAATTTATATAAAATAACGGATCGGTATCGAAGGCTTCAATTTGCCTTCTGCAGCATTGAAGAATTATCAAACTCAATATCATTTACAATAATTTTCAAAGAAAAAAATTAAGCTCTTACCTTTTTCCAAACATTGAGCTATTACACAGCGCCTCGTGAACACTTTGAATTTCCTGCAAACCAGGTAAAAATATTAGAATTGTGCCTTCCTTGGGCCAGTTATGGTCTCCTTCCACCAAATAGCTAAGCACTGATTCTATTAATTCGGGATTGACTTTCATCGATTCCATTAAGTAAATTGACTTGCAAGTTTTTTTAGAATAATCTTAGAAAATAAAAAATTAAGTTTTTATGTATATGGAGTGTAGGGATTTATGTATGCATATGTTTTAGTTAATATTAACTAAAAACTTACCGCTATATCTAGCATACATAGCGGATAAATTTAATTGTTCATCTTTTATTTTTATAGGTGGTGCTATATTTTCAGCTTTAATATCTGCATATTCCATTTCACGCATTAATTCATCCTCTTCCTTTTTATTAACTTTGCGGCTATACTGGGAGTCACATTCCATGACAAAATCGCAACGCTCCAAAATATCCTCTAAAAATAGTTGTTCAACTGGGAAGGTACGTCCAGGTATATCTAATACTGGTATATTGCCAAAGTAATCGGAAAATAGTTTAGCATTAAGTGTGGCAGACATGAGTATAACTTTTAAATCTGGTCTTAAAGGCAAAACGCGTTTCAAAATCATTAATAAAAAATCAGATTCTGCACTTCTTTCATGAACTTCATCGACTATAATGTGTGTAACAGAATCGAGCAAAGGTTCAGATGCTAAACGTCTTAATAGTATGCCAGTGGTACAAAATGTTAGACGTGTTGCTGACGATATTTTATTTTCCAGCCGTATTTGGTAACCTACAGTTTGTCCTATTCTTTCTGCTCTTTCATCTGCAACTCTCACCGCCACACCTATGGCTGAAAGACGTCTAGGTTGTGTGCAGATTATCTCTACATGAGGCATATTTTGTGAGTTATCTTGCTGAGATGCTTTGAAAAACCAATTGTCTAATATAAATTGAGGTACTTGAGTAGATTTTCCACAACCAGTTTCGCCTGATATTACTAGGATTTGGCAAGTTTCTAAAATATTTAAAATGTCTAACATTTTTGCGAAGGCGGGTAAATTTTGTCTAGCAGTCATCATTTTCTTGTAGTGTTCATCTTTTCGTTTTTCCATAAACTTCTTTAACAATAAACGATCCTCCTTTTCCAAAGACTTTCCATCCTTTTTAAAATTTTCGCCTCGAGATGTCAAACCCTTTTCGTAGTGTGTCGGCAATTGCCCTAAGTTTTTAGGATTTTCCTTTGCAGAGCAAGGATTTTCAATGTAAAAAAGCGAATTATCAGCGTTAGGGAATGGATCGCTATACAGATCTATTGAACTTGATAAACTTTCATCCGTTTGCAACAACTCAGATATGCTAAAAACGCAAGGTATACCATCCCTGCACGATTCTTTGGCCACTTTATACAATTTCCTAGCTATTCGTAATCTCACTTCTGTGGGTATATCATGGCAAGTAGTTTTCAAATAAATATAAGGGGCTTCATAGGGATATTTAGTATGGGGCGGAAATCTAATTTCTAAATAAAAGCAATTATCAATATCTTCAGCTTTCACTTTTTTTATTTTCTCATCACATTCCATTTCTATATCTGGTTTAATATGAACAAATCGACATTTGTTTCCATATTTACACATCCCATCCTTATCAAAGTTTCGACATCTGGGCTGTTCTTTGGGTTTTCTAATATTTGCTTTGGCTTTAGCAGCTTCCTCTGCTTTCAATGCCAACTCACGACTTTTGCGCACTTCTGAAGGGCTGTGCTGCAGTAGATGATCTATTTTAAACTTCAAGCTCCATACCTCATTTTTTTCCTTTTCCTCAAACAACTTATCGTATATAGATTCTAAAGCTTCTTTCTCGTCATTACGCAAATCCAGCAGTTCGTTTTCAGCAATATCGTTAGGTAGTGCATCCGAAATATTGCATTCTTTTTCGTCTGGTAGTCGCATATATTTTTGAAAAAGCAACAACAAAGCTTTATCACTATCACCCTCACAAAAATCGTAAGCTTCAATGCAGTGGGACAAGGCAAATCCATAATTTTCTAATTTTACTAATGCATATCGTCTTAAGCGCTGCTCTGGTAGTTCCATTGCGGTAGTACCATTTGCATCAGGTTTATTTGCAGAAAAATTGGTTACGGATTGTACTATTAGAGTGCCACGATCTTCCCAGTAGGCTTTTTTCATTTTCCCGCCACGATCTTTATACTTACTGGCATCTTCCAGGCGAAAGTCATCACCGTGTATAGCTTTCAATGTATCCATGCACATTTTTTGTGAATCATCGCTTAATCGCAACACCTGCATTTCCGTCTTTAAGGCCACCTTAGGTGCTGTTACCTGGACGGTTTTGTTGCTAAAAAATTACATAGTAAACAATGTATAAAATTATACAAATAATATGCATATCCATGTAAACAATTATATACTGCATGGATGTTTGCATTTTGCTTACGTTGTACGTGCATCTGTTACTTGGCGTAAGAAACAATCGTTAATTAATCGCTGGGAGTTTTCGTCCATGATGAGCAGTTGTTTTACAACTAGGTAGTGGAGTGGATGAATATTGATGTAAAAAATATTTTGTGAAATTTACGAAAAGCTATAGTTCCAAATATAATTTCACAACTAATTAGGAACACTACACCAACAACGTGCCGAAAGCTACAACAGTTCAAAGTTGGTGGTAAAATGACAAATGCAGGCGTCAAATATATTTTTTTGCATTTTTTTTAACAGATTTTATTCACTACGCATATATTGTATTGCCAGTATCTAAATTTCGGTGTAAATGCTGCAAAAGTTTTTTTATATTATCTTGAAATTCATCATATTGATATATAAGCAACAAGTACTTCCTGATATTGTTAACGGCTTTCAAAAATTATAACCGACAAAGGGGTTTACAAGGCACAAAATAATTAACAGCTGTAGTTCTTTATATTAGGCTCCCATATGTTTAGCTGCTACAACTCAGGTGTACTATTTTTTATAGGTTCGTTTTCACAGGCTGCACTACATACATACATATGTATCTATATATTCGATTACTTTTTCACTGTCATACATAGTATGTGTTTCATATTTATTTATTTTATTGCTATTTCGTTAACATAGAAATAGATAGCAAAATAACAGAATTGAGCATCATATAAGGCATATGGTGAATTTTCTTAGCAACGTCTAAGTATATTTTTTTAGGGGTTGTTGGTTTATTTAAAAAAAAATTGCTATTACTTTCCTATTGTTTTCGCTTTCAGCATCGTTAATAAATTGTTTATGCTGAAGAATATTGATTTTATAAAGAAGGACTGGAGCAGGCACATAATCACCAGTTTGTAGACACCCATGTAAATTAGAAATTAAAAAAAAATATATACATATATAACAATAATAATAATGAATTATATACGTATTAAACATGGGGTGAATGACTGTAGCAGGAACATTATCAGCCAGTTTATAGGTTTCAATATGAATTAATTCAGCGTCACTTGTCTGCAAAACCGGCTCCTTAATTCTGTTTGTTTTTAATTTGAAAATAGTCCGTTCAAAATATATGCTTTGAAAATAATATTTTAATTTTGAATGGGATCAACACTTTATATCATACACTTTTATAATTGAAAATCCGTTGCATAATAAAAGAATGACGCCGAAAGTAGTAAAACTAAAATATTACTTGAGTTTGACAAAAAACAATGGCTTTCGTAATAAAAGAACAAATATTTTAATTGTCTGTTTTTTTTTTAATTATATAAATATAAATTTTCAAATACATTTTCATAAATTTTTTATTAAAAAATTTGTTCATTTTTGCTCTTTTAATTATAAACAATAATAAATATATTTTAGACTTAATCTACAAAACGTTTTAATATTAGACATATCGGCTCACATTCATAGTAGTATATTTTAAAGCCAGTGTTTTCATATAACTCACTGGTTTTCCATTCATAAATAATATTTTATGCTATCAAACAAATAATTTTATGAGTTTGAGTATATTGTAAACTCCTCCTGAGCCATGTTTTTATATATGCATATGTGTTTTTGGCAATTTGCAGGAAACAAAAACTATACTAAGTGATGCTTTCTTAAATATGACTTGATCTATTATTTCTAAAAGGAAATAATATTATACATGTAGATAAAAAGATATACATATGTAAGTTGCAAAAATATTCAAAGCATGAAAATAAATTGCAAGCCATGGTTGTTTGTATATACGCTAAAAAAGTAATTGTCTATAAGCTAAAATACTTGCAAATATTTATACATAAGTATGTATGTATCTACGTAAATATGCATGCAAGTACTTACATATTATTTACTAGTTCTATATTCACAGTTAGAAGGCTGTATTAAGAGGCATAACGCAAAACGTATACGTATATGTATGTGTGCAAGAGTATAACAATCGTTGCTTTTCGATCTATTTATCAGGTTTACGTGCAGTATGACCTTCCGGCATGCTAGATTTACGTTGAGCTTGCGCTATTTGCACTATGCGTGATAATGGAGAGTGAGTGCTGGTGTTTGAGGGCCGTGCTGGCAATGGCAATTGTCGTGCAGTAGTGTTTATTGATGAGGATGTGTTAGGACTAGCTGATGAGACGTCTAATGTACTGGCCAAGGGTGAAGGTCTCAGCGACAAACGCCTTTGCAGCACTGTCTGTGATGCTGAGTTCTGATTCACCGATTTGGAACCTAAGTTACTATCTGCGTTTTCTGTTGAACCATTGATATTAACACCAGGAGGTGGTGCTTTGCCGGGAGGTATTTGTAAGGCTGTTGGTCTAACACTAAAACGTCTTTGGAATTTATTTTGCATTGGTAAGGCGCTACTTGTTTGTAATTGTTCACTATAACTAGGAGGTGGCTCTTGGATTTGGACTGTTGACTGCCGTCTTTTGGTCAATATATTGGAAGTGCTGTTGCTGGTTATGGACATTTGATTGAGTTGTTGATTTGTTTGTGGCAAAGTTCCTACAATTGTAGATCTGCGGGCATACAAGCGGTTGGCAGCTGCAGCCTTTAGTGTAGCGCTATCGTTGCCAAACAAAGATAGTATAGGAGGCAAAGGTGGTAGATCTAAAGCGCTACTGCTGGCTTTACGATTTTTCTTCCCCGATAAAAGTGCAGCGTTAGAGGCTTCAGCTGCTTCATCCAATACTACCTGAGTGTGGACAGCTTCTAGTGCTCTAATTAAATCAGCCAATGTGGTATTTTCGAGGACATCCATTTCTTCTTGGGAAGTGGAAGATAAAATACTTTGTCTCCTATTGGCATTGATGGCAAGGGGGAAAAGACTACCTCGCCTGCGTGGCGGTAGACCGGCAGCTGAGGTCGTGCTGCCTCTACGTTCTGTGGTAAAAAGACTGCCTCTTCTTTGGCTAAGAGCTGCCGCGCTTGTGGTTGGGAACAAACTGCCTTTGCGATTAGCTAAAGCAGGATTTTGGGCGAAAATAGATTCTCTCCTTTTACGAATTCCTCCCAATGGAACATTTCTTTGATAAGAAATATTTGATATTGTGTTTGAGTCCACAGATTGCCCATTTGATATGGTGGCTTGTTGGTTAAGACTAACTTGAGAAGGAATTTGCTGAGAAGTGGACAAAGGTTTGCCATTGCGAAAGAAGGTTGGGTTGGAGTTGGCGGTAACAGTGCTGTAGTAATCCAAAGAGGGTGTTTGATGATAAATAACCTCCGGTACACTGACCACTGACAATTTTCTATTGCTGGCTTTTTCGATATCACCTCCGGCGAACTCGGCCTGAGAAGACCTTTTCTTAAAAGGAAATAGCTTGCGTAAACCATCAGGCATAGAAAACTTCTTAGCTCGACTAGGTTTGCGATTTATGTCTTCATCTTGCAAGTCTTCCGTGTAGTCTAAAGTAGGTAGACCGAAACTATTGCGATAAAGATTTTCTCTATCGCGGTTCATCTGACGACTTCTGATATTAATAGCTTCTTGTATTTGATTATTATCACCGCTCCAAGTCCATTCATTGTGCCCAGCTACCGTACTACGTCGCATTCTTGGCTGCGGATTAAGGTTGAAGTCTGAGCAAGCCCTTTCACGAGCTTTAGGCATTTCATTAGCAGCCGGGAATGACCATTCACTAGCCAATATCTGCGAATCGGAGAAACCATGATAGCCTCCGTACATACCGTTCGCTCCTAATGTAGTATCCTCTTCTTCCATCGGAGGTTTTACTGCCGCTAAAGCACCCACCACTTTAACCAACAACCCAGTTGTTTGCCTAAAAGCTTCCGCAGTTTCAAATGATTTCAGACGATCAAATCGATTCAGTTCCGTATCAGAAGATGCATGCACCATAAAGGGTGTACCATCTGATCGAACTTGCACAGCATCATAGCATTCTGAAAAGGCTCTTTTCCGGCTGGGCAAAGGAGCAGGATCAACTCGATACATAGTTAACTCAGGACAGGAATTGGAACGATGAAGGGATTGTTCAAAGTCATCTTCGTCAGTATACACCGGCTGCAAATAATGAAGTTAAATATAAAAACAGCAAAAAACAAATTGATTTTTGTGTAATAAAATATTAGGACCTTGCAAATCTTTGATTAAATAGACATGACTATTTTCAATCCATACACTTTTTCAAACATCGAAACTAGTTTCAACTAATTGTGTCATTTATTTCTCAAAAAAAAAAAGTTTCCATATAATTTTTGGCAATTGAAAATTTTATATTAAGCAATTGATTACACAACTTTCGCCTTATGCTAGGAACACAGCAAACACAACACAAAAATTCATTCCGTACATTCGAAAAATATCGGCTGTGTTTCATAAAGCTGTTTATAGTTTGTATAAATCACTTTGCATTAGTGGCATTTGATATTTGTTCGTCCTAGTTGTGTCCTCAGCATTAGGCTGAACTTTAGCAGTGAAATCAATTGAATTTGAAGTTTTCTAAAGAATTAATTTTGTTTAAAGTTAATTTTAACAACTCATGAACTCCAAACTACAGAAACAAAAGTAGCTGCCATTTCACAAGATTGTTAACCGTTTGTTCCTACACTTCGTTCTTTTAAAAAAAATTAACATTCGAAAATTATTTAAAGTTACTGTATTTTTATGTGAAAAAGAAATGTTTTTTTAACGTTTCTAGAAGTATTAAGAATAGCATAAAAGCAACAAAATAATCTACGATATTAACAGCAACGTGCATTCAAATATGGGTAATTCCATGTCAGATCGACAAGGAGTTAGATACGATCCTTCTCGATTTGTATAAACGGCGGTGGTCAGAGGGTCTCTTTCGTTCTACACGTTGGTGCTTCTTTCCTCATTTGTGTATTGAATTATATTAATTTTTAACATAAATCAATACTTACACAATAGTTTCCTTCCTTAACGATTTTGCTAGTTAAGAATCTAAGAGTAATAACAAATTGTTTAATAAACTATGGAAATTTTAAAATCGAATATAAAGACCAGTTATACTAAATAATATGCAAACCAAATCAACTGATTAATAAGTTGCCACGAATCAAAAGTGCAAACCAAATAAACACAAAATTATAAACTAAATCATAAAAACCCAATATTTTTTATAGAAATATTTAGATGAGGAAACAGGGAAACAACACGTTTTTTTAAATTTACCTTAAATTTCAATATATACAATTCATTCAGTATGCG
This sequence comes from Linnaemya vulpina, assembly GCA_963675445.1. NCBI lineage: Eukaryota > Metazoa > Arthropoda > Insecta > Diptera > Tachinidae > Linnaemya > Linnaemya vulpina. The sequence continues at coordinate 67,923,552 of OY776280.1, read as the reverse complement.
TCTAAGATAACCCACATCTTTAGTAACTCCGCTCCAAATTCTATGCTGCGTAGCTTTAATATTTGATGATAACTGCTGCTCCAATTGTGCTAATTTTTTACTTTGTAAACCTCTGAAATGTACAATAGGAAAAGTGGGAAGGGAGAAAGAACAACACGTATAACAATTGTTTGGATAGAGGAAGAAGTAATACTTTTTTAAAATAAAATTGGAGGATTAAATCAAAACTTTAAGTTAATAAAAATTTTATACACAAAATATTTTAAAACCTAAAAAAATAAATAACTTTTAAAATCCACAACTAACAAGGACATAGAGTGCTGTCCTTTAATGCTTTATATAATTAATGTTTAATAAATGTACTTGGAAGACATATTAACCATGAAAGAAATCAGTAAATTTGTTAATCATTAACTTTAAACTTTTTATATTTAATTTAATAATATTTTTTAAGTTGCGTTTCTTTTATATAGGGACTTGAATATATATTTTTATATCTTCCACATTTCGTCAAGGGTGGCTTCAAGGTATATTAACACCAGGTAGCCATATATATTTGTGTTGCCAAATTTCGAAAAATTTAGCAGAATTCGAAAAAGTGAAATCGGGAAAAATTTCAACACTTGAATAAGTTAACAGTGTCTCATCGTCAATGTGCCGTTTTAAAAAAGTTAACATTTTACTTAACTTTTCGTCAGTATTAACTTTTCATTAGTATTACGGTCACACTTGGCAAATATTTGACCAAAACAAAAATTTCCTAAGTGCAACAATTTCACACATACTTATTATTAGATACTGTTTAACCCAATAACAACTTGTCTGAATCAAAATGTTTTTCATTAGTATTTAGTGGGTACACTATCTTAGGCAAATATATTTTTTAGTTTAAAAATGACTTGTTTTCCAGCAGAAAATAAATCAAAATAAAAAGCTTTTGAATTTTTTTTTGTTTTCTTTACAAATTTCACGAAATTTTTTTTTTAATAACTTTAAAAGATGTTAAAATGTAAAATGTAAAAATACATTCTTGGGCGGCGACATTAGCCATGTGAGATAGTTTACCCCTTTAAGTATGCATATTTGAAGTTAAGAAAAAATTTATATAAATATTTTAAGGCAAATTTCATAATTATTGTATAGTTTTATTTTAATAATAATTTTTTAAGATTGAGATCTGTTTATATAATTTTTTTTTAATATATTTTCAATATTTCGCCACGTCTTTAGGTGGATTTTCAGCAAATGTTTATCTTGTCTTTATTTTTTCACAATTTAATTAGTTTTTTTTTTTATTATTTTTCTGTTATTGCTGATAACAGAAAAATAATAAGACGTGGCGAAATGCTGAATTTATAAAATATACATAATTTTATATAAAAGCTGTGAAGTTTAAAATTTATTATTAAAATAATATAAAAATACCACTAATAAACACAAGCCAACAATTATTTATATATATATATATATATATATATATATATATACATATATATATATATATATATATATATATATATATATATATGTATATATATATATATATATATATATATATATATAGATGTAGATATATCCGTTAGTATATCAATCAATACAAAAATGAGCAAAAAAATTACTACGAGTATGTATCGGTTGTTGATTCAAGCGGCATGAGAATTTCAATTAATAATATAAGACTGCCGTGATCCGTTGGATGAGTTCAATTTTCTAACATATTTCTAGCCAAATGGCATCAATGCTGGGGGGCTATGCTGTAATGCGATGCGAAAGTAAAACTTAGCTCATTTGCATGCTTCATTCATTGCAATGAAAAAGCAATTCGTTTTGCATTGTATTACAGAATAACCCACTGGCTTGAATATTGGTTTCAAATGCCTTGACAGTTGCTGTATAAACTAATGATTTAGCATAGTTACATGGGAGTTAAGTTATAGATACCATCGAGGCAAATGAATAGCAGACGGATCAACCGTTGTTCGATTAATGGATTAATTTTTGGGCGGTTAACTGTTCGAATAATATAAAATTGCTTGCTTATATTCTATTAACGAATATGGCGATTAATCGAAACATGAAATTTGGAGAAAATATTATTATTCAGTTTGCAACATTTACAATATACAAGGAAAATAGGAGAAATATTGCATAAGCTTCTTAACGCTTTATTTTAAATTTTTTCAACGTGGACAAGAAGTCGCGTGAAACAGAAACATTTACTACTGTATTAGTAAAAATAATTTGATCACAATTAAAAAAAAATCGCACTTGCTTTCTTCTTTTTAATATTAAACTAGAAAGCATTTTAATTATTTGATTAACGGAGTAATACTAAATTGCTAGATTATTATTTGATTAAATTTTTGGATCGCGCGATTAATCGCCGAATATAAAAACTCGATTACTTGAATATCGTATTTAGCGCTCACCAATCACAGTAGTAGAAGCTTCTTTTTCAATGGAACCAGCACTATCGTAAATATGCAGAGCATAATGCCGCAACTAAAAAATGGGAATTATATTGTTCAATGAATAGACGAAGAAAGATGAGAAGATAGAGGATTTGTTTTAACCATTTTTAGCTTCTAACTTTGCCAACGAAATTTTGCTGTTTCATTTGTTTGAATCGAAAAAACTGCACGAATTGCTTATACACTAGGCCGATTATGTTGATCGTAAAATGCACAAAGTGCTTAATGAACTTTGCGGATGTATTTATTAATAAAATTTCAACCCATTTTGACATTCTCAGCTGTCAAACCGTAATAATTGATATTGATAATACTTCTCATGCAGTTAAAAATAACACCCGTAAATATTTTTAACCGAAAATGATTATAAAATTCGATTTCAATTAATGCAAGTGCTAATAAATATCTTTAAATAGGTGCGAACACTAGCTAAGATACATTTCGAAACTATTGCAACGAGTGTTAATAGATATTTAACAAGGCTTAAGCTCATATGACAAATACTACCGCATTGGCTTTAGCTGGTCATTCTATTGATAAATATAATACACAACAGTATTTACTTAAATAGCCAAAAGTACTTTAAAAAGCTTTTTTCGCTTACCTTGTTATGAATGTCATTATCATCAATAGATAACCCAAAGAAAATATAAACCAGACTATAATAAATATTTGATAAACCAAAAACCAACCGCCAAACTCTTTCGGCTGCAAGTATATTGAAATAATAATTTAAAATATTTAGTAATTTTTTTCAAATGCCAGCAGTAAATAAATTTTAGAACAAAACAGTTATTGTATACTGACGAATCAATAAACTTTGCATATAATCACCTGATGTGGCTGGAATGTTGGCACGTAATCACCAAAACCTATTGTTGTAGTTGTAACATAGGAATAATAAAATGCCAAAGGATAAGGCCAGCCCTCAAAATATGAAAACACCCAAGCGGGTATAAGCAGAAAAAGCGTTATACCTGGCACTAGAGCTATTAATATAGTAGAGATCAAACCCAGCTGGGGTGGCACATAATGTTTGTTGTTGGACATTTTGTATTTCTTGTAACGATGATAAATGGATTGGAACTAAAGAATATAAAACAATTTAATATTAATTCATTTTTCTTTGGACTATCAAATAGTTTTGTATTTACCGTTTTTCCGAAATATTCACCCAAGCCGGCAAATAATATACCGTTAACCGGTATACCTATAACCGAATAAACTATCATTATCATACGTCCCAAAGTGGTAGTTGGTGAGATATTGCCATAGCCCACCGTTGAGCAGACCGTAAAGGCAAAGAAAAATGCATGATAAAATGTCCATTTGTAGTAGGGTTCAGCCTCATCTTTGGTATGATCAGTAACCGGTTTGCCACAATAATCGGTTATATGCTTTAGTATTTCATTTTGTGTGGTTACATTTTTATCTTCTAGTTGATCTATTAAATAGGCTAAATACAGATTTTTTAATATTAGAAAATAGTAATTAAATTTGTCTTACTTATAAGGTTTTAATGATTTTTTAGCAACTATTCCTTTGGGCAACACTACATATTTTATCAGCTCAGCTGTTTTCGTGCAACATGTTCCTGTGAAACATGTTCAGTTTTGTTTATAATTTAACCATGACTCGACTTATAAACGAACAACACTTGCAGATTGTTAAAATTTATTATTAAAGCTCATACTCGGTAAAGAATTTGCTTGGACCAATTTTATGGTCAGATGTATCCGCCAGTGTTGTTGATAACTGTGAATTATCGATGATTACAAATTTTTGTTTGTCCAAAATTTAAGTGACAGACTTGGCTGACATGTGGTTTCAACATGCCAGCTAAGCAATTTCCAACTAAAAGACGAGTTGGGTAAACAGATTATTTCGGTAAACTAGTTTTTGTGGGTCTATGTTAGGCCCCCGCAAAGGAAGCCAATACTGAAGATTTTTTTCGCGAGTCAAATTAAGATGCCAAATCATGATTAAGATGTGTTTATATGCCTTTTAAGGTAAAATAAGTACACCGCATAATAATAGATGATCTATAATATATATTTGTATCAATGACTGGACCGCGTCATGGACAGTGTGGACTTTAGAGAAGCTGAAAAGAGTCGCCATTTAATTTTCCAATTTATATCGAACAAACACTTTTTATTATTACCTCCTAATGACGTATTTAGTTTTATCATACACACAAACATTAAATTACACTTGTAAGCTTTAAATTAAACAAAAATGTAGTTTATTTTAGGCAAAACACACCTCATCGATCTTATCACTCCATCAAACAAAATAAATTCGTAGATCACACAATTAATGCAATAAACTTTTGTTTAGTAGAAGTCTGGACATTTTCAAATCAAATATAATACCGATGATATGAAAATAGTCAAAATCATTGACATTCAAATTAAATGAATGATATGATGGCGGTTACAATTGTTTTTGTCTAGAATCTGACCCGTTATATGTCAGCGGGAGTTTTGTCGATTTAATGATAACGTTTTGTGTATCGTTTGCTTTAACTTCCGGATTGCTTTTTTTATTGGCTGGCTAGCAGGCTGGCTGGCTGGCTGGCTGACGAATTTGTTTATCTATCGTGTTTGTTAAATTAATTCAATTTTTATTGAATGATTTTGTTATACACATCAAGAGCATTTTCATGCTTGATTGCGCCGATCATTCCGCCAGTGTGAAATATAAAACACTTTGTTTGCGTGCATATAAATACTTGATCATTTTTTTGCCACAAAAAGAGATACAAATATTTAAAGCGCTAAATAATATACATATATAATTTTTAAATTAATTATGAGTGTCTTATGCTTTGCATAGCTGCATGATTGCGATAATTTTTGACGGTCTATTTAAATTTCGAAACCAAATCTCATCATTATCGAAAGCGATTGACACAATCATATACTAAAGAGCGCATTGTAGCATCCCCCTGCGTCTATATTATAGTAGGCAACACCTATTAGCAGAATTTGCGTAGGTATTCATGGCCTTAAGAATGCTGTTACCTTCTCAGTTTAGCAAACAACTATCGGATATCGATCATCTTTATAAAAGAGTAACGCTAGTAAATGACTGACTGTCAGCACAACTAGTGTCTAAGATTATCGTCGGCACCTACCATTATGGTCTATCCGACGGTGGTCCTAGCACCGGGTGAAATTTATGTTCACAACCACCCCTGTCGCCCCCAGGGGCCACCTGAGTGTCGCTCAGGTGGTCCTAATCATTTAGTATCGCCATATATACCAACTTCATACAAATTGCTAAGGTGTTCGGGGCTATCTTAAACCCTTGTTAACATTTCGTTAACATCTGCTGATTCGCATCAGCTGGGTCAATGTCCAACATAATACATATGCCGGAACATCAACTTTTTTCTGACATCTCTACCAGCGACTCTTGGTATTAAACCACAGCCACCACGTGGACTCAAGAAGAGATCTCAACCAATATCTGGCCACAGAATCAACTAAAGTCTCATCTGTGGGGTTCAACCAGATCCCGTGGTACCAGTGTAAGGAAACTGGTTACGCCTCGCAGGTCAAACCAACATAGGTTTGCCACCTACTATTGATTTTTAATCCATTGTATGACGGGACCCAGGTATCCTTCCACCTGATTTTCTTATATTTTCCCCAGAAAGCACTGCAACAAGGCGATATGACTAACCAAGTTGCCTATTGTGCCCCCCGGGGGGTGACTGTCAGCACAATCCACTACTTCTAGAAACTTTAAACGGTCCCCTCCCGATGTATAAATCCACTTAGGTCGAAAAGAGGGGCATGAGTCATCCCAAGCCGCTCAAGGATTACACTTAGGCCTCATAGGCCTGCTGTGCGCATAGATCTTAAGAGGTATTTTCCGGAATTCAAATGTCAAGAAACTACGATGCACATTCCAAATATTTGAAAAGCATGTAAATAAGCTCTAAAATAATACGACATATGCTTGGTACTTTTTTTTATGTATGTATGTACTTCAAAAGCGTTAAAAAGGGTTAAACATTTCATTTGGTACTTTTTTGGAACCCCATACTTCTAACTATAGTACTTGGGAAAAAGCTTCTAAGTGCGCTTTATTCTTGTGAAAAAAATCTCGAACATCTTTTGGTACTTTTTAAAAAGTGTACCCCTTTTCGGTACTTTGTTTTTGTTAATAATAAAGTACGTATATAAATACATCTAAAGATTATTTTCACTCTCCACCGCTTATCAGTACTAAGAAGTATTTTTGTGAAATTTGATTAAGAAGGAAGTAAAACGGAGAGGGGCAAAGAGGGTTATATTGGCAATTTTGTATCTCGGAAAGTTGCTACTTTTTATGTAATTTATTTTGACTGTACACCGCTTATCAGCACCAAGAAGTATTTTTGGGAAATTCGATTGAGAAGGAAGTACAACGGAGAGGGGGAAATAGGGTTATATATTGGCAATTTTATGTCTCGGAAAGTTGCCACTTTTTAGATAATTTAACTCTTTCGGCGATCCGTAGACCTGCAAATATATGACAAACTTGATTTTTGGGGAAAGAACCTTTAATTTGTCGATTATTTTGATTTTGTTATCTTCTTCAAATTCACTTTTTTGTGAACATAAATTTGCATGCGCATATAAGAACAAATGATTTGTGTTAGGAACACTGTTGCCAAATCTCTTTTATAAAAGCTGACGTATAAACTGACAGTGAGATAATCGGAAGTTATTTTTAATTGCAAATAGTGCACATATAAACTATATAACGTTTATATGTGCACTATTTGCAATTCAACTAGTTGCAATAAATGCGAGATATAATGGGCCAAAGATATCAATAACTTTTAACAACATGAGAATATTTTAAGGGTCAAAATGCAATCCTGCAAAAAAGTTTCCGGAGAGTTGCATTGAGATTTGAACAATCACTAACGTAGATAAAAAATAAAAAAATATCCAGGACTGAGTGCGGAGACGAACTTGGAATCTTAGACTTCGTAGCCATTTGTTAACTACTTCAGCCAACAGCATGTATTATATTTTAGAATGTTTTTTGAATTAAATTTTTTTTAAATAAAGAAAGCTGCTAATGTTATCAAGCATTTTAATTGTTGCTTTAATACGAAATATAGTATTTGTGTTGTGTGATAAGCCAACAATATAACATGTTAATTTTTCATGGCCCATAAAAATGAATGGAAAAATTCTTCTATGAGTATGTATTTGTGCTCGAACGTATCAATTTATTAAAGACACGACCATGCGATAAACTGAACCTACCCTACTACTTATATTTGATAACAAATATTTATTGTCCTTAATTAATTTTATTCAACTTATTATTTCTGTTGAAATTGTATTGTGCAAAAGAATAGTTATTTTCTTTCAAAATATTGCGAAATTTAATTTCCTTGCAATCAATGGAAATGTGCTGTCTATATAAAAGTAGTAGCAATGAAATATATTGTTACCGATTTTAGAGAGATCGATCAAGAGGCTTTTTACAAACAAATTTCACTAGGATCTGGTAAACAATTTCTTTTTCTTATAATAAAGGAGTAGATTTTTTGCTAGGACGACTTAAAAAAACAATAAATAAATAAACAAAGAAATTAGATAATAATATATTCGACTGTGCTGATTCGTATGTACCCTACACCGATGTAATGAAGAGGAGGAAGAAACAGCACTCCATCTTCTATGCCAGTGTCCTGCCCTGGGCGGCTTAAGGGCAGTGGCGCTGCGCTCCAGCTTCCTGCCGGACTTAGATAGCCTGGCGAGTCTGGAGCTGACTAGAATATCGGCCTTCCTGAGGTCCACGGGATGGCTTAATACGGCAGAGGACGACTCGTGAGTGGTCCTTGCTTTAGGGTATCACAACGGGACCGAATAAGCGGACCCAAGTGCATTGCTTAGGCAATGGCCCTAACAACCTAACCTAACCTACACCGATGTACGCCTATTGCTTTCATATACTGAATCATATTTCCATTGCCAAACCCTGGAAAATACTGGCGAAAGGGCGGTTGCTAATAAAAATTTAAGAACATTGCTAAGAAAATTTTTAAAATTACAAAATTTTTGCACTTTTTAGCTTCTCTTTCACAAAATGGAAAGTAAGCTTCTCTACTTTTGAAAATGAGTTATTTTGGAACATACTGACAAAAAAGGACGGTACTAACAAAAATTTAGTCTTTAAGAAATTTTTGAAGAAGTCTACTATTTTTGCAAAGTGTAAAATTGTAAATTTTAGGTTTTGTTTTCTAACATGAAATATGAAATAAGTTTAATTAAGAAAAAATTATATATAAAACAAAAGATTAGTTTTAGCTGTTTACTTTTCTATGACATCAATGAGTTTACATTTCCCATCTCTGGCACAGTACTTAGAATTTTGCTGCAAACTATTTAGGGCTATTTCCAATTTATTAATCCAAGAATAGCTTCGAAAAACCTATTTCATGTACTGACAGACGGACATCGCCTATTGGTTTTCCCTATCTATAAGGATCCAGGATATCTTTACTTTATGGGGACGCACATTAAACACAGAATGACACACGTATGTATATATACACTTGGACACTTTTCCATTTCTGGTGAAGAATATAACAACCAAGTTAACAAATTTCTGTGAGTGTATAATTAAAAAAATTCTTAAAGTCAATTCGTATATTTTGTAATGCAACAGTCTGCAACACGTTTAGAATTATATATTTTTTTTTAATATTATTAATTGTTTTGCATTTTATAAATGCGAATTATAAGCATCCTGACCAAGACAAGATCGTGCATGATGATGCTTGAAAAATTTTTCAGTCTTATTCCAAATTTTAAATCATCTATTTTTCAATTACTTTAATCAGATATATTTTATACTTCTTTCCCAAAATATATATTTTATATATTTTAGTTAATATAATTCTACTGCTTTCTTCCGTTTTCTTTGCTTCATGTGTAGCTGACAGTGGTGTGCTGGTAACTCACCACATCCTCTCTGAGTACGACAAATATGCAGTTTGTTGTTGCTTTTTAGCAAATTGCTATCTGCGTTTAAAATTAACTTTGAATAGTTTATTTATTAATTTAATTAACACACATTTCATAAACCTCAAAATTTAAAAAAATTGTGTTTTTTTTTTTTTTTTTTTTTTTTGCAAAAAAATGTACCTAAACAGAAGCGCACGATTAATAAAATTAACAGTAATAAAATCGCTTAAGTCATACATCAAAAACAAAAGCATTTTAGCGCAAATGAACAAAATAAATATGGAGCCTAAACCTTGAGGTCTGTCTGCCTTTGAAAATTTACACACGACCGCAACATGTGAGTTACATAGATGTCTGTCTAGATAACTTTTACAATGAAAGTTAAAAAAAAAAACAATATGAAATGTGTTTTGAATAGTTCACCAATTTCTTCTGAATTGAAAGCCATGGGAACACCATTTCCCCCCAAAAAATTTGATATTTACTTTCAGTACGTCAATAATATTGCGAGTATTTGCCGCAGTATTTCCTCTGCTGCATTTGCATTAACAAAAAGACTATAAAATGAATATGAAACGAGTATCGTTTATACTTCCAGCCACTTACAATGAATTCTAGCCCGCTCCCTCTGATCCTCTTGTATTTGTTCAGCTTCCAAACGATGCTCGATGTGATAATAAATACTCGCACCAAACATTAAATATGATATATAAAAAATCAATAATAAAATCCAACGCTTTGGGGACATCATTCTTCGCTCTCTTCGGCCAGTTACAGTGTCATTGGAGTGCTGCGAGCACTCAACAAAAGCTCTGTTATTTGTATGAAGTTCTGGTGCACTCGACTTGCCGGCTTTTTCACCACAATCACGGCGTGATTGTGAAGTTAAAATCGCAGGTGCTCTGGGATTACGGGTAAATGGCAAAAGTACATTAACCATGTTTATTATTGATTTTTTGTTTGTTTTTAAATGGATTATTCAAATTTTTGTTGTTGCAAATGTTAAGAAAATTATAAGTGTCGTTTGAATTATGCCCGTTAAAAATGAAATATTTTACTTTAAGCAAATAATCACGTTTTTCTCTAAACGATTTCAGTTGACAAACTGAAATTCTTAACGATTCAATAGAACAAATGTTTCTTTAATTTTTTTCCTTCCTACTTGTTGTTAAAAATTGTTTTAGTCAAAACTCAAAAAAAAAAAAAAAAAAAAAAATTAAAAAAACACTCAAAACAAACAACCATAATCATATCGATATTTTAGTTATCTGACGATAAAGTAAAAAATGTCAATTAAAAAATTATTAGTTTAGTAGCGCATATAAACAAAGTTAAATATGAAAGTAAAAACCATAATCTATATCAAGCATTTGTTCTACTTGCAGACTTTAAAACAATCCAAACGAAAACTATTTTCTGTTTAAACTTAATGACATTTGGGGTATTCACACTTAAAGTGTATAAAATTATAAGCCACATAAATATATGACGTCATAATTTGAGGTGTTATTTCAAAATTCATTAGTATTTATTAATTTGTAATTAAAAATCTTTTGAAAATTTCTTTTTTATTTAAACTATTTTTGAAATAAATTTCGTAAGTATAAACAAAAACAGCTGTTGCTGGTGATGCGAGTTGAACAAATGTTTGACTTGTATATTTTTATATTTTGGGGTTCAAATCTTTTTTTTTTATCTTCAAAGAATAACTTTGGCGCTGCTTATCATTCGATTCCACAAACTAATCAGAGGCGAGTTACGGCATGCGATATCGATCGAAATTCGCATTTAAATTATATTGAGATGAAAAATTTCGAAAAAGTGACTTTTTTGGAACAACTCGGAAATTATATACCTAATAATTTAGAGTTGTCGATTTTTTATCACAGCTTTTCAGTTGGGAACCAGTTGAATTGAAAATTAAAATAATAGCATTACGGCACAAAAACGGGAATTTAAAAGGATGGTTTTTAGGGTTAACCGTTTTCAATATTTTTCAAAGTACAATTACAATTTAAAAATTATAATTTTATGAGATTACTTTTAGTGAAATTTGAACACCTGACATGTACCCATTCATTGAAAACATATTAAGAATGAAAAATTTATGTTCTGATAAGTTATTTTTGTGTAGTTTACGTGCGAACGTAAAGTGCCTGTTTGTCAAACCGCTTGTATAGTTTATTTGGCCCTCAACTCCTCTGGTTTTCACCTTAATTTAATTTAAAAATATTAAAATATTTTCTATTAGTATTAATCGTTAATAAACTAATTTTTTGACATATTGTCATTGTACTATTATAATATGAAATTTATTTGTTGGGTGGTTAAGCAATGTCTATATGCATTTCATTGGCGCTTTTTACCAAATCGTCAGTAGACTTCAACCACAGTTTTGCAAAGTTTCAAACTTCTCAACTTATTCAAAGACTTCCAAATTTGGTAAGAAGCGCCAATGAAATGCATATAGACATTGCTTAACCACCCAGCAAATAAATTTCATATTATATTAGTATTAATCTTTGACTAGTGTGAACGTGCCTTTAGGCATCTTACAAACGACGGACTATTTTGCTGCCTGGATATATCCAAGCGCATAAATATTTTTTATATTTTGTTAACTTATTGTAGACAAATATTTGTGCAGAAAATAAGTGAAAGAAATACTTTTATATAGTGCTAACAAGGAAATGACAAATTTAAATTGTATTTATTCATTCTTTATTCTAGAATGACGTAAAAAGATTTTATGCCATTTCCAACGACAGAAAAAAAAGCGGATGATAATTATAAAATAAATATTTAATGAAGAAGACAAACCCAAAACTTAAAATATACTCTCATTTAGCGCAAATTACAATTTATCATTATTGATATATAATTTAATTTCTTGTTTTATTAAACGTTAAATGATATCTGTTGCTGCTAATAATTACCTCAAGTGTTCTTAATAATTACAACAACAAAACACGAAATGTGTTATCAAGATATGGTATTGAAAAATATGGAAAGCAAAAACTATCAGGGACCAAATATGAAATTTTTGTTAGTTTCAGAGTATGAAACTAAAAGTTGCTTTAATCTAAAATTACAGCAACGGAATGTTGAATTGGATATTTAATTTTATAAATACGAGTACACTTAAAAAAAATTTTTTTTTTGAACACGGAAAACGGTGGACCATAAAGGTCATCCCTGTGATCACAAAACTATTGTAAACTGGTTTTTACGCTCTTTGAGCGATTTTCCAGAAATGAAAACGACGTAAGAGCTCAACATTCAATATTTTCCGATGGAAAGCCATGTTTTAGAATATGTTAAGCCCCTATAGCGAGCGTCACATATAATAAAGTTATTTTCAATAACTCCGCGATCGTGAATAACAGGTGGAATTCTTTCCCCATGAAATTTTTAATCCCCTCAAGGGATAATATCATGGCTCTCCCTTCGCTTCTTGGAATTCTCTGTGCTCAGCGAATAGAAGAAAATGTTAAGTAAATTGAAAAAAATTAATAAATTAATCAACTTAAGGAATAATGGATAGAAAGAAATAAATACTTCAATTCCATATAAAAATTGAGTGGAACTATCAAACGGAAAAATTGAAATATTAAGAGAGAAAAATCCATTAACGACAGGGGAAATTGATGCAGCGAATATATTTCACTTTATTATTCTGTATCAGAAGTAAAAAAAAGATAATTTATGTAACGTGCGTCACGATTCAAGTTCTCTAAAATCAAAAGTTTGTAACATTTAGCTTTCCTCTATTTTCTCCTCTTACCACTATTCTTCGCCTACAAAAGTACATCGGCAATAGAATTAAAAAGTACACTGCAAGAAAAATTGGTAAAATTCTCATTTAGATTGTCAAAAATTATATAACAAGCAAAAGAAAAATTCATTAAACATATAAATAACAGAAAAAACGAAGAGAGAAAACTGAACAATATCAAATTTTTTAACAACGGCTGATTTGTTTCATGAACTGGAGACAATGTAACGTGCGTCACAAAGTATTTACAGCTTTTGATAAAAACCGATAAAGTTTTTTTCCTGTAAATAAATTATTTGATAATTCTTTTATATGCATTTTTACAAACAATTATTTTGCAACAACTGACTTGAATAAAGACTTGAAAACTATGTAACGTGCGTCACAAAGTGCATACGGTTTTTCACAAAACTGACAAAATCTTTTGTTTGCGAAACTATTTTACAATTCTTTTACATGTATTTTAGTTTTAGAAACAAACATTGTGTGTGATTTACCATGAAACGTTCGCTTAACATTGCGAAATCGTACTTTAACTTTCAAAAGTTACTGCGGTTTTTTGCAGCGTGCGTTTCACAACTTTGTGATAAAATATTTTTCAGCAAATGGAACTCTTCCGAAAGCGCTTAAATCAATAAAGTTATTCCCGTAATGCTCTTTACGTTTTCTTAGTTGTTATTTAACTCAAAGTTTATATTGGATTAATAATAACAAATTCGAAATTAATATACAAATTCTTGTCAATGTATTTTTATACAATTTGCTTTTATTATGTATTTCATTTTATTTGTTTTAATGTTTACGTTCTTAGAGATAAATATGATTAAATATTTTTTATTTATGTTTTTGCGTTTGTTAAAAACTATTGAAAAATGCACGTAAAATAAAAGTGGGATAGTGTTCTAGGGTTAAGGAGATAAACAGAGGTTTAAAAAGCTAAAAATAGAATTGTAGCGCCATGTCTGTTTGAAGAAAAATTTATAAAACATTATGATGTTCACAATATGTTCAGTTCACCGTTTCGTAATTATTAATAATTTAATAAGAACTTCTTATCATCTGAATATAATTTACAATTTCATGTAAATCTAAATATATTCCATTATTATTTTTTCAATTCATTATTGATAATACACATGTCAATGTGTACGTACATAAATATATTACAATTGTTCAACGAAAATTCTTTGCTATATAGAGTATGCGATTAATATACGAGCTAAGTCTGATAAGGCCTTACAAATTTTTGTTAAAGTTTTGTTAAAAAACTTTGTCTTAAAAGTGTACAAGACCTGTCTGGCCTGGCTAATATAATTTCTTCTCTCTTATAAATTAAAGAGAAATGCTTGCTGCTCATAGAGTGAATGTTTTTGATACAATTTAATAACGAGGTTAATTCACACTTTAAAATCGTCAATTGCAAAAATTTTATAATATTCTACATCCATAAATATTTATTTATGTACAAGCAGATTTAATACAGCGACGTACATACAAACATGTTTACATTTTTCTTATCATTTTTTTAAATATTTATTTACGTATATTTTATTAAAAGTAAATACTAAAATTAAAGCAAAGTTATCAATTGAAGAGAGTAAATGCAAACTGGAATTTATTGTTACAAGCATTTTGTTGTTGTTGTTATTGTTGCTGCTTTAAGCACTTTTTAATTCTTGCAAGTATTTATAATATTTTATCATCGTGTTTTTATAAATTCAACAATCATCATCTATCATTTTCTATTAAAAATATTGGACATTCAACAAGTTTTCAAAAACGATAGAAATATCGGAGCTTCATTCATCACTTCTTTTGACAAAATTTCATTTGTTGATAAGAGTGTTTTTTTTTGAAAGAGTTTTACATTTAGGCCAGATGGATGGATGGAGTCTGGCAAATCGATATTGAATAAAATTGTCATGTTTATAAAAATTAGCGTGTTCTTAAAAGAGAACTATTATACTATATTTATTTTAAAGCAGTCCTATTTTTTATGAATACGGAGTAAAATTATATTTTTTTTATTTCAAATCTATCAAAAATATACTCATTGTGTCCAGCTTCTAGTCAGTTAAAAAAAGCCGACGTCTAACTTACGACGAGTTCTATGTGGCTCGTCCTTAAATTAGAAGGTAGAAATTCACCTCAGCCTTACGAATGCAACAGTGAACTTATCCAGCAATAATTGAAAACCAGACCTGTTTGAATCCTTCCCACAGTGCAAGGCTGCGAGGAAAGTTTTAAAGATGGCTTCATCCCAAATATTCATAACATTTAAAATTAATTTGAAATGAATTTTTTAATATATATTCAAAAATCTTTAACTTTTTTTAAATAAATATGTGTATGCATTCTTCTTTTAAGCCAAAATTTTTTTTCCATCAACCTGCACTTATTGAAAACCCCTATTTTACTTGATGTCTAGGTTTTTTATTTCCTTTTTATGTTTGTTTGTTTACTATATGAGGGGGTTTTAATAATGTAGTAATAAATTTTTATTTCAAAGAGACTGTGATTTGTGAGTGTGCGTATATGCTACAGAAAACTTATACGATTAAAATGGGATTAAATTAAAACTAATAATATTAATTTGATTTGTTATTGATCTAAATTTTATTTGCGAATTAATTAATTTATTACTACTAGTAATTTAGAAGAAAATAATTTTTTTCTGATATACAGAAAAAGAAAAATATATATCCCTACGCCTGCGAAATGAATTAAGTGTAATTATTAAGTAAATAAATCAACTGACTGTAAATATATTAGGATCTTTTATATTAGATTTCTTCCTTATAAAAATGTGAGCTGTTTCTTTGGCACAGTGTTAAAATGAGTTGAACTTATTTTATTGTGAATGCAAAACAAGCAAATTTAAAAATATGTAACATGCGTCACAAAGTCTTTATTAAAATACTTTACGGGTTTCGATAAAAACCGACAATATTTTTGGCTTGCAAATCAACTATCTTAGAGTTTTTCAAATGAATTTTTGTTTCACGTAGTACATTTTGAGTGCCTTATGGTGAAAGATTCGCTAAAAATTACCAAATCGCACTGCAGTTCTTTGTAGCGTGCGTCCCACAACTTTGTGATTTGTTATTTCGCAACAAATATCTGCTAAAAGACTGTTTCTTAACAATAAATAATATGGTTAAAGATAGCAACATCTAATTTGATAAATAAAAAGGGAAATATGTAACGTGCGTCACAATATATTTAATGCCTCATTAATATGGAAAACTTAATTTGAAAAATTTAAGCGCTTAATTGCAGTATAAAATTTCTGCGAATCATTTACATCGACCGCAAGTGTTGTGAAAAGAGGGCATTAGTTTTTATCTTAAAAGACTTTCTAAGATTGTAATAAAAATTATTCTTTCGTAAATTTTATATGTTGAACACCGCCAATGCAGAAGTTTCAAATAATCTTGGTATAGAACTTTTCCTATCTTGAAATTCATAAGAGTTTAATTGAAACTATTGAAAATGAGAAACGCCTCGCCTCTAAAATGATATACTCGTATTTATGTATATAATAATTTCAACGCTGCATGAACTAAAATAAAAATCACGATAAAAAATCTAGCCCACCTAAAAATATTTTATTAGCAAATTATTCTTTGAATTTACAATAAACGACACGCCTGACAATATGATTACCACCCTTAAAGTTAAGGGCACGCCTTTAAAAAATTTTCCTGGGATAAAAAAAAAATAACTAGAAAATAATCAGTGTTGCCGCAGTAAAAAAATTTATAAAAATAATGGTAAACAAAATGAAAAGAACAGTTTTCAAAAATTTGATTTTATATGGAACTCTATCAGAATTCCAGTTTTAAAGTGAAGTTAATCACTAATAAGCCAGAGTTATATACGAGATCTGTTCAAAAATAAAAGTTTTTATAAGTCTTAAAAGAGACAATATGTTAAGAAAAATGCACACACAAACACCCAGTGCATAAAAGCACCGGAGAACCAATAAATAATTTGATTAATGAATTGGCCAAATGTAACGTGCGTCACAAAGTGTTTGAGAGTTTTGACTTAAAAAAAAAAACGGAAAAGTTTTTGGAAGTAATTTGTTAGCTACTGGCCTACCCTGTTCTATCTAAATAAAAATACAAAAAGTTTTTTTGCTTGCAAATAAATCAATTAGAATACGTTCATATGAATTTTTGTTTTGTATAATATTTTGTCTGGTTGATTGTGCGAAATTCGCACGAAATCCCACTTCCGTTTCACAATTTTGCGATCAATTATTTCACAACAAATATTTGTTAAGAAATTATATTTTATAACCATAAATGATATTAATAATGAATTGGAGCAAATGTAACGTGCGTCACAAAGTTTTTAGTTTTGATAAAAAACGACAAATAAAAGTTGTGGGTGTTATTTTTTCCCCTATGCTGTAATTTACCGCTTGTATTACATTTAATAAGGTTTAATTTTTTTACACATAAAAGAAATATTAATGCCTCATTAATATTGAAAAAAATCTTCGTTTATACTTTGTCAATAAATCATTAATTATATGAGTTTATTAACACACTTATTAAGAAAGAAATAAAATACAAAAGAAAATTAATAAAATTGTTTATTTTAGAGTATTTCATTTTACCAGAAATTCTTTAGTATCACTAACTAATAGATATCGATATGAAAGGAATTTATTTCCACAGTTAATTACATAATTTATACAATTGTAACACACACAAACACACACACACACACACACACACGAATGTTTAACAATGAAAAAAGAATAACAGCATGTGATTTACAAAAAAAAGTGGGAGAAAAACAATAAGTAAATAAAATCCAACAGTTGACACACTGTTTGCTTTTGACGTTATAAATGTTATGAGCAGAACGTCTGAGGCGGTACAATGTTTACTCCAATTGTATAAGAAAAGACACTCCTCGGAATTCGTGTTGGCCTGTTTTATCGCATAAAAGTATAAATTTCTTTTATTCACACAAACTCAATTTATCAAGTTTAAAATAGTTTTTATTTACTTTCTCAATAGAATTTAGTGGCTTTGCAACATTTGATGCGCTGCATTTAAGAATAACGAAATTTAAATCTAAAAATTTAATTTTTTGAGTTTAAAAGAACCTGATCAGAATTCCGTGTTGATAGAGGCCAAATTACCGCATTCGATATTTCAATGCAATTCGTCTACGAATTTCAATCGATATTAAGTGCCGTAATTTGCCCCCCTGATCTGTTTCAAATATTTTCGAAATTTCCTAAATCAAACTCTTCATGAAAGAAAACTAAATTGAGAAGATTTGAAATGCCACCACCATATACTAAAGAGCGTATTACAACATCCTCCCTTATGTTTACTATAGGAAAAATTAGCTCAGCGAAGTAAAAATACTGCAGCAAATTCTCTATCTGTCTTCTCCTGTCCACGGAAAATACTACCACGCCTCCTTTCTAGTTCCGATACAATGCCCTGCCTACATCGGGATCATCCCTGAGTGCTAGTCTTACTCTAGATATAATCATTTTGTTCAAATCGGTTAAGCCAAGTTACGAAGTCTAGTCTAGGACCTCTTGATATATACCCATTAAAATTGGTTCCAATTCACAGGAAAACTTAATTCAGAAATGCTCGTCCATTTATTACCAGACAAGACTCGAAAAGACTAACTAATCAGATATATAAATTTGGGGATTTAAAAAAAAAACTAACACAAACGGTATAACCCATTTTGATCGGGTTTACGGTGATCGACGTGGTTTTGAAATGTTAAGAGCCCTTTAAGAGTTATAGTTTCTTTTTAGTTTTTTTTTTAGATTTCTTGAAATATACCGATTCGAATTGGTTCCAATTCAAGAGAAACCTAAGTTCGGAATATTCTTCTTAATGCCACCAGTTTGATTTGAGTCGGTTCAGTCGTTTCAAAAGTTATAAGCGGGTCACATACTTACACACACACATCTACACACACATCCACACATTCATAAAAACACACACACACGCTCACACATGCACGTTTAGTGACAGGCTCTCAGAGAAGCTTCCCTGGACCCCTGAAAACCTAGGTCTAGACCTGATGACAACTCGATTTTTTCAAAATCGGGTAAAACCAATTTTCCGATTTTTGGAAATACTGAGAACCCGTCACTATGTCTGTATGTATGTGTGAGTGTATATATGTGTGTGTGTGTGTGTGTATTTGACCCTCTTATAACTTTGGAACGGCTCGACCGATTTAAACTAAACTGATGGTGTTCTAAAGGGTTCTACTTAACTTCGATTTCCTGTGAATTTGTACCGATTTGGAAAAAGCTTAGAAAAATAACATTTTTTAAAATAACTCTTAAACGCCTTCTCGATTCCAGGAACTCATCAGCTCTTAATTTTAAAAAACCACATCGGCCACTGCGAATCGGGTATAAATCGGTTAATCCGTTTGCGAGATATCGTGAACGAAAAAATTAATTTTGTTTTTGCAAAACTCCGCAATTTATACCTGATCAGTTAGTGTCCTTGATCCTTTTATAAGACTCGAAAAACTACATCAATCACTGTTTATCACATGGGAAACGGTCGATTTGAAAAGTAAAATAATATGCGGTTGAAATGAGCGAGAAGTTACAGGGATGGTCTTTAGGGTCACCCGTTTTATATATTTTTTAAATAGATTTGAAAAAATAATTTTTTCTGTGTGATTCTGTTTGAATTAATTTTAGCTGCGTGAGTCAAAATTCATGCGGCATTTTAACAAACGGGAACGTGAAAGTGAAATAATAATTTTTTATGTGTGTGGTTTTCTCTGGAACGCATGTATGAAAAAAATTTTTTAGCCGCAACATTTAAACGCGTGTTGTCGTGTAACTTCGACTAATTATCATCACATTTACCTTGTATTTGAGTCCATTCTGTTCTTTTCTATTTTATATATTTTTTCTGCTATTTTGAATTCTATCTGATCCATTTGTGGATTTGATGATATTTTTGGCCAAATATTTTAATGTTTAACCTTTAAAAATTAACATTTTTTTGGACGATGTATTAGTTAAATCAATTAGCATTAGATTTATTACGAAAGCAGCGTATTTTTAAAATAAAATTAGCAAATTAAAAGTGTTAATTTTTGTGTGTGGATGAACTGAGAAATATTAAGTTTTAATTGAAATGAGTTATAAAATCAATGAAAAATTAAGACACGAATTTATTAAACATTTTATGGAAAACTGTAATATTTTGTTTTACGAGGGTTGTTCTTATGTAGTCAGCTCTAGCAGCTGATACAAGGCCTATTTGATAGCTGCGGCGAATTTTTGAATTTCCCTCGTAATAACTTTAAATGCAAAACTTGTGGCGTAAATCACCATCGATTAAGGAATTAGTCGAAAATATTCGCTTCTTTCGAATTGTAGACATTCAAATTGAAGTAAATATTTTACATCGCTGCGCACACTGGGAATTTCGAATGGAAGTGAGAAAAATATTTTTTTCTTTCCGCTTGAAAAATTTAAAATTGAAAAAAAAATTCTGAAAAATCTACGTTTTGAGGTCTTAGAAAGCATCCCTGACTAATTTTGAGAGCCTGACGTCACTATGTCTGTATGTGTGTAAGTATGTGACCTTTATAACTTTTAAACGACTGAACCGAACCGAAACTGAACCGAATCAAACTGGTAGCGTTCTGAAGAGCGAAACTTAGACTTCTAGCGAAATTTAAAAATTTCATTACATATTCCACAAATAGTATTTTGAAATTTTGACTTTTTTCAGCGAAATTCCCACAGTGCGGTGGGGGTAAACGAACCCAAGGGAGCTTAAGTCCCATTGGTATTTGTTTGCTGGTTATCAATAAATTTTCTACAATATTTTTATTTTAAAGACTGACTGATAATCTTTTCTATAATAAATAAGTAAAAGTGATATATTCGGCTGTGACGAATCCTATACACCCTCCATCCGGTTCACTTTTTATAATATTATATTAAAGCTTTTTATTGGCGATATTTCGATATGCTCTGGATATTTTATTTAAATATAAAATAAACAGATATTAATATTATTTTATAAAAAAGTGACCTCAAGCTTATTATTAAAAACACAAACAATGTAATTAAAAATATATTAAAAGTCGTAAAAATTACTTTAGTATTCCAAAAACTTAAAAATTTTCCAGCTCTGGAACTGTCTTTTAGCTTTACCTAATATCTAATACCAATAAATTTCTTTTAAAAATTTTACTTAATTTACAAAGAAGGAAATGGTTTTAGTTGGTTATATTTGCTTTAAAAAAATCAACTATCCAACCCTGGAATCTTCTTGATGATTTTTTTTATTTCGAATATAAAATATGAATAATTAACCAAAAAACAAAAAATAGATTTAGCTGGTGACTTTTATGTACGAAAAATAGATATATATTTCCCAGCTCTGGAACCGTATTTTTTAATTGGGCTAATTTTCAATAACAATCTATTTAGGACTATTTTTAATACACCAATCCATGACATATAAAATATAAAAAAATTATATAAAAAACCAATGGTTTCCCAATGGGGAAACCAATTTCACCTACAGACGAAGTCGCACATCACTTATTGGGCAACTCTATTTATAAAAACCCAAAATTTAAATAATTTATGGAGTCGCATATTATTCTATAATGGAAATTACACACGGAATGAATAACCTACACGGACATTTTACCATTTTAGGTGAAAGCTATGTTTTCGATGGACGCCGCAATTCTTTCGTTAGTTAATTTGCAATTTATGTTGAAACATTAAAAATTCTTTTCAATCTACTTCCTTTTAAATAAACAATCTTAACAAAATATTACACAATTAATATGAAAGTAAGTAGACCTTTGAAAACAGGGTGTTCCGAAATTTAAGCTAAATTTTACTGCCTGTTTCTGTACGTTTAATATTTTCATTTGGAAAAACGAAAGTTTTTATTTAATTTACAAAAAAAGGCAATTAATTTTTTTCAACTTTTCCATTTTTTTTAGCTGCATACGAATTTAAAATGATAATACAAGCCAGGAATAATTTGTTTAATAGAATCAGTATTTAGAGGATAACCTCTACATATGAAGTGCATCGACCCGCAACTAGAGAGGAGTGGATAATGATTGAGGGGTCAGATGAAGCATGATGAGAAGGTAGAGCATTTGTTGTAGCCATTTTTTCTTCATACTTCGCCGGCGTATTTTTGCTAGTGGCGGCAAGGGAGAGTGAATATAAACTTCGCAGACTTAGTGTTAACTACTTCAGCCAACAGCAGCAGTCAGGAATATTTTTGTATTATTATTATTGTTATTATTATTATTATTATTATTATTATTATTATTATTATTATTATTTTTGGCCTACGACCAGCACTCACGGAATGACCCCTACTATAAGGGATACATTGTGTCAGATTTAATAAAATTGATTATGGGAAGTAGGATAGACTGAATAGCTTTCCAACTTCAAACGTGGCTGGAAGGACCTCTGTAGAGAGTTTATTGAACAGGCGAAACGCAAATTAACTCTGTAAGGCGGAATGCAGTTCACTGGCAACTCGACCACTTAAGGATGCGTCGTGTGTAAAGAACGTGTAGCTCATAAATATAATTGATTTTCGGGCAACAGTTCCCTAATATCTCCTGAGCACCTGAAGCCACGTTGCGTCGATGTTCCCGTGAGTTAATAGAGTTGGGTTCCCTACTGTCACCGATGAGCTTCTCCGCTCTCTGCTATACGCAGTCGAGTTACTTTAAAATATGGCCACCGGCCCATATATAACAGTTGTATTGTTGATATCCAATTTATTTTAATAAATTATTATAGTAAATAATTTTATAGCATTTATTTTCGAAAACAATTGCCGGTAAAGTACGGGGCGACGTCTAGTTAATTTATGCTATTATTTTTTAAATAAAATTAAATATTTTAATCCTGGATGGTTACTGTTCGTCGAAGCGACGAAGCTCATTTACTCTTTGTCATATAAATCGTTTACGTTTGCTCAAATTCGTAGCGAAATTTAAGAGAGAAGAAAAGTTTTTAGGTTATATTATATATGTATATATATATATATATATATATATATATATATATATATATACATATACATACATATATATATATATATATATATATATATATTTATATATACATATATATATATATATATATATATATAAATATATATACATATATATATATATATATATATATATATATATATATATACATATATATATACATACATATATTGTTATTTTTTTGATTAAAATGCTTAACTAAAATATTTTTGTTAATTTTTAACTTCAAAAATTGTTCCGCTATAATTATTTTTAAAAATTGTTCATCGATTCAATGAAGAGTAATCATCCAGGGTTAAGCTCAGCTCTTTCTGCTACAATTACGCGGGTTTTTCTTTGTTTTAACGTTTTTTTTTTTTTTGTGAAATTTGGAAGTTTACAACACCGGTTGTATATATTTCACTGGATTTTGAAATTACCTGTTCACCAACTTTTTTAAGCGAACAGAGAGTAATTTTATTTTATAACTCAGTTGCTGGAACGTACTCGAACGGATATAGATGCAATTAAAAAAACTCATGCCGTTTTAGGTTTCAATTGAATGTATATATCTTGAACTCTATTTTATTACAGACTGAATTTCGGAACACCCTTTACAAGCTACTGTTTGCTTTTTGCTTTTCACATGCATATTTGGATTTGTGTTCAATGCGTGATATATTTCACTTTTTCTTTTCACATTGAACTTTGTAAAAAAAAAACAAACTAAATTCTCTTTCACTAAGTTTCATGACAAAAAACAAATGTAAAGAACGCAACTATTTTGTGTTTGGCATATTAATTAATTATTTATTACTTTTTCAATTTTTTTTTAAATATTAAATTATGATTGCAATGCATTTTGGTTTAAATATGTCAAATAAATGTCGGCCATTGGACGTTAATAGTAAACAAAATATTACGGGTTGCCAAAGTGTTTCGAAGTTTTAATCATCAATAAAATAAATATAAATTAAGATTTTTAGCAGATATTCTTGTAAAGAAAACCCGCTGCAGTTTTAGCGTATGATCACGCACGTTTTAGAATAGAATGATGCAATCAACCGCTGGTATGTGCAAAGAACGCATGGAACGACAAAATCATGTCACACAGACATTTTTACATATAAAATTAATAAAATTCAGCTTAAATATTTCATATCAAACACCGCGAAAAAAAAAACATTTCGAATCAAATTATAAAAA
The DNA here is from genome assembly GCA_963675445.1 of Linnaemya vulpina. Classification (NCBI taxonomy): domain Eukaryota; kingdom Metazoa; phylum Arthropoda; class Insecta; order Diptera; family Tachinidae; genus Linnaemya; species Linnaemya vulpina. Next base: position 67,899,055 of record OY776280.1, on the reverse strand, counting down.
AAAACAAACCAGTTTTATTTGAAATATGGCAAATAAATATATTTAATATGCTGCAACCGTAACAAATTAATAAACTCTTTGCCGATAATTAGAGGAAGTCAACAAGTGTTGACGTTTACAAAACGTGTACGGCAAATAATTAATTAGTGTAAAAAAAATCGAAATTTCCGGGTCAATTTTGTAAAAATTTGGTAAGATCTTTTTTCACTTCTTAGTACACGGCAGGGAATGTAGACAGAGTAAAATACCTCACCCAAGCAAATGACGCACAAGCATCTGCTACTAAAGTATCTTTTACTAGGGACTTCCGATCATTGACGGTTGAGAACGAAGTTTGTTTTACCAAAACATCATTATAACGTTCAACAAGTGCAAGTAATGAAATTTTTTTTTTTATCAAAATGGGTATTCTATTCGGCGAATGATCCTGAAAGGGGCACAGATCCTCTATATGATCCGATATGAAATTCAACAAGTACAAATAATGAAATTGTTTTATCATTCTATTCGGCTAATGATCCTGAAAGGGGTGGATGAACAGCTCTCTCATATTACGGTCGCCATAATCATCCTACCGCGAGTTACATTTGCAATATGGTGCATAAATTTGAGTTCAGTGCTTCAGTAAACAAATCGATTAACACCCGTAAGTCAACAAAATCTAAGATCTACGCAATACATGGTTGCTGTCCGTGAGAGTGTACCGGAGAATCCAAAAGAATAGAATTACAAGAACTGAATCTTTGGCAGACCACAACTTGGCGACTTTTACATTTAAACTTGAGTCTGCAACAGTAAAAACTTCAATTAACTCTGGAACTAAAGGCGAACGACGAATTCGAAACGATACCAGTCAACAGGAAAAGAGCGTGCGGATTTTAAGGCGTGTGGGTCTATATTTCTTTGAGCAGGATATTGGCCAGGCCATCGTTGTTAACCACGACGATAATATCCAACTCTTTTGCACTGAATTGGATATGAACTGTGGCCATCGCGATCGTAAAATTTGACGTCGTTAGGCTTTTTCTTGTGAGAGCTCAGTGGTCCTCAAATTCAACATAATCAACCGGTCCAAGTCGGGCTGAGTTATATGCGGTCAGTGTTATAGAAAATGGCACATATCCGATGTACTCTACCCATTGAAGCCATGGCCGACATTTGAACGGCATCAATAGTACTTTGGAACCAATAAATATCACACACATACATCAGTTTATACTGATGACGCTTAACAGGGAATAAAGAATTATCTATATTAATTTTAATATTATAGACAAATTGTTCGAATAGTTCAGTAGGACTTGATAAATATTCTAAAGCGCAAAGGAAACCCAACATTAGTTTTCAGCTTATACAGTAGAGCAGAATAGCTTTTTTCGAAAGCCGCTGCACTTTCATCATCAGTACTCATATGCCTTCTTTATTTGCAACAATTTTATCACCATTTATTTAGGTGGGTTAGTTGAATATGATATTTCTTATTTATGCAGATTTTATTATGAAATAGAATCCGAGAATTGCATCGAATCGATGTGGTACCGTTTTTGATCTTTTCTTATAATATAATTTTATTATAAGAGACAGACTTAGGCTGGGCTTTTGAGATCTCAGTTAAGTTTAGTTAATCCGAAAACAGATTTGTGCCGCCATTATAAAGTTTGTATACGCAATTTTGACGAAACAGCTTAGTCTTGCTTAAAATAATAGAAAAAAATCATATTTGGTCGGAAAAATCCAAGTTTCAGACTACGTTAAACTGGATTTAAACCTTAAACAACATTCCAAAAACACGGTATCAAAAAACTAATTACGTCTATTGAGTTTTCAATTGTTATTGTTTTATCTAATCTTTGGTAGAAGAATTTTCAAACTGTCAGCCACCGGGCTCAGTAGATTTCCCAATAACAGTGTTATGAATATCATACGACCAAATGTCATCTACATGGTCATTTTTGACAGCTCTTAATTTTCCAGTTACTAATTCTATATTTTTACAAAAATCAATAACACATACACAGTGAAATTCAAGATTGTGTGAAATTAAATTTGATAACGGACGCTTAACGAAGGCACTTATAGATAATATAGGCATCAATGGCCATTGAACATGCTTAATTTTGATTTAATTTAACTCGATAATTTTTTCGACGTCAAAAGGTATACTTTTTTGTACATATGCATATTCTTATGTGTGTGTGGTCAGAAGTATTTTAAAAACTGTGTAACAAATAATTTATAAAATATAAAAAAAATTTTTTCTTATTATAATTTTCTTAACAAATGCAGCAGCTTTAAAAAATTTAGCTAAATATATAATTTTGTAATATGTACATGGCATCATGTTATGCTTTTTGTTTTTATTCCAAATTCTTCTCCCAAAATTCATTAGATATATTATAAGTTATTATTTTCGAATTTTTCCAATGCAATTGATTTTTTAAATTTGTGTAAATATTTTTGAAAACTTTAAAGAAATTATTTTATTTTCTTTATAATTTCTTAATACCGTTATATTTTTTCACGCGTTTTTTATCCGTTAAAATTTGTTTTCTATATTTTTGTTTATTTTACAAGTGTACGATCGTTTTGAAGTTCGTCATCTGACTGGCGGTTAGCGGGCAAATTCTACGAACATTAAATAATTTTCACATTATTTCTTTTATTTAATTTTTTTTTAAATTTTTTTTAAAGAAAGACAATTGTTGTTGTATTAAGTAGTTAGTGTGTTTATTAAAAAGGTAGCAGTTGTATTAGTGACTTATTACTAGTGAGCAAAAGTTGTTGTGTGTTGTGATTTGTTTGCTTTAATTTGTTGTTTGTATGTACTATGACTGCCCACTAAAGTTGTTGATGATAATGATGAGACATGTGTAGAGTACTTATTGTTGTTAAAATTTCACACTCAAAAATAAATACCTACTAATGGCAAAAACAACAGCAACAACAGCATTTATTTTCTGTAACAATTTGCTTATACTATCTATTTTTTTATTGAAAATAAAAAGTCTCAGCAAAATAGCAAAGAAGCTTGAGTTTAAGCTGCATATGCTAATATAAATATATGTATGTATATGCTACATATACAACTAATTGAACCTTTACATAGGGATGTGCTAAATATGTGCCTCAAAACCACACACACACACACACGTAACTAAAAAGTGTTTCTTAATACTCTCAAAATTTACCGTAAAAGCATGCCACTCTTATTACACATACTTATATAAATTGAGCAGCAGATTTTTGTTGTTTAAAAAATTAGTTTCACATAACGGTATATTTTTGTTTGTTGACATTTTTATTCATATTGTTAAGTGTATGTATTGGTTGCACCCCGTAGTAATTCAATTTTTATGCAATGAATCTTGGGAGAGAGAAAACAAGGTGGCCATATCAGTTGGACTAATGAGAAACTAAAACGAACATACAACCCATACTTTGCTAACGCAGCTGTGACGACAGATCTTGAACTGAATTACAACCCTTTTTTGGATAGAACAAATAGGCTTTGTTGGATCGGATGCTATGGTATAATGAATTATTCGTCTTACACTCTACTATTAACGAAGCAAAAATAAAATAGTAATAATCGCCCTAAGGGTAAAAGTAATACATAATATGTCCATCAGATATCTAGTAACTCATATGTAAACATTCCCTCATGTGGCCAATTACTGCGGCATTTCGACACATAAAACTATATATGCGAGCAGAACTTTGCAGAAAATATTTTTGTTTCATTTTATTAGTATTATGGGTCCACCAGATAAAGCTCATTTGCGTCTGTTTATGTAAAGAAAATACGACCAAAAACGGGGGAAAAAATCACAAATATTGTGGCCTTGAAACTTTTCTACTGGTCTTCAATAACAACTAAACTATAGACTTAACGTGCAGGCCAGTAATTTTGAAAACCTAAACTACTTTTAGGGTTAATTACTTAATTATTCACAATCAGTATTCGGCATAAAAAATCTTTTCTGAAAAATCTGATCTGATGGTTTATGGTTGTTTATGGTTTAATGTTAAAGCCAGGCTTTAACGCACAATTATATGCTCCCTAAAAATCACGCAGCTGTCAGTAAATTGCATATTTTCAAAATACATTAGGATAATTTGGTAGTGTTGTTCAAGTATTAATCATCTATTCATCACATTTGAGCAAATTTTAGCCCAAAAAAAGCGTAACCACTAAATGCTAACTAAAATCCTTTTAATGCAGACAAAGGTTTATTGAGTTAAGTAGTTTCCAATAACATTAGATTCTAGGTCACTGAATGTTAGTTAGTATGAAACTGTTTTACTTAAGAAACGCGTATAAAAATCATAATAATTTTCTTTAATGGTTAGTGGTTATGCTTTTTTGGGCAAGTGTTTGCAAGGTGTGACCGTACCTTAACTTTCGGCTTGTTGCATTTGTTATAAATAATATAAAAATTGAAAAATGCAACTCACCCTTGTAGTTTATTTCACTGCTATTTTAAATCAAATATATGCAGTTTTTCTGTGTTTTATTTTAAGTGCTGCTTCACATCGTTCTCGACTTTCGAACATGGAGTAGATTCATGTAAAACATGGCCAACAGTGTTTGATTAAACTGTAATTTGATCGCTGTAATTAGAAATCAGTGTTAGTTTTTAATCTTTCTCTGATATAACAATATGTATATGATATAATGTTACCTGCTCTGGCGATTAGGGCGAGGTGCGAAAATTACGTTTGCATAACAACAGTTGTGGAGTTCGGTCTTTGTCGTGCAACATTGTACGCTGGGTTTTTCGCACGATCCAACATGTCATGAGAAATTAGTGTTAAATAAAGTATCTCCGGTGCCCAATACCGTTATAGATCTTACCTGCTAACTGAAGGACAGCACGACTTTTGAGCTTGATAACTTCAGTCCATGAATTATACTCTTCGGATTTACATCAGTTGAACAAGGTGCCCACTGCGATATGAACATCGATCGAGTTATGGTTGTCGTAGTCGTGGTGAGGTCGAAAAATGAGGTAACGTCTGGTATACGTTCAATATCAGAGTCGTTTTATTCCGACTACCAATAATCGTAATAAATGCCATCAATTATGCCTTCAAATTATTTTATTAAGACATATCACAGAGTTTAATTCAGTTTTTCCAATATGGCGATCTCTACTGGGCGCATTGTTAAACAAGTCAGCTTAACCAAAAACCTGGACAAAGCTGACAGATTTACGCATTTTCGGTTTCCTTATGATACATCAGATGAAACAAAAATTAATCGGGCTGAATTCCGTTTTCGTAAGGAATTCAACTCAGTGACATGGCCGTTATTTTTAATTTATCGCCGTCTAATAATAACAATGATTTAATTATTATTATGGAGCGAGAATAAAAACTTTAGAAACAATTGAAAATTTCCCACATAACCAAAATGTGCAACAGCTGGACACCTTAATCTCTGCATAATACATTCTTGTTGAACTTTCTTTATAATTTACACCTACACTTAAATGATTTTTATGGCATTACAATAAATATCTTTATCTATTTTATTACAAACCATTAAATGCTTTTCAACAGTTTAGATTTATAATTCCACTTCTTTGCAGGCATGCACTTGAGTAGTATTTTTACAATTGACAACAAGAGCAGCAGATAAATTCAATTTCATTTAAATAAAATTAAATCAGAAAATATGATACAAATAATATGATATACAGTGCGAAATTTGTCTGGTATTTAATCTTCAAATATTCGCACATTTTTTAAATGAAGGAAATAAAAGTTTTAAAAACTATTACACAAGAGTGCAGAGACAACGATTTGGCCTTTAATGCGAGCTGGTGAATTGATTTAATATGTAAGTATATACATATGTATATTGAAATATATAGATAATTTGAAAAAAAAAAGATCTTTTAATTTCGTTTACATATTTTCCAATTACCTTCAGCTTCTCTTTATATTAATTGCATTATTTATAACAATTATCACAGTAGTTTGAAAAATAAATTTTAATTGTAAATCTCCTATAAACCATCGATAAATTATTGGGAATAAAGATCCTAATTCTGCCAGCTGCAGTCATTTACAAATTAAATAAATTATTTAAAACATTAACTTATTCTGAGAATTTTGTTTTACATTTTCACAACATTCCAATCAATTTTCTTTAAAATTTCTATTTTGTTTTGTTGATAACTTCTTGTCCGTTTTGTGTCAATAAAGTCCAACTTTAGGGCTTGAAAATATTAGCGACTGCTTAATGCATGATAAAATAATAATTAATTACAGCACATGATCAGTTAAATAAAGTTATTAAATATTTGTTTAAATGACTGACTATACGAAATAAGGAATGGGAAATATTTTTTAGATATTCGAAATAAAATAATGAAAATATTCATGCTGCAGAGGAGAAGGAATTGTTTTTGCACTTTCTTTCAAAGTTGGATATAAGTCCAAAATAAGTATGTTCATAGATTCAGTTAGAAGTCTTTTGCGTGTTTGGCAAATTTTGGCTAGTATTAAGAGGATAGATGAAGACAGATTAAAGGATAGGGAATTTCATTGTAGCTATTTTTACTTTGTCAGTGAATATTTTTGCTGCAGATACCGACGAAGGGTATTTTGTCGAGAGAACGCTATCGACTGACATCGTGGGACAGGCAGTAATTCATCATCCGGTAGTGACATGTTTACAAACAATAAAAATATTAAAATATCCCGTATCTATTACAAACGATCACTTGGGAGACGAAATAAAAATGAAACTTATTTGCGTGACTTACACATATAAAGAGATTGACGTGCCTCTTTGATCGTTTCCAGTGCTCTTAAGTTTCATAATCAAATTAATGTTGCTTGAGCTTCATAGTTTTTTTCTTTTTGTATGAAAATGTCATACAAATTTGTGGTATACTCAGCTCCTCTTATAATTTGATTAAATTGTTAGTAAGACAATTTTTTGTAATACGATGCAATTGAAATATATAAGCGATATAAATTTGTTTACACGACATTTTCATTAAATATAATTTAAAATTTTTCAAATATGTGAAATGTCATCTTAATTGAAATCAAAACTCTAATTTTATAAATTCTTCTTTTTTTTTTAACCTGTTTTTAAATAACAATATTGTTATTTAATATTATAATTTATGCAATTTATAAAAATTTTTCACATCAAATAACATATTTCATTTCCTTGAGAAGGCACACAAAGGAGTGACGAAATATTGAAAAACAAATAAGTAATTTATTCAGATTAAAATAAAAAGACCTTAAGGTTAAAAAATAAAGCATAATATTAGAGAATATTAATTCTAATTTCGTTTCGAATTGTCAAAATTTGTTTTTTGCAGCATTTAGCAAATTCTTGTACCTCTCTCGTATATTTCAAGTTTTACATCTCGATTGACATAAAATTTTTTAAAGTTTAACTTTTCTTATTTTTACACCGCAATTATTTTCAGTATTCATCTAACCAATTAAAGTTCTTTGTTTCCTCATCCTACAGAATTTTCAATAAAATTTTTATCAATTATGCACTTCTTTAACATTGATTTTGCCTTTACGATTTCCAACTGATTGCAATCATTGTTTATTTAACAATATAATGTTAATTAGCAGGTAAATGTTTTGCTTTAATTAAATAATTCCAAATAAAATAAGGTAATAAATTGAAACAAAACGTACAGTTTAAGGGCATTTAAATATAAATTACTCAAAAAATTTATTTTGATTTGCATTTTAAAACACATGATTTTACAATTGAGATAATAATTAAGGTGGCCAAGTGAACTAAAAATGAAATATTGTGCAGCAGCTAATCAGACAACTACAGTGGGCTGTTAAATAGAAAAATGTTTTACGATAATTTTTGCTTTATTGAATGATTCCGATATTGAAAGTAATAGAAAAGAGTTTTGCAGAAAATTTATTTTACATGCGCACTGTTAGGATAAGGAATAGGTTTTCTTTGAAAGATCTAATGAGATCCCTACTGCAGTAAGGATCACAAATCATGATACCAATAATGAAGAATGTATTGTTATCGCTTTTTTATAAAACAGATTTCATTTCATAATTTTAATTTGTTATGTTTAAAACAAGTGTTATATATCATTTGATTCAATGGTCGCGTTTAAACAATTCATAAGCTCGTATATCATAGAAGAATTGCCAATTTGAAAAGAAATTCAGTAATCAGGCTCAAGTTCAAATCTTCCAATTTACTAATTATTAACATTTTTAGAAACCGGTCTTATATTAAAGCCCATAATTTTGTAAATCACTTTGCATCAACGAAATTTATGGAAAATCAAAATCAAATTTCCAAAATATTCAAAAATTAGTTTATGATTTTGTACTCTACGTTGCTTTTTTGTTTACAATTTTTATGAAAAACAAAATAAGAGAGCAAAGAGAAAAATAAAATTTCCACAAACAAAAAAATATTTATAAAATGTTTGGTTTTTTATAAAAAATTTTTGATTTGTCAGATTTCGAACAGTTTAAAGTGCTACCTTATTTTTGCCAGAAATCCATGATAGTATTTGTATATGACTGAAAAACAACTCAAAGCATATTTAAAAATATTTAAAATTTTTATTTAAATGGAAAACTATGTTTTTCAAAAGTTTTAATATTTTATGACATTTTGTTGAAACCATTCTAATATACTGGAACATTATGACAATATGACTTAATACCACAACATTTTAATCTCCCAAATATGCTTGTTCTACAGTTCGAGTTGCAAAAAGTATTTAAAAAATTACGTATGTATTTATGCTTTTTATTTCATATATTGGTCACCTCGGCAAATTCATAAATCTTTTTCAAACAGAAGAAATGTGACTCAAAAAATAAAAAATAATAATAATTGAAAAATTTTCTACATTAAATTTTAAGGTGTGTTGGGAAAACAATCAAAATTGTAGTAATCAAATTATAGCACAACAAGTTTATGGATAACGTAGAGCAAAAGCGAAAACACTCAAATGATTCGATTTACCTCATTAGATAGTTAAGATAAATGAGATAATTGTCATAAAATAAATATTGTTAGCTGAGGATGTCTTAAGAACAATGAAAATTTATTCATTGTAAATTTCAACTTTTTTTTAGTATTAATAATACAAACAGAAAAAAAATATATATAAAATTAAAAACAATTCAACAAAAGAACTCACTCTGGTTAAACCGCATATGAAAATATGATTTTTTAAATTTTAAATTACCTATTTACTTAACAACTGCTTGAAATTGGTGAGGATTTCACGCTCTTCCACGCTTAAAATCGTTTCCAATTGCGCCGCTTGTTCCAGCCTAAAAGTAGTAGAAAATACCGGTATTAAAAAATTTATTTTTTAAATATATTTTTATTCTATATTTTCAACTTACAATAATTGTTTTGCTTGCAATTGATTTAAATCCAAGTCCTCGATAAAAATGCTTAAATGTCTTAATGATTCTAAACGATTGTGGCCTGTTTTCATGCGTTGAACACTTAAGGCCTTTGCCAATATTTGCAATACCATTAATACCACATGGACTTTAAGCAATTGTGATGAATCGACTTTAATATCGTTATCAATTATACATTTATGTTGTTTCAGTATGAACTAAAGAATATAAATTAAACATTACAAAATATTTTATATGTAAATTTTATAACAAACTTTGGCTTACCCTTATGGTATTGTTCTTCAGAGTAGGATTTTGTGCATAAAGATTGTAAATCAATACGGAGATAATGTGTTTATAGATTTTGAATCTATAATTTGCCAACGTTATAATTAAATCTTTTAACTCTTCCTGAAAGCTGTGCTTAAACTAAAATTTTAAGTAATTGAAAAAAAGACAGAATTAATTACACAGTCATTAATTTTCTAAAGACGCTATCCGATGGTTAGGGATATATTCACATAAATTAATAAAAAAAAATAATTGTAAAAAGATTTTTGCTCATGTTAATTTCTAAATTATAACAATATCATGAGTATTTTCGATATTGTAAAGTTTCTCGACACTATGCAAAGTTATATTAAAAACTCACATGTTTTCAAATAATATTGTCAAATGTAAAAGCAAATTTATTTTTTAATACGTATTTATATGGACATAAGGCCTCGTTAGCCTAACGTTGTTGTTGACATATTGTATTGCACCGTACCGTACTATATGTTAGCACACTTACAGAACAATTAAAAACTTGTCGTATGTTTTTGAAATAACAAAAAAATTAATTGTTAGATCGTTTTTATTTAAAAATTCAGTTTCATGATATCTTCAAATACTGGATTTGGAAGATTTGTTTATCGGCTTGAGCTTTTTACATGAAATGCGGGAGTGAAATACTTAAAATAAAATTGTCGAAATATTAAATGTAATTTAAAGTTTTAGTGTTTGAGGGGAAATTCTAAAATTTTTAAAATGTTGCCAGTTATGCAAAATGTGAGCCTTTCCAATCTCATTACGTGTATTTAAGATTTGAAATCGTTTTGAAATCTACGAAAATGAAAGGATAACATTCTCTATTTTACACATGTATATAAACATGGATTTTTTAGTACGTTCGAATTTTAAAAAGTTAGAGTTTATGTATATATAATTTCACAAAGGCTAATTATAATTCAAGCATGACTTTAATGTTTGATGAAAAATCAAATGTTACTGCCTGACGCACCAATTACCAAATTTTCACTGCATATTATATGCAAGGGGAAAAAAAGTAACTAAAGAAATGTGGCTCTTGAGAACTATGCGGACTTAATATATGAAAAGTAGTTTTCTAATGCTATTACGGCCGCAAAAGCTGACTATTTTTATTGTATTTCATCAAAGTGGATAAACTTATCGTTCTTACCAATCCGTAATAAATGCACAATTTCCACACCATATTTGTATTGATTTGTACTCTTTGGTACTTATGCATTTCTGTAAACTGTTTCAACATCAGACGTTGATATTCTATAGATTGCATGGGGTGTATTTGCTGTAATTCATTTGCTCCCTTAGATCCCGGCAATTTATTTTTAAAATTGGCTGCAATTAAAACTTGTATCAGTTGATGATAAACTTGACTGTCTAGTTTGAAATTCAAGTGAATAATTAATTGTAGAAAGCAGCAAAAATACTAAGAAAAAGCAAAGATATATGGCAATTTTTAAACTTTGTAAGAGTTTCATTTAAAACAGAAATCTTACCGTTTTTATTTTCACTATCGGAAGTTTTTCCAGCTCTTGCAAATTTTTAATTATTGACCACACAAATTTAAATAACTCCTGGGCATCCGAAAGATATCTGCAATATGAAGTCTTACTCTCCACTTTGATTAGTTTCAATATACAGGATATAATAATTTCCAAAACATATATATCAATTAAGGATTTATCTTTGCAAATTAAAGCTTTTATTTCCATGTTGTAAAGGAAATAGTGTGATAAATTGCGTATGAACTCCACATAGTTGTCATCAAATATTGTATATTCTGTTTTTAATATAATATTTAAACGCTTTATTAAGCTATTATAGAGATCAAGAGACTTTTGCGAAAGTGCCTGAAACCGAAAGCATAAAAAATTTCAACGTTAGAGTGAAATCTTTTTTGGGGATATGTATAACGTGTAACTTTTTTATAGTTCATTTTACCTTTTGTTTGTTTTGTTCTATTTCCTTAAGATTTTTTATCATTTCATAATATTTGACTAATATACGATCACCTAGTAACTCCAAGTGCCGCCATTCTTGATTAAAAGTCAAAAACTTATGAAAAACACTAAAAATATTCATAAGCAAAGGATATTCCAAACGGTTCTCGGTGTATGTAAAAATGCCTACAGCATAATGTATAAAATTGTCTAGAACCTAAGACATATAAAGAAAATAAATATATTATAACTGATAAATTAGAGTAGCATTCTAAATTTACCGGTTTTCGTAATTTCTCAATTGGTATGTAAGTATAGATCTTTAATAAAATTCCCTCTGTCTTCTGGCAATTCAAATTTTCAAGTATTTCTGGTAATGTTTGCAATAAATGTTGTAATTCCCCCTGTGAACCTAAAAAATTAAAGGGGAATAAGTTTCAATTAATTGAAAAAATATATTTTATATCATAGGCATTTTTAGTTTTAATACTAAGACTCAGTTCACACTCATCAACTTTTGCTACCCAAACTCTTGAGTTGTTTCGAGAACTATAATTGGCCTTATGCATGTTTAAAATAATAATAATAATAAATAATATATATATATATATATATATATATATATATATATATATATATTAAATCGACAAAATATTTGTACATACCCTTTTTTTGGAATTTCAATTCAAATACGATAACTAATATATGAGCACTTTGCAATCTTATTATATCTGTAGTTTCCCGATCCGTAATAATTTCCAATAAATTATTGAAATTTTGTAAAAATTCAAAACTTCCATACAAAGCGTGAATATAAGGTATTAAATCAGTAGTAGAATTCTAATAAAATATACATTAAATAAAAAAAGTTATAACTATTGTTATGGCTACTTCCACTGTACTGAGATGATCAAATCGACTTGAAAGTTTTCAATATATTATATATAATCACACAGATTTTAATACCAACTCTCAAGACGATTCCAGAACCGTAATAATGGCAAAACTCTTACCATATGAGACACATAAAAGTACATTATATGTTTTAAAATAATTTCATCTGAAAATTTACGTTTCATCATAGTTATATATAAAGTGCAGGCCAACGTTGTTGTTATATTATCAGTTTTAAATACCAAGTTCAATATAACTTCCATGAATTCACGTGAAAAGCAGTCCAAGCTAATTAATTTACTAGAAATTTAAAAATATTATTATACCAAATTGTCATTAAACCAAGCAGTATTTTAAATATTAATTAAGATAATATCTCAAATACTATACATTGAATGGCTTAAATATTTTATTTATGAAATGAAATTTAGATTTTCTGTTATTGTACGTACCTTTGTAATATGTTCAAAAATTTTATCGATTCATGTAGAATTTTTTTAGAATTCGTTACAGTCATTTTATCATGCCAACAATACCTTTTTCCTAATAACGTATTAAAATAAACTCGCAACATGTAAGGCTCTATAAGGAAATTCAGTAGAATAGTCAATTTTTTTAAATTAACATCCTCTTGAAGCATTTTTTGCAGTGTTTCATATATTATTAATGGAGTTGGGCTGATTGTCTGTAAAATGTGAAGAATGAAATATTTTTGTAAATATATTTGTTAAAGGAATATGTACAGATTTATATATATATTTACCTCTACTGAAAATGCTTCAAAAAAGAAATTCAAGGTATCGCAAGAGCTTTCATAAAATAAGTCGTAACTTTGGGAAAACATTTTTAACAAACCAGTAAATATCATGACATGAGACTGTTGGTAGCTTAAAATAAAAGCTAATGCTGTTAGTAGACATAATAGAAATTATATATATACTTACAATAAACCTTGCAATGCACTATAGTACAATCGATTGCAAATAGCATCCAATATTTGTATATCTAAACGATATATTTTACGTACTTCATGCATACCCAACAATAACTGAAAGTCTGTAAGTAAAAACTCAATAATTAAGAGTCCACAAAAATATTTTCTACTTAACTTATTCGCGACATGGGCTCTTCAAAGCGTTTGTTAGTCTGCATATCTTCCAAACTTAGCAACTGTTTAAAGACACTGCACCATACCGCTATTAATTGCATTAAATACTCTAAAGGACTTTCATTATCATCATCATGTAGCTCTTTGAAATCATTCATATATATTTCATTCTGTACTTTAATCAAATCACAAATTGTTTTGAGAAATTCTTCAACTTTTTCGAAATCGTATGAACAATGGAAATTGTAAATTTGTATTTGATCCATAGGCCACACGTAAGACCATCCATTATTGATTTGTTCGGGCGTTATATTACACTCAAGGCCAACCACAGCTAAAATATCATTAACAAAGTCGCAAGTCACTTCCAAGTTTAATTCGTTTTGCTGGCAAGATTTTTTCAGCAAAACTTGAACAAATTCAAGGGCAGCATTCTAGGACCAAGTGAAAATTTTTTTTGTACGAACTGTTAAGATTTGGCAGTAACTGCAAATTTTATACCTGCACGGACACTCCACTCTTTAAAATCGGTAAGAAACGCATTTTTCTTTCGGAGCCAACACAGATACTCAGTTCCTATATGATGAAATATTTTAAAGTTCTTGTAGATTAAACCGCCTTTTTTATTTCTGCAGTTGCTTATGTAGTGCATAGAGCAGCCAGACTTGATTCAAATTACACTATGAGAAAATGAGGTACATTTTTTGTTAATTTGACACACGCAAATATTGGTGTACTTATATACATATATCATATGTATATATATATATATATATATATATATATATATATGCTATGGCTTGATGCAGTATTATGACTTTGGTTTTTATAAGCTACTATTATGGTGAAGTGTGATTATTAAAACAATCTGTCAACCCTGTTCAGCAAATCAACCACCACCGAGGCGAATTAATAACTTGGCGCCATGTTTGACATGGTAATGTAAAGCGAATTGTAGTCACCTGAAGACTGTATACCACCCGCCTATAAACACTCCCAGTAGTGATAAAATATCAGGTAATTTGTTTTCATTTCGAGATGTCGGCAAACAAAGGACGGACATTGCTAAAAAGTAAGATTTGCTAACGAAAAATATGATAATCGTTTTTCTAATAATTCAATGGTTTTCCATTAGGCTCTATGATAAAAGACGAGTTACAAGATGATGGTGGTTTATTATCACTTGAAAAATTAGATCGTGCGTCGCCAGACCTTTGGCCAGAAAAAAGTAAGTTTCCACATTGAAATACACATACTACGTGTAAAATTGTAATTTTTTAGAAAACAAGAAATTTACATCATTTAATACAAATAAATTATTTATCTAAACTTTTCCACTTTAAGTTCCAGGCATTACGGATTTTATAGCAATGAGTGATACTCCGATACGTACACCAGCTCCTGAATGGTCTCGTGGTCTGTCCCAAGAGGATATGTCTGATATGTTAGGTACATGCATGTCTTATTTTAGTTTTGTTTAGAATAACAATAATTTATTTTACAGAATTAAGCAATTTAAAACCCGATGCTTTAATACTGGAGATTAAAAAAATGTATGATGAAGCATATCAATTGGGAGTTGGAGAAGCTAAAGAAATGACTAGGGGCAAATATTTAGGCATATTTAATAACGCGAAGAAAAAGTCTGTGTAAAATTATTCATTATATAAAAAATAAAGCGTTTTTATAAATTAGAAATATTCGCCATTCCATAATTGATGATATATAATGCTTAATGAGATAATACGGATCTGTAATTTGTTTATATACAGGAATAACTCAAAGCTGTACTCTAAAAGCATCAAATAATATCTTGAAAGAATAAAACAGTTCGCACAATATGCAAATAAATTAATTTCTGACATGTCTGCGCGTTAAAAATATTTAAACTTATGGATTTGAGACATATTTTGAACATGGAGAATTCCAAGCTTACGGATATTCAACAAGGCTCTTGGGAAGATGTAGACAATGGTGTTCATTGTAAATGTTGTTCCGAGTTGAACAAAAGATTATTAATCTAAATGAAATTTGTAAGCTTTCTAGTAGCACGAAAATACATTTTTAGAGATCTGTGAGACTGACAATATCCTTACAAGTTTATCGTTCTACTTTATTAGTTCATATTTATCTTTTCCAAATAATAATCCAGTAAATATTTCTTTCCAGTACAAAGATCAATTTCAAGAATCGTATTATTCACATGAGAAATTTATTATAAAGTTGCTAACAAAGTTCCAATGTTTTAAAATCACGAAGTTAAATTAGTTTACGCAAACAACAGATATTTGGTGATTTATATACAAGTTCATCAATTTTAAGAACATTCCTACCTAATAACTATCTGGTTTTATGAAACCACTTCTTTTTAGTTATAATTGGTTTGTAGAAAGTGTATTAGGGATCATTTGTAGCTCAGCTTCGTCCATTATATCTGCAATTTTACGTTTTGTTTTAAGTTGTAAAGCCAAAGGCATCTTTTGCAATTGTTTAGCGTAGCCAAGAAAGATAAGCTCCAACGATGACAGGTTTGTAAATGAACTAGTTTGTTGAACGATATTATCTTTTTGAACAGCTATGGTCTCCGTATTTTCATTAAAAATTGTTAGCGGTCCTTCTGAATCCTCAGTTTTAATATCTTTCTCTATGTCCATATTTTCAGCTGGAATCTTCGAGTGTTCCATGTAAGTCGCATTATTGGAGTCAATAGCATTTAAAAGTTCTACTTCGTCAATATATTTAGTATCTCTACGCAAAGCACAACATGTTAGACAGTATATTCAAAACAATCTTCAATTGAACAACTTTTAAAACAGGGAATAGAATAACAAATATCTTTATTTCTATTTACCTAATAAGTTTGTCATTAAAACCTTACGGTATCACAAACTATACTTATATTAGCTGTTGCTAATTGGTAGTGAGAAGTTAGTTTAGGAAAAATTAAACGTTACACATACATTAACTTTAACAACCGTTTGTTACTCGTTTAATATCTTTCAATATTTTTTTGTACATGATATTGAAAACATTTCATTTGAAAATTCGAGCCATTACTATATTTCCCTAGGTAAAAGCACATCTGAGGCATTCAACAAAGTTGCGGTACAACTCAAACAATACCAACAACTTTATCAGAAAGCGAAATATTAATTCTTGCTGCCAGGTGTACTACTCCAGACCACAAATTGGAATACAATCGTATTTTTCCTTTTTTTCTTATGAATTTCCTTAACGCAAAGTGATTCATGAAATTAGGGCTTATATGTTCCAAGATTTTTACAGTGGACTGCTATCGACTTTTTGCAAAAAATGCAAAATTTGACTCTGTAGAAACTAGTATGATGCGTATTTGCCGTCCAAGGCTATTTATTGAAGTAGTAATAAAACCCCACAGCTTGAATTGTAGATACTTATATGAGGAACACTACATTTTCAAAAAAGTTGTTCAATAGTCACATTCATTTTAAGTCAATATTACTTACTTTGTTTGAAAGAAATATGGCTGTAGGAAACCCATATAAGGAGCCAAATGAAAATCCTGGATGCCTTTTAAATAATTTACATATTTTGTGAGAAGGGTATCCCAATGACGTTTGGCCTGTGAAGTTGTTATTTTGCATTCTTGGGCGACTGCGGACCAATCCTTGGAGACATCATCTTTTTTACTAGTCTTTATGTAAAGTCGAGGATAATGTTTCACTGCGTTTATTAAATCTATCAAGTGCTGCTCCATATTTTAAAGTTGGAAATGCGATCTAATGAAATACATCTATAATTTCTCTGATTTTTTGCGAAACTTTTGTTCAATGATATACATATTTTATTTCAATTCGAGGTTTTCAGAAAGACTCTATCAAAGACAGCCTCATCCCAATTCGCGGGTATAACTATACAAGCCTGTCAAAGAGTACAAAATATTACCTAATCAGCTGTCGAGGCCAGCTGTTCTTAATTCGCTACGCTACTTCTGATGTGGGTTCGACGCAATATTAATTTACCGCTGTCCAAAACAAATCAACGCGACTCTGATCTGTACATTGTACAGAGTTGGTTCAAGATACCTTGGAAATAAATTGTATACTTTCATCTCTATTGTTTACATACCGAAGTTTTTGATTTTAGTAAATATTGTGCTTTAATAAGTAATAATTATGGCTTACGATCGAGAAATTTTGCGTATGATTTGGGAAGGTCAAATAGCGTTATGTATTCAGGCTAATCCTGACGAAATTGTTGGACTTCAGCAACCCGAAAATTTTTACATAATGGTGCCCCGACTAAGTTATTTCCCACTAGTTATGGACAAAGTAAAGAAAGAGTTGAACTTAAATTTAATAACATTTGCATAAATATAATATATTTAACACTCTAGGTAAAGAAATACTTTAGTCGTTTCATCGCAGCTGATCAGCAAGATGGGAGTGTCTGGTTTGACTACAACGGTATTCCATTGAAACTTCATTACCCTATAGGTAAGGTTTATTATAATAGCGCGTATAATGTAATAGTTTGGGTACGGTCAAGCTCGACATTAAAGTGGACCTTGCCATTATGAACCCAAATTAAAGTTTTTTTTATTGAAAATATTTTTCAGATATCTAATTATTATTTTCTTTTTAGGAATCCTGCATGATTTGCTTACGGAGGATGAAGGTCAGCCCTGGACTTTAACAATACACTTTTCAAAGTTTCCAGAAGATGTTTTAGTGAAATTCGATTCCAAGTAAATATGACTTTCCATTCTAGTTTACATATTTGAAATGATTTTGGCCATAGTATATGTAATATATTATTCTGACTCAGCCGAGATGTCTGAGTTACCGCGTCGGGATCTGTGAACCCATACATTATAAATTTATTTTGCAAAGTATTTTAACACTACAAAGCAATAATACTATTTTTCTTTGCCATTTCGAATACTTTTAGGGATTTGTTAGAATCTTACTTTATGTCATGTTTGAAAGAAGCAGATGTTCTAAAACACCGAGGACAGGTTATATCGTCGATGCAGAAGAAAGAACATAATCAGTTATGGATTGGCCTTGTTAATGACAAGTTTGATCAATTTTGGGCAGTGAACCGTAGACTAATGGAACCTAGCGCCGAACAAGAAACTTTCAGACATATTCCCGTACGTATATATAATGAGGTGAGTAATTGTTTATTTATTTATTTAAAAAAACGATACATACTTATGTGTTGTATTAGTTAATTAACTTGGTCTGAGAGTAAAAGCAATTTGAAGGACTTGACTTATTTCTCTTTACTCCATATTGACCACAAAATTTAAATGGAATTTTATAACATATAATGCATATTAAACATGAATGCGTATATTATTATTATTAATAATAATATGCGAATTTACAAATTACTTTGAATTTGTACTAGTTTCTAGATTTTTCATTAATAGTGGAATATTTAGAATATTTATAGTCATCAGAATTGATTTTGTGACCGCAACGCTCCATTGGTTGCTGAGATCAAAACCTTTTTTTTTTTCTTTTTGTTATTTATGTCAGTGAAATTCAATTTGTATTTGGTTACCGATTAATAATAAACGAGTAAACAAAATGTGGGCCATTGTCAAATTAAATTTTCCCATAAAAAATGATTACACTACATATCGTCATGTTTCACCATAAAGTTATACATGTGCACAACATAACGTTGTGTATAAATTCGAATTTCTAAACAAGCACTATAAAATTAATATTTAACTTTCTTTAAATATATTTATCTGCTTAGTTACCCAGATATTTATTTTAAATTCTATTGATAGGACACAAATTATACACAGAAACTCTTATCACCTTTAATTGAAAACGGAATGAAAAAGACTATTAAGGAGTTATTACCTGAATTATCTACGGGCACCCGTAAAGCAAGTAAGTAAGATCATTCAATACATTATAGACTTGTGTGGGAAATAAAAAAGTAATATTGCATTTGCTATTGAGTTTAAATTATCCGTTACATTAAAAAAATATATATAGAGTGAACTATGATATAGTTATAGTTTATAGCATAAACCAATTAAAAAATTAGAATTCATTAAATATAGACAGACTAATATGTTAAAAAATTCATTTTTTTTCAGTCGGGATTCGAACACACGGCATAAATATCCATGAAGAAACTCAACTACAATGGATGTCAGAGCATTTGAGTTATCCAGATAATTTTTTGCACCTGGTTGTTTCTTATGAAGAATATTAAGCTATGTAAGGACATAACAGTGCATAATCCAAAAGTTAAGCCAAATGTGACAAAAATTTGGCAAAATAGAGTTAACGTATGTACTTAATTAGTACATGAAATAAAGTTAAATATACGATATGTATATAACGTTAAATATATATACTAGTATATATGTATATATATATATATATATATATATATATATATATATATATATATTTACATGAGTATTAAAAAATATTTATTCAAAAAATAGAAAATTAACAAATCATGTTGATTTGTTTCCTCACACAACAAAATCTTTTTAATCTAAAAAATATAAAAAAGTTCTTCTTGTGTGACTAAATGTTAATATTATATGTATAGTAACCTTTCAGATTCCGAATTTCTTGAATTAAAATTCGGCAGAAAACGAATTAAATAAACTGATTTCTGTTGTATTGTTAAAACATCGTAGTATTACATCATTTTGTCATATTAAAGAGCTTCGTTTGTAGATTTTTAGGATTTAGAACCATAACCAACATTACGAAGTAGTGCTCTTTAAAAGCGTCACGTTCTATTATAATATATGAAATAATATTTAGCTTTTGTATAGTTTAGCGCATAAAATAAATATTTCTAAAAAAGGTGGAACTGTATTTTTTTTATTTTTACGCACTTATGTATGTATGTATGTATGTATATGCCTTTAAAATTAAAGCATATTCTAAAATCTTTATTACATGTATTATCGATATAAAGAAATTTGAATACAACTTAATACGTTGCAAAATCTTCACCGTGTTATTACTAAAGTTCAAAGGCCCGCAAGGCTTGCGTATTCACAACATTTATGTAAGTATTAAATATTACTTTAGATATCTATTTATAAACCTAATTTCCTTTCATTTGGAGTAGTTGATTTCCTTTTTGTAGAATACCGGACGCTTACTCCAAATGTTGGCGTTAGGGGCAAAGAAATATTCAAACAACATTAAAATATTCATTCATATGATGAGAAATGGTTTATTAAAGTTAAATACATATGTATATGTACTCACGTATGCATACATGTTGCATATCAAATTTTTATAATTATTACTTTTTTTCAAAATGATTATGGGTCAAAATAGCAGAAGTTGGTATAAGAGATGAGTTAATTTTTCTACTCCACAGGCACTTTGCCAATAATCAATTAACAAAGTCTGCAACTGATATTTCTGATACATTCGTACTGTCAATCTATATATGAAAAAACCAATCACAGATTTGTCCCTTTATATTTTGACATTCACCGATTACTTCAGCTGTAATCTTTCATAACCTTGTCAATGTCTTTAATACAATACTTTTATTTTACAAATTATTTTAAGACTCAAAAGTCATGTATTCTATTTCAAGTCGTTTTAGTCCACTAATTAATTATATACGTTTATATTGTCACAATGCTCGCCCAATTGAAATGGCTTTCCAACTATATGAAGGCAGTCATATAAACAATTCCAAACCACCATTAATGGTTATGCATGGACTTTTTGGTTCAAAACAGAATTGGAGAGCCGTAAGCCGTTCTTTAACGGAAAAAACTAATAGAAAGGTATGTTGCATTTGAAAATTATATATTATCAGTCAACTTCTAAGCTTATTTTGATGTAGAATTTTGCATAATTTTGTTACATAGATAATAGCGTTGGATGCAAGGAATCATGGTGAGTCGCCACACACCAATGAACACAGTTCGCTGCATATGTCGCTTGACGTTATTGAGCTTATGAAAAAAATGGGCATACAGAAATCATCTGTAATGGGACATAGTATGGGAGGAAGAACAATGATGTTCTTGGCTTTAAAATACGTACGTAGGCTTCTTTTATATTGTTGCAATTTATTTCACTTTTTTTGCTTGTTAAAAATTGGTAGGTATTAACCTCGGCATAAATTTCAGTTTCTTTTTAAGAACTGCACGTAATCACAATTAATATGAAAACAATTGCCTGAATAATAGTTCAAACAGCTTTCCTTTGCTAGTAGGCTGAACAAATCCGAGTATTTCTGTACTTTGCTAATGTTTCTTTACCAAATTAAGTTGCCAACTGGCATACGTAACCAATTTTTTTAAAATACATATACCCATTATTCCAAAATCTAATTTCGTTTAATGAAAAATAATTGATCAATACATTCGTATGTCCATTCATTCAAACATATATTGTTTATTAAAGCCTTATCAAACAAAAAACTTTGTATTTCAGCCAGAATACATATCTGATGGAATAATTGTTGATATCTCTCCTATTTCTATACCTCGAGACTTTTCCCAAATGGAACAAATTTTCCTTGCAATGAAAAACGTTCGGATACCTGACAACTTGTCGATTGCGGACGGTCGTAAGTTTGCTGAAAAGGAAATAAAGAAGGTTGTACAACAGAAAGAAACTGTTGATTTCATTTTATTAAACTTGCGGAAAAAAGATGGATCGTAAGTAAGCAGAAAGACAAAAAAATTTTTTTTTGTAATATCCTCTGTCATAACTGAATGACACTCGTAAATGTGAAGAGAGCTGTAAGTTTTATTGCCCGAAAGTGGCAGATTTACAACTATTCATATCTAATTTATACTGATCAGATTTAGACTGAAAAGTAAAGGACACTACTATAATAAATTTTTTAGAAATAAGTATATTAAGTAAAATTTTAGGATGAATGACTGAACGATTTATTTTTTGCATAAAATTTTTCTTTATATAAAGATTTTTCTAGACGTATATGTATTTAGTTTAATAGCTGACCTGTTGTATTCTAATAATATTCTTGTTGTATCGTTCGGCTATAGGCCAGGTTTTTAAAAATCAATCAACTAACTATTTTTTGATTATTTAATCTTTATTTAATGTTATTTTTCCCAATATTTCGAATAGCTTCGCTATTCATCTTCAGGAGAACACTCAAAATATGTTAATTTAGTCAAATTTTATTTAATTTTTAACTTACATGTATGTACTTGTAAATTTATTAGAAATAATCAAAAATTAATTTTAATGTTTATCATTTATTGTTTTGTACCCAACAGTGTTCCCCTGAAGATGAATAGCGAAGCTATTCGAAATATTGGGAAAAATTTTAGATATACATATATGATATTTTTAGATTTTCTTGGGCAGTGAATGTTAATGCACTACATAATAATTTGCAACATTTTGGCTCCTACTCGGATACTATTTCTGGACTGAGTCCCTTCGAAGGAAGAATGATGTTTATATGTGGAAGCAAGTCGAATTTTGTTGAGTAAGTTAAAAAGGACATTTGCAAATATACCTACAAACATTACATAGATGAATGAATGCAATTTTTTTTGTTGTAGTCCTAACAGTTGGCCTCAAATACAAAAGCTCTTTCCAAACTCCGAAATACATTGGCTGGATGCCGGACATTTGGTACATTTTGAACAACCATCAAAATTTGTAGATTTGGTCGTGCAATTCTTAAATAAATAAGGAAGAGTCATACATCTCTCCGATTTATTTATAACTAATAAAGTTTTTTTCCTGATCTTGTAAATAAAATACAAGTTTTTTTTTTCGTATTTCATGCTTAAAACAAGAAAAAATATTGCTTCAAAAGTTTTGTTCCTCTGAAAAATGACTCCTGAATAATTAGCCTAAAAAATTATAATGTAAATAATTTTTGTGGATTTGTAGGCTAAGATTCGTTATATTGAAATCATAAAGACATGATGAGGAAGAAGGGAAAATCGATATAATTTTAATTTTCAACCACCAATACTCACGCGTATTTTTATTTATTTACTGACCTTAACAGTTTTATTTTTAAAAATTTTTGAGTTGTCTATATATTTCGGAAACCACTTAAAAGTCACTTGAAGAAATGTTTTATACAAATATGATGGACGAGATTTAGACTGTAACGACACCTCCATCTTACGATGAGTAGCTAAGCCAGATGCCAAGTATTGAACTCTTAGCATAGACACGAGCCCGTTAGTAGTTTGTATTAGTGGCAAGTGATAAATCACAGATCAGATATTATAATCGGTGCGCTGCCACGATCAAACAATTATTTTTTTATTTTATTAATTCATACATTAAAACCAAACTATTGGAAAACGTTACCAAATGGGGGAAAATGACCAAACTCAAAATATATTAATTTTATTGAAAAAATTAATTCAAGTTTAATTTTGATAGGCTAATTGTTTGAAAAGCATGGAAAATGTTTTTTCTGCATTAATATACTGTATTTAAAAATGGACAATAACTAGCTTCAAATCCACAATCAGTAGACAAGTTTCCTACCGACTGACAAATACTTTGCAAGCAAAAAACACTAATTCAATATGAGATCGGTGGAGAGGTTGTGTGTGGTTATTCTCGGCACTACGATCAGTACAACTAAATGTGAATGAAGTGTATGTGACTTTACATCTACTTAAGTTGCACCACTCAAGATTACTTATATCTACTATTTGCAATATTTACAAGAGGTGAGCTATTTATAGGTATTAGAGTCAGAATAATGGCAAATTATTTACTTTCTGGAAACGCTGGTCAGAGTACTTATATTTCTCGCCAACTGGTGTCCTTAATAATTCATTCAACGGGAATGAAAACAGATTCACGGTGTAGGTGCATGCGAAGGAAATTAAATTAAATTTTCAAAACAGGACAAAAGTACAAATCATATAATAATAATAGCTTTTGACAAAAAATCTAATTTAGGAAACAGTCTTATGATACGGAATCTTCGCAGTTCATGTATATATATATATATATATATATATATATATATATGTGTATATATATATATATATATATATATATATATATATACATACATATATATATATATATATATATATATATATATATACATATATATATATATATATATATATATATATATACATATATATATATATATATATATATGTGTGTGTGTGTGTGTATATATGTATATATATATATATATATATATATATATATATATATAGTATATTATTATTTTTTTTTTTTTTTTTGGAATTTCAAAAGGAAATAAACACCCACCAAGGACAATTCTTTCACTACAAAAACAATAATGATTTGTTTTTTTTTTCTTTTGGCTCGCTTTCAAAAACGAAACATATTTTCCAAGAACTAAATAGAATTATTTCATTTGTGAATAAATAAAACGTTGAAGCAACGAGTTAAAACTATTTTTATTTTTGTAAAGTAACAATTTTTGAAAGGACACACATAGTCAGTCACTCGTGCATAAACATTAGGGTATAACTTTCTTTTTGTGACAAATTGTGTATGGAAAATAACTAAAAGCAACGATCTCTTTTTAGTTAAAAAGGGTTCAAGCAGCAAATCTGATAAAGTCTTCTGTATTCGATTTCTTATGATTGAAAACTTTATATTTCACAATTTTCGAACCGAGTATTTTAGCTTTCACATGTAAAAAAATGACTCGATCGTAGAATTTTTGAAGAGTTTTCGGTTCTTGAATATTTAAAGTAGCTCGAAAATTCCTTCTGTAAACTCATAACTATCCTCTCTTGAATGCAATATTTCTAAAATTGTCCATTTGTTACTGCCAGGAGAAGAGTTGGCCTCTTCAACACTTCACTCCCTAATGTATTCATGCACATGCACATATATAAATACAAGATTTACTATGCGAACGTGCACCTTTATTACTGGGGTTTTCCCAAATTTTATATTTTACATGTGTTCAATGCTTTAGTGGTCTGCTCTATAGAGCAGATGAGAATAGCACCCTACAACAATTACACTTTATAATATTGTTTAATAGTGGGAAATACCAATCGGTACTTAACGCCTGCCGTGTTGCAAGGATTTTCCAACATACTTGTATTATTATTTGTTCTTTTCGGTTTTATGATGGTTGTGGGTTTACACACTTTTAATCCTGCCAAAGTACTATCTCATTGTTTGCAACATTCACAACTTTTAACACTATTGGCTGAATTGAAAATCATCCCTTAGTTCTTACCTGTATAATTAAGGGCATACTCCTCTATACACAAGCAATAAACATAATCTCTTTATGAATTAACTATCTGTGGTTTGTGCCTTGCTTTAGACAGGCAAGATAACATCCAAGATCGGTAAAATTATAACAAATATTTTATTAACCATATTAAAAAGTCAATACTGTCTTTTTGGTTCTTCTTACAATTTCAACTTTTTGAACTTATGGATCGACAGGAAAATTGAATCTAATAATACGTACATATATAAAGAGATATCGCTCAATATTTGTCAGTCGCCCAAAAAAACCAAATTTGAGGATGAATAATGGAAAAATGTTCCATGTTCAAACAAAACCCGTCGGATCTAAATAAAATAACAACCACATACACAAATAAAATCTGTAAACACATGACCCGTCGGTGAAAGACTGATATTTTTGGCTGAGTTGAAATATTACGTATTGGCTGATAGTTCGATTTGAATATAAAGCATTAATACAGTTAATGTATTAAAATATATAATCAATGTATTAATTGATAATCCGTTTATAATTTTATTTGCTGGGGTTTTTTTTTGTTACACTCAATCAATTCTAGTTCTTCGATGAGTTCTTTGAGTTGGTGTTAAAACTTGATTTGCTTGGTAAATAGCTACGTTTAACGTTTCCCTACAAGTCAAACATCGAAGTCATCTACACACGCGGATGACAAAGAAAGAAAGAGTTTTATAACTTTACGAGCCGGATGCTAAAGTTTTATTTTAATTAAACTTAAATGTACCTGAGAAAACAATTTTTGAAGAATTATATTTATTTATACAGACTTGTGTCAACAGTTTCCCAGCCAGTGTTTGTTCCATCATCGAAACCATTTATAGAATTTATATTTTAGATGATATGGATTAAGAGTAAGCAAGAAAAAAGAAACGAAGCAAGATGACCCGCGAACGTTAAAAGCCGCGGTTTAAAACTTTCTACTAGGAAATGGTTCTAAACGCCATTTAAGAGTCAAATTCCTCAACAATGTTCTGTTTTAGTTCTCCATTTTGATCCTACTACTAACCAACACCGTCTCAACCTTTCTCCCAAATTACCGAGACTATTTTCGTGATGATCGGGCTTATTCCAAGTTAATTCTCGGCTTGGATGAGCATAAGTTAATAGTCTTCGGATTCTCCAAGGATCGTAAAGTTATATTTATTGTACAAGCACTCGTGGTGCGCCATTCTATTTTTGATGTTCATATTATACAAAAATTTATAAAAAATAAGAATATTCAATTGTCCCTAGATATTGAAGCTCCGTTGCAGGTACTTTTGAAGATCAAAGAGTACCAAATAAAACAGTACACTTGTATCTGTTCGGTCGTCAATGATTAACTATCCAAATTTTTAATAAATTTATTGAAGGAACCTTTTAAGGTGCAGACACACAAATTTTGATTCAAATATATTTATGTCCATACATTGCTACATAAGTAAATATATATAATGCTATATATACATACATGTAAATATGTATGCACATGCATACATCCATATGTATAAGAGTATATGCACACACTCATACATATATATATTAAGAAAAGCTGATCTTTTAAATAAATCATGACAGAATAAGTTTTTTCTGTGATTTCTTTAATTTAGGTGCAAAAACTATTATTTAATTATAAATATGTACATGTACATACATATATGTATTTACTTGTATGTAAGTTTGTACATATCTAATCATGTGCTCTTTATATGTTTATGAATGTGTGTATGTTTATATCTAAATACACACTACAATATGTACGTGTGTGAATGATATACGTATTTCCCGGGAAAGCGGGAAACAAAATCAACTAAAGCTAGGGAAAATACCCTATTTGGGGTACACCTTCTTCTATAAATTTACTTTTACACTTTTGGTATATTTCTAGGGGGTGAGATCAAGAATTTGGATACTTTTTTTAAATAATCTGAGAGCAGCCATAATGTGTATACATACATACAGTCAAGGAAAAAATATTACGTACAGACCGTGATTAGCGCTTATTAACATTCATAATAACATACTCTAGTTCTTAATAATTTACTCTAATACCATATTTATACAAATATTTTGTTTTGTATTAAATTTTTTTTGGAATTATCTACCAATATAGTAATATTGTAAAAGTTCGTACATTGTATAACTACTATAACTGATTAGAGGATCAAAGTACAGTATTTTTTTAAGTCTATGTTCTGTTATGACACATACTAAAAAAGATATTGCAAATTCAGTTATTTCGGATGTATTGGTATTGGGAAGCTAGAATCGGTAGAAATGTCATTACAGCCGACTATCTAGCAGACACTGACGGGAAAAGATTCTAATTAATTGATTCTGTGCAATTCATATTACACTCTTCTATCAACGCCTACTTTAGCGATGGAATTGACCTTAAATATCTTTTTTTTAAGGCGCTTTTAAGGTCGTCCTAAGATTTTCAATTATCTAATCGGTTGACTTTTTGACATTATGTAGCAAACATCCTTCCGATCGATCATTGCCTGTGAAACTATTTCATTCCTCACTACTTTTCTTACACTGGCGAGATAACTATTTATTGATATGCCAGGATCTTATGTCATGTTCTTCTGATAAATGAAGTCAACCTTAAAACCATGCAACATACTATCAGACAGCCTTCACTGATGAGTTAAAATTTTAAGGGAAGAATTTCAAATTTAAGTTTCCCCAATGAACTATTTGCTTGGCTATTTTTATTCTATGGGACTTCTGTAAACGGTTTTTAATTTTGCCCTGTTTCGCTTTGAATTTTTCTTTGCTAATTTAATAGTCATTCTTTTCCAAAAGCACAGAAGGAAGAGAAGGGTCAGGCTTGTGATAAAATTTGCAATATTTTTTTAATATTTTACTACAGTTTGCATAGTTGACTCCATTTCTTTTTAATAAATTGTCGGCTTCATGGGCTAACACTCTTCGGATATCCTAAGATTTTATTTTAGTTTTAAGTGCTTTGAGTCCTTTTGGGTTAATTTATAAAAAAGCTTAAAAATTACACTTAAAATGTTCTACTAAGCAACTACTACTTTAAGTGATGACTTGCATCCCTTTTCGCTGCCCCCGTATCCGAGCATATATGTTTTTAATATGTATGTAGGTAATTCATATATGTAGCTCACCTGACTTTTGGAAAGTTCAAGATCGCAGGGTGTGCTCAGATTATTTTCCTTGACTGTATCGATACTCTTATACATTTTGCCCGCAAAAAGCTACATATGAGCGCCACAACGCCTACATTGAACGTCACAATTCTATAAACACACATGCACACGTATGCATCCATAATACACATCCAAACATCCATACATAAGTATCTGTATGTACTTATGCTGATATGAATGTATGGATTTGTGTCTACCAAAAATACAGGCGACAAACAAGTTTTTAAAACCCACTACCAATGAATAAAACAAATTCCATGTTGCCATGTTTCAAGTAAATACTTGTTTGTGATCTGTTGTTGACGCAATATCATCGAATAGTTCGGTTTTTCCCTTCCCCTCCCCAATACAGATTTAACCGACATCTACTTTAGCAGACGACATTCAAAAAACGATTCACTCAGTCATACATGTGTGTTCTGCTTCGTACAAATGCATTGACTTGTATTTATAAGTATGTATCTCATCCGCATTTGTGTGAAATTCCATTACAAATACATCCATCGATAGATATGAATGTAGATACATACATCCATACTTACGTACACTCATGCATGCATGCTTGTTCTTTGTTTGGTTTCTCTTGAAATTATTTATTTTAGTTTTTATTCTATGGATACACAATCCCTCAAACGTTTTATTTTCTATAGATACAATATTTACTCACATACAATTGTACATCATAACATGCATATATGTATATGTGAGTTTGTATGCATGCATGCCCGTGCATACATACTTACATATGTATGTATGTGTGCTACTGAATCCAAACACATTTTTAGATTTAGTTTGATACGATGCATTGTTTGTGTGCTGTTGATAGTTGATAATATATTCGGTGTTCGTATAATAACTGCTGCTTTCTTATTATGTACTCAGGCTAAATTTTTTGTGTTTTTTGTTTTTGTTTACTTACAACTTGTAGCTTGCGTAGACATTAAATGTGGCAACAACGCCGGACCATTGCAGACTGAATGTCGCCACTTCATGCGATTATACCAGACAGAGTGTCGACGTGTTGATTTAAGTCGAATTGAATTACCTTGTTTTGCACTATTCAACAGCACAGCAATTGCACATGTTCAATATTAGAATGATGCATTTAACATTATTAAGGTTTAAAAAATGCATACAAATTAGATTCAAATGCCTATGTGGAAACGTATACAGATATGTACATACTTATGTATATATGTATGTAAGTACGTATGATCCCACATATGACTATACATAAGTAAGTAGATGCTATGTACTATGTGTGTATGTACCTATCCACAGATTTATGCAAGTAAAATATGTTCAAAAGTAACAGGTATTTGTGTACCTAAGTATGTAGTTACTCTAATTAACAAAAAGGAGCTTTGGAATACAACCAGGAATGTGGTCACCGATCACTAATTTTGAGATACATACATGTATACACACACCTATTTCCGTACATATGTACATACATACATGTGTGACAAGGATATGTATATAGGTACATATAAAATTGCTTAGGGATTGATGTACTATATACACATGTACGTGCATACATATGTATGTATGTACATGGACCTACGTATGTACATAGATTACATAGAGATAATAGGATTCGAACACAACATGGCGCTGTTGTGGGAAGCAGAAAGCTTACTGGAGATTGAAACCATTAAAATGCCAGTACCTACCTATCAGTTTGTAAGGACTTGGCTCAGACCAATGGAGTTTTAAGTGGCCATAAAACCTGAGAGAAAACATTAACCTATCAAAACGTGCTTCGTAGAATACAACGCATTTCTAAAACAAATTAGAGTTATAACTTAAGTTTACTTATCTATTTATCTTTTTGCTGTTTTAAAGTATCAACAATCTCATCGTCATTCACGTCAAGGCCTGCAGTATTTCAACGGAAGTTGAAGGAAGTTTACCACAGGTTGTTATCTTATTGCATCTCCAAAAAGGCCAAATTCATTCCGATACTATGATATGGGTGACTTCAAATTCTAAATATTAATTGGACATATTTTTTCATACCGTTTCGGATATGACAGTGTACCGTCCGTTTTTCCCGAGTTATATACAGAAACATATTTTCATCGTACTCGATTTGAGGGAGACGGTTCTTATTAAAACATCTTGTAAGGATTGAAACTATATCAGACAACATAAATCCCCAATATACCAACTGGAATCCTCATATAACCCAACATGTCTAACTGATTTTTTGAAATCGGTTCCATTCAGCGTTACCATAACAAACAAAAAAAATTTATGGAGCAAAAATATTTAAAAAATTAATCATACGAGAAAATAAGTAATTAAGATATAAGTTGTTCATGACTTTAATTTCACAACTACGTTAATTATCCAGTGAAAAAAATTTAAGTCAGTTTTGGGGAAGTAATTTTTCTTTACTTTCAAAATGTCAATAAGTGTGTATTTTCCACTTGTCAGGAAACGATTATTATTGAAAGTTATTCGTAGTTATTGCAAGTACTACATTTTTATATATAAAAAAAATACCTTATTTATTTATTTATTTATAAAACAAAAATTATAAATATAAATTACCAATTATTATTTGTAGAAATGGGCGCAGTTGATTTAAAATAGAAAACTTTAATAACACGGGAATGTCTACTGCGTCCCCAAGCCTTCAGAGAATGCACACGAACTGATTCTTCCTTATCAATTTAAAAAATTATTAGAAACGATATACAAAACTCACTTCGGATTCTACGGAAAAGTGCCAAAAAAGACAACTTCTTACAATCACAACCCATTGAAAAAAGTATTAGAAAAGACCCACATTTGCACTACTTCCGGATAATAAGTTTATGATCTTCTTGACTTCAATGGAATGCCATTTTCAAAAGATAATATTGCAGAAAGTATGTATTATATACTTTGATACTTTTAGCCACTTCCTCAAGACAGGAGTTTTATTCATATATATCTGATTAACATACATTGCTGCAATAGAGTCATAACTCAAAATAAAATAACTATATAACAATCAGTATATAATTGTATTAAAGTGAACTTATTGTACTCATATGAGTATTAAAATGAGTAGATCGATATATGAAAACGGTGAGACATGAAGCAACTAATATATTTCTAACCACATACGAGTTATTTTATCTGCAGGGTATCTGCCTTCATAACAAAATTAGGCACTACTTATGTGTATGTAGATACATTCATACATATATATATATATATATATATATATATATATATATGTAATCACTTTGTCATTTGTGACTAATCTGCTCCATTTTTTAGTTTTTTTCCACCCGAAATATATAGTTGTACCTAGAATGTTTTATAAATAATATAATAATGATATGTTTGTATGCAGTTGCATTGATATGTTGTATAGGGGTGTCGCAGTGCAGATTTTCGATATGAAATTGGTAAAAAATTAATAATTTTTAATAGATTATGTTACTATGTACATACATATATACTAATATATTTATGTATGTACGTACATAAATAAATATTGTATGTATACCTGGTTATACAATAGCTATTCGAATATTGAAATAATTTTTTCTCAACACCTATAAAAGTTGGACTTTGTCTGCGAAAGCAAAATAGCGTTTTAGATTACTTAATTATATAGTTTTCAAGTTTTTGGAAATAGTAAGTTTAGTAAAAAAAATACGACATATTAAAAACACTTGTGTAAAGATTTCTGTGTATACAGATCATGATTTGAATAACACTTGGAAGACTCTTGATCTAGAAAAGGGGTACAATAAAATTGGAATGTTTTGCTTTTCCACAAATTTAACCAGAAGCCTTAAATCTCGAATTAATAGATCACGTATCGAATTATTAAATACTAATATTACTTTTTAGCTCAACAAATTTTCGATTCAAAAGCAACTTTTTTAAATACGCTCTAAAGTTCGAAACAACAGGATATGCTACAACATAATTTTATTTTAAACTGATGAATTAGATAAAGTTTCGAATTGAATGATAACATTTCACTAACTGATCGATCATAGAATAAATACTAAAAACATAAGAAACATTAACAAATTGATCTACTTTTGAATGTTATTTTAACCATAGGATCAACGTCAACAATTTGTGAAAGACACTTTTCTTTTTGTTCTTTTATTAATAATAAAAAAAGTATTATTTTAAGGGCCATTATTACAACTTCATGTTTTCGGATGTAAAAAAAGATTTCATTTATTACAATTTAGTCATATATAAAATGATAGATGAGTTGAAGGCAACTTCATTATCCTGATAGGTCATAGAAGCGTTGTAATGAATAAACACTTACTAAACGTACTGTAAAGTCGTTTTTTTAACTAATATAAGGTTGGAATAATAGCCCTACTAGATACATGTGAATTATTTTAAAATGCCTGCAAATAAATACATATTTTTAAAGAATATGATCTCGTTTTTAATAATATTCTTTAGTTGGTGTTAAATATATTCGTTTATCTGTGTAATTGATTGTTTTCTTATTTTAATGATTTTTTTTAAAGTAATTCGAATGATATCTTTTATTCTTTATTCGTTTGAATATTTAAGAAATAAATTGTGAAATTTTATTTCAACCATCCTAAACTTGAACAATTGACTCATCTACAAGGATCATTTTATTACAAAGTGCAACATAAAGAGATGAAATGAAAGCTATCGTAACCTGGTTTTTATGTTGTTCTATGACTTCGAGCTCTTCGAACCAAAACACTATTATTTTAATTTTCAAATCAGCTGATTCCCGCGTAATAAGCGGTGGTTGATGTAGCTTTCAATTACTGTAAGAGAATTGAGACACTAACTAATCAGATATATAATTTCGGAATTCAAAAAACTATCACTTTTTTCGAATTGTTTTCACTCACGATATGTCACGAACGGATTAACCGATTTTGACCCGATTCATTGTGGCCTACATGGTTTTTTAATCTTAAAAGCTGATTAGTTTCTGGAATCGATCAGTAAAGTATTTTTACACTTTAAAAAATATATTTTTTCTAAGTTGTTTTTAAATTTCTAGCGGAAAATCTAAGTTCAGTAGAACCCTCAGAATTAGTTCATCAGAATTAGTTCATCATACCCAGTTACTGATAGTGTTCAACTTTCAAGAATACTTTAAAGTGAATAATTTCGTTCCTCGTCAGTTTTACTACCTATTTGTCTAACTGAATGAGACAAAAAAAAAATCTGGAGTAGATTTGGGAAAATTTTAATTTAACTAAACCTTATTTGAGTAACACGTCGTTTTACTACTTTAAAAAATATGTGTATGCGTAGTAGGTATATCAAATTGCAAATAATCTAAATTCTCAACAGATTGTACAAAATGAATAAAGCTTTGCGCCGAGATATTTCTGAATATATAGATTAGAAAGATGATAATGACTCATTGTTACCTTGAGCAAGTTATTATTTATGGCCGTAGAACAACTGATAAAACAAATTTTGCAATTAGTTACTGATAAAAAAGGTGAAATAAAATAAACTTTCCTTTGAAACGTGGAGATTTCAGATTTCAAAACATTTACGTCATTTTGTTTCAGTAATATTGAAATTCTAGTTTTGAGTTAATGTCAAGCTTTAATATTCGGTTAAATGATAAAAAATGGTTAAGACTCTTAAAGGAATTGAATATAATAAACGGTGTGATGTATTTTCATAGTCATTTAGTTAATAATTTCTTTTCATATTTCTATTATATTGCTTATAATTTATTTTCGAATTTGAATTTTAAAAGTCAAAATTAGATGTCATTCATCACACCTTTTCAAAACAATCGTTTTCCATCTTTGGCATAAGAGAATATATGAAGAATTTCGATTTTCAATAATATCAAATATATTTCATTTATTTTTTTAGCCAGGGAAGCCACGAATATTGGACTGACGGGCCGGAGTTGCTACCTATCAGCCACAATGGCACCCAAAACAATAAAAGAATCTTTATATAAAATCCTACAAATATGAAATATATTTTAATTACATACATACATATGTACATACATATGTATATGTATGTATATTATTAAAATCGATGGGCAGCGATGTCATTTTATCCTTTTTCTACCTAAATCAAGCCTTTCTTTAGCCCGTTTAGACAGAAGAGAAGTTAGTTTAGCTATTAGCCATTTTTACAGAAGTTTTCATTTTAATTTGACTGCTTTTTAGCAAGTTTTCCCAGGCATGAAATTTTTTTCAATTCTTTATAAAATGTTTTTATACGTAACACTTATTTACCACAAATTAAATCAAAAGTAATTTGTTATTATTATCGCATTGAAATCAATAACTAACCGAATAAACAACAATCAAAATTTTCAATCAACATTAAAGAGATAGATATGTATATTAGTGACAGAACTAAATCAGTTGCCGGATCGAAATCAACAATTTCTTTGAGTTTTCCGAAGAACCTTTCTCGAAATTGAAACTGTAGTATAAGCTACACTTGTGTGGCTAAGTGCTACCCTAATACATTTATAATGTAACGAGTATCCCCGGTACTCGTTATTGTGCCAAGCTAATGTCATGGCTTTTTTTCCCTCTATTCATTCTTCTTTATCTTGTGCCCAACACGTTCAGTCGCAATAAAACTTAATTATAATTTAATATTAAAACAACGTTTTTTTATTTAAAAGAATACTTGACCCTCCTGGTCAACACTACATGGTGGCAGCGGTAAACATTTAATTAAAGTGAAGAAGCTTTTACAATTGTGAAAGAACTAAGTTTTTTCATCACGTTTTTTGTAAAAAAAAA
Organism: Linnaemya vulpina; assembly: GCA_963675445.1. Classification (NCBI taxonomy): domain Eukaryota; kingdom Metazoa; phylum Arthropoda; class Insecta; order Diptera; family Tachinidae; genus Linnaemya; species Linnaemya vulpina. The sequence continues at coordinate 67,863,255 of OY776280.1, read as the reverse complement.
TTTTTTGAGGTTAGGTGAAAATAAATTAATTTACATCAATCTATGCCTCAAAAAGCAGACAAAACTGATAAAATGGAGAACATTTTTGTGGCAAACATCGCTCCTCCTGAACCATTTAATTTTTCGCACCCAGATGATTGGGCCAAATGGCGGAAAAGGTTTGAGCGGTATATGAACGTGTCAGGGCAATCAACTAAAACAGAAAGGGAGCAGATTGATTTGTTATTTTACATAATGGGGGAGAAAAGTGAGGAAGTCTCATTACAATTTGGATCCGCACCAACGAACGTGGCGGATGCCTTAAACAAATTTGACAACTACTTCAACCCAAGAAAAAACATCATATTTGAACGCTTCAAATTCAACTCAAGGGTTCAAAAGCAAGGCGAATCTGTGGATGATTTCATTACTGACCTACATGCCCTTGCCGAAAAGGGTGCGTACGGAAATCTGAAGGAAGAGTTAATCCGAGACAGAATCGTGGTGGGTATGCTCAACACAAAAGTTAGTGAACAGATGCAGCTGAAACCGGATCTAACGTTAAAGGTAGCAATAGATACAGCTCGACAAGCTGAAATTCAAATTAAACAAACAAAAGTCATCAAAGACGACAAAAACGTGTGTAACGTTCAAAAGGCAAGTGGCGGCATGCACGTACGTAACCAAGGTGGAAAAAAATTTTCAAATTTAAATGGTAATGGTAATTATGATAAGAATAAATGTAATTATTGTGGATTTAAACCACACAATAGAAAAGAGTGCCCTGCCAGGGAAAAAAATTGCAACATTTGCAACTTACGTGGACACTTTGCGAGTGTATGTAAAAAGAAAAATGAAATTAAAGCAAAACCAAGTAAAAAGGTAAATTCGGTTGAATCCGCAAATTTAAAATCAAATTCTGAAGATCGGGAAAATTTTGACTATATGATCGGCACGGTGAATAAATTTTTCACGGGAAATAATCGTAAATGTGTAGATTCGTGGTACATTCAGTGCAAAGTAGCCGAATTGAAAAATAGTTTAAACTTTCTTATAGATACTGGGGCAGACTGTGTCTGCATCCCAAAAGATTCGATTTCGAACCATCATAATCTAACCATCATAAATACAGATACAGGCTTAAAGGGACCGGATGGTAATTCGTTGAACGTTCTAGGAATTGCTAAAGCAACTTTAGCTTATCGTGGGAAACAATGTAAAGTAGACGTTTACATTGTTGAGGGGCTTAGTACTCCTATTTTAGGGCGAAATGCTATCGTAAAATTGAATATTCTTCAGCCTCCGGCTCTCGAAAATTTTTTAGTTTCAAAAAGTGAAAGTGAGAATATGTCATTTAAGTTAGTGGAAAATTTTCCCAGACTTTTTCGTGAAATCGGGGAGTTTAAAGGTGAAATTAACATAAGATTAAAAAATAATGTTACTCCTTTTGTACAAACAGTACCAAGAAAGGTTCCAATCCCTTTATTACCAAAATTGAAATCGGAAATTGATAGATTAATAGATCTGGACATAATTGAACGTATGGACGATGTTACTGAGTGGGTCAGTCCCATAGTAGTTGTTCCGAAACCAAACAATGAAATAAGACTGTGTGTTGACTACACCCAGCTTAATAAAGCGGTTATTAGGCCATATTATCCTATGCCGAAAATTGAGCTCTCCTTAGCTAACATTAAGGAAGCTAAAATTTTTTCGAAAATCGACACGAACAAAGGATTTTATCAAATAAAATTATGTCGTGAAAGTCAATTACTGACTTGTTTTATATGTCCATTCGGACGGTTTATTTTTAAAAGATTACCTTTTGGCATTTCTTGCGCGCCAGAATATTTTGTCTCAAAGTTTAATAAAGTCCTAGAAGGAATAAATAACTGCATTTCGCATGTTGATGATATTCTAATTTTTGGGAAAAATCGTAATGAACATGATGCCGCTCTCGAAAAAGTTTTAGCTCGCCTTGACAAAGAAGGTATAACTATTAACAAAGAGAAGTCATGTTTTGGTGTAGACCAAGTTACTTACTTAGGTTATGTTCTTTCAGCAAATGGTGTTTCTATTGATCCAGAAAGAATCAAGGCAATTGTTGACTTTCCCAAACCAGAAAATAAAACAGAAGTCCAACGTTTCCTCGGTATGGTGAATTTTGTTGCAAAGTTTATCCCCAATCGGTCTAAAATATTAGTACCTATCAATGTCTTAACGGGAAAGGTAGATTTTGTTTGGGATAAGGTACAGGAAAAGGCTTTTTTGGAAATTAAAAACAGTTTGACACAAACTCCAACTTTGGCCTTTTATGACCCTTCTAAACAAATTATCATTAGCTCAGACGCATCCTGTTATGGTATTGGTGCCTGTCTTTTTCAAGTGGACGGTGACGGTAAGAGGGAAGTGGTTTCATATATATCCAGAACGATGACCGATACTGAAAAACATTACGCTCAGATTGAACGTGAAGCCCTAGGCATAACTTGGGCAGCAGAAAAGTTAGCCGAGTATATAACAGGTGTGGAAGTAGTATTTGAAACAGACCACAAGCCTTTAGTGCAAATTTTACAGTCAAAAAATTTAGATACCTTGACCCCAAGACTACAACGTTTTAGAATGCGCCTTATGAGGTACGACTACTCTATAGTCTACGTACCAGGCAAAGACTTGAAAGTAGCCGACGCTTTATCTCGTAGTCCAGTTCCTTGTAAAAAGGACGAGCCTCAAGAACTCGGGATAGAAACTGAAGCTTTTGTACGTTTTATCGTAAAACATCTTCCAGTAAAAGATTATTATGTAGAAAAAATAATAAAAGCTCAAAAAGAGGACCCAATATGCAAACTACTTGTTCAGTATTCGGCAGATGGTTGGCCAACTCGTGATAAATTACCAGATTTAATGGTACCCTATTATCAATATCGTTACGATATTTCTTTTTCACAAAATTTAGTATTAAAGGATACACGAATAATTATCCCTCCAGGTTTACAAAGAGAAGTAATCAACTTCATTCATTCAGGCCATCAAGGAATTGCCAAGTGTCGTAGATTAGCTCAAACTTCGGTTTGGTGGTTAGGTCTTAGTTCACAGTTGGAAGATTTAGTAAAAAACTGTCCTAACTGCATTGAGGAACGATGTAACAACAGGGAAACATTCAAGTATGAAAATCCACCAACTCGACCGATGGAGAAAATTGGTTTAGACCTTTTCAAATGGAACACGTGGAATCTTATAATAACTGATTATTACTCGCGATATTTCGAATTTTTTCCACTAACCTCTATGACTGAAGAGGCCATAATCGACAAAGTCAAAGAATTTTTTTCACGCTTTGGTATTTGTTCCATATGCAGGAGTGACAATGGTCCACAATTTCAGTCAAAATTTAAACAATTTGCTTTTGATTACAATTTTACACACGTGACAAGTAGCCCTTATTATAGCCAATCTAATGGTGCTGCGGAAGCAGCGGTGAAAGTTGCAAAAAAATTGATAAAAAAATGTGAAAATGTTCACGAAGGTCTTCTTAACTACCGTTCAACCCCTTTAGCAAACGGATTTTCGCCCGCGGAATTAATGATGGGTCGCAAAATCAAATCGTTGGTTCCAATGTTGCCAAGTCTGTTAGAACCAGAGAATAATCAGAAAGTATTAGACAAGGAACGTCAAATTAAAGAAAAACAGATTCAAAATTATAATACAAGACACAGAACTAGAGATCTTCCGGAATTAAAAAAAGGGGATGGGGTGTGGATAGTCGATTTACAAAAATATGGTAGGGTTTTAAAAAAACTAGACGAACCACGATCATATCTGGTTAAGGCGGATAGAGAGACGTACAGGCGAAACAGATGGCATCTAATCTCAGTGCCAAATTTCGGTACTGGTAATTCCGACAATTCAGACGAATTTTATAATCCAAATGAAAATTGTATAGTTGAAAACAATTTCGACAACAATGCTAGCGAGGATCAACCCGATTTGCCTTATACTCCAAAGGAACTACCTTCTGAAGAAACTCCAGAAGTTGGTCCCTCAACAAGAGTTGGTAGACATAGAACTACACCAACTTGGTTTAAAGATTATGTAGTTTAAGAGATTGATTTAGAAAATTAAAATACAATTTTAGAAAAAAAGTTTATTATATTTGTTACCTATAAAAACACATTCATTTAAAATAAAATAATAATGAAAATACAAAACAAATAAAATTGTACAAACATCTTTATTTAAAATCAAAAATATCAAAACAATTGTAAAACTGAAAAAATAATATTGTAAAAATACTTTAATTTAGTTATCAAAATTATAAAAAAAAAAAAAAAAAAAAAATGTTAAATGAATTTAAAAAAAAAAAAAAAAAAAAAAAAAAAAATAAGTATAATAATTATTACTTATTATATTTAAAAAAGGGGATGTAGTATAAGCTACACTTGTGTGGCTAAGTGCTACCCTAATACATTTATAATGTAACGAGTATCACCGGTACTCGTTATTGTGCCAAGCTAATGTCATGGCTTTTTTTCCCTCTATTCATTCTTCTTTATCTTGTGCCCAACACGTTCAGTCGCAATAAAACTTAATTATAATTTAATATTAAAACAACGTTTTTTTATTTAAAAGAATACTTGACCCTCCTGGTCAACACTACAGAAACAACTTTGGATCGAAATTAACTTTGGAAGAAACTCAAACCTAAAAATGTTTAATCATATTTAAGTCGGTAGAATATGAAGGCCAAATAAAAAATAATTTAATGTTTTGATAATAAAGAATAAATTTTTAGGAACTTTTTTTCTGCTTTAATTTTCTACATGTTTATATTTCTGTCTGGGGGCTGATAGTACGATCATAACTCCAACTCCTATAGTGTGATGGCGATTCCGAAATAGTTTCACTTTTTTCGTACCGTTAATATAATAAACTTCTGAATGACAAAAGATTTATGCAATTCTCGAGATTTTGTGGTTTGAGTTAAAACATCTGGAGTATTTACTTGCTAAATGTTTCCGTTGTTTTCAATATATTTAAATATATTGAATATATCCGCACAGTTTTGTGACTTGACCTAATTTCCAGTGCCATGACCCAAAAGAAATATCTTCTCGCTTTGTTGAAAAATCTTCTCTTGCTCATTTTTCGCTAATGGTTCGTAAAAAGTAATAGTTTCCTTGTGTTAATAGTTTAAATTAGAAATAAAATGCAACTAATTTTAAAATGAGGTGGTACTCTTCAGATGAACCGAAAAAAGTATATTCCTTCTGGCCCTTTTTGATTTGAAAAATTAATATTATATATAATTGCAATAAACTTTAATGATTGTTGTTGTTAATGTTATAATATTTTCAATGGTATAGACATTTTGTCGATCGACAACAAATTTAAACTTCTATGGCCTATTAAGTGGTTCTAATCATCTGATACAGATATTCGATGAACTGAGAAACTACTGTTGCTCCTACATACGATTATATTAAAAGCTTATCAGCATTTATAGAATACTGGCAATATTTTTATGTGTTAATACAGAAACGTGCACACATATTCATATTCCCTTATTATTTTTATAAATACAGTACTCGTATTAATCATTCAGATACTTGAATCATGGCAAATATAATGAGTACATATACATACATACATATTTGCTATATATAAGTACATATGTAATTACACAAATGCATGATATATATATATATATATATATATATATATATATACATATATATATATATATATATATATATATATATATATATATATATACATATATATATATATATATATATATATATATATATAGGATATTTTTGAGTAAAATTCTATAAATTACTTTTTTCGGTACCTTTTTGATTTTGAAATACGTGGTACTACCACGAAATAAAAAGTACTTTTATTAAATTTGGCATATTGCAAACAAATTATATAAAATTTTTGCAAATCCAATATTAATTTCAATTACTTTATCATATTTTCCAGAGAAATAAAATGCCATAAATTAAAGAACAAATTCCCTAAATTTACAATATATACTTTTTTGTTGTTTTAGGTATAGGATTTCAAATCTTGTTGCAAAAGTTGAAGTGTGTGAACCGGGACTTTAAATTTTTCATGTCATACTCAGCATTCTATGAAACTAATGAAAGAATTTGACAAAGCAAATTTCAGTATTTCAACAAAATTAGACTATTTAAACGCAGTTCAGAATTTATTAATACATATCGTCACCCAAAATCCAAAAGACCGTAACTGACAAGAAGAAAAAATTTAATAGAATTTTTGATTGATGTTATTAAAAAAAAATGATTAATCAATATGATTATTTTGAATTTTTCGTCAATTATTTCGATTTGGATATTAGTTCACGATAAGTAAATATTTTAGGGACCGTAAAATTGTTAAGTTTCATTTTAAAAATCACACATTAATCGTTATTTCCAAAGTTTTATTTTTCGTTTAAAGTTATAACTTTGGGAAAAAAGAATCAGCACGAAAATAAAAATTAAAAATTTATTTTAATTTTTTATTTATTCCTCAGAAAATAGGTTATTTCTTGATTTTCATTTTCAATTGAAAATGTATAAAAATATTTATGATAACTGTTGACCCTTAAGGCAATTCCCGTAACTTCCCGCTAGTTTTAACCGAAAAGCTACCATAATCTGGTTTTTGCTCTATTCTATGCTTTTGAGATCTTCGAGCGAAAACACTATTATTTTAAATTTAAAATCACCCACTTTCCACCTGATAAACTTTGATTGATGTAGTCTTCGATTATAATGAGAGAATCGAGAACACTAACTGATCAGATATATAATTTCGGAATTTTGAAAACAAACAACTTTTTTCGCATTTATTTCGTTCATGATATCTGACGGACGGATTAACGTATTCCGACCCGAATTACGGTAACTGCCGTGGTTTTTAAACGTCAAGAGCTGACTACATTGTGGAATCGATCGCTGAAGTTATTTAAGAGTTATTCTAAAAAAAAACACTTGGAAAATTTTTTTTCTAAGTTTTTTTTGAATATCTTGAAATCTATCGGTTCGAATCGGTACAAATTCAGAAATCTTATCTGAGAATTAGCCAGGGAAGCGCTTCGTTGAACCTCGAAACTTGGAGATCTGATGAGAACTCGACTTTTTCTAAGCGGGGAGTTGAAAAATTTATTTCTCATCTAAGAGTTTTTGTGCGGGATATGGCCATACAATTTTGTCTTACATCGGCTTAGATCAATTTTAGCAAAATAAAAACTCAAGAAATAACTTTTATTATATTATTAGGGACATATTTAGAGAGGACATAATATATTTCTAGGATCAAGAGAATATTAATATTAATTAATACCACAAGCTAAATATGACACAACCTAACAACGTTATTTTCTGACGCCCCAGTACGGGGGAGTACATATACAGTATTCATATATATATTTAATGTCAGACGTCACTATTGAGGTGGCTCATTAAAATATTCTCGTATTCGATTTCCATTGATCATTTGTATAAGCAAGATTAACTGCCGTTTTTTGTAAATAAATTAAAAATTTTCGTTTTCTTATTCACTTATATTGAAAAGAAATAAAATTCTTTTCATGCACATAAATTACTAAACGAAACATTTTAATTTATTTTATTTTCTGAAACAGGACGGAAAGGTTTTGTGAAAGATTTCTTTATTCAACTCGGATGTGTATTGTTCTCTTTTCAATATAATATTTTAAAAGCTTTAATGCTTCTCTGCTATAATTTGTTTGAATAGACAAAATTCCGATTAGCTGGATCTGGAAGTAAATATAGCGGTTTCCAACTTCGAGCATGGCGATAACGTCGTTAACCCAGAATACACTATGGCATTTTGTGCCTTCGAATGCAAACACAATAGGGTTTACCGCTGGGAGCACTTTCAAGTGCAATGAATTATTTTGTTCTAAGTTTTCAATTTAAAAATAAATAAAAGTATTTAGCGACGTTGTGTAAACACGTAAACACACAATATCAAAAATAGGGCTCTCTACTAATTCAGACATCCTGTCACTATTCTCTAGAGCCTTGGATATAACAAGAGGATGTATATATTGTCAGTTGCTGAAGGAAAAGTGTACAGAGGTGTCCTATTTTTGATATTGCCGTGGCATGAAGTCAACATATAGTTACTGATTACGAGGGAATATAACAATAGAAAGATTCTACAATTGACAATTTTTAACTCCCTATTAATGTTTTCCTGTATTCAATTAGGGGCTATAAGTTGTAGTAAATTGTCCATAAAGAGTATTTGATATGTTTTTTTTTTCATTTATTAAAAGCTTGCCCCACATATAGGGCTGCCAAACGGGCTGAATTGTTCAGATTTGTCCAGATAGATGAAAATTTTCGAGACAAAATTAAAAAGGGAAAGTAAATGCCATTGGGGTGTATTAGAAGTGATATATAAATATAAAAAAAAGGAATCTTATAGAGATTTAAAATTGGCCAAGTCAGTAATCTCAAATTCGAAATATAAGTGGCAAAAATAAAAACTTGAAAGAGCTATAAATAAAAATGCAAATTGATTATTTTTATTTATTAATTATTCATTAATAATACGAAATTATGAAAACAAAATCAAACTAGACTGGATTTATATTTAATTGTGTAGTGTTTTGTTTATTTTTTGTTTTTACTATTCTCACACAAAATGTACGTTTAGTTAAATAATCTTTAAACAACGAAAAAAATATATGTTGGATAACTGCATTTTAACAAAAATTATTTACAGAAAGAAAAACAGTCATTTGAAGAAATACTTAAGGACCTCGGAAAACATCTCACAACATAGAATAGCGGACAGACAAACTAACAGCAGGATGTTGTTAATTTGCACTATACAAGGAATCGGAATATATTAGGGTATCCAATTGATAAGACTTTTGTATTAATCGTACTAACATTCGAATTACTTAATCGTATAATTTTAATTTTTCTTAGTTCAGTAGTTTGAAACTAACACAAGGAATTACATTTTATAAAACGAAGACAACAAGTAACATAACAATTTAACAAAAAGGACTTCATGTAATAAAAGAGGAAAACTTTTTAAATAAAAAACATCGAATCTTCTACGATAATCTTTCGAAATATACATATATATGTTTCAAACAATTTCTTTCTTTTGAAACTTGATTTCGAAAAATTATTTCACTTATTATTGACTTTAAAAAGATTGCAGGTAGAGCGTAATAGAGCATATCCAATTTCTCTGTTTTGTTTTGTTGTTTTTCGTCTAAATGATGAGTACAATGCAAATTTAAATATTTATATTATAGTTCCCTAATTTTCATAGAAGTATTTACTTACTATGAAAAACTAAAATTTCGATTAATGGACACATACATATTATTCTAATTAATCCGTAATCGAAAATAATTAATCGATTAATAGAACAACGGTTAATTGTTCGAATGCCCTACTATATATATCTGCTCTATGGGATCACAAATTGTAGAAAGTATAAAGCAAATGACTGAGAAATATAGACACCATGAAGTTATTTAAAATCAATGTTAAGCTGCGTGCCCACTTTTTGTCATAATTTATCAGTTTTCTTATCTTTTATATTATTTTCACATTAACATTCGATATATTGCAACAAAATTACTCGATATTGCAACATCATCAGATATGAGGCGAACGACTTTTGCGTTTATTCAATTAATTATTTTACCTGATTTGTACGCATTTTTTTTTTTTTTTTTTGGTATTGCTTTGAACTTTATTATTTCATATTGAAACAATCAAAATATAAAAAGACAACACAAAAAAAGAGCATGTAAATCGTGCACAATTATTGCTTAACTGAAGCCACAGCACTTCTATTTCCGGTGAAAAGCCAATGAATTAAGTACGTAATTTTTATAGGGCACAAGTGATCCAGGTTTCAGGTAGGTATTTGATCAATGGATTATCTGTAGTATATATATATATATATATATATATATATATATCAAAGTACTGTTCTCGGATATTTAATTAAGCACATTTACTTCTGGTTGTGCAATGAAAATTATGTATTTTTGTGAGACGACACCCAGGGGATGGCGCCCTATCATGTAGTAAGCTGAGCCGACTTAGAAAAATTGGATAAGATAAACAGAATGAAGAAAATAGTGTTTGAGGACGTTAGATTTGAAGACTTTCCAAGCTGGACGTTGCAGGAAAGACCTCTACGGGAATTTTATTACACATACGGACCGTTCGGCTAAAGAACGAGTCCTCTCTGTGATGGGTATTGCGGTTCACTGCACAATTTTCCTGAAATTTGCTTCAGCACATTCTATTTTAGTAGCGGAACTACTTCGCTCTCTCCTGTATGACGTTGAGTAACAGCAAAGTAAACTTTGAAGCACCGGCTCACACAAAAGAGTTGTATTCCATATACCATTATGTTGGTGGTATAAGAATCGTTCTTTTGATACATGAAAAATGTGCTCAGTCCAAAGAAGATCACACTGTATTTTCATATCGGGAATATCGGGAGCTACTAATTTCTCAATGGGTATAACAAGCATGAAATAACAATATTTTTCAACTGATAACTATAGTAAAATTAAATCATATAAAATATTTTCACTGCAGTTAAATTAAACTCATCCTTTCAACAGTTTAAGTCGAATTGGATATATATTTCTGGGATCCCCATTAAAATTTACATGTCACCACTGGATCAGTTAGGGATGAAAATAAATTAAGAAAAAACACAAACCGTTTGTAGATAATCCCTGGAACTTTCCAACTTAAAAAATAAAATCATGTGGATTTTATGAAATACCCATATTGTAGGTTATCGTAAATGAAACATCAAAAATAGTGAAGAATCACATTTTTATATGAAGATTTCAAAGGGGTCTAACTCGAGCAAATATGTTTGTCAAATATGTTTGTCATTCCGTGCTTAATTTCTACAACGTTAACAAGCGACCTCATAAAGTGTACAAATTCTAAATCTTTATTAATAGAGAGTCGAATTGGGTTTGCAGAGCCCCCAGGAAAACTAAAGAAGTAAAGAACATGGGTATATAATATTCGACAAAACCAAATACAGCATTATTACTTGTTTTATTGAATATTCTCCTCTTATTTGTCTACCAACCTACAAGCACACGTACAACAATATTTTTTTGGGTTTATTTGAAGGTGCGACAGTAAAGTAGATTTAGGTTCCGCCATCCTTCATGCGGCACGTATTAATATTTCATATTTTGAAAAGTTGAGGATTAGTACCATTTAAATATTTTTATTTCCCGTCACTGATATACACACATCCATATACATATTTAGAGAGAAATGAGAACTTCAATAAATGAGAAAATGTACTTGTTCTACCTACACACATATTCACATACGAAATATACATAAGCCATAAAGCAACAGTTGATTTTTAAAATTATGGTAGTAGTTTGTATGCAAGTGTGTAATAATCGTGAATTGTAGCACCAACACATTTAAAACACCTAGAGCCAGAATGTCTACCAGTGTCTGGCAAAATAAACATTGAAATATATTTCTATATCGTTGCTTGGTTAGTTTGAAAAGAAAAAACGAAGTGATCGAACGTGTTCTTGTTATTTTGCCGCTGTTTGTTTCGTTTCACACCTCCATACCCGCACCTTTTGTATCCATCCACACTTTGCAAAAGAAAATAACAATTAGAATCAGTAAAAGAACACAAAATACTTTTATAGTCGCGCTCATTTACACTGTGAGACACAACGTCGACGGGCAACAACTATGCACGATGTTTCGGTAGCAGATAAATAATAATTCAACAGCAACAAAACAACTAGAATGAGTCTCTAAAATAGAACGCTTTACACTTGTGATTTGGTTTTTAAGGTGTTCGGTCACATATACAAAAATATCTGTCGGAATGACTTATACATAAGTGTTCGAATACGCAGAGAAGTGTTAAAAGTATAAGAATTGATAATATATTCATTTGAAATACATAAGTGCAAACTTATATATATTCTATATAACAATTTTTATTGAATTATTTTTTATATAAATAATTAAATGAATTGAAACTGTAATCGGAAGTGCCTATATACATACATATAAGATATACATACATATGTACTTATACACACATAAAAACTATTTATAATATAAAGTAATTTAATTAATACAGTATGGAAAACGATCATAGAATTGAAATGTTTGAACATTTTCATAATATAAAAAGATCATCTAATGAAACAAATTTAAATAAACACAAAGACGAAATAATTATGGATTCTACAAATAATAAACCAGATTCCCAAACACCACAGATTTCATTACCATGTGGTAAAGGAGTTTCTAATACGAATAGCCCGAAAATGGGCTCAAGACGTATTTTCACGCCACAATTCAAGTTGCAAGTTCTAGAATCCTATCGAAATGATAACGATTGTAAAGGAAATCAAAGAGCTACGGCCAGAAAATATAATATTCACCGTAGGCAAATACAAAAATGGCTTCAGTGCGAGCCAAGTCTTCGTTCATCCGTAGCCAACATAAACCAGAATTCGGTAAAACATCAATTTCATAACGTTAACATGCAACAACAGCAAACTAAAAGTGTTGTAGTTGCCTCCCAATCTTCAGTAAATGGTTTATCTTATGCATCAAGTCAGATACATTCAGCACATTTATGTATGGATTCAGGTAAAGGATCTGCAACTCATAAAACCATTGACATGCCATCGATATCTAATTGTATAAGTATACCATCAACTCAGGAAACACAAGATATTTTAGACGCGAATTTGGCAGCAGCGGTTGCTGGCACAGCAGGGTCAGCTACAAGAACAAATACATCTGGCACATCTGCAGCAACAGTTATCTCCCCTTTGCGGCCATCAGCGTTAATAAGTGCCAATAGAAGTACATCTACAATGTCACCTCTAATACATCATCATCATCATTATGGAATTCCGACGTATACAAATATATCTCCTACTGCTACCGTACCAATATTGGTACATCATCTAAATAACGCACAGCAACCACCTTACCAATATCACAATATGTCTTATACCGCTCCAACACTTTCGCATCATCAAACTGAGAAACAACACATATCATATTTTACGCCAACGCTATTTTTACCAGCAGCTGCTACAACTTCGAATAGTTATCTAGGCGTAAGCAATGAACATGTGGATAAATTGGATTTGCCTACAGTGGGTACAAAAACTTACCCAAAAATTGTATCTGAAAAATGCTTCTTATATAACAATCAGTATCACGTTAATTATGAATGCGACGGTAATAGAGCTCTAAACACTGCAAATACACTTGACTCATTTACTATTAACCAGTTCAAAGAAGATCCGTCGTATACAGCGGCATATCCTTTTGGACCAATGGACTTATCATTACGCCATAATAAAGAAACAAAACCGGAACTAGTTGCAAATATAAAAACTAATTCCCAATTGAACGAAATTCCGGCAAAGAAAGAAAGAAGCAATAATTCTATCGATGTCGTTGACTTGACATATCGCAAAAGAAGGGCTTTCAATACACCACATTCAAGCAACAGTTACAAATATGAAAATCCAGAGAAGCAGCAGAAATTATCGAACTTAGACGAGGCACCAAATAAATTAATTACTTATAATACAAATGAAATTTCTGCCAATAATAGTACAATAAACTCTTCTAACGGGAATGAAGATGATGATATTGAAATTGAGGTTGGAACGGAGGAAAAATTTTCTCCCGCATCGAAACCGGTTAAACTATTTAAGCCGTATCTGTTAGGCGAGTGTGAAAATAATATTGATAACAATATTAGCAGTAACACCAGCCAATCTAGTAAAAATCAGAAAAGGGAAACCATAGAACAAATTCCAAAACCAGGTGATCCCCCATTTAATGAAAATTCCTTTCCGGAAATTGTAAAGGAAAGTATTGATATATGCGTAGAGAATTCTAATTTTATTTCGGAAACCAGAAGTGAAAGTCCCAGAAGTGCCTGCAGCCCCGCCACATGTATTCCGACAATGTCTCCAACGAACTTCCAATACTCCAAAGGCTCTCCAGCTTCATCAGGTTATGAAAGCTCAACATCTACATATAGTGACACCTCATTATCATCAAGAACTGACATGTATACATACGGGCAAACATACAGTGTTAATCTACAAATGCATAACGTATATCATGAAAGCATTCATGTCGCACATCCATCGAAACAACTACAAAGATGGTTGGAAAAAGATGATTCCAATTCTCTGGAAACTACTCCAACTATAGCTTTATTTGTATAACTTTTATCTGTAAAATATATACATACTTACATACATACATATATTTACACATACATGCATACTTAGTTAATAAGTTATTATGTAATAATACCATTAAATATAATAGATATTTACGAATTAATTTTATCTTTAATTGAACTATAACCCTTAGAGCGGTATTTATAAAAGATTGTTAAACTTGAATTGTAATTTAAATTTCAGATTTTATAAAAAATTTCTGGCAACCGTTTTAGTAAAACAGCAAAATGATTGGAATCATGTCAACGTAAAGTAAAAAAATTCTAAATAAAAATAGCAAATGTATATAAACATGACGTATCTATATAATGTTCCAATTTTCTTAAAAAGAAATGTTGTAGTACTGATAACTGATATGAATGAAAGCTTTAAAATATCTTATGTTTGGAAGAATTTGGCGAAATTTTTTAAATTAATTGTGATATAAATTGAACTATTGAAAGTAATTTAAGATCATGAACATAAAAGTTTTAAGGGCGTAAACATTTAATAAGTATACATTCATACGTAGCTTAAAAAATCAATCTTACTTTTATAAAACAACATGCATACTTAGAAAATATTAAGTATGTAAATATTTTAAATAAAGAAAATTTATTGAAAAACTAATTGGTTTTATTTCAGTTGCTTCACCATGTGATGTATTAAAAAATTGTCATAAAACAAGAAGTAAACCAATAGATGAGGCATCGATCGCCCTAATATTTAGTCTAAAAATTTAACAAGATTCTAGTTAATTGTTTGCATCATCTCAATGTATTAAATCTTTTATAAATTGTAACTGATTGTATTTGTTTTTTATTTACTTTCTTATCATTTGTAATACTGAAACCTTTCTGGGTTTTTGATGGTTTTAAAATTAATTCAAATTGAAATTTAATGGCAACCAAGAATTATTTGATACTCTAATATTAACATGTGACGTTATTTTAGGTTAATCAATCAAAGCATAGAGCTTTGAAACATGATTTGTGCAGGAATGTTATTTCCCTTGATCATATCGAGTTCAAATATAATACTTATTAAAAAATTTAATTTTTAGATATTACTTTTTTATTGTAAATTCTATCGAACTTTATAATTTGAAATTGGCAGTGCCACCATCTTTACAAATCACATTTATGGTCTATACCTGCCATTAAACGAAAACCTTATCATACCCTATTATATTGGTTAGAAGATAGGTTTTTATCTAAAATAAACTACTGAACGATTTCGACTCAAGTAAAATTTTGATTATAACTGAGATTACGCATAATGATAAAAGGCATTATATTCGATATTTAAAGCCTTAAAATTCGACATCAACGACGAATATATAAATTTTCCTTCAGTCGAACTTGAAAGAGAAAAACACCAAATACGATAAGGATAGTTATATCAGAATTAATTACATTATTTTATATAACTAAGTACGCAAAGACAACATCGAACTCGGTCGATCACTTTATTTCCACTCTAACATATATTAAAATAATCTGAAAGTAGTTAAAGCACAAATTGGCTAATCTATTCTATATTAAAACTATTCGACGTAAGCCTCACGTGATTTTCAAGTTCCAATGTTAATTCGATTTTTGTTCGAATATTTTATATTCAGTTTTAAGATTTTCGCTTGTTGGCAGCCGAAAATGATGAAGGATTTTTTTGTTGTATATTTATTTTCTACAAATAAGCCAATTACCTTCTTCCATTGATTCGCAAACAAAATCAGCTTTTAATATTTCTACTACCTTATACAGGGAAATATAATCATGCAAATTTTTTCAAATTTTATTCAAAAGAATTAACTTCGTTGATATCCTAACTTTTCCAAATATGTAATTTTTGTAGGTTGTTTAATTTATAAAGATCTAACAAGGTTCGCTAATAATTTCACTATATTTATCTTCAAATCGGGAAGAGTGAGACATAATTTTGAAGCTGAAGCTGACCGTTAACCTTTGAAGTTAATCCGAAAATATAGATGTATGTACATAACTTACATAACATTTTTTAACTAGGTTATGTGTAGATTATAAATATATGTATGTATGTGTATGCATTTACAATGGAATATGTGCAAAATTTGTATTGATCTATATTCTGTTCCAAGTTTGATGATTCGGAAAAATACTTTATTTACGTTCAACTGCAACCAACGACAAGAAACATGTGTTTAAAATAACATCATCCTAACCTATAACTACTACCAACTACGCACGTACATACATACATATATTACAATATAATAATTAATAGACACTTACCAAGATCTCCGGGAAGATTACAAAATTCGTTTGTATGTGCGATGATAGATATTTGTGTATGTAAACATGTATGTATGTCCACAATTGTTATTGGAAGCACCCAGACTGACCGTAGAATAAGCGATTACGAAATGGCTTTCAAAGATACCAATTTCAAACTGAAACACATATGAATGCATACAATAATTAAAATTAAAGCAATGTTGCTATAGTACTTACGGTCACTGGGTCTTTCCTATTTCCATTAGTTCCGAATCACCACTTTTCACAATATAAATTTTAAAAAACACTATAATTTATGTTTGCACTTGATTACAACCAATAATCATTAATTCAGGAGTAACACTTCATATAACCAATACACTATCAACTTGTTTATCCGCAGATGAACATATTATTATCACTTTTAAACAATTAACTTTTGCATAAAGCTCTACTTCCGAAATTAATTTGCGTGCATTTCCCGCGCATAAATCTAGGCGAACTCAATTCGCCTTGAGTAGAAATCATGGCCGAGCATACATGTCTCGCAACTCAAAACATGGTATTTTGCAGGGTTGCATTTTGGCCGTTAAGAATCTAGACCTATAACTTTATGATGTCAAAAGCTGTCTCCTTATGTATGTGTTATCATTTTTAGCAAAATGACTTTGGTTATTTACACAAGCGTATATCCTGTTTCTCTTATTGTCAACTTCAATCCACCCTGATCATGTAGTTCTAAACAAAATAAGCCATATTATTATGCTATTGATTCTCTCAGGAAATATATATGAGATATTAAAAATTTATATATATTTATATTTATTTATATATATATTATAGAAGTAAAATTATTTTATATTTTGTAAGGACTTTACTCAAGTATATGAACACATATACTCATTACACATATAGAAGTCATTAGATTCTCTTGAGAGGTAGACCCTTCAAGGCGAAATAGTCAGCTGTGCTCATATGACGACCATTAGTATGATTCTTGTCTATATTTTAGTTAAATAAATGCAGGTCAAATAATCTGATTGTAACTGTCAATCGGCATATATAAAAAATAGACAAGTTGTTGGTTGTCAAAATATATGTACAAGAAAATTACCTATAATGTCTTTTTTTTTGTTGTATAGATGCATTTACATGATATAAATACTTTTCTTTTGGCCTTACTGTGAAAATTCTGTATTAGCATAAATGAAATAAAAACTTATAAAAAAAAGTGTTTATAAACAGATATGATTATTTTGATAATGCAAATTAAATCGATAACTTTTTGCATTCAAACATACACATTTATGTGAAGGAAGAATTCTATATAAAAGTATATCGTATAAAAATGAGCGTAATTGGTAAACAATTAAATACACTGCAATCAAACAAGTCTGAATCAATTGATAATGATAAGGTACTACATATATGCCCTGTAACTCCAGACGATGTGTTGCGCCTGAATAAAATAAGCGAAGATTACTTGTGTTCACCAAGTGCGAACATATATGAAATTGATTTCACCCGTTTTAAAATTCGTGATATGGATAGTGGTGCTATACTTTTTGAAATAGCTAAACCTCCTAGTGATCAAATTAACGATGGTAATATCGCAGACTTGACCGCAGCAGCAGAGGAGCTTTGTCTGGAGGAAAGCTCTGATCCAAATGCTGGAAGATATGTTCGTTACCAATTTACTCCAGCTTTTCTCAGCTTAAAGACAGTGGGCGCCACGTAATATATTGTTAGAGTTCAATAAATGTATATAATATTAACCATTCATAAATTTCTTAGTGTTGAATTTACTGTTGGAAGCCATCCAGTAAATAACTTTAGAATGATTGAACGGCATTTTTTTCGGGACAGGCTACTAAAAACGTTTGACTTTGAATTTGGATACTGTATTCCTTATTCTAAAAACAGTTGTGAACATATATATGAGTTCCCCAATCTTCCCACAGAGCTCAGTAAGTATTATTTCCAAAATTTACTAAAAGTAAGCAGATAATATTGATCCTTAGTACTGAGTGAAATCCTACATTTTCTTCAGACAAACATGAATTGCGAGAAATGATTCTAGGTCTATTTGTTGTCATCGTACAATTTTATGTATAACATATCGACAAATTTAACGATGTTTAAATGGCATTATTCCTTTTGTTTTAACATCATACTCATCTTACTTGTTTTCCTAAAAAGAGCGAACTTTAAATAATTTTAATATTCAGTTTTTGCAAGAACACGAAACACAGTGCAGTAATTATTCGAATGAATTTTAGATGTTTTAAAGACTTGTATTGAGACCTGGGGACCGTTTGCCAAAACTACAAGTAACAAATCTACAAGCAAAATACTTATGAAATAATTGTTTAGTAGATGTTTTTTACTTGTATATTTGTAGCTTGTAATTTTGAGATACCCCAAGTCTTGAAATGTTCTTTATATGTTAAATATTTTTGTGAAATATTTTAAATATCGTATCGAATTGAAACTACCATACCTGCTTTAAGGTTATGATATGCTGATATTAAAAAATACGATAAAATAATGATCCAGATCTTTTTTTTTAATCCTCCATAACTTTTCTCCAGAAAAATTGTAGAAAATAAAATTATGAATGTTTATGTAGAGAAATCAGTTAAAAACAACTACGTGAATAAACAAGAAAATTGCAATTTTTTTAAATCGAATACTAAATAAATTTGCAAAAGGTATTGAAATTCATTTAAAATCCTTAAAACCGGAAAAGGAAACTGCAACTGAAAACCCACAATAAGTCAAACTAGATTCAATAAATTTTGAAATTTTTTGCAAAATATTTTCAAATTGCAAACAATCTTTATCAGAAAAGTACAAACAATTTTACTAAAGACTTATATAATTAAATAACACAATAAAATATGACGGGTTGTTTAAGGTAGTTATTTGGTTGTATTCTATTATTTTAGAACTTACGATTTTATGACTACAATTTGAATCCGCAAATAAATATTATATTTCTTAATATGCTCTTCTATCTATAAACATTCATATGTAATTAACTTGGTGTTGTTTTAGTTTCAGAAATGATCTCCAGTCCATTTGAAACACGTTCAGATAGCTTTTACTTTGTTGATAACCAATTAGTTATGCATAACAAAGCCGATTATGCTTATGATGGCGGAATACCAGCATAGAACTGTTTTCCCAACTGCTGCAATATCGTTAAAATGTCGGATGTGATATTTCCTATGTTTTATAACAAATACATAAGTATGTATTTACGAATTCTTCAAGGCACACACACATTTTCTATAGAACCGTACAAATACTTTGGATATTCCTCAGCTTTGCCACAATACTGATTCTACACGCTATATCATAGATGGTATTGAACGAATACAGGATTTGACGCTGATGATGATTTTTCACAGCGAATATATAATAATATATTTTCGTTTGTAACTTCCTGTATATGAATTATTGTTTTTGGCATGGAGTTATGTGTGTAAGCATTTCTTTTAATGAACTTTGTCCTCACCGTTTCAGCTTCAGAAATGAACGAAATTTGCTTCTCTGGCAAATTGCTCCTAATGTGATAAGTTTTGAGAATTTTATCACAAAGAGAGCTAATCATGATTTTATTGGTTATTATTTAAATAAAACACGATACATATGTACCTATATAGACTTTTTAGATTTGTTTCCTAAGTTATAGTAAGAGGGCTTTCGCAAATTACGTAATGCTATTTTAGTCATTTTCAAACGCACTGCCCCACCCCTATGTAAATTGTGAATAGCCCATAGTAGGATTTTAAAAACGTAAGCGTGGTACGCACTTCTGCTTAAGCTTCAGGATATAAAGCTAACATATAACTACATATTTCTACACACAAAAATTTGATTTTTTTATACACACATAAGCGCATACTCAATTAAATACTTATATATATGTATATTAATAACATACATAGCATATACACACATACATAACTGCAGAAACATATGTACATATGTACATGTATAAGTATTCAAGTTGCAAAATAAAATATATTAACAAAGGTATAATTTTCAAAATTTTCTTGAAGAAACAACTGTCAAACTTCACTTGACGGAAAAAAGTCTCCACTAATTGTTATGAGATCGATTTATTAGGCAAAAGGTTAGCAGTGAAATACTAAACCAAAAGCTAGAAGGAATCCGTTAAAACGCCAATATCAATGTGACTATTTCATATAAGTACGTAACGATTTATATTTTAACACAGATATATAAAATGTTTATTGGCCAATCGTGTAATAATTATGTTGTATTGTGATAATTAATATATCCTTTGCATAGAAGTAGTAAAAAAGAATTATAATGCTTGTGTTCTCAAAAATTTATAATTGGTTAAGTCAAAGTTGTTTAATATTAATATAAACATTTTGTGGGTGTGGTACTGCCCATTTTATTAACCATTATGGCGTCGCGCCCTCAAAGTATGTAGCTATATGGTAATCTTTGCAAGAATCAGCTTAATAGAATAGAACCAATAAGAGAAGTTTCCAAGATTTTGTTATAAAAAAAGAAAACAGGCTATGAAATCAAATAATTTTGTATAACGAATAGTGTTTCTGTTTGCCACCCGTATTAAAATTGAAATTTGATTTTCACTAAGCTTTCTATTTTTTTAAATTAAGCTTAACGAGTTACCAAGAATAACCTGCCTGTCACTTGATCGTGAAAATACTGTCATATATATTTGGCACCTATAGAATATATTTCGTTTTATTATTATTACTTTTTTATATTTTCATTATATGTTGTTTCAGTTTAGTAATTCACTGGCTCTTATAATATAAAATCAATGTATAATAGTACGAACCAATGTTAAGTATACTTTACTTCTAGAACAAGTAATTAATAATTTTTGGGAAATTGTATTTACATCAAAAGTCTTACTATCCTATTTTTAATTTTTATGCTTTTCATAGAAAATTTTATAACCATTTATACTAAAAAATAGTACATATGTATATATTATGAAATTTTATAAGTTTTGTTTGGCTTGAAATAAAATTTTCTGAAATAAACAGCTGATGACTTTTATCGTATTATCATATATCCATCTATAATGTAAAACTAGCCATAGTCCAAAATCGGCCATTTGATATATTTAGTTTGTCAATTTAGGCATTCTTCATCCTCTTCTATTTGTTTAAGTAACTTGCTACAAGAACCAAAATCCTATTTATGGGTTTTGCAGGCAGTACTTCGATAAATTCCTGAAGTATATTTCGTTTTTGACTATAAGAGTCGACCAATGTGTTTCCTACACAATTTATTTTTTGGAGATATTGCCCTTGTCAGTAAAAAAAAGTTAAGGATTAAAACCATGATTAAAACGGCAGCACATGATGTTATATATGTATTCTATGTTGGTATTTATTGTTTGTGTTTTTATGACATATAGAAACACACCTGCGCCAGCCGACTTTGAGCCGGCCAAGCCGAGCCGCCGGTCTCTATACGGCTGAAAACGGCTTGGAGACAGCCGCCGATTGTTCCCATAATTCATGGCGGAAAACCTGATTTATGTGTTTTAGAAGAATTTATATATATATATATATATATATATATAAATATGTATAAATATGTATAAATATATATATATATATATATATATATATATATATATCATATATATATATATATATATATATATATATATACATGCATAATATATTTCAAATTTTTGAACATATATATGTATGTATAATGTTTTTAAACTCAGCCTGTCAGCCGGCTGCGAGCCGAATTCCAGCCGCCGCCGAAGGTTTTTCCACCAGCCGCCGCCGCCCACTAAATCTCACGGCGCAGCTCTCTGATAGAAACATCTGTTCTTACATATTGTTTCAGAACCTACCAAATACCTTGTATATCAAAGGAATACGCATACAAGCTACTGAGATATAGATGGACAATTCGTTTAAAAGTAAAGGTGCGTACAGCAAACATTAGGGCTGTCCTATATCTCAATAAAAAGCAGTTATGGTTAAGTTTTGTTCTTGCAGCAACCTATTAGATCTTTGTAACAAGATCTTAGCCCAGAAAATATCAGCTGTATGTATGCTTCGATCTTATAAATAGGTCCTGTACTAAATAATGCTAGCAAAAGTACTGCCAGCACACAAGTTTTTCATGGCCGCCGAAAACTAACTACAGCTCTTGCCGCCGTCAAAATACTAAAATTCAGGATATGTCACTATCAGGCGTTAGTTAAAGTTATCAGCTCTGGGATCTCGTCGAGCAGCCATATTTCCTCGTCGATATATTTTTCTAATTAATGTATCTTTAAGTACAGATAGACCTCAGACAATTGAAGTAAATTCATAAGCTGATACGTGGATTGCTTTTTCAAGAAGCATTACCTTTTACATCAATTATTTAACTGAATGGAATATCATAATAAGGAAAAAGTTGTGGCCGGTATCTGGGATTAAAAAAATCTTTGGAAAAGGTAAGACGTCCGAAAACATAAAAATATACTCGTATATAAAATATTTTCTACTTTCCCACAACAAAAAGGAAAATGTGTAACAAAATTCAATTGTTTAAAATGTTAAAATGTGTTTGCATAGTAATCAATCATAATAAAATAAAAGACAGTACAGTGGTGTATGTAAAACAAAAAGTGCGGAAAAAGTTGTTCTAAAAAATCGTTTTGTAATGTAGAAAGAAGTTTTTTGTTGTTGAATTTGTGAACGACAGTTGTAACATGAAAAGGTAAGATCTTACTTAATCATATAATAAATATTCAACCCAGTAATAAAGCAAATCAGCCTTTTTTGAGTGTCATACTTTAGCTCTTGCACTTTCAGTCTTATGTTACTAACACATAAAGCAAAGTTCATATATTAATTTAGGAAAAATTGTTTTAAATTGGAAATGTGACGCTCATAATAAAGCTCAATGGAAAGCATTTTAATACCAATATGAAGCATTTCAACAACTATAATATAAATATATATATATATATGAGTTGCGAAAATAAGAGCATAAACCGTTGAATTGAACAAAGCACAAATGTAGCACGTTAAGACCCACTGTCATATATTTCGCATATTTTGTCTGATATATATAAAAAAATTACACTTAAAAACTGGTTAGGATAATGTACATGCTTACATGTCAATGTGTACAATGAAGCAAAGAATTAATTTTACTGAGTTAGTGTTCCCTACATTTTAATGTTTTAATAAAAAAAAATCAGATTGCTATTTACATTAGATATTACAAAAGTGCTGTAGAAGGACAATTATGTAATTGAAATTTATTTTGGAAATAAAACCTTGTGGTTAAAATGTAAACAGTCTTATGCAGATATTCACTTATATTCAGTTTATTTATTATGGAGTCATTGTGCACCTTTTGTATTTGAAAGATGAGCTTTGAACTAGACAAAAAAAAAGTATTTGCATCCAAATACAAAATGAAACAGAAATTAAGATTTAAACAATTCATATATACAAGAAATGGTTCTAAGACCTTGTAACTGTGGATTCCATTAGATTCTCTGTTGAAAATTTTTATTAGGAATTTTGTGTTTGTTTCGTAAAAATACTGCGAATTTTCCTAGATATTTAGTGGGCAATTCTGCGTTTTTCAGTTCAAGCAGGAACATCCTCATCATAATTTAGTTTTACCTGATATTGCTGTTACTTGTTTCAATTTGTTTCTTAAATCAGAAATAAAAATCCTTCACATTAATCACATCTAATGCATCTAAAGGGAGCCTATAGAATATTGATTAATAATAATGCATGTGCGCGTAGCACATTGTTTTTAGTTTGATTCGTTTTTTAGTCTAAATTGGCAAAATACAATTGTTTCCAGTAGGCGAATTCCTAACATAAAAGTTATTTCTGGTCAGAAATTTTGATGGAAGTATCCAAAAGTATTCTAAACTCTGTACTGATGTAAGAAACATCATAAAACATAGTGAAAAATTTGGAAACTGAGCTTAATTTGCAACTAGCGGATTGCTGTTATGCCGAAGCATGAAATAAACTTTTAATAAAGACTTTAGTACGCAAGTGAATAAGAATATACTGCATTTACCATGTAATCATTCTGAATCATTTGGGAATAGCTTAAATTTAGCTATGTATTAATCTGGCAGAAATAATATTGAACAATCTAAATATATTAATTACGCAGATGGGAACATACTCTTGCAAATCATTGTGTCTGAATTTATTTTTCACATTAATACCTGTATTTTGGTTCATTATTGCTTAAGATAATTATAACAATTTATTTTTCACTTTTTAGTTAGATTTTCTTCAGAAGCGTGCTTGTTAGCTTTTGTAAACCGTAATAATTTTTTGTATATTAGTTTAATGTGATCGAAATGGTGTGAAAATAATTACGAATTATGAGAAGATGAAAACATCAATCTTGTACGAGTACAATGTGACGTATGAATAGCATTACTAATAATATTAAGTATACGCATGGAAGCACAAAAATATATATCTAAAAACATACAATCGAAGCTAATAAAAAGATTAAAACAAGTTTTGTTTGCATATCTATATGTATATAAAACAGTGATAAAAGTTAATGAAATCGAGTTGAAAAATATGTATAAATGAAACAAATTAAATTTGAAATACAATATATGTAAGTATTTATATCCTGTTGATGTATGAATTGGAAAGAAGTGTTGTTTATTAATTCATTACTAAAGGACTTCAAGCATTTCAATGATATGTTTCATCTGGATTAACATCAATCAACAATCTATACTTCTGGAAACCCACGAGTTTAGTATACTGTAAAGGATTATCCACTGAGTGTAAAAATAGTTAAAATTTTTACAAACTGCGGATTGTATATTGCTGCCTTTATTGATCTGTTGCGAATTAGACAAGATTATAAATCGGATAATCCGAATTTATCAATTCTACAGCGTTCTCAGTAGTTGAGCCCATTTTATGATTCGTTATGGCGTATTTTGTATTTGAATATGCATCTCCATTCAACTCACGTAACAATTAAAGCCGAGTGAGCATTCACATTGTCATGGATATACTTATGGACAGTCTAGAACAAAATATTTGCAATGATGATATTGCAAATAAAATTTCTTTCAACTCGTTTACTGCTGCAACCAATCTGGAGAGCATCACTTAAATGACAACAGTGTATTTCTTACTTAACGGCAAGGATTCAACGAATTTTTGCTATTGAAGGAGGAATAACTTGGTTTCACAACAAAGGGAAAATTATTCCTTGGATTGAATAAATCAGCCAGTACAACAGAAAATTTAAGGTAAAATGAATCCTTGCAATGTCGATCACCCAATGATCCAATGGAAATCTGGATATCAAGAACCTTATTACAGCATTAGGAACCATCATGATTTTTCTATCATCAAACATTACAATCTTCAACAGATGTAGTCTCACTAGCCTCCAATCCACATATGGATAGTTGAAACCATAACGAAAAGATACAAATTATTTAATTTAAGTTTTAATTTCACTTAACGATATTTAATGTAATCATTTTGAACAAATTGAAATACATATTCATTATATATTTAATCAATTAATTATATATTAATAAATTATTTGAATTTTAAAAAGCATTGTTTGCATGGCGATTTCTATTCTCTAGCAAAAGATACTCTTCTCTATATTTCCAATTTATTCTCTCACTACTATCCGTCGCATATTCAAACTTTGGGAGCTCCGCATAAGGGCCGGTCCTGTTTTTTTTTTTTAAATACATATAAATAATTTTTTTACCAACGTTTCTATTGAATTCTGTTTGCAGGATGCAAAATTTTTGCATATAATGAAATCCTAAAATTTCGGGTTTTGTAAAGCCTCGATGTTACATGCCATTTGTAATATCTTTTACTATACTTATATGTTACTTTTCACGTTTATATAACTACCTACTTTTAAATATATTAATAAATTTTGTATTATTATTATTCTTTGCCAACATTCTTTAGGTTTATATGCAAAAACGTAAACAATGGACTCAGAGGACTCTCGCCCCGGATCTTCGGCATCGAACAGTTCATCTAGCTCTTCCCAAACTTCTAGACAGTCGCGAAGTAATGATAACGATCAAAACCATGAAGTAGAAAATCATTCGCATAGTCCAGCTGCAAGTCCAACAAGTAGTTCTGGTAGTCGACGTTCGCGTCGCTCGGCATCTATTTATGAAGGTTCACAAAACTCACGCTCTAAATCTAAATTTGGCTCGGACTCGTCTTCAAGTACATCTCTTAGCGATGATGGCGAAGATGAGGAAACGAAATCATCAAATAATGTAATTGAAAAGAAATCAAGTTCAGTTTGTAGTGAGAATGGCAAGGTGACCGTGAGCAAAAGAAATTTGTCAACATCTCCACCACCAGCGTCTCATCATAGTTCCAGAGATAGTAGCTTATCGTCGAATCGTAGTAGAAGTGTTAGCGGTGAACGTCAACAGGAACAGAACGAACTGAATATTACACATGAAGATTTAAGCGACGTTAGCGATTTGGAAAGCGATAAGCGATCGTCTTCTCTTTATAAAAGTAAGCCATCACCTAGTGATGAAAATACAATTGATGAAAAAGGCAGTGCTGCTAGTATTAATGAATTTGAAGATGCTGACAAGAATGTTACCGATTTACGTCAAAAGCTGGAAAAAAAGAAGTATCAAGCAAACGTAAGTTTTTAAACAAAACATATAAGTCTTTTTATTAAACATTGGTTTTGTTTATGGATTAAGTATGCCTATTTCCCTGCATTTCATTGGTTTTTACACCAACTCATCAGTTGATTGCAATCAAATTGCATAGCATAATAGGCTTTGAAACTGCGAAAATGTAATAAAAAAAATTTCTTCGATATCTATTTATTTCATTTATTTACGAAATGAGAAGTAGTACCGTATAATTCACTCCTATCAAAAATAATTTTTTCTTCGAAATGTATCCCTTTCCCTAAAACTTTTCCATTAATAATTTCTTACTGCAATAAAACTCCCCTGCTGGAGAATAGAACACAATACGTATTTCTTCTAAATATTTAATCGGCAACATTTAAGATATTCTCTTTTAAATAATTATATGATCTAAACATAAATATTTAATATGTTTATCTTGTACCATTCTAAAGGAAAAGTGTGAAACTGTCACGACAGATGATGAGAAAATACTTGTCAAAGGTAAAACTGAA
Organism: Linnaemya vulpina; assembly: GCA_963675445.1. Taxonomy (NCBI): domain Eukaryota; kingdom Metazoa; phylum Arthropoda; class Insecta; order Diptera; family Tachinidae; genus Linnaemya; species Linnaemya vulpina. Next base: position 67,835,514 of record OY776280.1, on the reverse strand, counting down.
GAATCATTAGAAGACTTAGTTAAAACTAATGATGAAGATGCATTGGACTTTGAGGCAGAGGAAGGAGAATGTCAAGAATCTAATAAAAATGACGAAAACAAAGAAAATGACAAAGAAAATAATACAACAGAAGGAACAAGCAATGAAAATAAGAAAAATGGTAAAGATGAAGATGAATTAGAAGAAGGAGAGGTTACAGATGAAGATGAAAAGCGACCAGAAGAGACAGAACCAAAACCAGTATGTAGATTTTATACACGCGGCCAATGTACGTGGGGTATGAGTTGCCGTTTTCTTCATCCCGGCGTTACTGATAAAGGCAATTATACAATGTTCGATCTAGTTCGACCAGTTCCACTGCCACAAAGCGGAAGTGGAATCGGCAATCGTCCTTCCAATTATTCCATACATGCAGCCGATTTTCATGATTATAGGGCTGAACGTCCTCCAATACATCATCGTAATCCAACTTTACATCATAGTGCAACTGTTTATCCAACAAATCACGAAACCCGTAAAGTACCTTTGGATGGGCCAGTTGTTGTTGAAAGTGCATGGGAAAGAGGCTTGCGAACCGCTAAAGAAATGATGAGAAAAGCTAACAAAAGAAAAGAACAAGACATGGACTTTGAAGATAAAAAAATGAATTTGACTTTGTCACCGGATGAGTTGGAAAAAGATCCGTACTTCTTAAAGGACAGATTATCGCCAACTGAAGTAAGTATTTTACTGCAGAACTAAAGTTTGATTTGTTTTTGTATTTGTATTGAAAACTGCAAATAAATTAAGATAGTATAGATGCACAGATGCCGACAAGTTAATATGCGGCGATGCTAACGCGGATTTATAAAACTTTTGTAGATTATTAATAAAATTATAGATAAATAAGACTACTTACAGCGAATTTTATTAAACCCAAAATACTGATCTTCTTTTCCTTTTCTGTAGCCTACTCGACATCCTTTGTATGCAGAACCAGCTGAAGTCTATAATACTAGCGATCGTTATGCACGTGGTCCTCCATTAACCCATTACGATGAAATTGATCCATATGGTCGTTCGACACGGTACCGAGAGCTTCCACCACACAGAATGCCGCAGTATGAAGATGAGAGACGTGTACGACCCGCACGTGAGGTAATTGTACAAAGAGTGGAGCCATTAGGGCGCAGCGATGATTGGAATGACCCATGGATGCGTTCCAAATCACCGAACGGAAGGGGAGGATCGCGTGAACATGGCGATAAAAGGCGTAGAGAACGTCGGAGCTATAGTAGCAATTCATCATATACAAGTTCGAGCAGCTCTCAGTCTGACTCTAGCTCCGAATCCAGTCGTTCCTTGAGTCCTCGAGATCGCCATAGGCGTCGATATAATAGTAATTCTCACAAAACTTCACCTTCAGCAACACGCAGAGTTAGCGGCAGAAGTATGCGTTCAGTTACTCCACCGCCAAGGAAACTAAGAGGACCGTCAAGTAAGTTTTAATTCAAGTGTTAATTAGTCTGTTGTACTCTTATCATCCATTTAATCATGTAATTTATGATGCAAAAACTGATAAATAAATTTGTTATTCTTATAGGTTTGCGGCAGTCACCAAGTATCAAAAGAAGAGCAAATATGTCACCAGTATACAACAGAGCAAGCGCATACAGTCCGCTGCATAAGAGAAAAAGATTGTCGCCACTAACGAAAAAAATTCGTAGTGAGAAATCAAAATTGAAACACAGACATTCTACAAGTTCTTCAGATTCCGGTAACACATGACGTTATAACTTTGTTTCTTATTTTTGTTTACTTATTTAAATACAAAATATCTTATTAGACTCAACAGGTTCTGACTCAGAAACCGAGTCCGGCTCTTCTTCATCAGAAAGTTCATCACAATCCCAAGATCGTACTCCTCCAAAACGATTAAGGATTACTGATAAATTAGTATCTAATGAAAGAAAAGGAATGAAAAAGGGTAACATCGCCATATATTATTTTATTTAACAAACAATAACTTTGTGTAAACTCAAATACGTATCAATATCTTTATTTCATAGATGTGCCGAAAAAGAGATCTCCAATTTCAATAGAATTGAAGAAACCTACAACTGTGGGAATTTCTGCGTTGACATCTCCTTCACATCCACCATCTACTGAAAAGGATGCAAAGAAATCACGGCGTGAGGAGCTTCTAAAACAATTACGGGCAGTCGAGGATGCAATTGCAAAAAAACGCTCAAAGCTGGCATAATCAAATAAGGAAAAGAAGACATCAACTTTTTAATTATAATAGTTGAACTATATTTTGCAAATTAAAAGATTTACTGACATAATTCAAATACATACACACATATAGTATACATTAATATAAAACGTATCTATTTGTAATAATACTGTTCGAAATTTTATCTGCATTCAACTTGGATATTTTCCTATAGTTTTATTTCACAAGTATGCCCAAAATATGGTAGAACACAGGCCGATGATTGCGATGGTTGGATATTTTCGGAGAGTCAGGTATTGTTGAAACTTTTAAAAGTGTTTAAAGAAGTGTAAAGGCTTTGCGTCATTGCAGACTAAAACGGTAATATATTTCCTTGAGGTTTACTGTGCTACGACACGGAATGAAAACTGTTTGCGTTTGTATGATAATTCCAATAAAACTATCTTAATGGTGAAAGCGTATCGGCATACAGATTTCCTTCGCATCACTTCTCAACTGCGAAGTTCTAATGCAATCACTGGATTAGCAATGATCACTCGTATAGTAAATAGCAGGTGGAATTTTTATTCCCCTAGAAAGTAAAACTGCTGTCGCATCGTTAGCAATGATTTTTTAAGTTCAGCCAGACCACACTGGCCGTTTACTCCTTCGGGAGTTTTGCATCTAAACTCATACAAGTTAACTTCTATACCTATACAGTTATATAAGCTCACGGTTCTTCTGAGGAGTTTTCCATGGTTAAGTAACAAGGTGGTTACTTCAGTCACAATAACGGATAAATTTATTTGCAAAGTATTTTGAATACAATCACAAATGCTACCGTGAATTTCCCTTTAACAATTCTCTTGCTACCAATTCTCAGTGAATGTAAGAACAAAAGGAAGATTAATATAACAGGAATAAAAGCAGACAGAGCATAAATGGTATACTAGTGGTAAGGAACCGTTTCCTAATACATCATTAATCTTTTAAACTAATATTCCAATTATATGAATAACTATTTAAAAAAAGTAAAAGTATTATTACACTTTCAAATATATGACACACCCCGTTTTTTAAATTCAAAAAACGTACCGAACTTATCACCGCTGGTTAATTTGACTCAACACCAAAGACACAAACATTTTCAGTTGCTTTTACTTTTTGTGGAATATGCCGTAGATGAACTGAAAAATTTAATAAGGTAACACAATAAAACTTGTTTCTATTTTATTTTTGTTATTAAGAATATGTATGTAAATATTTTCTTCAATTCATTCTCGTGAAATTTTCCTTTTAGATAGTTTAGCATTAACAATATTTAACAAAGAAAACTATAATATATCAAGCAGCAAGGCGAATTGAGAAACAGCAAGGGGTATTTACCGGCGAATTGACTACCAATTTCCTCTTTATATTTGTATGCTCCTTTTTAATCAAGAGTACAAAGCGAATTGAATTAATTCGCCTTCTTGCGCTGGCTCCTAATTGCAGGGTGACCGTTGTACCAAAATATATATTTTAGCTATTATTAGCAACAACCCGGGTCATCCCAACTTTTTGGTTTATTTTATGCAACGTTGTGGGCCAACCGCTGTAATTTTCTTTACTTTCAAAAGTTTTTCATACATTTGGCTGTCATTGTTTGCCTTTTACCGATGTTTGATTACTACTTTACTGTTTGAATGTGTAAAAACTTAGCAGCGGCAGTTTCAACGAAGATCATCCTGATGGACTAGATGCGTTTATATATCTGTGAATACATAATTATCGCCTCTGAGCTATCGAAAAGCTGCTTATAATACGCGAAGAGCCATTATATTCGCTCAAATTTAATGTCATAGTGTTTTGAATATATACATTTTAAGCGCTATAGAGCTTTTCCGCAGAACTCCTGATATTCGTTACAAATGTTAGCATATTGAAATGAGCATCAAACATTTATGTGTGTACATTAAAAATTAAGAATTGGGTATAATTTTATCATTTGAAAATTGTTTCCCCTAATATTCTACACATTCAAAATATTGGGTACATTTTGGAAATGCTCAACGGTCATCCTGGTCACCAACATAAACAATTAAAAATATTAAAAGCTTTTAGTTGCTGAAGAGGTCGAATCACATACGGATTGAAAATCAATTGACAAAATTGTAAGTGGATTTTAAATAACTCGATAAAAATGTATTTATTTGTTAAATTAAACAAACAACATATTTTCTTAATATTTGGCAAAACAACTTGTTTAGGTTTAAACGAAAACTAATCCACCTGAAAGACGATGAAGTGCATACCGGCACAGGCAATATGCCCGCATTCCCCTCTGATGAAGTTTAGTAAAACTACGCAAAATCTACTGTTTTTACAAGAATTATGTGGATGCAATTGCAACTGCTACCGATCGCCCAGGTAACTTTATATACTTAGGTATGTATATAGTATATATTAAACTATTTAAGGACATTCACTTAACCCTGTTCGAGTAGGCAAAAGTTTTTACAAATTTATACTGAATTTTACTGCACAAATTAAATGAGAGCACAAAGTGAGAGAGTAGTGACAGTTCTTCTATGGCTGAGTATTTGCAATTTTTGTAGTCAAGTTTTGATTCAAAAAGTAATCAGATGGAAAGTGTAAAAGGTTTTGGAGTAGATAAATTTATAAACCAAAATATAAGTATATAAATGGAGCCTTGTGTTCTGCGCCACACGCTGTAAAAAACTTGGCTCAATTGCCACAAGAGGTTGGGGGCTGTCATTATAAACCCTCTCTTTGAAGTAGCACCACAAAAAAAAACATGGAAGTTAAATCGGACGACTTCGGTGGCCATGTGATGTCCCCAAAACGACTGGTAAGTTTATGGGGACAATTTTCCCGTAGCAAATTAATCGAAGCTCTGGCTGTGTGTGCAGTCGCCCCATCCTGTTGCAACCAGGCGCGTGAAGAGTACGATGCATGTAATCATGCGTCGATAACTTTCGCCTTTGGGATTCGTCACCGGCCCTCGAGAATTTTCGAGAGAAAAAAAAATGGTCCAATTATCTCATAAGTGGATAAGTTACACTAAATAGAACCCTTGGGCATTGCAATGTTTTTTGATATTTCAATCGAGAGTTGCGGGTTCTCGGATACCAGTAACGGCAGTTTTGCTTGCTGACGTGGCCGTTTAAGTTAAAATGAGCCTCGTTGGTTCAGAAAATAGGATTTAAAGTGCGAAAACGTTCCAAATATTTTTTGCGTAAATCAAAGTCATTTTCTTTCCGTTCTTGAACGATTTGAATTTTAAAAGGACGGAAATTCACATCTTTTTTTTTTTTTTTAATAACATGAATAATCTCGTTTGGGAGTTCCAGTGAAGCTGCTCTCTTTTTTTACTGATTTCAATCAGTTCAATGTTTTCGGGAGTCCTTGAAGATTAACTGGGTCCAATTTACGCTCGGTCCATCACTTATTCCCTGTTAATGGCGAAGGTCGGCTAACATTGCCGACAGCGATTAACACCGTCTGTGACATGGATCTTTAATAACCAGAGTTGTCAACTCCATGTTTTTTTTGCACCGTTTTTAGTGCTTTTTCGATTCATCGATGCGAAAATCTTTTTAGTTGGAGCGCGATGGTTTTTAAAATTAATTTTTTATGCTCTTTTGGCTATGACGGTGGCACTAAAACCGAAGTGAAATTTTTATAAAATTTTTTTTTTATAAATTTATGTAAACAAGAACTATTATCACACATTGGACCAAGTCTTCTAAGACATCGTTTTCCCGGAGAATGTCTACTTTGTCAAAGTCGTTGCGATTTTCTTTGAAAATTCCTTTCAATTCATAATAAACCAGGCCTCTAAGTACGACTGTGCGACGAAAGTCAGTAATTAATCACTGATGATGGGAACATGATGACTTTCGAGAACTTTCTTTTTGTTAACTTTCTCTTGTTTTTTTGATTTGTCGATTCGCTTTATTTCTTTGTGAATACCACGTTGCCTAATTTAGTCTCGTAATTATTTTGGATTTACAAACGAAAAATATTGCCTTCAATATTAAAAAAAAGCTTATTTTTCAAATCTGTAATTTTCGAGTACATATTTTTTATTTTTTCTAAATTAAAACCCTTCTTCAGCTGAGTGCTTTTTTTCCTGAAATTGGCGATATTTTCTTGGTTTTAGTGTTTTTTGAAATTTAAAAAAAATTATTTTTGAAATCTGCAATTTTCGTGCATGTTTTTTTATTTTTTCTAAATTAAAACTCTTAAGCTGAGCGCTTTTTTGCTAAAATTTGGCGATTTTTTTTGGTTCTGGCGCTTTTTGAAATTATAAAAAAAATTTCAAATTTGTAGCTTTCGTGTATGCATATTTTATTATATTTTTTTCCAAATTAAAACTTTTCTTCAGCTGAGTGCTTTTTTTCCTGAAATTGGCGATTTTTTTTCTTGGTTTTAGTGTTTTTTGAAATTAAAAAAAAAATATTATTTTTGAAATCTGCAATTTTCGTGCATGTTTTTTTATTTTTTCTAAATTAAAACTCTTAAGCTGAGCGCTTTTTTGCTAAAATTTGGCGATTTTTTTTGGTTCTGGCGCTTTTTGAAATTATAAAAAAAATTTCAAATTTGTAGCTTTCGTGTATGCATATTTTATTATATTTTTTTCCAAATTAAAACTTTTCTTCAGCTGAGTGCTTTTTTTCCTGAAATTGGCGATTTTTTTTCTTGGTTTTAGTGTTTTTTGAAATTAAAAAAAAAATATTATTTTTGAAATCTGCAATTTTCGTGCATGTTTTTTTATTTTTTCTAAATTAAAACTCTTAAGCTGAGCGCTTTTTTGCTAAGATTTGGCGATTTTTTTGGTTCTGGCGTTTTTTGAAATTATTAAAAAATATTTTTCAAATCTGTAGTTTCGGTGTATGAATTCTTTATTTTTTCTAAATTAAAACTCTTCTTCAGCTGAGTACTTTTTTTCCTGAAATTGGAGATTTTTTCTTGGTTCTAGCGTTTTTTGAAATTCAAAAGTTGACAACCCTGCTGATTTCAAAACATCGTCATCGTTTGTGGAAATTTACTTGGACACAGAATTTTGTATCGATGCATTTCATAACTCAGCCAAAGTGTTTTATCCAGCAAATGCAGTTTATTATTGAAAATAATTTCGCGGCTGTTGCAACAAGTGAAACATGCTTAACAATTCAAAAACAATTGGTTTTCCATTAATCTTGTAAATTTTTGCATATTTCACCTCTCTGCGATTTAAATTGGCTCAAAGGTCTCTTACATACAATCGAATATAGTTTCGGGCACTTATTGTCTTGTCAAACCCTAAATAAACCAACAACTTACACAATTACACACCCCTTTTGATGGCAATTCGTGCTGTTTTACAACAAATTTTTGTAGAAAAAAAGAAATCATAAAAAAAGAATGTCAAATACTGCCAAAACAAAACAAAATAATAAAACAAATTGATTGTAACAAACAAAAAAAAAAAAGAGAGAAAAGAAAGAAAAGATAAATAAAAAGCAACCAGTTTTTGACTTCGGATTCTGTGATCGTTGTAGGGGACCCTTGACTTTTGTTTGTTCTATTTAACACAAGAACAATTAAAAGTATCAGAGGTGTTTTGTTATCTCTCTGTTTTTTTTTTTTTTTTTACTTTATATTTTTATTATTGCACTTAATAAAGATCTATTGATATATTTTCCAATAATACAACTTTTAGGAAAAAAATGAATTGTATTTTTTTTATCTTAAGGGATGGATGTGCACGCTGTTAAATTGTGTAAAATTGGATAAATCGGCAAATTACATTCATTAGGGTTCAATGGCTTTCAAATGGACAGACGGACAGACAAATGAGTTTGTCAGCGTCTCTGTTGTGTGTGACATGAGAGCTAAACGTGTATGAATGAAGGCGGCTCAAAAGATTTCATTCCTTTTCTTCATCATGTTCCATCATGTTCTATCATGTTTTAATAACACAAGAGATTTATAAGTTGATTTCTAAATGAAATTATTATACTTTTTAAAAATGTTTTTTCGCCACTTAATTTTTGGATACTTAAATAATTGATTAAGAATTATTGGATATTTGGGGTATTCACACTGTGGTCATAATATAATAGCACGAAAAGTATGACTGGTTTGAGCACACCGTCATAATTTAATGTTGATTTTAAAAACTCGGTCAGCTGACGAAAAAATATTGAATTTATAATAATTTTGCCATAAAAAAAAAAACTTAATGAAAGCTTCTCACAATTCTTTTTTCTTATTTAAAGCCGTCATATATGTCTCGTACCGCACCAGATTCTCGAAATAAATTTTTATATCGGGTGTTTTTTATAGAGTGATACAAGTTTAAATCCTAATAAACTATAGTAATATATTTTTGATATCAATGAAGCGGCCTTTATTGGATAGAAAATTTTATGACATTAATATTTAAATATGATTTCGGCCATGTGGCCGCCACGGCTGGCGCGTACAAGACGCAATCTGGAACAGCAATTTTCACAAACTTTTCGCAGCATTTGTACCCGTATCTCGCCGATAACTCTTCGAATTTTGATATCGGGGTATTCAGCTGTATTAACGTAGAAAGTGACTTAACGTAAACCCAAACCCAAAGACAATAATCCGATGGGGTTAAATTACACGATATTGGTGGCCAATTATTTGGGCCACTACATGAAATTATTTTTCATCAAAAGTTTCTTTGAGTAAATCAATTGTAGCGCCCACTGTGTGGCATGTGACTTCGACCTGTTGGAACCATATATCAACAGGACTAATGCCACTTGATTGAGGAACGAAAAAATTTCGAATTATGTTCCCATACTGTTCACCCTTGACTGTAACATTCTGACCATCAACGTTTTTGAAGGCAAATGGGCCGGTCAAGGACTCCGCCAGCGCATAAAGCGCCCCAAACGGTAATTTTCTGTGAATGGAAATGAAATTTCAACAAAAACTTGTGGTTTCTTCGCACTCCAAATGCGACAATTCTGCTTCTTTACGTACCCATTCAACCGGAAACGGGCTTCAGCGGGAAATAAAATTTTGAATGGATAAGTTTGACGAACAGAAGAATTATTTTGATTCAAAATTTCAACAACTTTCACACGTTGCTCTGGCGTAAATCGATTCATTATGAAATTTCAAAGCGAATTGAACAAAAAGCAACCATCAGCTGTTAAATGGGTGCTCGAATAAAGCAGTGATGCCACGTACACACTTTCTATATATTTTGTATTAAAATTTCAAAACGTTGACAACTTTTACGATAAATTATTTGGAATTATTTGGAAAAATTTTGAGAGTATTTTTTGTTTAGTCTCGAATTTTCACCAAAAAGATATTTTCTAAAACGGTTTCAAAGCGTTTTTGTTTGGGATAAATTTTAAATGATTTTCGCAACTAATTTTGAACCCTTTTAAAATTAGTGACTTGGAAAATCTCCATGGGAAATATTATAGAACAACCAAAACAAATTTATCAAAAGGCATGAAAAAATTTTGTCAAAACCAAATTTGAAAATGACAACAACTTTTTGTCGTTTTCAGTTCGCCACATGCCCGATTGTGTTGTAAATTGAATTTTTATTTTTCTCTACTGCGTATTCATAAAATTATAAATCAATTTTACAAAATATTTGTGCAGTTCTAGAATAATGGAATTTTTTATCCCACTGTGCAAGACATTTATGTCCGATGCAATCTGTTTGTATTTTAATTGCATATTTGCCAGAGTAGAATAAAAGCAGAGAATCTTTTCAAATAAATCAATAAACTAAGAACGCCATGTTGCCAACGGAGGGTTGCTGATTAACAACAGAAACAACTGACCATTGTTAGTTAGTATTGGACAGCAGATTGTTACCCTGAATTTATGTACATGACAGCAGCATATTTCAATGGGAAGACTATGAGACAAACTTACACACACATACACGAGTTTGTGTGAATGTGTTTATGGTTAACAACCCTAACGGTCTAAAAATATGATATATTTCCATGTACGACCGACGGCCACCTTCCAACCCCACACACACAAAATTGAACACTCCGCCATTTTGAATAGCAAATATGTAACTTTGACAACAATTCCAGAAACAAGTCAAGTAGTTTTCAATCGCTTCTTCTTGTGATCTGAAAAGGCTTTATGACATTTCAAAAGGCATTTTTTTCAAACTATTTTTTTGTTTGCCAAAATGATTTTTATATTTAAAATCAATAGGTAATTGTTATTTGGCAATTTTAATTTCTATTTTGCTTGGACGGAAATAATTGTTATTATTTTCTATAATTTTTTTTTTGTCAGAAGTATTTGTCATATTCCGATTTTTATCTTTTTACAGAAATATTTGTCTTAAGAATTTGTCTGAAAAGTGCTTGCAAGCTAAAACTTAATTCCAGTAATTTGTGATCAGGGACTGCGGGCGTATAAGAAATGAAAGTGCTTTCCTGAGAACCCGAGTTCGACTCCGCACTCAGTCAAGAACTTGGTGACTTTTTTCTTAATTTTTATTATTGCACGGGGTTGTTTTAATTACTATCGACTTGTCTCGATGGCGAAGGCAAAGCACTGGGTTCAAGTTACCGCATTTGATAACTATCGTAATTCCACTAAAATTCTTAGACGAATTCCGATCGATATCGAGTGCCTTAATTTGTCCCCTGGCAGCTAAAAAAATTACCGACGGCGACTAACAACGTCATGTACTAAAATAGAATTCCGCTTAAGAATAAATTTGGAGGATATGGGGCTGTAGAAAAATTATTTATAACAGAAAAATAATATATAAAAAAATATTTTCAGTCCCCTTTTACACACATCAGGCTTTCTTGATCACTTTTTCTTCAATTTCCTTTTCAGCCTGCATTTACGTTCACGTACACGAAAATTTTTTTTTCATCAAGTTTCATTGTTTCTGCAGCCAACTTCAAGTGTGAAGTTTACTTAAACTTGATGGTACGTACAGTCAGGTTTGTAACTCTTTCCATTTTCTTCTCCTCTCTCTCCCATAAACTCAAGACTTGATGAGTCAAACTTGATGTGTTTGTGAAAGGGGACTTATTTTGAATGCCATCAGCAGGGCGACCGACGTCTAGTGACTTTGTGGAACAGGCAGTTAATATATATATATATATATATATATATATATATATATATATACATATATATGTATATATATATATATATATATATATATATATATATATACATACATATATATGTATATATATATATATATATATATATATATATATATGTACTATGTATGTATATATATATATATATATATATATATATATATATATATATTGCTTTTTTAGGTTCTAAGATTTAAGGTTTTAAATATAATATCAGGACTTTCGGTAAAAGACTCGACAAATCGATTACCGATTATTATTGTTTTCTTATTGATGAAGCCTGAAGTTGGCTGCAGTTAATTTGAAACATCGCAGATCCGGTGTAGGTTCTATTTTGTTTGCTTGTAATGGGGGTTTTTTTATAGAGTGATACAAGTTTAAATCATAATAAAACATAATAATATATGTTTGATATCAATGAAACGGTCTTTATTTGCTAGAAAATCTTATGACATTAATGTTTAAATATGATTTCGGCCATGTGGCCGCCACGGCTGGCGCGTACAAGGCGCAATATAGAATACCAATTTTCACAAAACAGTAACATTCTGACCATCATCGTTTTTGAAGACCTATGGGCCGATCAATGACTCCGCCAGCCCATAAAGCACACCAAACAGTAATTTTCTGTGGATGGAAATGGTGTTTCGACAAAAGCCTGTGGATTCTCCTCACTCCAAATGCGACAATTCTGTTTATTTACGTCCCCCATTCAACCAAAAATGGGCTTCATCGGAAAATTAAATTTTGAATAGACGAAGTGCACGATAAGTTTGACGAACAGAACCATTATTTTGATTAAAAATTTCCACAATTTGCACGCGTTGCTCTGGTGTAAGTCGATCTATAATAAAATGCCAAAGGAAACTAAACAAAAAGCCACCATCAGCTGTTAAATGGGTGGTCAAATAAAGCAGCGATGCCAACTCAAAGTTGTATCTTTCTATAAAAAACACCCTTTAGTAGCAGTTCCTCGGACGTCTTTTCGCAAGACAAATACTAAATGTGCTCTACAGCTTTTTATTTTAAATTCACGCTTTTTATTGTAAATTCAAGCAACGGAATAATTTTTTTTTATATGACGCCACTGTGCTCTTTTTTAATCGACTTTAATTGCACAAACTCAATCCAGATTCATATCTAAGGTGTCGCACTCTTAAAACTTTTCACTGCTTATTTTCATTTGAAAAAAAAGAAGACTAAAAATTGTGCCACTTTGAGTCTACAACACAAATTAACGGAAAAAGGGCTAACGACGATTGTGTGATAAACTCATCCTGCGATCGCAAACATCGATAATTATGCAGCATGTGCGCATAAAGAAAATTAAACCCTTGAAAATCTAATCCGCATTCCCATGAACGTAATGTGATGGCATTTGAATCAATGGATATATATATATATATATATATATATATATGTGTGTGTGTGTGTGTGTGTGTGTGTGCATGCGGTTACACACATACACATTAATTCGTATCTATGCAGTTGCCAAAGAAGTACTCCTTTCAAACTATTTTCTTCTTTATTTGGATTTTGTAACAGAACTTATTTTTTTTTTGTTTTTGCTTTTCATGTGAAGTATTTATTAATCGCTGAAGCATTAAATTATTTTATTACTCTTCTCAATAGCAGCTTCTGTTGAAATTTTACTTTTTATTTGCATTCCCGTTCGCGGAAAAATCTACTCCATATATTTTAGAATCCCACCCCAAGCCGGATCTTCAACCATCAATCGATCAGATAGTGTATCTCTTATAGAGATGACAATAAAATAATTTGCCAAAACGAAAAGGTTAATGCGATCTTTTGTTTAGTTTTTTTTTCTCACTTATCGTGTCGTCTGCTAACCAACTGAAATCAATTTTGGGTTTGAAAGTACGATGCTCAGCGAACAAGAGCCTCAAAACGTGGAGATCTGATGAAAACTCGATCTTTTCAAACCGGCGTGAAAACTATAATATTCTGATTTTTGTAAATCTTAAGTTTTCATAACGGGAAGTTAAAGACATGAAATAAAAAGTTAAACTAAAAAATTTGCAAGTTCTTGCCATTATTTTTTCAAATATATAAACTTTTTTTTAATTTTTTTAGCTATCTACTTATTTATTTACTATTAAAAATTAATAATTATTTTTATATATGTAATAATTTTATAAAATTGATGTGTTTACGATTTCAGAAAAATTAAAATCAAACTACTCGTATCTGAATGAAGTTATATTGAAGTCAACACAGCAGCAATTCCGCCTACCAGTTGGCGTCCAGGAATCAAGATTTTTATATTATTGAAAGTACAGTACGTTTTGATAAACTTGGCAACATCAACCGCTCTCTTCTTCTATGCCGCTAAATAAGTAAGTAGTACAACAATTTAATTAATTTATTGTAAAAGAATAGTAACATCAAATAGTATATTGCGGCTAAATATTATAAAAAATAATGCCAAACCAATATTTGGAATTATAAGAAAATAATGGTAAAATAAATAATTATAGATCCCCTTGAATCAAACAAAATTGATTTCTGTGGGCAAATTTGCTCTCAGTATTTGCTTAATGGATTTTTATTTTACTCCTTCTTCGAATTACTAAATTCAAAATTTTTCATAAAATAATGTTGTTGTTGTTAATAAGACACAAAAAATGCAACAAAAACATTTAAGTTTCTATTAAAAAAAAAAATATTTTATGCTTATCAGTTGCTTATAATACAAATTTCGTACACAAAATGTGTCTTATAAGCGGCTTATAAAGATAAAATATATATTGTGTAGCACTGATTTCTGACATCACAAAATATTTATTAAAGCTACTCTATTCATAAAAAATAATATTAATTTGAATAATGCTTTAAACTGAATTTTGTAGGGAATTTATATTTTAAAGCATATATCAAGTACCTATTATTTTTTATGCATACGGCAGTAATTTGTATGGCAATCCACTAGCATTGTTAGCTTCTCATATTATATACTTAGTAGGGTATACATTCGGTGGGTTAATCGATTAATTACTTCCCGATTAAATAATCCATTCATTTCAAACTGACTATTTTCGTTTTAATGATTACACGGTTTAATTTCAGTTAATTTCAGATGCTAAAATATTTTTAAATATGTTATTATTTGCTTTATCTCGAAAAATGGAACGCTACAAATAGGCAATTCTAGATATTATTGTTGAGAGCTGAAATTTTCAAAGGATTATATATCAACCCTTTTAGCTTCTCTTTAGTTAAAAAGAAGTTGCATTAAAACTATGCACTAAACATACATATAAATTACACAAACTATTATTAAAAAGAATATTATTAAATGAAATATATGTTTCGTAAATAAATAAAATATATAGTTTCCAAAAATCTTCCCTTATCCCGATTGTGGGAATCTTAATAAATTGAGCTAAAAATATGTGTGGTATGGTAACTCTGTTTTGATTGCCGAAAATTTTAGTTCTCACGGCTGCATCATTAAAATGAGTCGTCACAAGTTATTGTTCATCTGCAAGTGCTGCAATGCGCTGTTAAAGAATTGTATAAAATTTAAAATATTCCATATTCTACGTAAATAGATACAATATAATAAAATAAATAGTGAATATTGAAATTATTTATGTTGGGCTTGTGTAAAAATAATATATTAATCAAATTATATGCATAAGCAATAACAAAAAGCAAAAGTTGTTGTTTCTGCTACCGTTAATCCAATTGCTAGTGCAGCTCAATAGTTGTTGTTTTTTGCATTCCAAAGAAACAAACAAAAAAACAGAATAGTGTGTGTATTTGGAGAAAAAAAAGCAGAGTAAAAACAATGAGTAGCAGAGTGTTTATGTTTTGAATAAATAAAAAGAACGAAGAAGTATCAAAGGAATTTTTAGAGATGCCACCATTTGATATGTTAGGAGTAAATGGAGATCCATACGAGGGATTAATAAAAATAAATACATCGAAATTAGGAATTTAAAGATAATGAATGTGGTGAGTCATATATGTAATATTAATTAAAAATATGTATATAATAAAAAAAAACTGCCAGTTTTTAATGTCGGAATGAAAAATGTTGCCGCAAAAATCAAATATTAACGAATATTTTAAAGCCTTCTAAATGGGGAATCACTCAACTTAATATGTGATAACAATAAACATTGTTAATTTTCAAATCGAAAATTATTTTTGGCAAAACAAATATATTGAAAGGCTCTCATATAGAAATATTCTAATCTCAAATAATTGCAATTTGCTAGGATAAGTTGAAACATAACAGAAACTGTATTGATCACTATACAGATTTTAATTAAAAATTCCTTACGAAAGTTGGGTAGTTCATGTCTACTGGATACGATATATTGTTGTGCTTGTCTTTTAATTATAAATTAAAATCATTAAGATATAGAGTGATATATATTTAATAAACTGATCCTAATAAGCATGTACCAGTATCTAGTATCGGAAGACATTTTTAAAGAAACTCAAATAATCGGTTTAAAACCACCTCTATTCTAAATTTTATTTTTTAAATATGAAAATATTATTCTATCGTAACGTGGTTTCTTGCTCTGTTTTATGTTAACTTTCCAAGCCGCTATAGCTTTGGAATAAATCAACCGATTCCTACGCAACAATTAAAAGAATCGGATCAGATATATAATTTCGGATATAATGTATTGAAATTGTTTTCTGTTCCTGATATCATGCGAAAGTATTGCGATTGTGATCGAACTTGGATCAAATTTTAATATGTCATTTTGGTTTTCATCGAAATCTATCAATTTGAATCGGTTCCAATTATTTAGAACGCCAGTATTTTAGTTCGAGTGGATCAAGCCCTTCAAAGTTATTAGCTGACACACACACACACACACGCATGCGCTTACACAATACACATCTATACACAGATTCTCAGAAGAGGTCAGGGAAGCTTCCTATAAGCCCCAGACGTCGAGATCTGATAAGAAATCAATATTTTGCGAAACGTAGCGTTAAAAAAATACACACACAAACTGATGATGAAAATGTAGCGGCTTGCTAAAACAGCTATTCTACTCTCTTCCTTAGAATATTTATCATGGCTGTCTAAATTAAGAGCACTAAATTCTTTACATGAGGAAGAGCAAAAGTCAAAGAGAAGTAAAGAAATTCGTTTAATTTGAGCAAAATAAATAATTTTACAGAACTTACAGAGTCGTACTCAAAAAGTTCTTAAATTATTATGTCAGACATTTTTGGTTTCTTAACTAGCGAAATATTTACGTTTAAGCGTGTAACGCATTTTATTTGTTGAGATGGCATCGCCCTAGTTCTGAATATCTAATTGTGGCACCAGTAGTACCGTCCTGTCGCATGTGTCGTTGCCATCCAGATCGTTCAGTGGCCTAGAAGTATGGACCGATAGCACCGCCAGCCTAAATTCCACACCAAACAGTAAATATTTTGGCATGCATTGAACACTCTTGGATCTCATGTGGGTTGGTATCGTTCCAAATTTCACAATTTTGTTTGCCCATTCATCTAGAAACGGATCTCATCGCTGAAGGAGATTTTTCGATAAAAGTTAGGGTCAGTTATCAGTTGCTCGCGAGCCTATTTAGCAAACACACGTCGTTGTCTATGGTCCTATACCTTCAGTTCCTGGTTCAGTTGAATTTTGTATGGGTGCAGGCCCAAGCGACGACGTACAATTCGGCAAGCTGTGTCCTGCAATTGTCAGAACTTTTGTGAGTGATGTGGATTCCGCACTCTCATGGACAGCGGCTTTGTTTTGACGACGTAAGGATTGGTCGATCGTTTACTGGCTCTGTGGACTCAAATTTATCCACCATATTACGACTACTCCTCTCGGCAGGGCGATCATTTCTATAGTAAGATACGTGCAGTTCATCCCTTTTGTTAAAACAGTTTTATATGTAAAGGGTGTTTTTTTTATAGAGTGGCACAAGTTTAAATTATTATAAAACAAGAAAATATATTTTTAATATCAATGAAACGGGCTTCATTTGAAAGACAATTGTATGAAATTGATAATTAAATATGAATTCTGCCATGTGGTAGCCACTGCTGGCGCCTAGAAGGCCCAATCTGGAATAGCAATTTTCAAAATTTTTTCGCAGCAGTTACGTTCATATTTCCTTGGTTACTTTTCCCATGGTGATTTCCAGGTGTCCAATTGATTGTGGTTTGACGATGTAGACAAAAAAAATAATCGAACGGTTTTAAATCGCATGATCTTGGTGGCCAATTAATTGGGCCATTATGTGAAATTATTTTTTCGTCAAAAGTTTCAATTATTTTGATTCATATTTCAATAATTTTCACGCGTTGCTCTGGTGTAAGTGGATTCATAATGAAATTTCAAAGCAGACTAAATTAAAAACAACTATCAGCTGTTAAATTGGTGCTCGAATAAAACAGTGATGCCAACTCAAGGTTGTGACACTTTAAAGAAAACACTCTTTTTATATGCTCGTGTTGTTGCATGCTACATCCGTCCATGGTGATGGTGACTGTTATGCTACAGTCTCAATAAATGACCGACAACTAATTTGGCAAATGTAACTTCAACAAGATGGCAGCTGTCAACCATCAAAACTCGGAAGTCTCTGTTGGAAGATCCTTTAGAATGAAATTTTTTGTTGGAGCAAGAACAACATTTTTGTATATTATTTTTGTCTTATACTTGGCCCACCCATATTTTTATGGCTTTAAGAAAGAGAACAAGTGCTCGTGATTGTTCTCTTAAAATAAATTTCAAGTGATAGGATTTCAAACCCTGAACTAACGATCCTACGAAATATAAAGAAAATATATATTTATTTAGACTTGAGCGTTTTTCGTGATCGTAAGCCTTTTAATTTTGCGCTCAAGTGATAGTGCTTCCATATTATAAGTGTGAATTTGAAAAACTTCTCACGCTGCCATCTCTATTGCAAACATATTGAGTGCAGCCCTTTTGTGCATTAAAAAGAAAAAAAACGATCTTTGAATTTATTACAATTTTTGTTTTTGTAAATGAAAATTTTACATTTGCCTAATCAGCCCAGGGCAGAGGGTTAAAATGCGTATTTAGAAAGTTTAAGCCCCTCATCCTTATCCTTGCGGTACAGTCGCTTGAATTAACAACAAGCATCGTACCTTTAGAACAGATACATATTCCCGTTAGATTGCATAAATCTATGACATGTGCACATACAATCTTAAAAATATTAGGCATAAATAGTGTGTGTGTGTGTGTGTCTGTGTTTGTGTGTGTTATAGGGAAATACGTGTCATTAGTGCTCTACGTGATCGTCATAAATTTTTAATTGAATTTAAAAATTCAATATGAACATGCAATCCTTTTTCTTATCATGACACGACAAAAATTTATTTTTTTTTTATATTTTTAAATTCGAATATAACCCTTAACTCTGCGCATACACGTACATACAAACACTTTTATGTTTTGTGATTTAACCTTTTCGCCAGTGTTTGCACAACTGACATATTTTTTTTTTTTTTTTTTGAGGCAACGGATTATTATTATTCTTATTTTCCTTCTCTCAGGTACGCTTGAAAGTTTTCAGGATACTACACACACACACACACACACACACATCCCAACAAAAGACGAAAGATCATTTTTCTTATTCCAGTTGTTTTAATCAAATTTTAGTTTTGAAAATTTAAAGAGGCATCCAAACAAAAGATCATTGGGATCAACGTTGGTAGTCAGAAGAACGGAACGTTTGCAGTCGGCTGACATACGACATGAGAGACAGAGCGGGAAATTGAAGAAATTGAAAGTAACCCTTAAGTTGACATGAGTGACATTTCTTAACTTACGCTTTTAGCATGTCCTTGTCCTTCTTCTGTCTTGTTAGTTTATTATATTTCCTATTCGCTTAAAGTAATCACATATCGTTGGCTGAAATGCAGATTTGTTAAAAAAATTATAATTGTTTCTTTAGTTGTCTTACGCTGTCACCATATAAAAATCGCTGAAAACTTTGCGAGTAAAAATTACTTTTTTGAATTTATTTTATTCTAAGAGTAATTTATAAAAAAAATGTGGAACACGGTCGTTCTTAAAGTCCATCCCTGCAACATATCGCAAAGCCATGAGATCAACTGATAATATACGCTGCCAAGGAAACTACTGGCCAAAAGGAGGCTGCTACCAAAAATTTTGTCTTTTCTAAGAAAATTTTCAGAAAGTAGATTTTATTTTTAATTTTCATTTTGAATTTTTATAAATTAAAGAAATATGCTTCTCTATTTTTAAGAATGATTTCTTTTGGAAACTACTGGCCAAAAGAAAGCTTCTGCAAAAAAGTTTGCCAATTCTAAGAAAATTTTTAAAAAGTCGATTTTTTTAACAAAGATTTCAAAATTTTCATAAAATTTCAAAATTATGCTTCTTTAACTTTGTAGTCTAGTGTTAACTATTTTATCCCTGACATTGACAATTATTTATTTTGAATTCTTTTGGCCAAAAGGAACTAGCCAATTCTAAGAAAATTTTTAAGAAGTAGATTTAAAAAAAAAATCTTGCGAAAATATTGCGGTTCTGATCTGGAGTTCATCGAAACCTATCAATTTGAATCGGTTCCAATTCTATAGAACGCCACTAGTTTAGTTCGATTGGATCAAGCCCTTCAAAAATTATTAGCTGACACACATTTGAACACACACAGACTCTCAGCAGAGGTCAGGGAAGCTTGTTATGACCTCCAGATGTCGAGATCTGATGAGAAGTCAACATTTTGCGAAACGTAGCGATAAAGAAATATACATATAAACTGATGACGAAAGTGTAGCGGCTTGCGAAAACAGCTATTCTGCTCTCTCGCTTGAAATATTTATCATGGCTGTCTAAATTAAGAGCACTAAATTAGCAAAAGCCAAAGAAAACTAATGAAATTTTTTAAATTTAAGTAAAATAAATAATTTTACAGCATTTACTGAGACGTTCTATAAGTTTTTGTCTTAATTACATTCAAATAATTTTTAAAATTTTAAATTTTCACAAGCGGTTCTTACTTCGTTGGAAAAAATCGAGTTCTCTTTAGATTTCCACGTTTTGAAGTCCTAGAAAACTTCCCTGACTAATTCTGAGGGCCTGTCACTAAGTCTGTATGTGTGTGTGTAAGTATGTGACCCGCTTGAACGGCTGAACCGAATTAAACCGAACTGGTAGCGTTCTAAAGAGCATTCCTGATCTAAGATTTCCTTTGAAGTTGAAACGATTCGAAATGTTAGATTTCAAGATATAAAAAAAACTTAGAGATAGAATTTTTTATAGTATTTTTGTAATAACTTTTCCACTGCTGCGCGGACCGATTCCCTAAATTAATCATGCCTGGATATTGAAAATCCACGTCGATCACCTCAAACCAGCTCAAAATGAGTTAAGCCGCTCGTGTGATATCGGGAACGAAAATATACGAAAAAAGTGATTTTTTTTAACTATGAACTCTGAAATTATTATAAACCGGGTAAAAATCGGTTTGTCTATTGTAAAAGAAAAATTTCAAAAAAATAATTTTTTTCAAACGTCTAAAATTATACATCTGGAGGCAAATCACGACATTTAATATTGATCCAAATTTTGTATTTAAATTGTATTGAAATTTCTTTCAATCTCGACTGCGGTAATTTGGCCCCTGATCAGTTAATGTTGTCGATTATTTTATGGTAATCGAGAACTACATCAGTCACT
The DNA here is from genome assembly GCA_963675445.1 of Linnaemya vulpina. Lineage (NCBI taxonomy): Eukaryota > Metazoa > Arthropoda > Insecta > Diptera > Tachinidae > Linnaemya > Linnaemya vulpina. Next base: position 67,814,486 of record OY776280.1, on the reverse strand, counting down.
GCTTATCACGTGGGGATCCGTTGATTTGAAAATTAAAATAATAAATACAGGGGCCATATCACCGCATTCGGCATCGATTGAAATTTCCATAGAATTTGAATGGAAATTTCGATCGATATCGTGTGCCGAAATTTGCCGCCTGTTTTAGCTCGAAGAACTGAAAAGTACTGAATGGCACAAAAATCAGGTTGCAATAGATCGGAAGAGGGTTCGAAATTACGGCGCGACACCACTCAAATGATACGTATATTTCAAATTATTGAATGTTTTCCAAAGGCGTCTATCGATCCTTGTTTTGGTTACACACATCAAATAAGAAAGACACAACATGTTGAGTTTATGTTCCCGTTCAGCTAACGATATGTATGCAGGCACGAAATCGTCAGCTCAAGTACGTGCTAAACTATTATTTCATAAATAATTCGAAATAAAAAAAAATTAATATGCAATACTTTTTTGTCTTCTGTTTCAATATAATTTCTTTAAGATGTCAAATTAAGATTTTGTGTACGGGAACGCATAAAAGTTTGACCCGGAAATCCGTTGACAGTGAAATGAAACCTCAATTCAAAATTGCAGTTGCCACTGACTGAGTGAATTCTTTTATTGCCTCCTGTTAAAGGAAAGCATTTCGATTTTGCGATTTCTCTTTCCCACAACACATATTTTGAAAATTTAAATTTCAATTAAATCAACGTCTATTTTAATTTGTTAGGATGTTAATCAGGATGCCACTACCAACAACACCAAGTGTGTTTGCACAGTGGGGAAAAATGTCTCAATAAGTAGAGTTGAGCAGCTCATGAACGTTCCAATTCAGTCGAACGATTCACTTCAATGAACACTCAACTTATTCCATTAGCTTTGAGTTTCAGAGAGTGTTTTTTTTTTTTTAAGAAAATGTTTATATGAAAATCTATTCGAATTAAATAAGCGGCAACATTTCAGAACAACTCAGCAATTCACAAATCTGAATCATTTACGAAATGGAGTAACTGAACTAACTGATCGCAATAAGTTTATGACAGTAAGAAGATCAGAATCTTGTCCAACTTTGAAGTGCATAAAAATATAAAAGAACTAAATAATTTTTAATTAATTGTGTAAATCACAGCAGCCGGGTGTTCTTGGCTGAAGTAGTCAAGACACCAGACTACGATGCCGAGTTCGACTCCGCACTTAGTCGAGTGAACATGTTATTGAATTTTCCTGATCTGCTTTAGTGCAGGATTTTGTTAATTGTTGACGGCTGGTCTCAATGACGAAGGCATAGCACTGGTCTCTAAGCACTAGCGACAGCGATTAACAGCGTCAAAAGAGCAGAATCCAGCGCCCTCTTTCGTCAGTCCCTGCAGTAGAAATATTCAACGGCGAAGTAAAAAAAGCAAAAATACAACGAAATTTCCTATCCTTTAATTTGTCTTCATCTGTCCTCTTAACACTATCCCCTCCTTTCCCAGTTCCAGCGCAATTCTCTGCATATGTAGGGGTCGTTCTCTGAGTGCTGGTCCTACTCATAAAAAAATAGTACAATTTATATCGAAATTGAAAAGAAAATTTAAGGGAGAACTAAAGTTAATTTTTGTTTGTTATTCGATTATGAAACATTTCAAATCAATTTTTATATCAACCGATTTCCACGTGATAAACAGTGATTGCTGGAGTTTTCGATTACTATAAAATTATCGATAACATTAATACCAAAATACCGCGATTCGATGTTGAACGAAATTTCAATACATTTTAAATACAAATTTCGATCTATATTCAGTGTCGTGATTTGCCTCCAGATATATAATTTTAGAGGTTTTAAAAAAGTTACTGTTTTCGAAATTTTTCTTTAACCGATTTTTAACCGTTTTGTAATAATTTCAGGGTTTAAAAAAAATATTTTTTTTTTCGCATTTTTTCGTTGACGATATTACACGAGCGGCTTAACTCATTTTGATCTGGTTTGCGGTGATCGACGTGGGTTTTCAATATCAAGAGATGATTCATTTGGGGAATGGATCCGTGTAACAGTGGAAAAGTTATAAAAAAAAACTTTAAAAAATTCTATCTCTCTAAGTTTTTTTTTAATATCTTGAAATCTAACATTTCGAATCGTTGCAACTTCAAAGGAAATCTTAGATCAGGAATGCTCTTTAGAACGCTACCAGTCTGGCTTAATTCGGTTCAGCCGTTCAATCGGGTCACATACCTACACACATACATATACATACAGACTTCGTGACGGAATCTCAGAATTAGTTAGGGGAAGTTTTCTAGGACCTCAAAACGTGAAGATCTCATAGGAACTCGATTTTTTCAAAACGGGGTAAAGCGAAAAACTTCCTGATTTTTTAAAAGAATAGAAAAAAAACAAAAAAGTTAAAGATCTGATAATAGATTCAGGGACTAAAAATTTTAAAAATTATATATGAGAGTGTCGAGTGTGTTGAGGTAATACTGCGGCATTGTGGCCTTAGAATTAAAATATATAACAAAAGAGCGATCGTATCAACTTTTCCATCACTGTTGCAGTTGCAACTCTCGTTTATCGAATTACAAATCCTTCGAATTGCAAACTCAAAAACAAGCAGGCAAAAGGACAGGAAATTTAAATTGAAAATATTTATATCTATTCGGTCCCACAAAAAATATTTAAAAATAAAGCAGCTCTTTAAATACGGGAACACTGTGCGGCACATAAAATACAAGTGGGTGGCATCCCCTGATCTTCGCGATCTTTGTTTAGAAAAAAAGTTTATTATGGCAATAAAGACAAGTGTCAGGCAGGGGTTTTAAAAGGGAATACTCTTGTCATTGTATGGATGTAAAATCGTATCAGCCTTGTGATGGCTTTTCTGTCAGTGTACGAAGGTATATGTTTAAAAGCTGATACAAAAATGTTTAAAAATTTAATTTTACGCTGCATGTTTACAAACGAAATACGCGCGCACACAAACACACACACACTTAGATTTAGGAAACAATTTTTTTTATTTTAAAATAACGAAAGTGCATCAGGTAGCGCAATGCTGCAACAAAAACAGAAAACTAAAAACTAAAAGGCGAACTTTGCGATCCATTAAAACAGCAGGAAATCTTTCCGCAAAACATGCCCTTTCACACCACATCAAAAGCGTACACGCTCATCTTTTTTCCCAGGCTTATCACATCATTTTTTAATCAAATCATAAATAAAATTAAAACTATTGTTCAATGCGTCTAATGTCCATTAGAACTGGATGGAATGAAATGAATTAGAGAGCTGCGTAGCATACACACATATAAAAGGGATCTGCACACACACACACACACACGCACACAAACATACAAGAACGGGTATAAATATTTCAAAAATATTGATTAAATTGAATCCCATTTCGATTTTAAATTATTTGAAAATTTCACACTCGCCGATTGCGTACAGGCAAAAGATACATTTCATGTACATTCACACACATACACACACACACACATGCGGAGCTCAAACAAACAGATATTTGCGATTAGGAAGGATGAGTGGCAAAAGGGTTTTCAGGATGTGTACGCGTATGTGAATGTTTGTCATTGCACTACCCTTTCACTGGGTGCCATCCTTCGACTCTTTCTTCAAGCAACCATGTTTACCCAAAAGGGTACTCAACACAAGGGTTTAATACAATAAAATTCGGCCAAATATCAACAGCAACCAACGAAAAAAAAAAAAAAAAAAAAAAGAAACGGAGGTAACATTTATTGGCAACTTCTGCAAACATCTACACATACTTACATGTACGAGATCTGTTCAAAAAGAAGGTGAACTTTTAGTATCCTCCAAAATATTTTTATGCGCTGTTGGCCGAAGTAGTTAACACTAGACTACAAAGTTAAAGAAGCATAGTTTTTCATTTATGAAAGAAAAATTTAAAATTTTATAAGGGGTACCTACCTCTCTGTTCAAAAATCGAATTTTTAAAAATTTTCTTAGAATTGGCTAATTTAATTGATTTATTTTGAATCCTTTTGGCCAAAAGAATTCAAAATAAATCATTTTCAAAGTCAGGGAAGCAAAATTTTTAATTTATGAAAGGAAAGTTGAAATTGAAAATTTCATAAGGGAGGTACCCCTTCAAAAAAATCGATTTTATAAAAATTTTCTTAGAATTGGCTAAATTTTTAGGAGAACCTTCCTTTTGGCCAGAAGAATTCAAAATAAATAATTTTCAAACTCTGGGAAGCACAATTTTTAATTTTTGAAAGAAAGGTTGAAATTGAAAATTTCATAAGGGGTACCTCTTTGTTCAAAAGATCGAATTTAAAAAAAAAATTCTTAAGGTGCGTTCACACTTGGCAAATATTTGCCCAAAAAAGCGTAACCAATGAAATATATTTTGATTTAAATTATAACGAATGGACAGCGCCATAGAATAGAATTTAATGAACATGTAATTGAATCACAATATATTTCATTAGTAATGGGTGTTTTTTTAATAGAGTGGCACAAGTTTAAATCATAATAAAACAAGGAAATACATTTTAGTATCAATAAAACGGGTTCTATTTGAAAGAAAATCTTATGAAATCAGTGTTTTGATATGATTTCTGCCCTGTGGCCGCCACAACTGGTGCGTAGAAGACCCAATTTCGAAAACCCATTTTCAACAACTTTTCGCAGCATTTGCGATCGCATTTTGCCGATAACTTTTCAAATGTTAATTTCCAGGTGTTCAATTGTTTTGACGAAAGAAAATAATTCGATGGCGTTAAATCATATAATCATGTTGGTCAATCAATTGAGCCAGTATGTGAAACTATATCGCCTTCAAAAGTATCCTGTTGGAATTACATGTTAGCAAGATTGAAGCCCGCCCGAAAGCAATTTAAACAACTGAACCACAATGCGGAGCACTACAATTCGATACAATATTCAAGAAGGAGTCGAACGCGACTTAAGAATGTTGAGACATGTCAAATATTTGCCCAGAAAAACGTAACCACTAAATACAGCGTGTTTTTTTAGAGTATCACAACTTTGAGTTGGCATCACTGCTTTACTTGAGCACCCTTTTAACAGCTGATGGTTGCTTTTTGTTTAGTTCGCTTTGAAATTTCATTATAAATCGACTTATAGCAGAGCAACGGGTGCAAATTGCTGAAATTTTTAATAAAAATAATTCTTCTATTTGTCGAACGCAGCCATTCAAAATTTTATTTCCCGATGAAGCCCGTTTCAGGTTGAAAGAGCACGTAAATAAGCCGAATTGTCGCACTTGGAGCGAAAAGAATCCACAAGCTTTTGTCGAAACACCAGAAAATTACTGTTTTGTGCGCTTTATGGGCTAGCGGAGTCACTGACCGGCCTATATGTTTTCAAAAACGATGATGGTCAGAATATTACAGTCCATGGTGAACGATATGGGAATATGATTCCATATTTTTTCGTACCTCAATTACGTGGCATTAATCGTGCTGATATGTGGTTCCAACAGGATGGAGCTACATGCCACATGGCGGGCCCTACAATTGATTTACTCAAAAAAACTTTTGATGAAAAAATAATTTCACGTAGTGACCCAATTAATTGGCCACCAAGATCGTATGATTTGATTCCATGAGATTATTTTCTTTCGCCGATACAATTGAACAACTGGAAATCAACATTCAAAGAGTTACCGGTGAAACACGGCCGCAAATGCTGGGCAAAGTTGTTGAAAATTGGTGTTCCAAATCGGGCCTTCTTCACGCCAGTCGTGGCGGCCACCGGAGAGAAATCATATCGAAACATTAATTATATTAAGTTTTTTTCAAATAGAACCCGTATCATTCATATTGATAATATATTTATTTGTTTTATTATGATTTAACTTGTGTTACCCCATAAAAAAAGCACCCGTTATTTCATAAAACCTGCTTAAAACCAATACAAAAATGGTTTTAAGTTGGTCAGTGTCAGTGTGAAAACACCATAAAAGTATTTTCGAGACGAGTGTACTGACACTTAAAAAATAAAACGCCAATATGCAACTTCTCTTTTGAACAGACCTCGTATGTATAGATATGTATTTATGTATTGATGACTGTAAGTTGTCACTGCACAAAATATGTATGTCTGAATGCGTGTGTGTGTGTGTGTGTGTGTGTGTGTATGTATCCTGCTGAATGAGTGGATTTGTGTACGTTGGATGTATTTATGGCAGGATCATCGGTGAAGTCAATTGTAACATATCGAATTTTTGGGCATTGAGGGATTTGATTTATTTGCAGTTATTTATAGGTTTTCAAACAACCCGTTCGGTTTGCGATAACTGGTAGCTTACTGCGTCTGTGTGTGTGTGTGTGTTTGTTGATGAAATTATGTACGTAAAGATGCACAAACATATTTGTCTCATTTATTAAACATATCGTATTTGCGCAAAAATATATCTACACAAGTATGCATGCGTGTGTGTGTGTGTGTGTGTGCGTGTGTATGGGAAGGGACAATAGCTGCCATAAAATAAAAAAATAAAAACAAAATCAAAGTTACTAAACAAAATGTCTGTCTGGCAAACACTTTTGTCACATCAGATTATCCCAGTTTATCCAAAAAATTTTGGTTTCTACCCTTTTACGCTGCTAATAGCCGATGCGTACTTTCTCCTTGTGAATTACGGCAGTTATCGGCTTTTGGAATACGCGCAGCATCGCACCACGCAGTATTTGATTATAAAACCATCAAATGAAATTTAGACAAATTGTAGACTAAAAAGAACAAATTCAAGATGCGTTACGGTCAGTGCGGCGGTTTCCATGATTGGGTTTGTTTATACACTGAGAAAAAAATCAGGGGTATTTAAATTACACAACTTCTTTGAGCACTAAGAACATGGATTATTCAAACTGGAAATTCGTAATTTTAAAAATAATTAGGCCTGCTTAGGGCTCGATTTGAAACCAGGCAGGATTCGTGCTTTAGATCCTGTGCTTGATGGCAGCCACCACACGAGGCAATAATTAAATCTGCTAAAAACTCGTGATAAAAACATATTGTTTAAAGAAAAGAAATTACTTGTAAATAATTTAATAATTGTTAATTATTATTGTGTTAGTAAAATATCTTCCCAATTAATTATCTGAATAATTGATTAATTAAAAATCATTTCCTGTTAAGTCCTGTTTAATTTTTTATCCTTAAAACTGGTGTAATTCTATTCACCATTTCGATGAAATTGGGGTGGTGGCATTTGCTAGAGTGTGTAATGATGCACTTTTGTCAAGTATGACCGCTTCTGGTGTCGGTGATAACCTCTCTCGGTTCGTATCGAACTTCCTCAGAGACCGCACTGTACGCGCCTTCATTCCCCCGGGGGGGCACAATAGACATCTTGGTGAGTCGCTACACCTTGTTGCAGTGCTCTCTGGGGAAACGATGAGAAATACAGGAGGAAGGATACCTGGGTCCCGCCATTACAAACAATCAAAAATCAATAGTAGGTTACACGCGTACATTGATTTAACCAGCGAGGCGTAACCAGTTTCCTTACACTGGTACCACGGGATCTGGTTGAGCCCCACAGATGAGACTTCGGTTGATTCTATGGCCTGATGTTGGTTAAGGTCTCTTCATGAGTCCACTTGAGCATTCTCTATGTACGCGCTTTCATAGATGGGATCTCATCTTAAGAGATTAGACAGACGGTAGGGAACTTTGTTGTATTTTTGCTTGTTTTTACTTCGCTGCTGACTATTTTTGCTGCAGGTAACGACGAAGGAGGGTGCTGTCTTCTGCTCTTTTAGTATATGACGCTTTTATTGGCTGTATGTAGTGCTTAGAGACCAGTACTATGCCTTCGTCATTGAGACCAGCTGTCAACAATTAACACAACCCTGCGCTAAAGCAGATCATACAAATTCGATAACATGTTCACTCAACTTAGTGCGGGGTCGAACCCGGGACTTAAGGCATCGTAGTCTTGTGTCCTGCTATTTCAGTCAATAGCATCTGCGGGTTACAGCATGGTTGCTCCTTTGACCTTCTAAGTTAAACTTTCAATCCAACTTTTGACAGCAACTACAATTTTTTTTCATATACCAGCCGGCCAGTCTTGGAGGAAACTGGCGCGATGCCCTTACAACTGATCTCCTCACCAAATATATCGCATACATCCGACCGGAAATGGTATACAACTCTCATGTAGGGACGGTGCTTCAAAGTCTGTTTTGAAGTTAAACGATTGCGTGCAGAAAGGAGTGACAAAAGGGTAAACAACTCTATTGAGCCACTTGGGCGTGTTTCACTGTTTTAGTGATGCTACAACGGAATATGCTGAGGGGTGATTTTGGAGAACTGGTTAATGCCTGAAAATCTATTATTTTGGCGATCTTTATGCTCTTAATATAGGGCGCATTGTTTGTTGTCAAGCAACTTCTTAAGGAGATCTCTCCTGCCACGTTTAAATTGGGGCAAGTCCAATTCGATCGTCAACATAGACTATTCCCTTCCTCCACCTTTCCATAATCCATATGTGGGGGCTTTCCCCTGAGTGCTGATTCAAAATATGTATTGAAAATAGTTGACCCTAAAGGCCATCCCTGTAACTTCCCGCTAACTTTAACCGGAAATCTAAGGTAACCTGGTTTTTGTGCCATTCAATGCTTTTGAGCTCTTCGATCTAAACCGGTATTAATTTAATTTTCAAATCAACCGATTCCCACTTGATAAGCATTGATTGATGTAGTTTCCGATTACTATAAGAGAATCTGATCAGATGTATAATATAGGAATTTTTCAAAAACAAAATTTAGGACTAAACGATTTTGATCCGACGTAGATTTTTATTGATCGGTAAAACCGTTTAAAAGTTCTTTAAAAAAACTACTTTAAAAAGTTTTTGTTTTCCAAGTTTATTTTTAATTTCTTGAAATCGACCGGTTAAAAATTACAAATCGGTTGAAATTCTCAGGAAATTAAAGATCAGTAAAACCCTTTAGACCACCAATCATCATGATTGAAATCGGTCAAGCCGTTCCAAAGCTGTAAGCGGGACACATATATACATACACACACACACACGCGCACACATACAGACTGACAGGGCTTTCAGCTATATTCAGGGAAGCTTTCTGGTATCGTCGAGATCAGGGGGCAATTTACGGTAATCGATATCGATCAAAATTCTTATTTAAATTTTATTGGAATTTCGATCGATATCGAATGCGGTAATTTGGGACCTGGTGAGAACTCGATTTTTGAAATTTCCAATTTTCCTAGCGGAAAGTTTAGATATTAACAATTATTTCTGACCAAAAAAAAAAAGAGCAAAATAACAATTATTTTTCCAAAAGAAAAAAAATCATGTGATTTTCTAAAAATATCGTGGAATACGATGAAAAATATGTGTTTGAATTATCTCTCCGCTGTTCCCTAGTGATTAAGCTTTTCCTTTGAAAATTCAAGAATAATTATTATTTTCGGTCCATGATTGAAATAAATATTTTCTACCAAACCAAAACCGTTTGTCATTCTCAGCTGTTAAATAATAGTTATCGATACTTGTCAAGTAGCAAAAAACTATCGACAGTTTTACCAGCACTACTAAACCGGACGTTGTCCCTGGGGAGTACACCACTTGCGGGAAAAACATTAACGATTCCTTGTTAAGATTTATTGTTCATAGTTTGTCTTAATTGTTTATTCTCTTCTGTACTTGACCACGTTTACGAGGGTGTGGTGTTAACACACACACTCATACACACACACACTCCGACACATATTGCAAATGTACGTGCTCAAATAAAATAAAGGATATGTCTTGTGATAATCAACGACTACAAAATATATTCTTTTTAATTTATCAAATCACTTTTCTTGCCTACTGTACCGTCCCGGAGCGTAATGACGATGGTGTGCCACACCAGCGTCGAAAGGATAGAGAATCAACAGAGAATATTTAAATTTCTTTAAAATATCAAAAGGACCAAAGCTAACCGCTGGTTAACTAACGTATGCAGATATTCATACGTATCTGTTTGAAATGTTGTGCTCACACACACACACACACACACACACACACACTTACTTCAGCACACACACTCCCGCTCACACTCGCCCATAAATATTTGCAAAAGTTGCTATAGTTCCTATTTCAATAGCATCCATCGTTGCTCCGGTTGTTATGTTTTTTACTTAAGTTTTTATTTTTTACTTTCTTTTTACTACTCGTATTTATTTTATTTTATTTTATTTAACTTTTTTGCTGGCCGTATTTGGGGTTGAATTTTAAAGTTTTTCTTCGTTGTGCCTTAAGGGTTGTGTTCGGTATTTGGTATTGGTTTTGGATGTGAAGAAATGAAATGAACATGGATGGCACAAGGACAAACTAAACGACTATAAAAAGGTCTTTGAAGAGGGTCAAATGGATATAAATTTGTGTGTTTTGGGGCAGCAATAAGAATTCTACTCTCACATCAATACAAACATGCACTCACTCACTCTTGTCCTTATCTTATTTCACACATACCTATGGGCGCAAGGAAGGCTGCGTATGCATGAATATGTACGCACATGTGTCCACACATAAATGCCCAGAGAACATTTTCACAAGTCGGTCTCGTTTCTAACAGCGAATTGTACGACAACATATTTTCCTAAGAAAAAACCCTTAAATTCCTGATCTTTTGCACTCTTTCATTGGGCGATCATTGTCTTTTGCTTTTCTTTCTTTCTAATTTCCATGGAAAGTTCGAATTTGTCTGTCAATGGGTTAATTTTAATGCGAAGAACTTTAAACCTGGCCTGGGCTTTGGCTAATTCGAGGGCATTCAAAAATGTATGAATATCTTTTTGTCGACCTTTTCTTTTTATATTTATTTTGTTGGTTTTAGAGAATATTCAATTATTAGTCAGGAATTAAATGCTTAAGGAAGCCATAGAACAATTCAGATAATTTTCCGAAAACAGCAAAAAATAAAAAGTCTACAAAATGAAATCGTAAAGCAATTTTTTCCGCTTATAATTACGGTGACCATTCACTCCATGCAAAGAAAAAACAAAACAAGTGCTGCTGACTCAAGCCGTAAGACACAAGATTACGATGCCTCAAGTATCGAGTTCGACTCCGCATTGAGTCGGGTGAAAATTTTATCGAATTTTTCTGATCTGCTGCAGAGCAGAATTGTGTTAATTGTTGACGGCTGGTCTCAATGACGAAGGCATAGTACTGGTCTCTAAGCACTACCGACAGCGATTAACACCATCAATCACTAAAAGACCAGAATACAGCACCCTCCTTCGTCGTTACCTGCAGCGAAAATAGTCACCAGCGAAGTAAAAAATAAATAAAAATGCAACAAAATTCCCTAACGTCTGTCTAATCCGTCTTCATCTGTTCTCTTAACACTATGCCCCCTCCTCTCCCAGTTCCAGCGCAATGCTCTGCATATGAAGGGGTCGTCTCCTGAGTGCTGGTCCTACTCATAAAAAAGCTAATACTTTTTTGTTCCTATAAATTATTTACTTCTGATATTTCTCTACCGAATTTGTAAATTGTTAATCACATCAGGCCTTTTCTTAAAAAATGTTTTGAATTAAGAACACTCCATTTCAGAATTGCATCTTATGGATGTCAGAGATCTAACACTTTCCAATCTCAGTTGAGATTTTTCTGAAGACGAGATTTGGTTAAGTTTTGAAAGAATTCATTCTTTTGGCAAAGAGTGAGAAAATGAAAAAGGTTCGTCTTCAAAATACAGTGTGTCTTTTTTAGAGTGTCACAACTTTGAGTTGGCATCACTGCTTTATTTGAGCACCTATTTAACAGCTGATAGTTCCTTATTATTTATTTCGCTTTGATATTTCATTATGAATCGACTTACACCAGAGCAACGTGTGCAAATTGTTGAAATTTTGATTCAAAATAATTCTTCTATTTGTCGAACGCATCCTTTCAAAATTTTATTTCCCGATGAGGCCCATTTCCGGTTGAATGGGTACGTAAAGAAGCAGAATTGTCGCATTTGGAGTGAGTAGAATCCACAAGATATTGTCGAAACACCATTTCCATCCACAGAAAATTACTGTTTGGTGCGCTTTATGGGCTGGAGGAGTCATTATGCACACATATGCCTTCAAAAACGGTGATGGTCAGAATATTACTGTTCATGTCGTACGAATTGGGAACATGATTCGAAATTTTGTCGTACCTCAATTAAATGGCACTGATCTTCCTGGTATGTGATACCAACTAGACGGAGCCACATGCCACACAGCGGGCGCTACAATTGACTCATTTAAAGAAACTTTTGATTAAAAATAATTTCACGTAATTCGCCACCAAGATCATGTGATTTAACCCCACCGGATTATTTTTCTTTCGTTGATACAACTGAACACCTGGAAATCAGCATTCGAAAAGTTATCGGCAAAATACGATCGCAAATGCTGCGAAAAGTTGTTGAAAATTGGTGTTCCAGATCGCGGCTTCTACACGCCAGCATGTGGCCGCCACGGCTGGCGCGTACAAGGCACAATCTGGAACACCAATTTTCACAAACAGTAACATTCTGACCATCATGGTTTTGGAAGACATATGGGCCAGTGACTCCGCCAGCTGATAAAGCGCACCAAACAGTCAGTAATTTTTTGTGGATGGAAATGGTGTTTCGGTAAAAGCTTGTGGATTCTCCTCACTTCAAACGCGACAATTCTGTTTATTTACGCAACTATTCAACCAAAAACGGGCTTCATCGGAAAATAAAATTTTGAATGGACAAAGTGCACGATCCATAATAAAATGTCAAAGCAAACTAAACAAAAAGCAACTATCAGCTGTTAAACGGGTGGTCAAATAAAGCAGTGATGCCAACTCAATGCTCTATCACTTTATAAAAAACACCCTATATGTCCTGCGGGATTTCTATTTCAATATATTTCCACTGTTGGAAATATTTAATGGAACGAAAATGACCCAGGGTGGGGACTTAAAATTTTATATATTTTTGATTTAATAAAATTAAAAAGTTTTGAAAAGTTTGATAAAAAATGCAAAGATGTTGGGGCCTAGGAAATTTACTTCCAGGACGGAAATGGGGTAGCGGCGTTTGTAGTGTTAAATGGAACAGCTGAACAGGTTCGTAGCAACTCTGGCATCTGTCAGCTTCAAATCAATAGCGAATGTTTAGTGGGCAGAAGGCTCCATACTTGTATATACATATGTAAATGTCCATATGTGTGTGTGTGTGTGTGTGTGCATGTGTAAGCATATTGGAACAAAAATACTTATTTAGCATATTTTTTAATTCGAACATCTTGGCATGAAATTCAAGGTGTATATGTGTGTGTGTGTGTGCTTGTGTGTATTTGTAACAGGTTTGGAATTGATGGGAATACTGTTTCCAAAACACAGACCTTCTTGTGTTTATTTGTCTTGTTACATACAAGCAGGCATACAAGTGTACGAATGTACGAGTGTTTATGTGTGTGTGTGTGTGTGTGTGTGTGGATGTGCATAAATGGTTTATTTACCCTGCCCAATGCTGTTGTGGTGTTTTTCCTGGTTTTCCTATTTTTCTCTTACGGTCACTTCAATGGACGGACATGCCAGTCGCCTGGGATTGTTTCCTTATTTTTTTTGGTTGAAGTTTGTATTGTATCCTTGTTTGCAAAAGACATATGGAAGTTTGGTGTGGGCGGGGGAGGGCTACATATTTTGTCTAGAGTTGCAGAGTTGCTTTTATATTTTAAATTTAAATTGCGTCTTTGCGTTCAGTTCGTTTCGGTTGGGCTTTGCCAGTTATGTTAATTTGAATGTATGCTTGTGCCTGTATGTGTGTGTGTGTGTGAGTGTGTGCGTGTTTCTTTTTGATATTCGGTTAAAAAAGAGTATAAATAAGTAAACAATCGTTTGATTGTACCACAATGTTCGCAAATGGATGGATGGATATTTATTTATAAATTGGCATTAGCAGGAAAGAAATGTTTCTTTTATGGGCATCTATTCTGGCTATTTGGCCAGACTTTTTAATGGGTGATTTATGCCGTGGGTTGAGTTTGAAAGCCTAAGTTTGTTAATGTATTTGTGTGTGTGTGTGTGTGTGTTTCGTCCTGCTGCTAACGACAATTTGATGCAAAACTTTCCATTCAGTGTAATTCGATACGTTACAATTTTTCATATCAACCTGTCTTTTGGGTTTCTGGTTTTTGATTTACTATCAAAAAAATATATCAAATAGAACACGTTAAGTGGCATATGAATGAATGAATGTTTCTCACACACATGCAATCATATCTATAAATGTATTTGTGGCGGGTAAAAAAAGTATATATTGTAAAAATTTCGTAAAATGATACTTAAATAGTGAATTATAATGAAATTGAATTTGCAAGTTTCCAATTAGATTTGCACCCTCTGGAATACAAATCAAAGACGTTCATCAATCACAGTCAACGAAGGGATCGTTCATGAGTGATTTGACCGAACGAAATTAAAGAGATTCGTCGTCCGAAACTATTAATTCAACTCTTGACCATTTGACAAGAATTGAACTTGACAAAATGTCTTGGCCTTTGGCCACCGGCAGGATAAAGGAAATTCGAAATACTGAAGTTGGCTTTCAGCCACTCATCTCAACACACTCACATGTACACGTACCGTGAATGCAGGCAGGCAGTCAGGCAGGCAGGCATGTTTATGTGTGCGTGCAAACATTCATACATTCAGAAAAGAATTCATTTAATGAATTAAAGTTGATATGGAAATTATTCAAAGACGATACAAATAAGAGGAAATAAAGGGTTGTTTTATCTTGATGGTGGCTGCATAAGACCGAACGTGGATGGATCTGTAAAGGCCCAAGTGGTTGAGACTACTTAATCAACGTAAATTTTGTTATTGTGAAAATTTTTTTATTAAATTGTTAACGTTGTACATGGTCCGATGTCATAATGACCATTTTATCTTACCTTTTCTACGTTGATGACTATTTATTTAATCTGCATTTGAAGTATTAAAATCTTGGCTTTTAATTACAAAAAGGTTTCCCATTAAGACCATCCCAACTTTAAACTTAAATGAAAGAAAGTGTATGTTTGTAAGATATCATCAGCAGTTTTTGTTTGTTTGCAAGAATTATAATATCATTCAAATGTCAGCCATGGCTTTTTTGGGTAGAGCACAACCGAAACGTTAAATGTTCCATAACCCTGGTGCATAAATCAGGCAGAGTTTGATCGTCGTGTGCCTTAGTCACCTACAAGGTGGGCCGAAAAAAGTCATCCGATGTCGTTTGGCCTTCAGAATATCGGTTTTGGCTCGTCGTAGCTACGTCCTGTTGGAACCACATGGCCTCCAGTCCTAATTCGTTAAATTAGGACAGAAAAAACTCGGCTAACATGACCCTATAGCGCGCAATATCGACTGTTGTCACGTCCTCAAAAAAGAAAAAAAAATATGGCTCGATGACTCCTCCAGTCAATTTGAGCGGCTGTAATGGCTTCTCGTGCATCACTCGAGGACTTTCGGTGCCCCAGAAGCTATAGTTTTGCTTCTGAGGCATTACCAGCTGACGTGGAAATGTGCCTCATTGCTCATTATAATTTTGGCCGAAAAATCATCCACTTCGATTATTCCACGTTCTAGGGGATCGTATCGCTCCATGGCTTATTCACTTGTATTCTACGACTATGTAATTGATAAATGCCTAAACAGATTTGACATTGGCCGCCATTTGCAAAAACAAGAGCATCTTTTAATGGGGTGATATCTTTTGGACCATCTTGTACAACGCGACTTAAGGAATACCAAGAAAGGAAAAAGTGTAATTGGATTAAATCGCACGACGATCTGAGTGGCCAGTTCACATCACTTTCACGTGAGATGATCATGCCCATAAATCACTTGTGCAGAATATCTCACTGTGTGGGAAGTAACATCGTCCCTTTGAAACTCCATCATCTAATTCAGGCCAAAAGAAATTATTCATCATCGACTTTTAGTGAACGCCGCGGACAGTGATGGATGGCCCGTCCAATGACCTTCTGATTGTGCTTCACACTCTCACAGACAGTGGCGATGTTTTCGGCAGATCTGGCATATCGTCGACGTACGCATGTAATTCGATCGTTTGATAAAAAAGTGGACTCCAATTTATCTGTCTTGTTACAAATAGTCCTCTCGGTAGAACGGTTATGGCGTCCAGAAAATAGGCACGGGTCGGTAGCCCAACAGAAAAAACAATTTTATATCCACGTCTATAGTCAGTTGATAAAACAAACTCAAATAATGACAGATAATTTGAAAGGCGTAGCTACAACAACTGTCAAAGTTTGCAAGTCACTGATGGAAAACACTTTATTTTCATGGATTCGGTCTCTGATTGTCTGTCGTTTTCGTATCTTCTATTTTGTCCAACGACTGTAGCAGACCATTTAATAAAAGGGGTAAAAAAGAGTTACGTTCTAGGCTTTTCAAGAAAGTCAATCGTATATTTTATAAATTATTCGATTTTATTAAATAAATATCAGGGGATTTATTTTAGCTTCATGAGAAGAACTATCGATTTATCGATAACATTATGGTTGCCAGCAGAGCATGTCAAACTGTGTTGAGATTTCTATTCCAAATCATATGGAGGATCCGTTGACGAGCTCGTCGCCAGTTACGCACATTTTTGAGCGCTGTAAGACTGCGGGTAGTGACCGATCGTACTTGACTCTTCCAAGTTATTATTCAGCGATACATTTTGATGATGACTGCACGATTTTGTTATGTTCCTCAACAAACGTTGTTAAAGCATTCTGAAAGCAAACGCATTTGACTCTCTCTCCCTTTCGCTCTGTGTCTCTCTCTCTCTCTCTGCCGGTTATTTATTACAGTAGGATTTATAAAGCCGCCCACGATTCCTTTAAGCGAAACGCAGACGACGCTTATGGAAGAGTCGCGGTCTTGATATAGTTTCTTACATATTAATAATTCCGCTTAAGATTAATTCAATCTTCCAATCGATCGGTGAAGTTTCCTCTACGATTGAAAACGCTAGCTGGGACGGTTTCTCCAATCGATCGGTGAAGTTTCCTCCACGATTGAAAACAGTTGCGGTTTCAAGTTGTGCAAATTTTCTTAGAGTAAAAAAATCCGTTCGCTGGATTCATAGATCACTTCGTCTATTTTACGGTCAATATAGTCGGCCTAGTAAATAAGCAAATCGTATGTGCGCAATTAATGATCGTATTCAATTTAAAACCTTCAACATGACAAAGAAATGTACGCATCGAAGTGTCGTCGTTAACAACCTGGTTTTGCGCTCGACTACGTGGAATATTTTACGTAAGGAATTTGTCTTACGTGTCTATAAAATACGAAGTCATACGACTTGCGTTACATGTCGGCTGATGGGACTTATTTGAAAACATCGGGAATGATGGGACTTATTTTAATAAAAGAATTGTGGCCTCATCGGCTCTTATTTCTCTTGAAATAATCAAGAATCTACTGTTACAGTGAATTGCGAGATCTGATAAGAACTCGATTTCTTAAAAGGGGCTAAACCCAATAACTTCCCGATTTTTCAAAACATTAAATTTTCGTAGCGGAAAGTTAAAAAAACTGGAGTGAAACCAAACCAAAACAAGTACTCTGATGTTATAATTTTCTTTATTTCTTTCAAAATGATATTGTATTGCGATCAACGAAGATCGTTAACACGCCATGATCAATAATTTTTTGACTTATAGAGGACATTATACCGTGCACGCTGTGTCTTCAAGGGATTGGGGCTACATCCATTGTGCTATTGAAATACCCAGTAGAGGAAATTGATCTGCTTCAAGATCATGTGATTGAATACCTCCCGACTATTTCCTGGAACGAGGATTTTTTATTCGAAAGATTAAGCGGTTGTTCCCGATAAAGGTCCACTCTGTCAGGTAATGCTGGCCGTATGTCATAATTAATGCGATCAGTGTGCTCGCCAAGCCATCAATCTGAATCCGTTGTACGTTATTCCTCGCCCTTTTCATAGAATTTCTTTAAATATTTTTATAAAAAACAATTGCAAAAAAATGGAAAACGGTTGATCATAAAGGAGATCCTTGTAATTTCCTGCTTATTTTAACCGCAAAGCGATCGTTGCCTAGTTTTTCGGTTTTCTTTGAGCTCTTCCAACTAAAACACGATTATTTGAATTTCCAAATCAACTGATACCCACGTGATAAGCAGCGATAGACATAGTTTTCGATTACCATGAAAGAATTGAGACCACTAATTGGTCAGATATATAATTTCGGAATTTCAAAAACAATCACAATCGAATCTTTTCGTTCAGGATATATCATGAAGGGATAAGTCAATTTTTTAATAAATAAAAAAATTTTTTAAATTATCGTTTCAAATCGGTTCAAATTCAAAGAAAATCTTAAGTTCAAGGGTGTTCTTTAGAGCGCTACTAGTTTGATTCGGTTCAGACGTTCTAAAGTTACAAGCGGATCACATACTTATACAAACACATGCATACACACACAAACACATATACATACACAAACACATACACACTCACACACACAGATATCTGTACAGGTTTCTCAGAATAAGTCAGGGAAGCTTCCTAAAATCTTCTGAAGCATGAGGATCTGATGAGAATTCGATTTTTTTAACGGAATGAAACCAGTGATTAAGAAATTTAAATTTTTCTAGCGGGAAATTACAAATAAAAATCAGATAATAACAATTATTTCGGGCCGGAGGAATAACAACTAATTTTGTAAAAAAAGAAAAAATTAAAACAAAATATTTTAAAACTCATGTGGTTTTCAGAAACGGTTGTTAAAGTTAATGGCTGATCTATAAAAGTTTTTACCATAAAAAATTCATACTTCAAGGCAACTTTAAATTTAAAAATGGTTTATGAATAACACCAACACATTTTTTTTTAAATTATAAGTTTTTTTTTAACGAATTTTATTACATTCAGTACACACATTTTTAAACTTGGCTCGTTCCACCAGATAATTCCAGTATCTCGAAATCAAAGTAGGCTTTTCGTTAAACCGGTACATCACTTTATTAATGCTTGCTGCCGTATATTTTTATACTTAAAAAAAACTTCATTTTTTAATCCTGTACTTTTTGTTAAAACTCTTATGCCTCGTCCATTTGGCAAATTAAGATGATGTTGTAAACAGAAGGATTATGACTTCAAAATAATTATTGCAAAGTTTCGTTGCTTGTAAAATATATTTTATGAAAGCCTGATTAACCAGTCTGATGTACACTAATACTCGCACACATCATCATTATTTAATACCACAGCTAACATATGCCCGACACAAATACACTCGCATCAACCCCATTTTGAATGAATGCCATTTAGGGGTGAATAGAAACTAGAATTCCCTTCAGCCGTATTAAATCTATAGTTGTGATGCAAACTATTTCACATGATATGAACACGATTGGCTTATGTAGTTCCAATTGGATATGGGAGGATCGTTTATGGCAACGTTCTTTTAAAGAAATCAAATATGGTCACCCTGCTCATTGTGGCAGTGTAAATAGTTGGCATTAAAATTGAATAAAAATTGGCTTTTCTAACTGGAATAGATTTTCACTCAACTGAAAAGGAACTAAAATAAATAGATGTGACATGTTGGGTTGTGTCGAATCGTATATACACTTCAGCACAGTGGGTCAGCCATATGCAGTGACACATACTCTTAAGCAGTATTGACTGGCCACTATTTTTTTAGCGGGTGATAGTGAAGCTGAGAATACACTGTGGCATTTTGCGACATCGCATTCGTGCAAAGTCATTCATAAAAAATATAAACGTTGCTGTTAATACAAATTGCGGGATCTTATATGGAACTGGATCTATTTTGATATATAATTGCTTGGTTTCTACTTCATGCATAATAAAATAATTCCATTCGTCAAACTGAATCGACTTACACCAGAGCAACATGTGAAAAATGTGGAAATTTTGATTCAAAACGATTCTTCCATTTGTCGAACTCATCCATTCAAAATTTTATTATTCGATGAAGCCCGTTTCCGGTTACGTAAATAATTAGAATTGTCGCATTTGGATTCAGTAGAATCCACAAGCTTTTGTCGAAACATCATTTCCATCCACAGAAAATTACTGTTCGGTGCGCTTTATGGACTGGCGGAGTCACTGACCGGCCCATATGCCTTCAAAAAACGATTATGGCCAGAATAATACTGTCAATGCTGAACGAATTGGGAACATGATTAAAAATTGTTTCGTAACCCAATTACGTGACGTTAATCTTCCTGATATGTGGTTCCAACAGGACGGAGCCACATGCCACAGAGCGGGCGCTACAATTGATTTATTTAAAGAAACTTTTGATTAAAAATAATTTCTTGAACATGAACAATTAATGGGCCACCGAGATCGTGTAATTTGATTCCATGAGATTATTTTCTTTCGTTGATACAACTGAACACCTGGAAATCATTTTTCGAAAAGTTATCGGCGAAATACGGCTGGGAAAAGTTGTTGAAAATTGTTGTTCCGAATTGAGCGGCCACAGGACAAAAATCATATCGAAACATTAATTTCATAAAGTTTTTTTTCAAAATATATATTCTTGTGATTTATGTCGAATTATTTTCTAGAAAAAGTGCAACATTTCTTACACTTTTTAATAGAAAATGGCAACATTCTGCCGTTAGTTTCAAGAATTTATTAGAAATTAATCCAGTATTCTTTACGAAAAGTAATTTTTATTTGAAAAATCCTCCAAACTGCCACTTTGTGGAAAAGAAGTAAAAAAATGTTACACATTTTCTAGAAAAGAAAATATCATAAAACTTGTGTAAAAATAATGCATCATTTAAAATGTCCTGGCCTTTTAAGAGCTTTTCAGCCAAATGTAAATACATTTTCTTGGATTAAGTGCATTAGTAAGATTTTAAACATTTTTAAGCTGTAATTATTAGTTTTTTTAATAATCTTCTTGTCTTATCGTTCGGCTATAGGTCAGGTTTTTTAAAAAAATCAATAAACACTAAATATTTTTTGATTATTTAATCTTTATTTAATGTTATTTTTCCCAATATTTCGAATAGCTTCGCTATTCATCTTCAGGGGAACACTGTTGGGTACAAAACAATATATGATAAACATTAAAATTAATTTTTGACTATTTCTAATAAATTTACAATTACATACATGTAAATTAAAAATTAAATAAAATTATATTGAATTAACATATTTTCAATATGTCGATCGTCTGTAGTCCTTAGCTGCGAAAACTGATTTGTTTATGTTGTTTTTTGTGTTTGTTTAACACACTTCTGTAAATTTGAGCGCATTTCTCTGTGTCTTGTTTATAGTTAAGTCTTTTCTCTGCAGGAACGTCAATTATGTGTAACATCTCTAAAGTAAATCTCCTGGAATAATGGTTTTCTTGTTGTAATATTTTTACATTCTCAAAATTTGGCACATGATTTTCCTTTGCACAGTGGGCCGCAAGTGCAGTTTTTTGTTCCATGGGTTTGTTTTTCATTCTTATATCTGATTTATGAGATGTTAGTCTGGTCTTCAGTTTATTTTTAGTTGTTCCTACGTATTTCTTATTGCATGTGCCTGAGCCGTCACCGTTGCAGTTAATACTATATATAACGTTGCATTTGTCCTCTTTCTTTAATTTAGTCTTTGTGTTACTATATAGGCTCTGCATAGTATTATTCGTCTTAAATGCCAGTTGATATTTTTCAATGTCATATAGATCTGAGTTTTTTAACCTTTCAGAAAAACCTTTTATATATGTTAGTCCTTTATAATACTTTGTATTAGTCTCTCTTCTTATTGTTGTGTCCTTCTTTTTATATGTTAAATTGTTTATAATTGTTTTCGGAAAATCGTTCATGTCTAAGATTTCTTTTATTTTCCGTAAATTTTCTTCATGATACCTATCGTCACTAATGGTGAGTACTCGTCTGATGAAATTACTTGCTGTGTTTATTATAATTCTTCTGGGATGTTTTGAATGGAAATTAATCAGACGACCGGATGCAGTGGGTTTTTGATACCAGTTGACTGTCATCATATTTTGGTGTCTACTAACAATTGCATCTAAATATGGTAATTTACTATCTTTTTCCGTTTCCACTGTAAATTGTATTTGTGGGTTAAACGTATTTAAAACATTTAGAACTTCATCTGCCGTATCCTTATTTATGATAGCAAATATGTCATCTACGTATTTTGTTAATAATCTGGGTTTTATTTTTAATTTTGTAAGGGATTGATCCAGTAACTCCTCCATAACAATATCGGAAACAACTGGTGATACTGGTGATCCCATCGGCATTCCCTTACATTGTCCGTAAATTCGTTCCTCATATTTAAAATAACGGCTGTCTTTGATGCAAAACTTTAGTAACTCCATGAAAAGGTATTTTGGTATTTTTGTGTGTTGTTGTAATATGTCCCACTTATTTTCTATTATTTGTAGTGCTAAATTTATAGGTATGCTCGGAAATAGCGATACTACGTCATATGATACCATAATTTCATTATTGTCTAATCTCTTATTATTTACTTTTGATTTAAATTCTACTGCGTCTCTTACATTGTAAGTTGAGTTTCTGGTTAAATTTTTTAAAATATGAACTAAATATTTGCAAAGTTCATATGATGGTGCATTTTGTGACGAACAAATTGGTCTTAAAGGCATTCCTATTTTGTGTACTTTCGGTAACCCATATATTCTGGGTGCTATAGACGTACTTGTTTTTAATTTATTTTTCTCCGTAGATGTTATGATATTTAAATTATATAATTTGTCTACTAAAGTATTATTTTTTGTCTGTAATGTTGATGTTGGATCTCTTTTTAGACGTCTATAAGTACACATGTCATTTAAAATTCGAGTCATTTTTTCTTTATAATCATTTCTTGTCATTACTACAGTTTTGTTTCCTTTGTCAGAATTTAATACTAACAAATCTTCATTTTCCTTTAAAAATTGACGCGTCTGACCCACTGTATTCAATATATATTTATCTCTTTGGTTTGTTTTTATTCTGTTCAAATGATCGTCTATAAGCGATGTTAATTTAATTCTACCGTTCTCTTGTTTTTCTCTGTCGCTTATTGTTTGTATGCAATCCTCTCCCTCAGCTATACATTTAAAAAGCGGGAATGTACTCTTTGTACTTGGAAGTGCAAACTTGGGACCTAAAGAGAGTAGCCACTGTATATTTGTTGGTACTTGTTTTTCTGTGTTGTTGATAAACCATTCGTTCTGCTTTGTTATATTTAGTTTTGAAAAAGCTTTATTTTTCAAAATATTAAATTTATTTATGTGTATAGTTTTTTGTGTCCTATTTAGCTTGTCATATAAAATATTTTCACTTTCAAAGAATAATGTCCTGTCCTCTTCGTCCAGTAGGGAATCAACTTTCGCAGTTAAGATGTTTTTCTGTTTCTTATGTATATTAAGTAATTGGTGTTTTTGTTGTATTAATAAATTTAATAATTTTATATGAAAATTGTAGATAATTTTAACTAATATTCTATGTACGTTTGGATGTATTTTATTATTTACCATGTATATTGTGTAAACATTTTTGGTGATGTTATTTATAAAATTTGGTATAATACCTGAATGTTTGCATTTTAACAAGAAAGATGTCGATGATTTTAGTTTTGCTAACGTTTTGTTGTTTTTGGTGTACTTTCTAACAGTGTTGATGGTGTTTTTGTTATACTTTATTTTTATTTTACGATATAAAGTCATGTTGATGATATTCGGTGTGCCTTCCGTGTTCATATGTATATATATATAACACAGAAAAACAAGTACCAACAAATATACAGTGGCTACTCTCTTTAGGTCCCAAGTTTGCACTTCCAAGTACAAAGAGTACATTCCCGCTTTTTAAATGTATAGCTGAGGGAGAGGATTGCATACAAACAATAAGCGACAGAGAAAAACAAGAGAACGGTAGAATTAAATTAACATCGCTTATAGACGATCATTTGAACAGAATAAAAACAAACCAAAGAGATAAATATATATTGAATACAGTGGGTCAGACGCGTCAATTTTTAAAGGAAAATGAAGATTTGTTAGTATTAAATTCTGACAAAGGAAACAAAACTGTAGTAATGACAAGAAATGATTATAAAGAAAAAATGACTCGAATTTTAAATGACATGTGTACTTATAGACGTCTAAAAAGAGATCCAACATCAACATTACAGACAAAAAATAATACTTTAGTAGACAAATTATATAATTTAAATATCATAACATCTACGGAGAAAAAAAAAAAAAAAAAAAAAAAAAAAAAAAAAAAAAAAAAAAAAAAAAAAATAAATTAAAAACAAGTACGTCTATAGCACCCAGAATATATGGGTTACCGAAAGTACACAAAATAGGAATGCCTTTAAGACCAATTTGTTCGTCACAAAATGCACCATCATATGAACTTTGCAAATATTTAGTTCATATTTTAAAAAAATTTAACCAGAAACTCAACTTACAATGTAAGAGACGCAGTAGAATTTAAATCAAAAGTAAATAATAAGAGATTAGACAATAATGAAATTATGGTATCATATGACGTAGTATCGCTATTTCCGAGCATACCTATAAATTTAGCACTACAAATAATAGAAAATAAGTGGGACATATTACAACAACACACAAAAATACCAAAATACCTTTTCATGGAGTTACTAAAGTTTTGCATCAAAGACAGCCGTTATTTTAAATATGAGGAACGAATTTACGGACAATGTAAGGGAATGCCGATGGGATCACCAGTATCACCAGTTGTTTCCGATATTGTTATGGAGGAGTTACTGGATCAATCCCTTACAAAATTAAAAATAAAACCCAGATTATTAACAAAATACGTAGATGACATATTTGCTATCATAAATAAGGATACGGCAGATGAAGTTCTAAATGTTTTAAATACGTTTAACCCACAAATACAATTTACAGTGGAAACGGAAAAAGATAGTAAATTACCATATTTAGATGCAATTGTTAGTAGACACCAAAATATGATGACAGTCAACTGGTATCAAAAACCCACTGCATCCGGTCGTCTGATTAATTTCCATTCAAAACATCCCAGAAGAATTATAATAAACACAGCAAGTAATTTCATCAGACGAGTACTCACCATTAGTGACGATAGGTATCATGAAGAAAATTTACGGAAAATAAAAGAAATCTTAGACATGAACGATTTTCCGAAAACAATTATAAACAATTTAACATATAAAAAGAAGGACACAACAATAAGAAGAGAGACTAATACAAAGTATTATAAAGGACTAACATATATAAAAGGTTTTTCTGAAAGGTTAAAAAACTCAGATCTATATGACATTGAAAAATATCAACTGGCATTTAAGACGAATAATACTATGCAGAGCCTATATAGTAACACAAAGACTAAATTAAAGAAAGAGGACAAATGCAACGTTATATATAGTATTAACTGCAACGGTGACGGCTCAGGCACATGCAATAAGAAATACGTAGGAACAACTAAAAATAAACTGAAGACCAGACTAACATCTCATAAATCAGATATAAGAATGAAAAACAAACCCATGGAACAAAAAACTGCACTTGCGGCCCACTGTGCAAAGGAAAATCATGTGCCAAATTTTGAGAATGTAAAAATATTACAACAAGAAAACCATTATTCCAGGAGATTTACTTTAGAGATGTTACACATAATTGACGTTCCTGCAGAGAAAAGACTTAACTATAAACAAGACACAGAGAAATGCGCTCAAATTTACAGAAGTGTGTTAAACAAACACAAAAAACAACATAAACAAATCAGTTTTCGCAGCTAAGGACTACAGACGATCGACATATTGAAAATATGTTAATTCAATATAATTTTATTTAATTTTTAATTTACATGTATGTAATTGTAAATTTATTAGAAATAGTCAAAAATTAATTTTAATGTTTATCATATATTGTTTTGTACCCAACAGTGTTCCCCTGAAGATGAATAGCGAAGCTATTCGAAATATTGGGAAAAATAACATTAAATAAAGATTAAATAATCAAAAAATATTTAGTGTTTATTGATTTTTTTAAAAAACCTGACCTATAGCCGAACGATAAGACAAGAAGATTATTATAATACAACAGGTCAACGATTAAACTAAATATATATACATATGAACACGGAAGGCACACCGAATATCATCAACATGACTTTATATCGTAAAATAAAAATAAAGTATAACAAAAACACCATCAACACTGTTAGAAAGTACACCAAAAACAACAAAACGTTAGCAAAACTAAAATCATCGACATCTTTCTTGTTAAAATGCAAACATTCAGGTATTATACCAAATTTTATAAATAACATCACCAAAAATGTTTACACAATATACATGGTAAATAATAAAATACATCCAAACGTACATAGAATATTAGTTAAAATTATCTACAATTTTCATATAAAATTATTAAATTTATTAATACAACAAAAACACCAATTACTTAATATACATAAGAAACAGAAAAACATCTTAACTGCGAAAGTTGATTCCCTACTGGACGAAGAGGACAGGACATTATTCTTTGAAAGTGAAAATATTTTATATGACAAGCTAAATAGGACACAAAAAACTATACACATAAATAAATTTAATATTTTGAAAAATAAAGCTTTTTCAAAACTAAATATAACAAAGCAGAACGAATGGTTTATCAACAACACAGAAAAACAAGTACCAACAAATATACAGTGGCTACTCTCTTTAGGTCCCAAGTTTGCACTTCCAAGTACAAAGAGTACATTCCCGCTTTTTAAATGTATAGCTGAGGGAGAGGATTGCATACAAACAATAAGCGACAGAGAAAAACAAGAGAACGGTAGAATTAAATTAACATCGCTTATAGACGATCATTTGAACAGAATAAAAACAAACCAAAGAGATAAATATATATTGAATACAGTGGGTCAGACGCGTCAATTTTTAAAGGAAAATGAAGATTTGTTAGTATTAAATTCTGACAAAGGAAACAAAACTGTAGTAATGACAAGAAATGATTATAAAGAAAAAATGACTCGAATTTTAAATGACATGTGTACTTATAGACGTCTAAAAAGAGATCCAACATCAACATTACAGACAAAAAATAATACTTTAGTAGACAAATTATATAATTTAAATATCATAACATCTACGGAGAAAAATAAATTAAAAACAAGTACGTCTATAGCACCCAGAATATATGGGTTACCGAAAGTACACAAAATAGGAATGCCTTTAAGACCAATTTGTTCGTCACAAAATGCACCATCATATGAACTTTGCAAATATTTAGTTCATATTTTAAAAAATTTAACCAGAAACTCAACTTACAATGTAAGAGACGCAGTAGAATTTAAATCAAAAGTAAATAATAAGAGATTAGACAATAATGAAATTATGGTATCATATGACGTAGTATCGCTATTTCCGAGCATACCTATAAATTTAGCACTACAAATAATAGAATATAAGTGGGACATATTACAACAACACACAAAAATACCAAAATACCTTTTCATGGAGTTACTAAAGTTTTGCATCAAAGACAGCCGTTATTTTAAATATGAGGAACGAATTTACGGACAATGTAAGGGAATGCCGATGGGATCACCAGTATCACCAGTTGTTTCCGATATTGTTATGGAGGAGTTACTGGATCAATCCCTTACAAAATTAAAAATAAAACCCAGATTATTAACAAAATACGTAGATGACATATTTGCTATCATAAATAAGGATACGGCAGATGAAGTTCTAAATGTTTTAAATACGTTTAACCCACAAATACAATTTACAGTGGAAACGGAAAAAGATAGTAAATTACCATATTTAGATGCAATTGTTAGTAGACACCAAAATATGATGACAGTCAACTGGTATCAAAAACCCACTGCATCCGGTCGTCTGATTAATTTCCATTCAAAACATCCCAGAAGAATTATAATAAACACAGCAAGTAATTTCATCAGACGAGTACTCACCATTAGTGACGATAGGTATCATGAAGAAAATTTACGGAAAATAAAAGAAATCTTAGACATGAACGATTTTCCGAAAACAATTATAAACAATTTAACATATAAAAAGAAGGACACAACAATAAGAAGAGAGACTAATACAAAGTATTATAAAGGACTAACATATATAAAAGGTTTTTCTGAAAGGTTAAAAAACTCAGATCTATATGACATTGAAAAATATCAACTGGCATTTAAGACGAATAATACTATGCAGAGCCTATATAGTAACACAAAGACTAAATTAAAGAAAGAGGACAAATGCAACGTTATATATAGTATTAACTGCAACGGTGACGGCTCAGGCACATGCAATAAGAAATACGTAGGAACAACTAAAAATAAACTGAAGACCAGACTAACATCTCATAAATCAGATATAAGAATGAAAAACAAACCCATGGAACAAAAAACTGCACTTGCGGCCCACTGTGCAAAGGAAAATCATGTGCCAAATTTTGAGAATGTAAAAATATTACAACAAGAAAACCATTATTCCAGGAGATTTACTTTAGAGATGTTACACATAATTGACGTTCCTGCAGAGAAAAGACTTAACTATAAACAAGACACAGAGAAATGCGCTCAAATTTACAGAAGTGTGTTAAACAAACACAAAAAACAACATAAACAAATCAGTTTTCGCAGCTAAGGACTACAGACGATCGACATATTGAAAATATGTTAATTCAATATAATTTTATTTAATTTTTAATTTACATGTATGTAATTGTAAATTTATTAGAAATAGTCAAAAATTAATTTTAATGTTTATCATATATTGTTTTGTACCCAACAGTGTTCCCCTGAAGATGAATAGCGAAGCTATTCGAAATATTGGGAAAAATAACATTAAATAAAGATTAAATAATCAAAAAATATTTAGTGTTTATTGATTTTTTTAAAAAACCTGACCTATAGCCGAACGATAAGACAAGAAGATTATTATAATACAACAGGTCAACGATTAAACTAAATATATATACATATTAGTTTTTTTTTATGTTCTATTCACAAAGATTTGTTGCCCTTTGTAGAATAGAACATACATTTCCTTGCCTTTTTTACAAGCAACAGACTTGGGGCTATTATTACAACTTCATGTTGATTAAAATTGCGATTTTAAAGGGCGTATAAAAAGCTGGTCCTTAAGTCACTTATATTAATATCATTTCTACAAAAGAATGCAACATTTTCCACACTTTTTTACAGAAAATGGATGTTGGAAATCAATCCAACATCATTTACGAAAAATAATTTTTGTTTTAAAACACTTCCGAACGGCCAATTTTGGGGAAATTAATTAAAAAATTTTACATGTTTTTCAGAAAAGAAAACGCCGTTAATAAAACAGGTAGCATGAACCTGCCCTCAACTTATAAATGTCTATAGTTTAAAGTAAAGCTGCAAAAATTAAAAAATCGTACTTTTAAATAACATCAAGTTGTACTAACGGCCCTTCTAAAACACACTGACAGAATTAACACGATCAGAGAATTTTTTTTTTCTTTAAGATATTTTGCCCTCTCAAAGTAAATGAAATCACATGTTTATTTGTTAATTAATATTTATTAAATGCAGCGGAAGTTTTGTATAAGTAAAGCGGCCTGGATTTTTGTTTTGCTTCCACTTCTTCTTGTTGCGACTGTCAATTCTCATATCCGCAGCAGTTTACCAAATCAATTTCCTTTTACAGTTCATTTGAAATTTATTGGGAGTGAAAGACTTGATTAGACATTCATGTGTGTTTTTCTTCCGTTTTGCTTAATGCCAGAGATGAGGCCATAAATAAACGTTTTCACCAAATTCTAATAAAAATAATGTTGGAATCGAATTATGAGCAAAAAAAAAAAAAAAAAAATTTTTTGTTTGTTTATCAAAGCAGGTAGTAAATGGAAGCTTTGTGGAAGCAAGTTGTGGCTACAAGTCGGTGTGAATTGTTATATAAAAAAAAAAAGTTACAATCTCTATACAATTTATAATGGGTGTTTTTTTTTTAGAGAGGGTAAAACAAGTTTAAATCACAATAAAACAAGAAAATATATATTCAATATCAACGACACGGGCTCTATTTGAAAGACAATTTTATGAAATTAATGTTTCGATACGATTTCTGTCATTTGGCCGCCACAACTGGCATGAAGAAGGCACGATTTGGGACACCAATTTTCAATAACATTTCCCAGCAATTGTGGTCGTATTTCGCCGATAACTCTTCGAATGCTGATTCACCTGGAAATCAGTTCAATTATATCGTCGAAAGACAATAATCCAATGGGGTTAAATCACACGATCTTGGTGGCCAATTAATTGGGCCACTACGTGAAATTATTTTTTCTTCAAAAGTTTCTCTGAGTAAATCAATTCGAGCGCCCGCTGTGTGGCATGTGGCTGCGTCCTATTGGAACCACATATCAGCACGATAAATTCCACGTAATTGAGTTACGAAAAAATTTCGAATCAAAATTCCCATATCGTTCATCATTGACTGTAACATTCTGACCATCGTCGTTTTTGAAGACATATGGGCCGGTCAGTGACTCTGCCAGCCCTAAAAGCGCACCAAACAGTAATTTTCTGTGGATGGAAATGGTGTTTCGTCAAAAACTTGTGGACTCTACTCACTCCAAATGCCACAATTCTGCTTATTTACGTACCCATTCAACCGGAAATGGGTTTCACCGGAAAGTAAAATTTTGAATGGATGAGTTCGACAAATAGAATATAATTATTTCGAATCAAAATTTCAACAATTTTCACGCGTTGCTCTGTTG
Organism: Linnaemya vulpina; assembly: GCA_963675445.1. NCBI lineage: Eukaryota > Metazoa > Arthropoda > Insecta > Diptera > Tachinidae > Linnaemya > Linnaemya vulpina. The sequence continues at coordinate 67,783,693 of OY776280.1, read as the reverse complement.
TAAGTCGATTCATAATGAAATTTTAAAGTGAATTAAATAAAAAGCAACCATCAGCTGTTAAATGAGTACTCAAATAAAGCAGTGATGCCAACTCAAAGTTGTGACACTCTAAAAGAAGCGTATTTCGTATAATTCTTTCTTCTTTCAAAATCTAAAAATAGTCTGATATTATTAAAAAATGATATCCTTCAAAATTTCATTATCTTTTAACAACATTGAATGATATTATAAAAAAAAAATATTTAAAAAATGTACGCTCTTTGATTGAATCTATTTTGAAAATTTCAAAACTTATAGATATTAAATTTTTCCAAACAAATCGAATTTGTTTTTTATAATTTTTAACCCCAAATCAAAGAAATTATAAATGAAATTTCAAGAAATTTTGATTGACTTAAAAATAATTTTTGCTAATCAGATGGTTTTGAGATATTGAATAAATAAAGTGAACAAAATCTACAAAATTGTGAAATTTTGAATTTTGGCAAAAGAAATTTCTTTTTAATATTTTTCAATACAACGAAAGAGAGCCTCTTATTGGATTTCATTAATCACACAGGCCGTATCAAACTCTTTGTTGATTTGTTATGGAACCACCCATATGTATATTCGATTTAGTGGCTCTTTTTGTAAAATGAAACGAAAATTTGATTTTTGAATTTTATTACAAAAAAGGAAATTTCTTATTGAAAAAATCGACTTTTTAAAAATTTTCTTGAAATTGGTAAAATTTTTGGCAGAAGCTTCCTTTTGGCCAAAAGAATTCAAAATAAATCATTTTTAAAGTCGGGGAAGCACAATTTTTAATTTATGAAAGAAAAGTTGAAATTTAAAATATCGTAAGGGGTACCTATTTGTTCAAAAAATGTTTAAAAATTAAAAAAAAATTTTTCGAAATGGTAAAATTTTTGGTAGAACCCTCCTTTTCGAGAAAGTTTTTTTTTGCTGCGAATTAGTAAATCTCAATTTGTTCTTGTATTGAAGCCGACTTACAAAACGTTAAAATGTTTTGTATTCGAAGAAAGTACAGGCTTTCATAATGTCTCAGCACGACACATTTACAATAGTTGCGTTCGTGAACTCAAAGATGTGAGTGAACGGAATCCAGTAAATAACACAACGAATTTGATCAAGTGAGTAATTCATTGACGGAGTTTTAGATCACAACGTTATCTGGGGACTTAATAACAACTTTGCCTCCCCGAATGACAAAAGAGGCTGCTGTTGGTTCAAGTAGTAGAATATGAGACTACGATGTTTTAGATCTCAAGTTCGACTCCGCATTCAGTCAAGTGAATATGTTGTAGGATTTTTCTGACTTGGATTAGTGCAGGATTGTGTTAATTGTTATCGATTTGTCCCAACGGCAGCCAATAACGCCGTCATGTACGAAAGAGCAGAAGACAGCACCCTCCTCCGTTGGTACCTGCAGCAAAAATATTCAACGGCGAAGTAAAAAAACCAAAATTACAAAGAAATTCCCTATCCTTTAATTTGTCTTCATCTGTCCTCTTAATACTACACCCTCCTTTTCCCAGTTCCAGCGCAATACTCTGCATATGTAGGGGTCGTTCCCTGAGTGTTGGTCCTACTCATAAAAAAAATTGCTACTTTTTATTAGGGAAACGTTTGTCAATAAAACGAAAACTAAAAATAAAATAAAAAGTAAATAAAATATTCAAGTTGGTGATGGAATTTGTAAAAGCAATGAAGACCCTAATTTTGTATTTACAAAATATGAAATTTATTTGTTGGGTGGTTAAGCAATGTCTATATGCATTTCATTGGCGCTTCTTACCAAATCGTCAGTAGACTTCAACCAGAGTTTTGCAAAGTTTCAAACCTCTCAACTTATTAAAAGAATTCCAAAAACCATCTGAGAATTACGTTAAATAAATTAACTATAAAAATTCACAAACGATTTCAAAAAATCACATTATAATAAGTGTAGCAGGCTATGAAACTTATAATGGGTGATTTTATAAGAACTATCGGAAATTAAAAAAAAAGAAAACACACAAAATTCAGAAAAATGCATGAAATATTTATTTGGATTGATAGTTGGGTCGATATAATTTAATGTTTGAAGATTATTTATGGTCCATCCGCTTAGTCCAATTTTGGCATACTCTTTCCAACATTTCGGCCGGTATCTCACGAATAATGTTGGCAATGTTGGCTTCCAGTGCGTAAATCGAAGCGGGCTTGTCGCTATAGACATTAGCCTTAACATAGCCCCACAAAAAATAGTCTAGAGGCGTTAAATCGCACGATCTGGGCGGCCAATTGACTGGTCCCAAGCGTGAAATAAACTGTTCACCGAACTCGCCTCTCAATTGGTCCATTGTTTCGCGTGCTGTGTGGCATATGGCACAGTCTTGTTGAAACCACATGTCATGCAAGTCAAGCTCTTCTATTTTGGGCAAAAAAAATTTGTTATCATCGCACGGTAGCGCTCACCATTCACAGTAACGTTGTGATTCGCATCATCTTTGAAGAAATACGGCCCAATGATGCCGCCAGCCCATAATCCGCACCAAACGGTTGTTTTTTGTGGATGCATTGGTAGCTCTTGCAATGCTTCTGGCTGCTCTTCACTCCAAATACGGCAGTTTTGCTTGTTCACGTATCCATTCAACCAGAAATGAGCCTCGTCGCTGAACACAATTCTTCGATAAAAAAGTGGATCTTCATTTAACTTTTCAAGAGCCCATTCACCAAATATTTGGCGTTGTGGTAGGTCGTTTGGCTTCAATTCTTGCACCAGCTGTATCTTATAAAGCTTCACACCCAAATCCTTCCGCAAAATTTTCCACGTAGTGGAGTAACAGAGGCCCAATTGCTGCGAACGGCGCCGAATCGATAATTCACGGTCATCACCAACACTGGCCGATACGGCTGCGATATTTTCTTCAGTTCGCACTCTACGTAAGCGTGTTGGTGGTTTAATGTCCAACAATGTAAATTGGTGCGAAATTTTTTTACAATAGCCCGAATAGAAGCCTCAGTAGATCGATTAAACTGACCATAAAATGGAAGAAGCGCGCGATGAACTTTCTTAACAGAGCACCCATTTTGGTAATAAAATTCAATAATTTGCAAGCGTTGTTCGTTTGTAAGACGATTCATGATTAAATTATAGACCAAACTGAAGATGTTTGACAGTGACACAAGATACAAAACGTGCGCGAGCTGTCAAAACTAGTGTTGCCAAAAAGATAATAGCAAAAAAATCACTCGTTACAAACCAAAACCAACAAACAACTTTTATTCGATATGACTCTATTTTATTTTTCTATACCTATACCTTTTTTAGAAATCCCTTGGATAACAATGAAAGTATCTATAAGGCAAAATGAAAAATAAAATCTCAATTGAATTGTTAATAAACTAATTTTTTGACATATTGTCATTATACTATTATAATATGAAATTTATTTACAAAACCAAAATTTCAAATATTTTTACTTTCTTTTACTCCGATTTAAATTTGTTATTCATAAAAATTTCCATAATCTTTTTATTTCACACGATCACTCGGTAACAAAAATCATTCATCTCTTCTCAACTTGTTACTTGTCTGCATCCTGTTTTCATATATAAAAATTATATTTTTTAAATGCTGTTAAGTACTCGAAAATCCCTAGTAAGACAATAAATTATTAGTGATATTATTTCACCCTTTTAAGTGTGTCGAATTTCAACAAAAACTGAGATGTTCATATTGAAAAGATCAGTGTCAGAAATTAGATCAATTTACGAGTAGTACTGCAGGACAGCATCATAAGCTCTGACCTTTCGCTTTTGACATATTTTGATGCAGAGATCAAGGGTCACAGCATCCTTCCCTAACACAAAAATAAACCACATTAAATTGTCTGGTTTTACCTCAATTTATCGTATAATTATAAAAATATTTTTATTTTTAGCATGAAATGCTGAAATTCTGGTTTTTTTTTTCCAAAGATAAAAGGACATCCATCCCAATGCTGCAGACACGACAGCAAAACAAACACACACAATCAGCGTTCCTATACAATCTCAGATGCTGGTTAGCATCCTCATTTCATGTACACGCCATTTACCCATACATTTGCACAGCATCACATGCTGTAGGGTAATTTTAGTTGTTGATTGTATCTGCAGCGTAGTTTGTATTTATTTTATTTTCAATAGTTAAATGAGCAAATGGGTTTAGTTTATCTTAAAAGTAAATGATTTAAGGACCTTTAGCTTCATAATTAATTAATTTTATATTGAAAGTGAAAAGTGTCAGAAGGGACACAATTCAATGTTACATTTTATTACGGCGTGTGCACTGTGGGACTATAAAGTTTGCATTTTTAACCCTGGATGGTTACCGTTAATTTAGTCTCTATAATATAAGTCCTTTAGGTTTATAATTAATTAATTTCATATTGAAAGTGAAAAGTCTTAGAAGGGACAAAATTAACTGTGGATGGTTACTATTCATTTAGTTTCTATAATATAATCTCCTTATTCAGAACAAATATGAGGCTTAAAAGAGTGTAATAGAGCAAATTTCATATGAAATTTTGTCTTTTATAATATAAGTCCTTTAGCTTTATAATTAATTAATTTTATATTGAAAGTGAAAAGTCTCAGAAGGGACAAAATTAAACCTGGATGGTTACTGTTCATTTAGTCTTTATAATACAAGTATTTTATAATATAATTACTGCATTTAGTCTCTATAATATAATCCCCTTATTCAGATAAATTATGAGAGGCTTATAACAGTGTAATAGATCAAATTTCATATGACACTTTGTTTTATTACGCTGTTATTAGACTATCATAATTTTTATGATTAAAGGCGTAAGTCTTTTATAATATAAGTCCTTTAGCATTATAATTAATTAATTTTATATTAAAAGTGAAAACTGTCAGAAGGGATAAAATTCAATGTTACATTTTATTAGCACATACGACATGTGCACTGTGGAGCTATTAAGTTTGCATGTTTAACCCTGGATGGTTACTGTTCATTTAGTCTCTATAATATAATCTCCTTATTCAGAAAAATTATGAGAGGCTTATAAGAGTGCAATAGAGCAAATTTCATATGACACTTTGTTTTATTACGCTGTTATTAGACTATCATAATTTTTATGATTAAGGGCGTAAGTCTTTTATAATATAAGTCCTTTAGCATGATAATTAATTAATTTTATATTAAAAGTGCAAATTGTCAGAAGGGACAAAATTCAATGTTACACTTTATTAGCACATACGACATGCACACTGTGGGGCTATAATGTTTGCATGTTTAACCCTGGATGCATACTGTTCATTTACATTTTATTTATAATAAAGGGTTTTTATGTTTGCTTAAATTCGTATTGAATTGTAAGAGAAATAAAAAATATGGTATGCTGTATATTTTTAACTACCCGCTACGAAAATGAAGAACTCTCAAAAATCGGGAAGTTATTGGTTCTACCCCGCTTTGAAAAAATCGAGTTCTCAGTAGATATGGACATAAGAAGCTTCCACGACTTATTCTGAGAACACTTCACTATATCTGTATACATGTATGTGTGTGAAAGTATTTAACCCGCTTAAAACTGTGGAACGGCTTGAGCGACTTCAATCAAACTTCACTTCTAAAAGGATCTACTGATCTTCGATTTCCTATGAATTTTAAATTTAAAAAAAGTTAAAAAAACGTGTTTTAAGTGGATTTTTTTTTTTAATAACTTTTATAACAGCCGATAGATTCCAGAAACGAATCAACTCTCAAGATTAAAAAACCATGTCGGTCACTGCAAATCGGGGCTTAATCAGTTAATCCGTTCGTATGATATCCTGAAGAAAAAAATCTAAAAACGTGATTTTTTTCAAAAATTAGTGTTCTCGATTAGTTAATAGTAATCGAAAACTGGATCAATCAGCGCGTTTCACGTGGAGATCGGTTGATAATAGCGTTTCAGTTCGAACACCAGTGCCTCGTTTCTGTAACTGAAGTGAGAACTGCTCGCATCGAAAAAATTGTCGTCAAACACAGGCTGAGTCAGAATATATTTCTTAAAGAATTTATAATGTTGTTAGGTGTTTACAATAATCAACATAATATTCTATGGATAACCCTACAATAAAGGGGATGAAAACCATAATTATTAAGTTTTTCGATGCGAGAATTTCTCACTTCAGTTAGAGAAACGAGGTTACAATATCTTTGAGGCTAAAATTATCGATAGGTTTCAGGGACGGCCTTAAGGGTTAACCGTTTTCCATATTTCTTTTTCATACCTGAATACTTGACTAAAAGTATTTTTGTTGGATTTTTAAGCTTTAACAATTGTTTCATTAGAATTGTTAGTAAAAATTGTCCGTAAATTCAAGGAAGAGTAATCTCAATGTACAAAAATGATGAGCAACCATCCAGGGTTAATGTGGATATTGAAATTAGTTCCTTAGAGTCCAGTAAAAACTCTAAGCAGTTTATTCTTTAAAATAAAAATAAAATATTTAATATCAACTCTGTTTATTTGAGGCCAACAAACAGCTGGACTAATTTTTAATAAACGAAAGCCATAGAATTTCTTAACAATTAACATGCAGGTTGTCTAATCAATTTAATCACAATAAATTAAATCTCTTACAATTTTAGCATATTCCTCTACATTTTGTAGTACTTTTTGCGTAAACTCTACTGGAGCTATTTTTTTTTAATATAAATAAAATTAAAAAATGTTTATTGCACTTTAAAAAAGGAATTATTTTATGTTTTACAGATTAATGTTATAAAATTATGTTAATACTTAACGAGAGCCAACAAATGCTTCAAGAACGCATTGCCAGATGTTTCCAATATAAAACTTGGCAGCACTCAACTTAGCACTGACAAAAATAGGCAAATACAAGACTGTATATAATAAAACCTACTTAAAACCAATTAACAGTTTTAACAGTTGGTTTCAACGTAAAGACCAGGGGGCAAATTACGGCATTCGATTACGAACGAAATTGTGTATGAATTTTATTTAAATTTCGATCGTTATCGAATGCGGTAATTTGAATATAGAATTTATTAAAACCATGTCAGTGTGAAAACACTATAACGAAAACGATTGCCTACAAAACTTGGCAGCATTGTCGCCACAAAAATAATATGTTCAGCACTTTTGCTTCTTTTGTTATTGTCTTAATATTTTTCTTATTGTTGAAAAATAAACAGTGGCACTGGCGGATTTATTTTCTGAGTAGGACCAGCACTCAGGGGACGACCTCTACATATGCAGTGCATTGCAGTGGAACGGGGGAACGAGGGGATAGAGTTAAGAGCACCAATCAAGACAGATCGGAAAATAGAAAAATGTCGTTGTAGCCATTTTTACCTTTTTGCTGCAGGTACCGGCGAAGTAGGGTTTTCGTATGTAGCGACACATTTTCTACGGTCCTACAAAATTAGTTGTAAACATTTTTGCCCTCTTATCGTGAATTTATAAAAATTTTCCTGATTCCTCTTAAAATGTTGCCTATTTTCTGTTACCTTTTCTATATTTTATTTGCTTTTTGTTTTATAAATAAAATTATGTTTTGTTTTAATTGAACTATTTTTTATAAATATTTATTTCCATATAATAAATAATTTATGTGTTCATTCACAGTAAAAACTTGTTAACATTGTGAATGTCACTAAGCTTATTGTGAACTTCTTTTACAATGAACTATTTTTGCTGATTCCATGCAGTTCGTTATAACCGAGTTTTACTGTAATGCATTTCAATATACATAATTTCTAGGCAAAATGTTTATTGCGAAACACTTATTAACTATTTTCAGACCTGATTTTATCGATTAATAATAAGGGACACATTTCAATATCACACCATAAAATGACAGCCACAGTGTGTACCCGACATAATAGTTAATAAATTTCGAACTGCTGAAAGTTGTCGTTATCAAAAAGCAATAAAATAATAAAATACAATCGTTGTTCACATACAACATGTTATTTAGTTTGCAAAAAACTTATGCTAAATTATTGAAGTGGAAATCAGTTGTAACAATGAAAACTTCAATTGTTTTTTCAATTTCAATGACAATTTTTACAAACTTGTGTTCTTCTCTCTTTATTTAATTTTCTATTTTGTTTAAGAAAAGGGTAATAAGTATTTAGCGAGAATAATTTACGATCGTGTATACAAAAATAAACCGGATTTATACTAAAACCGGACACAGATGTCGTACGTAGAAGTTAAACTGGTTCTTCTTTCGACACTGAAAATATGAAAATATTAAAGAACTTTCTGTAGAAGGAAGATACGAGCAAACCAATGCCTGATTAAAAGGTTATTAAATGCGACCCAAAAGTTTAAATAAAGCACACGCATTTGTGAAATGTTCTTAAACACGCGGCTGCCCTTGTCTTTACGAACATTTCGAAACTTTTCATTTAAATACTTTATGAATACACGAGCAGATTTTTAGTCATGGATTTGCAGTAGACAAGGAAATTATGAATATGAAATGTCATCGAACATTAAACGAAATAAATTGTTTTTTTTTAATGTTAACTAATTTTTAAATGAATATTTCTTTATGTAACACAAGAGGGCTTGTAATAACTTAGAAAAGTTGTAAGACTCTATAACAGTTAATGTTATATAGTCGTATGCATTATCTAGTCGTATAATCATACATCATTTGCTAACTTCAAGAGTTCAGTTGCTTCGTTTTTAGTTACGAGTACAATATTTCCTTGTACGCCTGTGAACAAACTACTTTATGCTGTTGTATTTTTAAACGACAGATATTTAAAATGTCAAATTAATCGTACCTGCAAGCAAATATAAAAATTCTAGTTTAATAAATATTTATTAAATTTCCATGAGTAATTTTTTATATTAAATATTATTAACAACAAACATATTCTACTGTAATGGGTGTTCGTTATAGATGGACACAAGTTTAAATCACAATAAAACCAGGATATATAATTTTAATATCAATGAAACGGGCTTTATTTGAAAGAAAACTTTATGAAATTAATGTTTCGATAAGATTTCTGCCTTGTAGCCGCCACGGCTGGCGTGTAGAAGGAGCAATCTGGAACACCCATTTTCAACAACTTTTCACAGCATTTGCAGCCTTATTTCGCCGCTTTCGCTGATTTCCAGGTGTTCAATTGTATCGACGAAAGAAAATAATCTGATGGGGTTAAATCATAGGATCTCGGTGGCCAATTATTTGGGCCAGTACGTGAAATTGTTTTCATCAAAAGTTTCTTGGAGTAAATCAATTGTAGCGTCAGCTGTGTGGCATGTGGCTCCGTCCTGTTGGAAGCACATGTCAGCAGGACTAATGCCACTTAATTGAGGTACGAAAAACTTTCGAATCATGTTCCCATACCGTTCACCAATGACTGTAACCTTCGGACCATCATCGTTTTTGAAAACATATGGACCGGTCAGGGACTCCGCCAGCCCATAAAGCCTACTGAATAGTAATTTTCAGCAAAAGCTTGTGTATTCTACTCACTCTAAATGCGAAAATTCTGCTTATTTACCGACCCATTCAACCAGATATGGGTCTCAGCGGGAAATAAAATTTTGAATGGATGCGTTTGACAAACAAAAGAATTATTTCGGTTCAAAATTTCAACAATTTTTACGCGTTGCTCTGGTGGAAGTCGATTCATAAATTAATCTCAAAGCGGACTAAACAAAAAGCAACTATCAGCTAAAATAAAGCAGTGATGCCAACTGCCAAAGTTGTGGCACTCTAAAAAAAAAACACGCGTTACAAGACATTAAAGCGAGCTTGTGAACTGATCAATTGTATAGTTTTTGCTAGAGTTTCAAATGTTTTTCAATTAGTTGCATTGATATCACACATCTGTTACAATTTTACAAATAAAATAATAACAACAGATTATACAATTTTGTAAAAGTGTTGTTGTTTCAAAATTATTTTTATTATTTCATTTTTAACTTGCAATTTCGGGAAATGAGCCTTTTATCTGCATATATTCTACCTGTTAAATTAATTTATAAAAATATATATATATATTTTAAATATATATATTGTTAAATAATAGAAAATAATTTTCTATTAAAGGTGAAACCCTATTTACAGTAGAACTCGCTTATAACGAACTCGGTTATAAAGCATTCCCCTTTGTAACAAACTACTTCCGAAGACACACTGTTTTTGTTGCTGTTTCCATACAGAAGAAATTCTTCGTGATAGTGAATTCACTTATAAGGAATCCTTAATTGTAGCAAAATATTTTCTACGGTCCCACAAAATTAATTGTAAACATTTTTACCCTCTTAGTGTGAATTTACAAAATTTTTTTTGATTCCTCTTAAAATGTTGCCTATTTTCTGTTCCTTTTTCTATATTTTATTTGCTTTTTGTTTTAAAAATATAATTGTATTTTGCTTTAATTGAACGATTTCTTATAAATTTTTATTTCCACATAATAAATAATATATGTGTTCATTCACAGTAAAAACTTGTTATCATTGTGAGTGTCACTACGCTTATTGTGAATTTCTGTTATAATGATTTATTTTTGCTAGTCCCATGGAGTTCGTTATAATAGAGTTGTACTGTAATTCAATTCAATATAACTTTTAATCAAAATATGTTTATGGCGTAAAACTTATTAACTATTTTCCGACCGACTTCTGAAAATATAATCAATTGTTTTTAATATTCTCCTGTTCCTCAATCAATTTGGATTTTAAAATATGTTTTGTTGCCCAGTGTGAAAATTGTGTACTTTTTATAACCTTCACCAAAAATCGTAAAGGGTGTTAACAGAGTCCGTCACTCCGTGTGAAATTTTCACGAATGTCTTTATATTCTGAATTCTTATGAATAGGGAAGGTAGAATAAGCGATGTTCCATCTGTCCGTCCGTCTATACAAGAAGGCGAAGCCAAAAGAAAACCTAAAGACTTCAGTTCTGGCTTAATGTACTAGAAATAGGTCCAAAATAGATTGTTATTAAAAATCAGCCAGTTCTAAAATTCTGTTGCAGAGCTGGGAAATGTTGAAGTATCTTTAGTATGCGAAAAAAAAATAATTTTTGATTTATTTTTTGTCAAGAATAGTGAAATTGTTATTAAAATAATAACGAAGGCGGTTCCAGGGTTGGAAAATTGAATCCGTTTTTGGTACATAAGTAAAGGGAAATGTTTTGTTTTTTTTTATTATAAATTAAACATGCATATTTAGCATTTTTGGAAGGGCTTCTTTGGAAGTAGAAAAGACACCTCCAGAGCTGGAAAATTTAAATTTTGTTTTCAAATATCAAAACTATTTCTTTTCTTTGCTAATCAAACATATTTTATTTATAAAAAGAAATAAATTAATATTGAAAATTAGAGAGATAAAAAAGATGGTCCCAGGGCTGGAAACTAAAACTGCTAACTAACAAACTAATTGAACATGTCAGCATGTGTTTCGTTGGTCGAATTTTTTGCTGTTATCAATGCATTCGGGATGATGACGAGCTTTGCAAACGAATCTTTAATCCATTTGAGTGATTTATTGATTTCATTATAAGTGGAATACAACATCGTTCAAATATCCCTCACGGTTTCACCCGATACTGCGCATTCGAATGGCAAATATTTGATGACTCTGGGCCATAGATCGGGTTGAATTTCATCGATGATATGGATTATGTTGGCTTTGAGAATCAATTTAGTTTGTGGCTTATTCACATAAACCTGCTAGTTAAGAAACGCTGTATAGCACGTAGCGCCCTTCAAGAGGACATGTCCTATAGCGCTCATCGTTGACAGTAATGGCATGGCCAATGTCGTTCTCAAAGAAATATTCGTCGAAATACTCAGCAAACTGTGACTTAAAATAATTTAGAAGAAAAAAAATTTTGCTTAAGAAATATGGAACAAAAAATTCCGAAAATAGGACATGAAGAAAATAATCCAACGGCAACACAGCGACTTAGGAGAAGCGTGCCGCCATCGGATTGATACAGTTCTCGTATCTCTTTTTCATAATGAAATTGTTACAACTAGAAACTGTTATCATATTAAATAAGTTGTAATAAACATGAGAACTGATGATGAAAGTGTAGCGGCTTGCGAAAACAGCTGTTCTGCTGTGCTACTAAAACAAAATTTGTTCTTGATATTTTACTTGTATAATAATCCCTGTATAATAAACCTGCTGACAAACTATATTCGTTTTAATTTTCAATTAGAAGTCACATGTTTTTGTTCACTGGGTTATTCGATTCAAATGTGTGTGTCATGCACATCCGTAAGATACACACACGCTTTTTGGAAACAAATGGAAGAAATCAACCGCAGACCTAAGCCTTGAGCTAAGCAAATATTTGCGGTTACCGAAGGATACTTTTATCCCAAATGTGCGTAAATTCAAGAAGGCAATTGGCATCTTCTGCGTCTGCCGGCCACAAGTGCAAAAATTGGTTTGAGAAACACACACATCCACATATCCTTTGGCATTATTCTAAAATGCAAATATACATAAGCCAGAGTATATATTTACACAACTAGTCGTGTATTATATACTACGACTAACCAAAACTTAGATGTCGTAAAAGACGTGTGTGTTTGATTAATGGGTGGGCGCTCATGAATCTCTGCTGGTAGATACTCAGAAAAAACTCTACTCAGATAATGATTTGAGTTGTAAGTTGTTGCAGTTGGACTCTGGCGACTGGTTCGCTTCGTTTCAGAAGTTTTGCGAATAAGGGAAAACCGAATAAGTCCATGGGAATCAACCAGATGTTATTCGGAATAGGAACATTTGAAAATATTAAATTAAAAATATATATATTATTATGAAATTGTGGACCTTCCGCAGCTTCATTTATCCGCTGGTACACAAGTTCATTCATTCTGATATAATCTTATCTCATTCATTACCAAAAGGAATTGCTTAGATAAGTGAGCACAAAACTGGATCCTGATAATGCCAGATATTCGAGGGTTAACGCGGTCTCAACATCAACCCCCAAGAAAATTGGTAATTTGAACAAGGAATATTGAAATTTTTAAAGATTTGGGAAGCTAGTAGCTTTTTCGTTTTGAAAAAATTTAGTCCTCATCACATCTCCACGTTCTGAGGTTCTAAAAAACGTCCGGACTAAAGCCGTTATTATGTCTGTATGTATGGGCGTGTGGGTGCATGTATAAGCATGTTAACTCTTGAACGGCTTAAGCAATTAAAACTGGTAGCGTTCTAAAGAGCTTCCCCGTGAATTTAATTTTGGAGGTCTTGTTTTCTGAAGTAAGTCACAAGACTGCGCTGCATTAAGTCCCGAGTTCGACTCCGCACTTAGGCAAGAACATGCTTATACATGCACATACACGCCCATACATACAGACATAATGACGGGCTTAGCCTGGGACGCTTTTTAGAACCTCAAAACGTGGAGATCTAATGATATGATCTAAATTAATGCAGGATTGTTTTAATTAATGGCTGGTTGTCTCAATGGCGAAGATAAAGCACTGGTCGCTTAAAATTACCGACAGCGATTGACACCGTCATGTACTAACACAACAGAAGACAGTACCCTGCTTCTCGGTACCTGCAGCAAATATATTCAAAGACGAAGTAAAAACTAGTTGCAACGGCATTCCCTGTCATCCTCTCTTAGCACTATCCCTTTCTTTATCAGTTCCCGTTCGATACACTGCTTATATAGGGGTGGTCTCCTGGTCCTAATCATTAAAAAATATAAGAGAAAAATGCGGAAAAAAGGATTTCAAAGTGTTTTTTTTTTTTAATAACTTTTAAATGGCTTCATTGATCGTTGTCATATTGATCTTGACTTTTAAAAACCACGTCGATCACCGTAAATCGTGTTAAAATCGTTTAAACCGCTCGTGAGAGATATCGTGAACGAAAAAGATTTGTTCTGAAAAATTCCGAGATTATATATCTGGTCTGGTAACTGATAACTATATCAGTCACGGCTATTCACTTGGGAATCGCTGGATTTGTAAGTCAAAATAATAGCGTTGAAGAGCTTAAAATCATGGAATAGCGTTGAAACCGGATAGTTGAAACGATAGTTTTGCGGTTAAAATTAGCGGGTAGTTACAGGGACGGGTTTTGGCTCAACCGCTTTCCATATTTTAAATATGATTTCTGCCATGTCACCGGCTGGTGTGAAGAAGACGCAATCTGGAACACCAATTTTCAACAACTTTTCACAGCATTTGCGGCTGTATTTCACCGATAACTCTTCGAATGTTTATTTCCAGGTGTTCAGTAGTATCGAGGAAAGCAAATAATCCGATGGGGTTAAATTACGCGATCTTGGTGGCCAATTAGTTGGGCCAGTACGTGAAATATTTTTTCATCAAAAGTTTTTTTAAGTAAATCAATTGCAGCGCCCGTTGTGTGACATTTGGCTGACGTTCACCATTGACTGTAACATTCTGGCCATCATCGTTTTTGAAGCCATATGAGCAGGTCAGTGAGTCCGCCAGCCCATAAAGCACACCAAACAATAATTTTTTATGGATGGAAATGGTGTTTCGACAAGACCTTGTGCATTCTACTCACCCCGAATGTGATAATTTTGCTTATTTACGGACCCATTCAACCGGATGAGTTCGATAAATAGAAGAATTATTTTAAATCAAAATATCAACATTTTTGACTCTTTGCTCTGGTGTAAGTCGATTTATAATTAAATTTCAAAGCGAATTAAACAAAAAGCAACCGTCAGCTGTTAAATGGGTGCTCAAATAAAGCAGTGATGCCAACTCGAAGTTGTGACTCTCTAAAAAAACACGCTGTTTAATACATAAAATTCCACTCAAACTTAGTTAAAGTACCAGAATTTTTACTCTGCCATGTTCCACTACTTTAAGGCTCTCACAGCTTATAACTTTAAGCCCACACAATATTTTTTAACTACCCGCCTTGGATCCACTTTGAGAGTGTATATCCACATTAAACTCAACGAAAATGGTGGCACATATTTTTTACTTAAATGGATATAGTAACAAGTTAACGTTTCACTAAAAACCAGGCAGCCGTATGGATGTTCTTTTTATTGCGATTTTTAGACTGCTGAATTCATCGGGCCGTAGTTTTCGTAAACTATTTCTAATGGCGCTTTCTTTTCTGCAAAACATGTTACATTTTTTTCTCTTCTTTTCTAAGAAGTGACACTTTGGAGGAGTTTTAAAATAAGAATTATTCTTCGTTAAGAGTGCTGGATTGATTTGAAATAAATATTTTGTTTTCAAATAACAGAATGTAGCCATTTTGTAATAAAAAGTGTAAAAAATGTTGCACTCTATTCGAGAAAAGAAAACAACATAAGTAAGCGCTGTGCCGACTTTTTATGGACCAACATTAATAACATGGGGTTGGGATAATGTATGTGGTTTGAACAGGAGTTGGACAGCCACAGTTGGACACATGAAACTCAACTTTATTCTCTAGCCTCGATGAAGCACCCTACACCCATACAAACACGTCTTAGCATTTTTATGTAGAAATCAAATCGAAATTATTTCATTCAGTACAAACGAACGCTCTACTGAGTGCTGGATTGATTTGAAATAAATTCTTTGTTTTCAAATGACAGAATGTAGCCATTTTGTATTAAAAAGTGTAAAAAATGTTGCACTCTATTCGAGAAAAGAAAACAACATAAGTAACCGCTGTGCCGACTTTTTATGGACCGACATTAATAAAATGGGGTTGGGATAATATATGTGGTTTCAACAGAAGTTGGACCGCCACAGTTGGACACATGAAACTCAACTTTATTCTCTAGCCTCGATGAAGCACCCTACACCCATACAAACACGTCTTAGCATTTTTATGTAGAAATCAAATCGAAATTATTTCATTCAGTACAAACGAACGCTCTACTGAGTGCTGGATTGATTTGAAATAAATTCTTTGTTTTCAAATGACAGAATGTAGCAATTTTGTATTAAAAAGTGCAAAAAATGTTGCACTCTATTCGAGAAAGGAAAATAAGCGGTGTTGCGACTTTTGGTGGACCCACTGGAGTTGGGATAATACATGTGGTTTCAACAGAAGTTGGACCGCCACAGTTGGACACATGAAACTAAACTTTATTCCCTAGCCTTTGTGAAGCACCCTACACCCATACAAACACGTCTTAGCACTTTTACGTAGAAATCAAATCGAAATTATGTCTTTCAATACAAACGAACGCTCTACTTGTAAATTAACTGCATTATAATATTATGAATACATTAACGCTTCATATTAACGTAATTCCAACTCGGACACACAACAAGACCGTTTTATAGGGGTGATATATATTTTCACTAATTGTATTTGCAACTCGCACAACTCTTCAGCTACTCGAATGTTATTTATATCAATGGAAACGTGCACGAGGCTACAAGCAAATTTATAATAAAAAAGGGTTGAATATTTTCAACCCTTCAAGCCTGATTTGTTTATGTTTGTGTTGTTGCACAGAGCGGTCTATTTTAGCTGACATGCAACCACGTTCCTTGCAGTTTTACAGTCAAGGCAAGGCAAAGGCCATGTTGACCACCATGCATACATACACAATGGATGGATGTTTGTATGTGTTTATGTATGTTTGTTTGTGTGTATATATTCTGTGTCTGTACCAACTGTACAGTGAAAATAGCAAGTATTTTGACCAGTGGGTGAGTGTGGAATACATCGTGCTCATGTTTTTTAATATCAAATTGCAAAATGGCGTAGTGCTGTGAACACTTTTTGCTTTAATTGTCTTCTTCTAGCGGGATTTATTTGTTGTAATAAAAATATATTAACACAAATCCATACTTTTGAGAGCTCTTAAAAAACACGTCAAGCTTGAGAACATGATTATGAATGTTAGAAAAAAGTATTCATAATTCCAATTATTGATATATAAAACAGTCACTTTATTGAATGAATAATAGTGTTGCCAGTTATTCGGGTTTTATTATTTTTCGATTAATATTTAACAATTTTCTTGTTGGATCGGTTAAATAATATTAAACTTGTATTCGTATCGGGTGTTTTTTGTAGAGTGATACAAGTTTAAATCCTAATAAACTATAGTAATATATTTTTGATATCAATGAAACGGTCTTTATTGGATAGAAAATTTTATGACATTAATATTTAAATATGATTTCGGCCATGTGGCCGCCACGGCTGGCGCGTACAAGACGCAATCTGGAACAGCAATTTTCACAAACTTTTGGCAGCATTTGCGGCCGTATCTCTCCGATAACTCTTCGAATGTTGATTCCAGGTGTTCAATTGTTTGTGGTTTATCGACGTACACAAGTGACTTCACATAACTCCAAAGAAAATAATCCAATGGGGTTAAATCACACTATCTTGGGAGCCAATTAATTGGGCCATTTCGTGAAATTATTTTTTCCTCAAAAGTTTTCTTGAGTAAATCAATTGTAGCGCCCGCTGTGGGGCATATAACTCCGTCATGTTGGAATAACGCATTAGCAAGACTAATGCCACGTAATTGAGGTACGAAGGAATTTCGAATCATATTCCCATATCGTTCATCATTGACTGTAACATTCTGACCATCGTCGTTTTTGAAGACATATGGGCCGGTCAGTGACTCTGCCAGCTCATAAAGCGCACCAAACAGTAATTTTCTGTGAATGGAAATGGTGTTTCGACAAAAGCTTGTGGATTCTCCTCACTCCAAATGCCACAATTCTACTTATTTACATGCCCATTCAACCAAAAATAGGCTTTATCGGAAATAAAAATTTCCACAATTTGTAAGCGTTGCTCTGATGTAAGTCGATCTATAATGAAATGTCAAAACAAACTTAACAAAAAGCAACTATCAGCTGTTTAATGGGTGGTCAAATAAAGCAGTGATGCCAACTCAAAGTTGTATCACTCTATTAAAAACACCCCATATATTCCAACGAGTAAAGATTAACCCTGGATGGTTACCGTTCATGTTTTTATTTTGTTCAATTTTGTATTGAATTTTAAGAAAAAAAAAGTTTTTATTATATTTTATTATTTTAATTTCTTTTTTATTTTATTTTATTTAACTGATTTTTTTGTTTAACTAAAAATATTTTTGTTTAAAATTATTCTTAAGAGTACAATTCTTTTTAAAAGTTGTTCGTCGATTCAACGAAGAGTACAAAAATGAAGAGTAACCATCTAGGGTTAATAAATTTCATTTGAATAACTTTGAAATATTGATAAAAACGATATATTATTGCGATTGTTCTATTAACCATGCAACTTTCATGTGTGAATTTGTTTTTTGGCTGAACAGTCCTTATGTGGAACAAACTGCCTGCAGAGCTCCTTCTGGCCACTTCCTGTTTGAGAAGATATAGAACCCATATCCACAGACACTATAGTCTTAAACAAAAAAGCTTGACTTAAGCAACATGAAACGAAAAACTCAGAAAAATTCAACATGAAGAAAAATAATCAAACGGTAACACAGGGCGCGAATAAAACTCTGTTGCAATCGGCTTAATACAATTCTCGTACGCTTTTTCATAATCAAATTGGTACAAATAGAAACTGTTACCACACCCAACTAAGCCATTTAACAATTGGTAATAAACAAAACACACCCGAGTATTGTTGATGAAAGTGTAGCGGCTTTCGAAAACAGCTGAACTGCTCTCCTGTGTAAGTTGAATATATAAAACTTATGTTGACTTTCCCTCAAGTTATAGAATATTTATCATGAATATCTAAATTAAAAACATTTTTCGAACAATTAGCCTATAAAATAAACTCCAAATGCCATTTTATATATATATATATATATATATATATATATATATAAATTTTTTTTAAATTTGAATATGCATCAATACTGTTCGAATTATTTGTATATCAGAATTTCTTTTTCACGATAATTTTTGAACCAAAAACATACTTTTACAAATTGTTTTTCTATCAAAACCACCTCGATCAAAGTAAATCGGGTCAAAATCGGTTAAAACGTGCGTGAACGAAAAAATTCGAAAGAAGTGAAATTATATATCCGATTAGTTCGCGTTCTCGGTTCCTTTATGGTAATCGAAAACTGCATATATCACCGCTTGTCACTTGGGAATCGGTTGATTTAAATATTATAATTATATTGTTTTAACTCGCAGTGCTCAACCAGACTACCGGGTCCACCGCTCTTCATATTTTTATTCAGTCAAAAAGTTGTTCCAAAATAAAATTGGATGATTAATTTTTGAATAAAGTTCTACTAAATAAATATTATTGTGGCGAGTGCGGCGAATTCGATTAACTATAAAACAAACCATGTACGCATATTCGCAATCCGCCGCTTTTATATCAATAATTTTTCTTTGGTTTTTATTTATTAAGAAAAAATGTTATTTCAAAACAAAACTAAATGATTAATTTTGGGTCACCCTACAGTCAGAGGAGTAAGAGGATGCGATGACGACCATATACGAAATAGAGAATTAAAATCTTAAACCCACATGAAGTGAGAAAAAAAACATGATCTATCTCTATCATACAACTTTTTTATTTTCCTCAAATTCATACTCAATTTTAAGAGAAAATAAAGTTTTTATGTTAAATATAATTATTTTTACTTTTTTATTCGTTTTTTTTTATTAAATTAATATTTTTATTGAAATGAAAATATTTTTGTTTATATTTCACTTTAAAAATTGTTCCGCTATAATTGTTTTTAAAAGTTGTTCGCCGATTCAATGAAGAGTAACTTTAATGAAAAAAAAAATAACCATACAGGGTTAATAGAGTTTTCAGTTTAATAAATAACCGATTAATGTGGGAGTAATACCCTAATCGAATGATCAAAATGTTATGTTGATTTCTGTTCTAGAAAAGAATGCAATATTTTTTACACTTTTAAATACAAAATTGCAACAAACTGGACTTAAAAATAAAGAATTTATTAGAAATTAATTTAAAATTCGCTGCTCAAAATTATTTTAGTTTTAAAAGTCCCCCAAACTGTCCTTTTTTAGAAAAAATTTTTAAAAATTTTAAATTTTTTTTGGAGAAATGAAAACGACGTTAAATAAATTAATAAAAACACATAAACTATTAATTATTTAGAAATTTTTTTAATAAAATGAATTTAAATATTTAATCGAAATTAATTAGAAGAAGAATTCATAAATATGATTTAAGAAGTGAAATTATAATTGACTTCTAACAAATCCAAGAGGAGTAGAAAAGAATTGAATGCTTCCTTGGTCTTCTCCAAATTGATAAAATCCTGCATGATAAAATGAGACTCCGGTTTTAGTTTTACAGGATTTCGTTTGGGCACGCCTTGCCGACAACAATTCACGGCTACTCTAACATGCTCTATATATATAATATTGTCTTAGAGAATACTAACAGATTGTCAATAGTAACAATAGCAGACAAATTATAATTGTTTGCTGCCCTGATGAAGTGACGTCGACATCGTCATTCGTAATAGGAAGGATATTGTAAATAAATATGTAAATATTTGTATTGTAGAAATCACAAAAACCTTTTCGATTTTCAAAAACTGTTTTTAACCTCTTATTTCCAACTCTGCTAATTCATAAAAAAAAAACATATCAAGCTTATAAACCTTTTATATCACAAGTTTCTATGCAAAATTGTTTCATAAACACTTTATAAACATGAAATATTTGTATTTTATGAATCAGGCTCTTAATTTATGTCTACGAGAATATATATTTTTTTATTATCCTTAACAATCTGATTACAACTCCAGCTCATCAGACATTTTAAATCAAATCGTATGTGTAACTAAATTTATCGAAAATAATATTACAAACATTCTGGGCGTTGTTTGACAAAACTCTTTGTTTACAACATGTATGACACTCAAACCCTACAATCTGCGATGGAGTAGTGTCTGGCTTGTTCAAATAACCCTCAGTTGGTCTAAATGAAAACAAATAAGTGGACAAAATGTGCTCAAACGAAAACATGATGAGGGTTTGCTAATATTTACTTGCGGCATTACTCAGCAGCTCGTATGATATATTATGCCTTTTATTGTTGTTCTTGTTGTTGTTGTATACTCTTTATATCCTTCTCTTTTCCTCTTATATACATATAATCCTTGCTGACCAGTTATATTTAAACAGAGAGTTTGGCAGACAGCAGAAGAAGCATGTGTGAAGTGAATCCCTGTGTGAAGAGCATCCATTCTAAGAAAGAATTTATAAAAAAAAAAATAGGAACTGGAGATTTGGAAATAATAAAATCCTATTTATTATTTTATTCTCCACTGTTTTAAATTGTTAAAAGAGAGATTTGAGAATCATAGTCGGGTCAGGGATGGGTGGTACCTCAGCTCAGGATTGGTCATTTCATAAAAAAAATTATCCATTTTCTATTAGAGTTGAAATAAATAAATTATTTGTTGTGATTATTAAACGGATGCGACTAAATACCTCTTAAATAAAAACAGCATCGTGGGTTCGATCCAGTATCGAGCAAAGTCATGCAGGCAGAATCGAATATTTCTGAACAGCTGTTCAGACTTGCAAACTTTATTACAATAATTTTTTTAATTTCAAACTGGAAAGTTTGCCGATGAATTGGAACAGAAAAACTATTCCCGAATCGTAGAGAAACAAGCAGAGGTATTAATTTTAAAATAGAAAAAAAAAATGGGTCCAGATTTTAGATCACACCGAGCACAGTCCTAAGGGCTGCTATAAAACGACATGTTCTCTGTATGTGAAACAGACTCTAAAGAGAGTAAAATCTCAGTGTACAGCGTTATTGCAACAACAGCTCTGCTCACATCTCAAGCAACGCCAGCCCAGCTCCACTGGGTTAGACAAAATGTCAAACAAAATTTTTATTAATTCCTTAATTAAATTTCTTAAACCAAAATCTTTATAATTTCGCTTTTCATTTTGGTTTAAAAATTAATAAAATTCACTCAAAACTTTATTTTCATTATTTTTCATAATAAAAAAAAAACAGCTGATGTCTGACAAAATTGTCAGATGACTTCGTGTCTGACTTTTACAACGACAACATTTTAAAGGTACCACATGACTTGTATGTATTTTGCAATGGGCTATATAACATGTCAGATGAAAAATATATATATATATATATATATATATATATATATATATATATTTTGAGTTGCCTGCCAATTTAGGTGGGGTTCTTCGAAAGAAATTATTTTATTAAAATATTCTGAAAACTTTGTGAACAGCAAAAATTAATATAATTTTTATTACTTTTTCACAATGAAAACAGCTGATGTCAGAAGTAAATAGATCACGTTGTAATTCATTCAAATTTTCTCTAAAGATTTTGTGACCAATTTTTACACCGACAGTTTTTTAAAGGCAACACGCGACGTGTTTATATTTCGCAGTGAGAAATTTGTCATATCAGATGTAAAAAAAAGTGTCGTGTGCAGCGGACTTTAGCTGTACGATAACTATCGATATCGATAACTACGGTTTTAGCAAATCACTATGAATCATTCAATGCCAGAATAACGCTTCTCAACTGTAAAAATTCATTTTAAAAATTAATAAATAAATCTGTACGCGAAAATTATAGAAAACTTTCATCCAGGCACTGTAACAGTTACAGGTTTTATTTTAAAAATTATTTTTGTTCTTTTTAACCTCAATTTTATTTCTTGTTTAGAAAATAAAAGTTATTATCTGTATTTTATTTATTCCTCTTTTTTAATAATAAAAAAAGATAATACACTCAAAAAAATTAGTATAACAAATAAGACATTTTGCGCGGACTCGGCGATCAGTTCGCTCTTAAATCGGTTTGTATTACTTTCAGTGAAATAAAATTCTCACTATGCATCGATACATGCAAGTACGGATACATCATTTTTTTCTCACTTCATGTGGGCTTAAGATTTTAATTCTCTATTTCGTATATGGTCGTCATCACATCCTCTTCCTCCTCTGACTGTAGGCTAACCCAAAATTAATCATTTTGTTTTTTTTTTTAACAAATAGAAATAAAATTAAAATTATTGAGATAAGAGCGGCGCATTGCGAATATGCGTAAATGGTTTTTTTATAGAAAATCGAATTCGCCGCACTCTCCACAATAATATTATTTATTTAGTAAAAATTTTTTAAGAATTAATCATCCAATTTTATTTTTCAACATCCGTTAAATTCACAAGAAATCGAAGTTCAAGAACACGTCAAGAGACGTTCAAAAGTGACAAGCGCGTTACATAATTACACACTCACACACATACACATGTAGACATAGGGATGGGCTGTCAGAATTAGTCATTTTCAAAACAGGTTAAAACCAATAACTTCTCGGTTTTTGAGAACCTTGAATTTTCTAAGCGGGAATATAATTCACACACACACACACACATAAAACATACACTAATAATTTGCTATATATATTCCGTTATTTTATTAATATATTTTTCAGTAACTTTACATTTTTAAAGATCAATTTATTTTATTATTGAATTTATATAAACATTTTCTTAAAACTTATGCGTTTCCGATTTCAGAAAATGAAAATCAAATCACTCGTATATGAATGAAGTTGTATTAAAGCCAACTCAGCAGCAATTCCGCCTACCAGTTGGCGTCCAGGAAGCAAGATTTTTATATTATTGGAGGTACAGTACGTTTTGATAAACTTGGCAATATCAACCGCTCTCTTCTATACCGCTAAATGAGTAAGTACAATAATTTAATTAATTTATTATAAAAGAATAGTAACATCAAATAGTACATTGCGGCTAAATATTATTAAAAATAATGCCAAAACAATAATAGAAATTATATGAAAATAATGGTAAAAGAAGTCACTATTTCTCCCCTTGAATAAAACAAAATTTATTCAAAACAGAGTTCTGCGAGCAAATTTGCTCTCAATATTTTACTCCTTCTTCGAATTACTTAATTTACAATTTCTTATAAAATGATGTTGTTGTTAAAAAGACACAAAAAAGCAACAAAAACATGTAAGTTTCTATTAAAAAAAAAAAATATTTTATTCTTATCAGCTGCTTATAACACAAATTTCGTACACAGCATGTGTCTTATAAGCGACTTATAAACATAAAATATATATAGCTTAACACTGATTTCGGGCACCACAAAATATTTATTAAAACTGCTCTATTCGTAAAAGTTAATGTTAATTTGACGAATGTTTTAAAATGAATTTTGTAGCGAATTTATATATTAAAGCATATTTCAAGAACATATTTTTTATGCATACGGCAGTAATATGTATGGCAGTCCACTAGCATTTTTAGCTTTTAATATTATTTACTTAGTAGGGTATTCACTCGGTCAAACGTTGGCCGGTTAAAAGCTCAATTACTTCCCGATGAAATGATCGCTTCATTTTAAATAAGTTGTTTTCAATTAACGATTAGACGTGTTAATTTTAATAGATTAAACATCGTAGTTAGTCCTAGAGACTCAAAACGTCGGAGTCGAATAAAATTTAAAAAGTAACGAAACATTACTTTCACTTAAAGAAATCACAGGAAGCAAGTTCACTAATTCCAATTCAAAATATACATTGTTGTTGTTTCGTACTTTTTTTAGCCGAAATAGTTGACGTCCCCTGAATGCATGCTACAATAAAAACATTAAAACATATTTTTAATATCTTAAAACTAATTAATGCCCAATTCTCAACTATTTTGCTAAGCAAAGAATTCTGTTCTATTGATATTAACATGTCTGTATTTAAAAGATCACCACATGATTCATGAATCGGCTGAGCCTCCTGCAAGAGCACTCTGTGTAAAAGGGGTGGTTGTAGTAACTGATCAGTAAGTTTGAGCTCTGAAAATAAATACAAAGTAACATACTTTCAGGCATACATTAACAAGGGAAATCTGTCATCTCACTGCTACTGGGTAACTTGGCTACTAAACGGTGGAGGATGACCTTCCTTTTCCCCAACTGTTTCCAAAATAAATCATTTTTTAAGTTAGAGAAGGATAAGTTTTAATTTACGAAAGAAAAGTTGAAATTGAAAATTTCATAAGGGGTACGTACGTCTTTGTTAAATAAATCGACTTCTTAAAAATTTTCTTAGAATTGGCTAAATATTTGGGGAAGCTTCCTTTTGGCCAAAGGAATTCAAAATGAATCATTTTTAAAGTTGGGGAAGCATAATTTTAAATTTCATAAAAAAATCGACTTTTTGAATGTTATTTTGATAAAATTTTGCTTTATTTCCAAATATTTTTTTTAGAAGAACCGATTTGATGCCTCTGATCCTTTGGGACCACCACCTTTGGATGATGCAGCAGATATGGATGAATATGAAATGCTTAATGTATCCTCCTCCTGTCGCGGCTGTGCCAACATTTTCTTCTACCCATAACTCTGGTATACTACTATTCTCAGAAATTAATGAAACTGCAAATACCGAACAAAATAAGCGAAAATCTTGATGGACTGATAACCCTAATTCTAAAACTCCTAATCAAATATCCATACAACCGCCCTCAAGAAGTGCTCCCGCCAATTAAATGCCATGAATATGGCCAAATTAGGCGTTACAACTGCAGGAATTCCGTCGGCAACTCCAGCCCTTAGCACTGCTCAGAGCTTGACGAAAAGCAGCAGGACTGTTGATAGTTTTGCAGCGGGTAATAAGGAGACAAGGTAAAAATACATAAAATAATGTATAAAATTCTAGTTTTTTAACATCTCACGTTTCGTTTTTACAGTTCGTCCTCTAACCGTGATGTAGACAGGCGCTCCCTTCCTAGTGTAGCTAGTGTATCAGCTAACTTAACACCTTCCACAACTTTAGCAACTGCTGGAGGAGGTTTACAGGCAAGCATGTTGTGTACATAAATAGTAAACAATATATCTTGACAAATATCCTTTCAATTCTCTTTTAGACGATGATGAAAAAGATGAAGAACAGTTGATTATTGATGATGATAAGACAGATAATGAAGAACAGCATCAGAAAACTTTAGATACAGCAGCGTTACAACAAAGAGACGAGGTAAGAATCGTTATAAGTAAAAGTCATTTAAGCACGAACACGTAAAGAATATAATTTTATTAAGTTATTTGGTTACTTCCAAGATAAAAAGTTTTGAAATAAATTTTTTAACCATAATTCTGGCATATTTGAAAGTTTCCAAATCGGGTTGCAATAGAAAAATAAATTCACAATGTCCAATAATATTTTTAAGCTTAAGGTCTCTTTATTTTTATAAAACTATAATTTGTTTTTTCAATATTTTTATTTGATTTGAAAAAATTTGTTGTTTATGAAACAAAAATATTAAAATTATTGGTCAAAAAAATACAAAAAGATTGAAGCAAAATTTAAACAACTTTAAAATATAAGTATATATCGATGGCTTAATATAAAAAGGCCTAACTCGATTTTTTGTTACTTTACAGGAGAAGGAAAAAAACTTAATAAAGTTAGAAAAAAATTCATGATACAAAAAAGTTTTGATAGATAGATTTTTAATAAAATATGTTGCATCTTTTTTTAAATAATTGCATCAACATTTTTCTTGTGTCAGAAGTTTTGCGAGTTCTGCTAAGTTTCTTCCATCTCCTGTAAAGTAACAAAAAATCGAGTTGGGCCTTTTCTATATTAATACATATATATTTTGTTGGCAAATAATTTTTATATATGTATTTGTGACATAAACAAAAAATGTTTTGAAATCAAATAAAAAACTAATTTCCTGAAGAAGTAACAAAAAGGAGTGAGTGAGTGACAAAATATTGAAAAAACAAATTATAAATTTATAAAAATAAAGAGACCTGAAGCTTAAAACTATTGGCGGATATTGTTAATTAAAAAAGGGGTCTAAAAACTAGAAGAGCTGAAAAATACATTCGAACAAATGTGGCTGAAATTCCAATTTAGAAACTAAGTTCATTGCCACACGCTCTATTCCCAAAGTTTCCAAAATAATTGAAGTGCATCAGACCACCGATATGCTGCCATCCTCAGCAACTATTTATTTTATACTAATTTCGTAATTTAGTTTAAAATATATGTTACATTTTTCTGTCATTTTAGAAACGTCTTAAAGAATATATCACAACCTCACCCAAATGTGGATGCAGGTATGCGGCAAAATAATCCCAACTTGCTGGCTTAAGGGCCACCTCCTGTAGCTTTGGGTCCCATGTTTCAAAGACAACCAATGCCAGCCAGTTTAATGCTTTTCCCGACCATCGATTTTCAGTTTGCAGCCAGGAGCTCAAGGCAATCCTTTAAATCCCCAAATGTGAGTGGATGTATGCTGCAAAATAATCCCAGCTTGCTGGCTCAAGGGTCCCATGTTTCAAAGACAACCAATGCCACTTCAATCCTTTTCACGACAGTCGATTTTGGATTTGCCGCCAGCAGCTCAAGGCAATCCTTTAAATCCATTTGGTAATCCAATGAATGTCAACATAAACCCAAATTTCTTGGCGGATAGTACCAATCTATTGGGTCCTTTTAGTGCTAACTTTGCTCTCGGTATGGTTGCCAATCTGCAGCAGCAGCAACAGCGAAATTTCAATAACAACCAACGTACCAATCAGCGTAATCAAAATAGAAGAATGATTTAGTATACGGAGAATAAGGCCAGCAGCAATCCTCCAGATCCTATTATCTTTTCTAGTACTACACCCTCTACTGCGAGTCCAATAGAAGAAGAATTAAGCTCATCTAAATAGTTTAAAAATGTGTATAAATATAATATTTTAACATCTTTGCTTATAAGACTTGTTTTTTAGACTTTATAAAACGTATAATAGATTTAAAACACTTTTACGTTGTTTTTTCTGCTTCTTTTAATACATTTTTAATTTAAAGTTTTTTTTTACATTAAAACAAACTTGTAAAATAAATCATAAATTATGTAATTACTTGTTTTTATATTGTGTAAAAAAATCATTAAAAATATTCAAAAGTATGTTTTTTGATATAAAAAAACTCTTAAGTTGGCAGTTTGATTAAAGAAATTATGTTATAGTGTCCTTGAGACAAACTCATTCACAGATCTCCGCAAGAAAATACAAAAAAAACGTAAAATCGAAAAAATCCTAAATATTGTGAGCTCGTGTCTTAAGTCTTTTTACTTGGTAAATTACAACTAATTGCAAAAGGC
This sequence comes from Linnaemya vulpina, assembly GCA_963675445.1. Classification (NCBI taxonomy): domain Eukaryota; kingdom Metazoa; phylum Arthropoda; class Insecta; order Diptera; family Tachinidae; genus Linnaemya; species Linnaemya vulpina. The sequence goes on along the minus strand of OY776280.1, from coordinate 67,755,592 downwards.
GAGGTAAATGCATTTTTTAACACAATCTGCAGCATTAAAATAATGCCTTATTAATAGTAACTCTGTTAGCAATGCACACGAGCAATGAAACCACTATTAGTTGATTGCAAGTTACATGAGTTCGTGGCGGTGCTGGTAGTGTGTCTGGCTTGCAATCAGAAGGTTCAGTGTTCGAATCCCCCCACACCAAGTAGTGCAATAAAATAATTAAAATGTTTTAATAGTTACACGCACACAGCAATGAAACCAAAATAAATTGATTAATCGTTAAGTGAGTTCGTGGCATACGAGGTAGTGTGTCTGGCTTGCAATCAGTAGAACCCGTGTTCAAATCTGCCTTTCATGTATGAAAATTAATAATTGCATATGAAAAATGCATGTGTGCAAGTAAAGTAAATGCACCGGACAAGAGCAATGAAATCAAGAATAGATACTTACAAGTTACATGAGTTCGTGGCGCAGCTGAAGTGTGTGTCTGGCTTGCAATCAGAAGAACGAGTGTTCAAAGCCCCCCCAGAAATAAAATAAATAAATTAAAAATTAGGAAAATGACCAAACCGACAACCAGCCGATCGGTGAAAATGACAGAACGACAGTCCAAAGAAAAACCAAACCGACAGCCGGCAGAAACGACGGACCGAAAAAAATGACAGAACGACAGACGGAAAAAAATGACAGAACGTCAGAACGACAGACGGAAAAAAAAATAATGAAGAACGTCAGAACGACAGACAGAATGACAAAATGACAAAACGACAGACCGAAAAAAAGACAGAACGACAGACAGAAAAATTTACAAAACGACGGACCGAAAAAAATGACAAAACGACGAACCGAAGAAAATGACAAAACGCCAAATGGCCGACGACCGAAAGAAAGATGAGAAAAAAACAGAAAAAAAAATGCCGACGGCAAAAAAAAATTTTTTTGCTGCGCGTCAGCACCTACAGCACGGGGTGGTGGGGGCAATTATTTTTAATATCGGTAAAACTCGGAAACTAATGGACCGATTGGCTCGAAATCGGTCTTAAATAAAAGAGAAAGTCGATATCTATCGATTTAGACACAAATCGGATCGAATATCAAGCAACAACCCATGATTTTGCAAGCCTAAATTTGAAATTCACGATTTTACGTACTATAGCACGCTGATTTTGGTAAAAATTGCAACGATGGCAGGATTTTTGGTGAATCGCTAGGAAATGCGCATATATGTATGTACATATACATATATATATATATATATATATATATATATATATATTTATATATATTTATATATATATATATATATATATATATATATATTTATATATATATATATATATATATATATATATATGCGCATTTCGTAGCGATTTACAAAAAATCTGGCCATCGTTGCAATTTTTACTAAAATCAGCGTGCTATAGTACGTAAAATCGTGAATTTCAAATTTAGGCTTGCAAAATCATGGGTTGTTGCTTGATATTCGATCCGATTTGTATCTAAATCGATAGATATCGACTTTCTCTTTTATTTAAGACCGATTTCGAGCCAATCGGTCCATTAGTTTCCGAGTTTTACCGATATTAAAAATAATTGCCCCCACCAACCCCGTGCTGTAGGTGCTGACGCGCAGCAAAAAATTTTTTTTTGCCGTCGGCATTTTTTTTTCTGTTTTTTTCTCATTTTCCGGTCGTTCGGCCATTTGGCGTTTTGTCATTCTTTCGGTCCGTCGTTTTGTCATTTTTTTTCGGTCCGTCGTTCCGTCGTTTTGTTATTTTTTTCTGACTGTCGTTCTGTCGTTTTGTCATTTTTTTTCGGTCTGTCGGGTTTGTCGTTTTGTAATTTTTTTCGGTCTGTCGTCCTGTCATTTTTTTCGGTCTGTCGTTCTGCCGGGGCTGTCGATTTGCTTTTTATTTTGTCTGTCGTTTTGTCATTTCCACCTGTCTTCTCTGTTGTTGTTGGGTTAGTCATTTAATCCTAATATTATTTATTTTATTTATTTTTTGTGGTGGGGTTTGAACACTCGTTCTCCTGATTGCAAGCCAGACACACTATCAGCTGCGCCACAAACTCATGTAACTTATAACTATCTATTCTTGATTTCATTGCTCTTGTGCAGTGCATTTTACTTGACTTGCCCACATGCATTTTTCATATGCAATTATTAATTTTCATACATGAAGGCAGATTTGAACACAGGTCCTTCTGATTGCAAGGCGGACACACTACCAACAGTGCCACGAACTCATGTAGCTTGCATTCAACTAATATTAGTTTCATTGCTCGTGTGCATTGCTTACAAGTAAAAGCATATTGGTTTTCGTTTGTTTATTTCATTTATTTACACCACCTACACAAACAAACATGCCATCATCTGATAGCTATGTAAAAGCAAATGAGTGTGAGTATTTTGTTTGTTTAATGAACAAACGAAACAAAAACTGTGTGTATTTTTTTTTGTTCTTTGATAAGCAAAAGAACTGGACTTTTTACACAAACAAAATATCATCTGATTAGCTTAGCCGCTATGTTTATTAAAAATTGAATTTGAATGAAGTTAAATTACAAATTATTTTAAGTTTTAGTGTTTAATGAAACAAAACAAATTGTTTACATTTTTCTTTGTATATAAATGAAGTTATTAGATGGAGTTCATGATTTATTAGTTATTTAAAGAAAAAACATACATACATACTTACTTACGATGCAGTAGAGAATAGTTTGATTCTGGACTGATGAGAAAGGAGAAAATAAAACACAGTTTTGAAGTGAATGATATTTATTGAATAAACTGGTTTGTAAATACATATGTACGTGTTATTTACGTACATATCGTGTTATTTATGTGGCCATTGCACAAAGACCTATTACAGTCCGTTTTATTATATGGTTGTCAGGCTCATATTTTCCCTTTTTCCAGTACATTTTCATATTAATACGGGAAATTCATTTATGATTTCTGAAAAAATAGTTAAAAATTATTATTTTTTTAAAATTTTTATTGGACAGGGCTGGATTTTCGTAGTGTTGAAAAAGAGACCTCTTTGCGATAAAAATTAACGGATCGTGAATATTTTTTTTATTAAATTAAAAAATACGCTTTTCAATTTTTGAAAATGATTTGTTTTGATAATTTTGGTGAGGGGTAAATCTTTCTAAAAAAATCAAGGTTTAAAAAAAATTTTTTTTATTTTGATTTTATTACAAGTGAATGAATAAACTGTTCATGCCATTTCGCCAGTGGATGTGACGCGCTGACAAGTTGCTGCAGAATAAGAGAGAAGATTTTGCTGTGCAGAACTAATTTTGCGACGGGAAATTGAATAAAACACAAATTTTAAATATGAATGTTTTGCTTGTTTTAGTTTATTCTATAGTTCCTTTTGTATTTATTTAAATGTTTTCTTGTCTTTTATTTATTACGAAGAAATTTTAACACATACACTATAAATAAGTTTTTGTTTTTTGTTTTTTTTTTTCGTCTTTTTCATAAGAAACTCTTAATTAACTACTTAATTGAAAATATTGATTTTAATACGTATTTGCACAATTTTCTTTATTTTAAAATAATAAACGAACAATTCATGTGTATCTTTTTTTTTCACTTAGTTTAAGTTGGTTTTCATAAAAAACGCATTATTGTTTGTATTCCATGTTTTTTATTTTATTTTTTATTTTTAATATGTATGTAATAATAATTTACAATGGATCGATGTCTCACCATTCATTCATTCATTCATGAATAAAATGCTTTTACAATGTTTTACAAAAGTTACAACTAAATTAAGTGTCTTTTTTTTTTTTTGTTACCTTTATTTTTATTATGTATGTATGTACAGTATTGAATTGGCTATAAGTTAAAAAGGGGTTAATAAAATTGAGCATAACACGTAAATTACAATTTAAAATTAAAAATATAATAATAATCATAAAAAATTAAGTAAAACCAAATTTTCTTTCTCTCTCAATTTCTTAGTCATTTATTTTAGTTCATAAGATTAATTATGCTTTTATTATAGTACATTTTCTAGTAAATAAAAATTAAATAATAGAGCAAATAAGAATGTATGATACAGTGGTGTGTGTGTGTGTGTGTGTGTGTATGAATATGTGTGTGTGTATCTATTTGTACATTTCAATTTAGATTCATTTAAAACTAAAAAGGCAAACATAATTTACAAAAGGCTGGGAGGATTACAAGGGATTGTATGTGTATGTATGTGTGTGTGTGTGTGTGTGTGTATATATATAAGTTGACATTAGCGAAATCGGTTGTATTGGCAAGTTGTATTTGAATTTTCATTGAACCCGCCAATAGAAGCGATTTCATTCTTTGGATTTTTAAAAGATGGAAAACAAATCCATGTACCGGTTATTTTTCCTTATGGCTATAACCGGTAGAAGGAATTGTTTTCCTTTAAACCTCCTCCTTCTATCTGCTTATCCGTTTTATATATGCTGCAGGCATATTTTCAATCCTCTCTTTTTTTTAATTTTAAACTAGACTTCTAAACAACACAAGATAACGAGCTAAAGATAACAACGATCACAAAAATGGAAATCCTTAAAAATCATAACGATAACTAAAACCAATTAAATGTCAGTCTCCAGTAAAGAACAAACAACATTTTTTATTTCTTTTCTTCTTTTTTTTTGTTTTCTTTCCTTTCTTTTTTTTTTTTTTGTCAAGTAGGCGCATGAAATAATAAGCACTTGAAAAATTAAAGTAGTTGAACTATTCCTAATTATTTAAAAAAAAAATTAAATTAAATTATTATATATATAAAAGATAATATCTACCAAGTTTCACTGGAATTAACATTAGCTAGTAGATTATTAAAATTAGCATTAAAAAAATATATGTATATATATAAATTATGAAACAAAAAGTTTGGTGGAGAACTGCTTGTTAAGTTTCCTATCTTTCGGTATATTCCATCGCTGTATGATTAAAGGTTTTTATTTTGAATATGGTGAAACTAATTTATTATTAATCCAGCCGAATAACTCTTGAGTCTGGGCATTTGAAACAATAGTTTGCAAGTTTCCTCGACTTAGATGTCCTAAATGCGAGGGTTTTTTGAGTTTATAATGAAATTTGTAAAGCATAAAATTTCCTATTCTTTTTGGCACTCTTTCTTACTATAAACTCGGCGATAAAATTCGCTTAATGTCAGCTGTCACATAGAATTTGTTATATTTTGGCAGCATTTTTTTTTATGCAACAAATTGAATTGGCACTGCTCGCCAATGAAAATTCTATAATCTTAAACATCGTAATTAAAAAAAAAAAAAAAAAAAAAATTCCGACTGAGTATTGAACTCACAACATTCTAAAGCACTTTCATTGAGAAGAGCCTTCTATATGGTTCTACTTGCAGCCAATTAAACAAGCAAAAAGCTAAACAGCCTACGAACTCTGCCACGAAGTATTCGCGCAAAAAAAAATTAAATTTCTTCGCCGATGTCGCAAGATAGCTTTCAAACGAATAGATAATATTTAAGCCACAATAAAATGTTTTTGTTTTAAATGTTATTTATTCAATCAAACGATAGCTGGCAACATCGGCGAACGGCCAGTAACTTTTCTATTCTTTTTAAGAAGTCCTCTGACTTCCTCTACAAACAATATTTTTTTCATTTTCAAATCGCGTGAAAATCTCATTTTACATTAGTGTCATATATGGACTATGGGGCACTCCATATTTTGATACCGTGGATTAGGATTGTCAGCTATTTACACCAGGTAGATTTTACAAACTACTGCCTCACACAAATAAGACAAGAACATTCAGTCTTATAACGAGCTGATTTTACAAAATATTGTCTCACGAAAATTAGACAGGACATTCATACTTATTATGTTTGTCGTCGTCGTCATGAAATCGATAACATGTGACAACGCTTGCTTTGTGTTTAAAACATTAGACCCGGATTACAGTAGTAAAGGCCATTGTATTTTCTTTAATTTTTCTTGCTCTTTATACTGTAACTGACGATGCGGTGCGGCTGGGGTTAATTAATAGAAATGAAAGATTTTTAGTACGGAGGTCAGAGATTCGATTCCCGGTAAAAACCCTGGGTATTTATGTTGTCTTTAAGTAACACTCTGTGGACTACTGTATTCTGATCTTTTAGTACATGACGGTGCTAATCGCTGTTAGTAAAGTTCGGCCTTCGCCATTGAAACGGGGGCGACACTAGACAACAAAATTGTAGACTAAAGCAGACCAGAGAAATTCGACCCGATATTTATAATGGACCTGAGGCATCGCTGCCAACAGCACAATTGACATTAAGGTTTTTGGCTTCTTTTCTAAAATGCCCAGATCAAGAAAATTGTTACGACTTATTCGGCTGGACTGAAGGTATCGTATCAGAGAGTGGTTAGAAATGAACGCAGTTTAGCAAAGAGTAAATAACGTTGAGCTCACCTTTTAGAAAGTTGGCTCAGCCGCTGCAGTAGTTGGGAATATTTTTGGAAAGTAAATTTACATCTAAAACGCACTCGGATTTAGTGAAGTACCTGCGGACAAATCAAATATCTTTAGAAGATACGTGACAAAATGCGGTTCACCGTTGGCAATGGATGCTGGAGGTGGTGATGGTGGTTGTGGTTGTGATGATGCTGGGGAGATGTCAACAGGTGCTGGTGGTGTTGCTGGTGGTGGTGATGCTGCTGGTGTTGGTGTTGGTGCTGTTGTGGAGGCAGCGGTAATGCGGAAGCGTTTAAATTGCCAGAACTATTGTTCCAATTATGATAAAGTCATGCTTCGTGTTTTATGGAAATGGCATGTTGGGACGATACACTTGTGGAGGCATTGGAGTCATTGTCGCCCATGCTACTGGGCAAGGAAATCGAACTGCCGGTCATGTTGGTGAACTGTTGTGGAAACGAGGCGTTTGAGGGTGGCGACGATAGTTGTTGTGACGGCATTTGGACTTGCAGCTGAACGGCGGCAGCTGCCTGAGCAGCTACGACAGCGTTGGCAGCATTGGCTGCTGCTGCTGCCGCCTTACCCTGATTTACCACACATTTGCGCATGTGTTTTTCAAGTGTGGAGGGAACACTGAAAGGCATGTCGCAGAAACGACACCGATAAACATCTTTGCCACTGCGGCCGTGAGTTTTCATATGGCGCGTAAGTTTCGAACTCTGAGCGCAAGCGTAGGAACAGAGTTCACATTTGTACGGTTTTTCGCCCGTGTGGCTGCGGCGGTGGACGGTGAGATTGGAGCAGTTCTTGAAAACTTTGCCGCAGTACTCGCATGTGTCGTTGCGCTGGCGGCTCTCCTTTTTCATCAGGGGATTTTGATTCATTAAGGAATTGGTTGTGGCCATGCCGAGTGGTTTTAGTTTAAGATTCTCAAAAATGGAATCGTTGCGATGCAGGGCCTGTATATTCCACCACTCGTTGCCATCCATTTTCATGCGTTTCGAGAGTTCGAAGGGGTTGGGGAAGGGGTTAAAGATGGGAACTTGCGTTGAGGAATGATTTGAGTCCTGATGGGGCGGATTTTGAAACATATTTTTTGCGAACTCGTCTCTGAGACGAAGAGCTGCTGGGAATCCATTGAGTTTGTCTGCCATCTGATTTATGTGGGCATTATTGCAGTTGTTGTTGTCGGGGTCTTTGGTGAGCTGTTTAAAGTTTCCAGATTCTTGAAGAGCCTGTTTGTATGCTTCCGAGTATTGGGCGATATTTGATAGGCCGAATTTATCCATCAGCTCGCCCACCAGGGATGTGGCTGGCATAGCTGTGGCGCCTTTGGCATTCTCAGTTTTGTCCTCCAGACGATTATTGCTGACACTGAGATCTTCGGCTTCGTAGTCAATTTCGTCTTGTTCGTCCATTTCTTCGTCGTCATCTTCGTTAATGTCGTCGTCAGGATTTTCTTCGGCATCCGGTTCCAGGTCGGTGTCGCAGTCATTTGTCTCTACGGATCCTGTATTGCTGAGACCGTCCTCCATGGGGCTGCGGTGGACACGCATGTGCTTCATAAGTTTTTGGATATGCGAACATTCAAAATCACAGGCAGTACATTTGTAGGGCTTTTCGCCGGTATGGGTTCGCTGATGAACGATGAGATGATTTTCAAAACGAAACTTTTTGTCGCAGTAAGCGCACGTGTATACAGATCCAGTTGCCGCTGATTCCAGGCTGGGCTTTGATGGTGGCGTCGAGGCAGAGCGGGGCGTTGTATTTAGTGTTGTTCCATTTTCTAGCGCTGCAGTATTGCTTTTTTCAGGCGGTGTTAGAGAATGGGGACGAGTGTTGTTTGTGACTGGGGTGGGTGGGAGTTGATGTGACGGTGAGGGACTCGCGAATTTCGGCGATTGCTTTTGTCGTGGACTCGGCGAGCTCGAGTTAACAATGTTTCCAGCTCCAGGACTTTTTGTTTCTGCAAGCTGTCGCAATCGCTGCGAGTAAAAATCCAACTGAGGTTCCAACGCCAGCGTATTGGTTGGTTGCGCTACAGCATTCGTAGACTGTTGCTGGCCGGCTAAAAGAGGTAAAGAAGAGGGTGTTGTCGAGCCACGATGACAACTGCTACTGGAGGAAGGTGGTCTGGGTTCCACAGCTGCGGCGGACACATTCGAACTCGTATTGAATTGTGATGATGGCGTGTGCGGTGCAGTCAGCGAGTTGGCAGCAGCGACTGCTGCTGCGGCAGCTAAATTTAGTCCGTGGTGTCGAAATTGCTCAGATACAAGCTGTTCCATGCGATAGTGTTCGGCATGAGGCCGCTGGAAGAGAGGTGAAACTGTAGGAACTACTGATCCCTGGGCGAGATTCGGTGGCAGAGGCATTCGCAATAAGTTGAATGGATTGGCGGAATGCATATCTGGAGGCGGCAACAGTGGATGATTACGCATACCGGCAGCAGCAGCAACAGCCAGGTTTTGGGCATTTTGCATCGCTGTCGTTAAATTGGTTTGCTGCTGGTGTTTGTGCTGTTCGGCTGCGGCAGCTGCTGCTGCCACGGCTGCGGCTCTGTGCTGCAGCTGTTGCTGCATCTGTTGTTGCTGTTGCTGTTGATGTTTTTGCTGCTGCTGTTGCTGTTGTTGCTGCTGCTGCTGCTGCTGCTGTTGTTGGCTGCTGCAAACCACTATGGGCGATGTTAAGCATATCGAGCTATTAGGACTGCTATTGCTTGTACTATTCGAGCTATTTTGCCTCTGCTGCACAGTTATTGTCGCGTCCGGGACCAGATGTGCTGGATCCACTGCTGCAGCAGATTCAACATAAATTTTTACTCCGTGCGCATGCTGGACATGTTGAATCAAACGCCAAGCCGATGTGTATCTGGTGGTGCATGTTGAACAGGTATAATTGTTGGGTTCTAGAAATATATTTTTGGAAAGAGAAGAGCGAAATAAATATTAACACAATTAACAGAATTAAGTGAAGGCTTATAGGCAAATGGGCGAGTATGTGTGGATGTGGTGTGTGTGTGTGTGTGTGTGTTATCTAATCAAAGAAAGAATAAATTCAAACATTAATTTCGCCGAGATGTCTTCTTCCCACAGACTGGGCTTGTAATAAACGTTTCTTTTTTTTTTTTTGTAATTTCAGATTTTTTTGTTGTTTTTGTCTTCGGTGCTGCGCTTTATGCAAATGAGTCGCTTAAACCGATCCCTAAATTACTCTCTCGCTACGATTTCATTAATATAATTAATAGTGTGCGAAAACGCAATGGTTATGTGTGCATACAATTACAGCAACAATAAGAACAGCAACAACAACAACAAGAACAACAACAGCTGTATTAGCAACTAAGAAGCAACCACGCGACAATACTTTAAGCAGCGCACCTCAACTGCGAAGATGTGAATCGCCGTCAAACTGCAATCATGGCACGATACAAACTTATCGATGGAGTTGCTGTTTCAATTGTAATTTTAATTTCAATTGTTATTATTGTACGCTGTAGATGTTCCTGTTGTTGTTCGTGTTGTTGTTGTTGTTGTTGGTGTTATTATTATTATATTTGTTATTGTATGTGGTGCGCATTCATTATGAATGAGTCTTAGGTGCGGACGCTGCAGTGTGTAGGCAGAAAGATTCCCAATAACATTTAAGTCAGTAGACAATTTGGTCGTCTTTGCCTTAACTATTCTCGTATTCGTCGTCATTCTTTTTTGTTGCTGTTTTTTGTTGTTATTAAAGTAGTTGTTATTGAGGAAATTCACAAAAGTTAACGTCACGCAACACACCTTAAATTTTGATCAAGACTGGGCACACCGTACGAAAGAAGACATCACCAGGCATACATACAACATACACACACACATACATACATACATATAATTACATACATACATACATACATGCATGCTCGCACTCGTATAATATATTTTTATTTTTGTTTTTGTTTTAACATTCAGACAGCAGACATACGAAATTGTTATATTTAGATGGAAGATTTGTGGTGTATTCGGCCCACAGTTATTTGGCTTGGTTAGACGTACGTACCAGGACTGGAAATCATGGTTATTTTAGGCATATTTGAAACTTTAAGGTAACCGGATGTTACCACGACTTTTTTGGTTTAAGAGATATTTAGCCAATATTTCCATTTTTAAAAATTTAAATTTAATAACGTCAGGGACGAATACAACTCTATACATGCAAAACGAGATCACGCACACACACACACACACACACATATATGTGTAACGCCATAAATACTAGTGAAGTGCGAACATTTTTATTCCATCTAACGAATATTCAGCTAATTCGAGGTATTCGTATGTGACCTCCCGAATATTCAGCCAATTTTAGGTAGGCTATTTTAGTGAAAATATATTTCACTAGATCTTCAATCTTAGAAAAATTCTCCATAAATAAGTTCAAGCCAAAATAGAACTCCCCTGATTTCTCTTTAATATTTATTATTAATATTAATCTTTTTTATTTATATTTATTTTATATTAATATTTTTTTTTAACTTTCAACTTTAATCTGTTCACTTCATCGTTGCGATGGAATAGAGCCGAATAAACAGTTCTTTTTGAATTAATTTGGACAACTTATTTTATATATAATTATAATAAAATATAATTACAAAAAAGCTGTCAATCCAATACAAAATATTTATATTTTTTTAACAATTTATTTAGCCTTATTACAAATGGCGTTTTGCGCCTACAAATTCGACAATTTGTAATAGATTAATGAACAAAAAACAGCAGAAGTTTTTCTTTTAAATCTATTGCGAATTGCTGCACATGATGGTTGAAAACGCCAACTTTAGTCAGGCTGATTGTCGTGTCGTAACGTTGACAAATAGTTACAGAATAAGAAATAATATTCTTTAATTTTAATTACGTGCTAGTTCTTTTTTTCCCAAAATCTTATTAAAATATTTAAAGTGATCAATTGAAATAATATTCAAATTAAACATTTATTAATATTAAATGGTTGCCAAATATCAACCCATCTTTACAGTGTTACCGCTTTTGAACTTAACTAGACTTTTATCGAACTCCCTCACTCGCTCCTTGTTTGACAAAAATCTAAGATTAAACCTTTTTAAAATAAAATCGATTTGATCATGGGGGGTTTTTTTGTAACACTAGCCCAAGTCTATCTACAATTTATTTAATAAAATGCGGCTTTTGTACAAAGAAAAGAGAAAACACGAGTAGAACAGCAGACGCTGGAATATATTTTCGATAGAAATTTAATTTCTCTAGCGTTGTTAAATGTAATTTAATAATGATCCTTAATATTAAGAGTAGTTTTCATATTTCATATATCATTTTTAATAATTAGAGTATTTTTTTATATTTATTGTATCATTTTAGCAGATCCCAAATAAAAGAGAAAAAGAGATTTTCTGAAGAAGTAATAAAAACCATTCATTTAACATATAAAAAGAAGGAGAAAAACTAGATTAAAGTTTCTGAATTTCATGCTTAATATTCGCCTTGGAGAATTTGGTCCCAAGTACTCGTATTCTAGAGTTGCAAATATGAATAATAGATATTCGACTCATCACTATATTCATATAGAAACTGCAGTAGCGGTCGGTCGGTAGTGCCCTTAACATCAGATGCGATTTATGTCCTAAATTAAATAAATCAATTGGTGGTCCTTCTTGCAGGACACAAAAATTTGATCTGAAATTGTTATTACAATTGGCAACGTGAACAGCAAAAAAAAAACTGTATTTGAAGTTTACAATTGGCATCAACCCGTTTTCCATCCCTGGTCCATGCAGCTAATATACGTTTTAATAAATACTTGCATTATTATTATTTTCTTTTTTCCATTTATATTTTAAAACACTTCTGCGTAACCAACTTCCGTTGGCCTTTATTTTAGTGTATTAACAATTTGAAATTATAGGCAATTTGAAAAAACTTGCCGGCAAATGTGTCCTTTTGCCTTTGACTCTCTAGATGTTTAGTGTCATTAAATGCCTTGTACATAGTCTTGTATATATGTATACTTATGTACATGCACACATAAAAGAGGTGTTAAGTTTTCTTTTCTATGCTGTTACGCATACAAATGACCGCCAAACACTGTCTCACCGTAACAAATAGATTAGAAAGTGGTTTAGATAATCGAACTAAACCATCCCCTGCCCCACACGCTAGACAAACACCCAGTGGCAGCAGATAACAACTTGTGGTTATTTGTAATGTTTTTTTGGTTAATAAATTAAAAAAAAAAAAAAAAGATTTAAAAAAATACCAACACCCATGCACACATTATTAAAATAAACTAAAAAATGTCAAGTTCCAATTGCCACTGTAAAGTGGTGGGCCCTGTGAATTTCCCAGGCGGTGCTAAAAGTGCTGCTTCTGTTTCTAATTTGATGGCCAGGCCATATGTTGCCAAAAATGAAAAATTGCAAATTCTGACGGTTCGATGAAGAGTGAAATTCGCAATTTAAAAAATAGGAAAGCAAAAAACGAACTGTTACATAATTTTAAAAAACAATAAATATGTAACCGCACGTAAAACAAATCTTCACAACCATGTGGACCACATATATCACGCACATCACCATCCCTTGCAAATTTAGAAAAAAACCGCCAACATTTTTCATACTTAAAAACCCGACCCTAATGTTTTGTATGCGAGTGACTGCGTAGTTTTCGCAAACATTTATGCGCGTGTATGTGTGTGTGTGTGTATGTGTATATACAAACACACGCACATATGTCTATATGTATATACGAGTGTGTGTGTCTGTGTGTGTGGTATTTGAATGCATACGAAAGAAAATCCCCAAATTATCATGTAGAAGAAGGCAATAAAATTAGTGAAAAGTCGAAGCCCATAATTCCCAAAATTTTCATTTATTTTGCATTGAAATTTCCATATTTACGGACTGCATCAATTTGGATTTTGCTGATTAGTTTTATCGTTCCAAAGTCATATGATTTGTTTAGCACAACAGTTTCAAGTTTTACTTTTTTCCTGCAAAGTATTTAAAATATTTTGGAATTTTTGTAAATCAGCTGCGGAACCCCTTAATAAACACTGGGAATTTGTATAAATAATGGGATTTTTTTTAAATATTTTGGGAGGAAATGAAATTTTGTAATTCAAAATAAATTTTTTTTTTTAAATAAAATATAATATTATAAAAATTCTAAATAACTATATCACTCTTAATTAAAAATGAAAAAATATATATGAAAAGTCGCGGGTTTGAACTTAAAAATAAATTTCATTGAAAAATTAATATATAAAATTGTAAAAATTAAAAAAAAAACTCGATTTAATAAAAATTAAAAAAAAAAATTGTTAAGCCGCGGGTTTGAACTTCAAAATAATAATAAACAAGCGAAGTTTTCATTCAATTAAGTACATATAAATTTGAAATATCTTTGATTTTTGGCTTAAACAGGTCTGCTAACCAGCAGTTGTTTCAGTGAAATCAGCTTCGGATGTCGCCAAGTACCCCTTAATAAACACTAGTTCATAATAAAATTTCTTTAAAACATAAAAAATATAAAATTATAAAAATTCTAAATTTTTATTTAAAAAAAAAACTCGGATTTAATACAAATAAAATTGAAAAAAATATATGAAGTCGCGGGTTTGAACTTAAAAATTATGAATATACAAGTGTAATTGTTTATCAAGTCGCGGGTTAAACTTAAAAATTAACAATAAACAAGTGAACTTCTTATAAATTTGAAATAATATCTTTAATTTTTGGCTAAAACAGGTCTGCTAACCCCAGCAGTTGTCCCAGTAAAATCAGCTTCGGATGTCGCCAAGTACCCCTCAATACATAATGGGATTTTGTAAAATATTTTTTTGGGAGAAAATGAAAATTAAAATTGTAGTTCATAATAAAATTTCTTTAAAAAATAAAAATATAAAATTATAAAAATTAAAAAAAATTATTTGTGAAATCGCGGATTTGAACTTCCAAATTTATAGTCGATAAATTTTGTCTTGGCATTAAATTCAACAATAATTAACAGGCTGGTGTTCGAAAGACATGAATGCAGGAATTAACATCAATTTAATTTTCAATGCACACAGAACAGCCAAGAGTGATTTTTTTTTTTACCAAATTTCATTTTGGCAACACTGGTTTTGTGTAGCTCAGCGGTTTTTGTGTCACTATTCAAGATGCTCAATTTGGTCTATAATTTAATCATGTCTCAATTTAAAAACTTACAAGCCTACAGATTACGATTGTCGTAGACGTAGTCGAAATAAAACGACTCCAATGACAAGTGTTGCCACACTTTATCAATGTCGTCACGACTCGCGGCAACTATAATCAGCTTGATTGAATTTTATTAGAAGAATTTTATTAAGCCCGGTTAAGAAAGCTTTTTATTGGAAAATTATGTTCAGCGCTGAGGCTCATTTCTGGTTCAATGGGTACGTGAACAATTAAAATTTTCAGAATTGCAAGTGCTGCCAATGCATCTCGAAAAATGCAGTTTTGCTATTGGCATCATTGTACTCTCGGTTTTTTGTTTTTATCAACACAAATAGGAATGTTACTGTACATGGCAAGCGCTGCCGAGAGATAATTATATAACTTTTGGGGGAGAAAAAGAGAATCAGCACGAAAATAAAAATTAAAGAGTATATAATTTTTCTTTTTACCCAAAATGGAAGAGCTGGACTTGGCTGAGATGTGGTTTTCAATAGAGGGGGCGAGTTCGGTGAACATTGAACACCTTTAGAACATTTCTTGTACGCCTCTATAAAGGCTCATGTCTATAGAGACAGATCAGCAACGCAACGCATCACAGGCTGGAAGTGAATATTGAAAAATGTGACGAGATACCGAGAAAAATTTGGACCTAGGGTATGAACCCTTTGAAGCGTAGCCGCAGTCAACATTTACATCTTTAAATATTTCAGTAAGTTTTAAGTTGTTTTTCTTAATCAAATCGAAAAGCTGTTAAAAATCGTATATTTTTAACTTTATTTTCGTTAAAGAATTATTTAAACGGCAAAAATTCTTTGAGTTTGTTGCTACAATTTCCCTTTTCTGGTGTAATAATTTTTACACAAGAAGTTTTAATTTTGCCGGCAGATGTTTTAGTAGACTTTTTATAATATTTAAAGGACAACGGCGGCGAACAAAAGCTATCGGCCGCCTGAAACACCGCTCCATGTATATATATATATATATATATATATATATATATATTGACACGTTTAAAATTCAAAAACAATAACGAAGTAGCCAGATTTTTTTCTTGTTCTTCGAGTATATTTAACACAAGTTTTTAAAAGTTTTGTATTGAGAATTTTTATGTTGTGCTTAACTCCATAAAAATACCTTTCGAGTTCTATATATTCCATCAATATTGGTAGGCGATAAGATATATAGAAAAGTACCACAAAATAAATGTGTCGTAATATTTCTTTATAAGATTTTACTGGGCCACAGAAAATAGTCTGTAATTCGATTACTTTGCGAAAGCATCGTATTAGAGAGTAACCCAGCAGGTGCAACGTGTTTTTTAGTACATGTTCGCGACAGGAAAATGCATTTTGTCAATAATTTTGAAATTTGTTTTAAAAATTTTGTTAAAATTGTTTTCATAGTTCTTTTTTGTGGCCTTTATTATTTTCTTTTTAAAGTTAGTTTTGAAAGTCTGGCACAAAGTTATACTCACAAATCGTTTGGAATTTATCACATTTTTGAAGACAAGTCGCTTTGAAATCGTTTGCGAAACGATCGTTTTTCCTCACCTGCGTGAATGTCACTGGTCACTCACTCACCAGCTGACTTGGCAAAAAACAGTACCGAGTCCACGAGATATACTTTCTATTAAAAATTAATTTAAATTAAAGAAGTTTAAAGTGTTTAAATCACAAATAGTTTTGCGATCGGTGCCACGTTGAGTCGCTGTGAACGTAACAAAAATTCACCCTTTATTTGTGTACGTGGCTGTTTGCGAAGGAGGGGTTGCACAATCCTTATTGAATTAAAAAAAAAAATAATAATAATAATAATAATAAATATCGCCTTGTTTGGAAATGCTCAAGCGAGCAGCTGCAAAATACTTTTTATTTTATTTTTATCCTTAAAAAACTTGAAAAAAATAAGTGTTTTGTGACACTGTTTGCAGTTACGCATAAAAATGAGAGGTTTTGAAGATCATTTTATTTAAATTAAATAAACCTAAAATTGTTAAATAGCTCATGAACAGGGAAATATAAATTCAGTATGTGTGCGTGTGTCTGTGTGTACTCTTTTTGGCTCGTGGAGTTATTGTCATGCACAAGCATTACCCTTTCAATGTTGCCTTAATTAGAAATCAGTTCAGATATCAAAAGGTTAGTTGCTGCACAGATATGCCGGTTTACGGTTTAAAGGGTTGCATAATTATTTCTTTTTTCTTTCGCTATAAAAAGACACACATGCAAATGAAGCCCAACTTAAGGGATACACGAAAAGAACGCATCTTCATAGATAAATAAATTTAAAAAAAAACATGTAGGAATAGAGTTGTGGAATTACAGGGTTGAAATAGAGCGTTAATAGTTTTCCATGTGGACAAAAAAAGAAAAGGTTTTCGGATTAAAATGTTTTACAAAAGTTTTTGGCATGCGCGCATTATTTTAATTTTCAATTTGCATTTATTCTACGAAAAAATAATGCCAACAAAAATACCTAAAAAGTATGTAAAAAAATGGGAAGAAATAAATTTTGTAGCGCAGCAGCAGCGCACCATCGTTGCGTTTACGCAATTTGTCGTGAGCATCGCATGTGCCAATCACTTTTCAACAGGAAGTTCCTCTTCATTGTTTGTTGGAATTTTAACCCATTTCCTAGACAATAATAATAATAATAATAATAATGAAAATGATTTCGATATGTTGTGACATGTGAAGGAAACTGATGGCCTGCCTGAGTGCCTGCCTGCCCGGTTTGGCTTGGCTGACTGAAAGCAATTTGCTGGCTGGCATAGACTTGCTGTCTGCTGCTCTCGTAGGCACGATGCACTAAAACGGCTATCAGCGGGAGCATTTTGTCATGTTACGCGTTTCCTTCCTCTCTCTCGCTCTCACTCTCTCTTTTTCGCACTCACAGCATGCATGCATGTGCATGCAGTATGTGTTAGTTAACATATGCGAGTTTCTTATTGCCAAAGAATTACTTAAAAAAGTCTTTGCAACAACGTAACAAAAAAAAAATAATAATAATAAAAGACAAGAAAAAATTAATAAAATCATCTACTCTCTGTTTTTGGCAGCTTGTAATGCAACCCTTTTTTAGTTTGCGGCCAGCGAAGCGATGCTAAAGAAAACAGCAAGCGACCAGCACCCCCGCCACTTGGCACAGGGGATAAGTGACCGCATTTGACAAGAAAGCCATAAACAAAACAATTGCCCGCCTGCTGATATGTATTTTGAAAACTCTTCAGTTTTTGATGTGATAATAATGTCTCTGATATTCTTTGTTTCCTTTGTTATAATCGTTTTCCTTTCCTTTCCTTTCCTCTGCTTTTCTTTTCTTTTCTCTATTGCGAGCAGTTCTTTATGAACCAACAACTACTTCGTACAGCATCTTTTAGCTATTTCCACAACATACTGACAACATATATTGGATTTAAGACAAAAAAGAAAAAAAAGCAGTCCAAATATTGCTGCTGTAAGAGTATGTGTGTATGCACACACACACACACACACACACACACACACACATGCCTGCATTCACTCATGCATACTCAAGTATGAAAGCAAGCCAGCGGATTATGCTTTCTTATGCCTTCACCAACCAACCAACATTTTTTTAATGTTATTTTTCTTAAAGACACAACACATCCACACACACACACACACACACACTTACGCTTTCACATTTTGTAAGTAGAACGCTGCGTAAAGTTGCATAATCGAAGGAAAGAAATAATCCTTTCATCTTAATATACTCAATATCCTAATAGCCCTAATGTCGTTAGGGCTGAAAAAAAAGTAAAAAAAAATTATATCAGCCACATATTCTTAACTCAACTTTGCGAAATGGCCGGTTATTGGAAACTTTTTCTACTCTTTTGCTTTGCTTGCTTAGGATATTAGCGGATTTCAGATTATTTACAGTCGGGCTCTTTGTGTTACATTTACATGGTTGGATTCAAGCGCAGCCATTAAGGCGGATCGCACAAAAAAAAATATATATTTTTGCAATATTCTATTGAAGGATTTGTATTGAGGATGCTGTTGGCCGAAGTGGTTAACCCCAGCATATTATGGCCGAAAAGGCATATTATTAAGTGGGTGCCTTTTTTTTGGCTGCATGGGAACATAAAATCGCCCCTATTATGAATGACGACATCGACGTCACTTCAACACTACAGCAAAAAATTGTCACTTGTCATTTAATTGTCTACAGTAATTAATTATTATTAACAGCCTTTTGGTATTCTCTAAGGCGTAATATGGGTGATTATAATAAAAATGGGTGTTTTTATTCAAGCATAAAACTTTAAGCTGGCAACACTTTTTTAATCAGATGATTTTGTTTATCATTTCAACACGAATAGACTGGCTTTCATATAGTAAAAATTCATTTTAAAAAATCAAGGTCCTCTTCGAAATACAAATCGAGTGTGATGAAGCTCACTTTTTACAGACCTATTTTCTGAGGAACAAATGAGAATCAAGACCGATTTTCTGAGGAATAAATAAAAATCATGAACTGTTTTCTCGGGGCAAAATTCAACTCAAGATCTATTTTATGAGGAATAAATTTAAATCAGGACTTATTTTCTGAGGAAAAAATTTAAATCAAGACCTATTTTAAGAGAAATAAATTAATATCAAGACCTATTTTCTGAAGAATACCTTTTTTCTGGTGAATAACTAGAAATCAGGATATATTTTCTGAGGAATATATTAGAATCAAAACCTTTTTTCTGAGGACTAAATTGAAGTCAAGACCTATTTTCTGGGGATTAAATTTAAATCAAGATCTATTTTCTCGGGACAAAATTTACACCAAACCCTATTTTCTGAGGAATAAATGAAAATCAAGACCTATTTTGTGAGGAATAAATTTATATCAGAACCTATTTTCTGAGAAATAAATTTGAATCAAGACCTTTTTTGTGAGGACTAAATTAAAAACAAAACCTATTTTCTAGGGAATAAATTTAAATCAGGACCTATTTTTTTAAAAACCAAATTTAAATCAACTTATTTTCAGAGGAATAAATTATAATCAAGACCTATTTTTTGAGGAATATATTAAAATAAAGACCTTTTTTCTGATGAATAAATAGAAATCAGGATCTATTTTCTGAGGAATATATTGAAATCAAAACCTTTTTTCTGAGGACTAAATTGAAATCAACACCTATTTTTTGAGGATTAAATTTAAATCAACATCTTTTTTCCTGGGACAAAATTTACACCAAAACCTATTTTCTGAGGAATAAATGAAAATCAAGACCTATTTTCTGAGGAGTAAATTTAAATTAAGACTTATTTTCTGAGGAATAAATTTGTATCAAGACCTATTTTAAGAGAAATAAATTAATATCAGGACCTATTTTCTGAGGAACAAATTTAAACCAAGACCTATTTTCTGAGGAATAAATGAAAATCAAGACCTATTTTCTGAGAACCAAATTTATATCAAGACTTATTTTCTGAGGACTAAATTAATATAAAAACATATTTTCCGGAACTAAATTTAAATCAAGACCTATTTTCTACGGAATAAATTTATATCAGGGGCCAAATTACCGCATTCGATATCGATCGAAATTTCAATACAGTTTTAATACAAATTTCGATCGATATCGAGTGCCGTAATTTGCCCCCAGGACCTATTTTCTGAGGAATATATTTAAATCAACACCTATTTTCTGAGGACTTGTAGCAAAGACTAATTTGGTGTCTGGCCTATCCACGAAGTGTTTCTGATTTACTTAGATTTTTTACTTTTAATTGCCACATCTGATTTCAGGATATTCTTTCAGCACCTGCAACAGAAGTACTTCCAACGGAAATGAACCAGTCTAATATTTATTTACACGTACAAAAATACACACATACATTTATGCGCATCTGTATGTATTGCATAGCCAAACACACTGTCACACTTCCACACACACCTGTCGGTTTGAAAACGGAAATAACCCTTTTGCATATCCTTTTCATCCATTTCGAAAAGTATATGAAAATAATAAAAAAAAAAACAGGAGGCATCTACTGGTTTGTGTGAAGAGAGGTACGTGCCTGTGAGGTACGAGTTAATAAATTAATATCAATTTTCATTACATTTCTTTTTTTTTTGTTGTTTTTTTTTGTGTCAACAACATGTCACCATGTGGATTAAACAAATTCCGAAATAAGTTTCTACGAGAGGCCTGCAAAGTTTCAACACTTCGATGATGAGTTCTAGTGGAAGACTGAATTCTGGAAATTTCTGCAGCAACTCTGGTGTAGTTCATAAAATATGAATGAATAAGATCTGAAAAATTATTTTCCTGATGTTTCAGAATATTTTCTTTTTATTCATAAGAAAAAAATTATTTTTTTATAGAAATATTTTCTTAAAATAAATTTATCCAGTGAAACAGGGATGGAAATTAAAGCAGAAAGGATGTGTATTTTTGACAACCGAAAACGTTGAAATTTGGCGTTTTTAAACCGCTAGAGTGCTTTGAAGAAAATATCAAAGAAAACTTGTTATTTTCTTAATTTGGAATAAGAAAGAAAATTTTTGGGGAAAAAGCATCATTAAAGTTTTTATGTGTGTTTGTTTTGCTGTAGTTAAACATAAATTTACAATTCTCAAACACTTCTACGACAAATACTACAACGCCAACGAATCGCTCGGTTTGCAGAACAGGCGCAAATTTAATCATTTCGAATTATTCCAATTATTTTTTATTATATTAAATTTAATTTTGATAGGCCTGCTCTTCGAAAAATGTTTTTAATTCACAAATACTTGATATATATATTCCAGAGATTAAGGGAAAGCGAGCATAAATATTTAAACTTGCGCAGCAGAGCAGAATAGCTGTTTTCGAAAGCCTCTACACTTGCCAATTTTTAGAGATTTCCATAATCCATTTTACATTTTCGAAAGAATTCCTTCATTCGTACGAATATATTTTAAGCAAAAATATAATTTTATAAACTATTTTTGTTTTAAATGTTGCCACATAATAAAATCGGCAACATCGATCGGTATCGAATACCGTCATTTTTTCCTGGCTCATGAACACGACAAAGAAAAGGAGAGTAAAAAATATTTTTTAATTGAATTTTTATAGGCGAATTTGAAAAGTATTTTTAATTCAGAAAGTTATGAATTTCTATAATTCAGAAAGTTATGAATCAGGGGACTACTGCGTACTATGATTCGAAAATATATGCTTTCGAATTCGAATATTAATAACCTACACATTAAACACATTTTCTCTTCAAATCGAATTACGCAGTATACCGTCGTGTTTTATATATTCAACTAGCAGAGCAGAACAGCTGTTTTCAAAAGCCGCTGCACTTTCCTTTTTTTATTTATTTTCTTGTCATCAAGCTGACACACTGCCAAAACCGATACTTTTACAAATCAAATTCGGCCTAACACTTCGGCACTTCTAATTCACATTTTGATTGAAAAAGATATCACGACATCCTGTGCAGGTCTCTGGCAAAGTATGTGTACACGTACTCGTAAATGTATTTCATATGTATGAAACTTTTTTTTTATTTTACATACAAAATTCGTGGAAAACAAAAAGCGTAACTTCGTTGCAGGTCTTAATTACATAAAATATATAAATAATTGCCTTTAAAACCACAATTCATTCAAAAATGTTAAAATATTTACATCAATCAATCTGTTGTGTGTTAAAATATTCGCACAACATTAAGTGATGAAGAGCCATTAAGAGAGTCAGCAGCTTAAAAGAATCAAGTGATTTACTGTTGATATATTTATAACTTTGTTGTAGTCGGTTGGGTACAAAAGTAGGGCCTGGTGGCGAATAGGATAATACTTTTCGAAATAAATTTGAGCATTTGAAATGTAGAAGTGTCAAACCAAATCAACCATAAACCACTTGACAGACAGCTGACAAAATGATTTTTTTTCACAAAATAGGTCTTGATTTAAATTAATTCCTTAGAAAATAGGTCTTCATTTAAGATTAGTCCTCATAAAATGGGTCCTGATTTAAATTTGTTCCTTAAAAATATAAGTCTTAATACGAATTTACTTTTCAGAAAATAAGTCTTCATTTCAATTTATTCCTCAGAAAATAGATTCTGATTTAAATTTATTCCTCTGAAAATAGGTCTTGATTTAAATTTATTCCTGTGAAAATAGGTTTTGATTTAAATTTATTACTTGAAAATATAAGTCTTAATATGAATTTAAAAAAACATCCTTTTGAATGTATGTGGACATGCATGTGCATGCGTACATTGTCAAGCGTGTATGTACGCGATGTGATTGTCATTTAACACAATTACCAGCGTCAGCGATACAATTTAAAAGTCAATCTTTAATGTAAAACAAAAAAAAAACAAAAAAAAAAAGAAACAATAGGAATTTCTGGTTGTGAAACCCCCCGAAAAAGTGTCAAATATCATTTATTAAAGTGGGCATATTTTCCTTCGGAATCATTAATTTCATACACATAAAACATCACGATTAAATATTATTCGTGAGCAGTGCTGGAAGAGGAGATTTTAATTGGAGCAGAAAATTTATATTTTTCTATAAAATCGATTTCAAATTTATACCCGGCCCACACTTTTCAACTTTTGCTGCCCAAATTTTCTTTTGCAGCAGCGTTGAAATTGAAGACGTTTGTTATGTGTTTCACACGTTCTTTGGCTGCGTCATCACTTAAAGAAGAAGAAGAAGAAGAATATAAGTACCGACGATTAAATTTAAAAATAGTATGAAACAAAAAACGGTTTGAGATTTATGGAATTGTTTCTGCTGTGAAATAAAATTGTTCCGATTATAGATAAAATATTTGTTTATTCATATCGCCACCGCGGCTGTCCTCATCGCACTCCATTCCCCGAGATCTTTTCGCGAAATTCGATCGTTAACTGGCGCAGGAAATATTTAATTCGATTTCATGTTGATGGAGTGTGCGGAAGCGCTTTTTGTTACAGTTTCGATTTTTCTAAGTGTATATGTACACTGTAAAAGTACTTCCACGTCTTGGCGCATCAGCAATGAAACCAGTTTAACGAGTTTTAGCGCCAACTGTGCAGCCGAGTTTGGTACGATATTTTCGTCCAATTTTCTATAAATTGTCTTTGTTTTCGAAATAAATTTCCAATAAATTCCAGTGCTGTTCAAGCGTAAATAGAGTAATTTCTTTCAGTGGAACTGACGTACTAAATCTAGTGACAGAACAGAAGAACACAAGTATTGCCAGATTGAAAAAGAAATCGCTGGTTAATTTCTCATCGTTTTTATACTGGAATAGTTTTTGATCCCTTCCCTAAAACTGTCTTGAGATTCGAAAAGGAGGAAGTGTTTTTTTCCAGTGTGGACAACACATAATTTCAGGCACAATTTTAACTTCCAAGTCGATAGAAGAGCTCACAGGCAAAGAAGTCATTTAAACGTCTCTGTAACGGGGCCATTTTATACGAACGCGGTTTCTCTTTCGAATTAAGATTTAATTTAAGAAATAAGTCGGCCTTAACCGCTTATTTATTTAAGCGACTAATATTTTCTTCGTTTTATTATTCATTTGACAGTTAAGCGATTAAAAAACGTTTTTCCTTTGAACGCATAATAATCATGAGACTTCTCTAAAATATATCAATTGAATAATAACGGCCTATTCACCGATGTCGGAAGCCAACGTTCGATCGAGTTAATAATATTTAAATCAAAAACAATTTTTAAAATTCCTTTTTATTTGAAATGTTATTTATCCGATCGCACGACAACTGGAGACATCGGGGAACAGCCAGAAACCGTAATACCGATATAATCAGCCTTAACTGTTTCTTTATTTGCGGTTAATATTCAGCCTGATTACGGTTGGCGTTCAAAACTCAACAATTTGTAACAGATTAAAGAACAATGCAGCTCTTTGACTTTAATCAGTTACAAAACGTCACACGTAATCAGGCCGATTATCTTGATTCGTTGAGTTATACGATTAATGACGTGTTCTTTTCTGGAAAACATGCAACGTTTTTTCACTTATTTCCTAAAAAAAATGCACGGTTTAGAAAAGTTTCAAAATAGAAATAATTTTTCGTTGGGGATGTTGGAATCCATTTCTAATAAATTCCTCATTTTTAAAAGGCAAAATGTTGCCATTTTTCGGATAAAAAGTGTAAAAAATGTTGCATTATTTTCTAGAAAAGAAATTGACATTATTATTTTCTAAAAAGTATCAGTTTGGAGGAGTTTTCAAGCATAAATAATTTTTTGTAACGAATGTTGGATTAATTTCTCATGAATTCTTTATTTTCAAATCACAATTGTTGCCTTTTTCTATTAAAAAGTGTAAAAATGTAGCATTCTTTTGTAGGCAAGAAAGCGACATAATATTAAAATATATATGACATTTTATTGAATATTTTTTAAATTAAATTTTTTAAGTTGCATGTTATTCAACGACATTTGAAATGGCGAAATGTTGCCCTTTTTCGTTTAAAAAGTGTGAAACATGTTGCATTATTTTCTAGAAAAGAAATCGACATAATCCGATATTTTTTGTTTTATCTTTATCTTTTCGTTTCTTTTCCTCAATTAACTCCATCTTCCCCATTTTAAATTTAAATTTCACCAAAATATCAGCACCTCCAATCAGGATTAATGAAAGCCCCTATTGAACACTCCACACTAAAAACAGCCATCCTTAAAACTCTCTACTACGTAACGATTTACATAAATGCGGAATAATTAATTTCTATTTCGAATTCAAACGTGTACGAAATGGGCAAATGTCAAGTAAGTAATAAAGACAACCGAATAGAAGAAGATGTAAGAAACTGAAATGCACAAGATTGAACAGGACACAATATTATTTATCATCTGTTGTATTGTCGCATAAAGGACTTGAAGCGGTCAAAAGAAAAGTTTTATATGGTTGAGTCTTTTGGTGTTTAACGTGGCAGCGTGATGAAAGAGAAGATGAAACTTAATAAGAAGACAAGAAAACAAAATGTTTCAGCTTCAGTAAATTCATTGAATGTGGACCAACCAGGACTCGACTCAAACTAGCAACAACAAACACACATTATTTTAGCAAAATAATTATATCGCCATAGGAAATGTGAACAGGTAAAAGCTTTTATAGGCTTCGAGTGGTAGGAAATTTCTTAAAATGAAATCCAGATATTTCTTCCTTTTTTATTTTATTTTATTTTTTCAATAACACTCTGGTGTGTGGTGCCGCGTTTGAAAATCTATTTTGAGTTTCCTGGAACGTAATCTGGCCTTTGAGCTATTCGACTGTTTTATATTATTTTAAATTTCAAATCAACCACTTTTCTCGTGACAGGATGTCATAAATATATTTTTCGATTACTAGAAAAGAATTGAGAACACTAACTGATCAGATATATATAGTTTCGAAGTTTATAAAAATAAATCACCTTTTTCGAATTTTTTGGTTAACGGTATCACACAAACAGATTAACCGATTTTCAAATTTTAAGATATAATTAATTTCTAAAATCGATCGGTGAAGAAGTTTAAAAGTTCTTCGAACAAGAACCATTTTAAAATATTTTAATTTATATTTTCAGATATTTTGAAATCTACCGGTTCGAATCGGTTCCAGAAATCCCAGGATAAGAAACGTTCTTCGGAACTCTAAAGTTTGGTTTGGTTTGATTTGATTAAACGGTTTAACTGCCTGTTCGCCGATGTCGAAAGCTATTGTTCGTTCGAATAAATAACATTCAAAACAAAAACAAGTTTTGAAAATTGTTTTTGTTTTAAATGCTATTTATTCGAACGAACGATAGCTTTCGACATCGGCGAACAGGCAGTAAATATGTTATAGGTGAGTCAGCCACACACACACACACACACACACCACACCCATGTGAGGGGACGGGCTCTCAGAATAGGAGTTCAAACGTGGAGATCGGATTTCCGATTTTTAAAATATTAAATTCCAAGATTGACGACGGGCGTATAACACTATCAAACGCAACTTTCGGATCCTCGGCACTTTTTTATTTGACGTTTCAATCCAAGCTACAATATTTGGGTGCATTCTGACGACTTTAAATATTAAGGGGGGAGGGATTACCCCCTAAATTCTTAAATAGATTTTTTTAACTGTACAGTCGTTTTAAGGGCACTATCAAGCAATTTTCGGATCCGCGACACTTTTATATTTGACGATTTTATTCAAGCCACAATATTGGAGTGCATTCTGGGTCGAATATCTCCGTGACGTTTTATTTCCTGCCGTTTTTATTACCCGGCCATAAATTCTAAAGTAATTAAATTAATGTCAAATTAAAAAAATTAATATTCCAATGATAATCGATCCATTATATATATAATAAGAAATCGTTTACATTAAATGAACCAAGTAAAACAATAATTGAATGATTTTTTTTTCTATAGCTCCAGTACAGTGATTTGCATAAATAGGGGTCAGCGAAAATATCTGCCCTTAATTAAGAAAATTGTTTATTAGTTAAGTACTTTTGCATTTCATATGACCATAAGTTCATGTTTAAAGTTTCCTATAGTACAACTCACACAACAGTTAAATACAAGCATATGTTTGATTGTGTGTATGCATCATATATTTCCACGAGCATGTGTGTGTGTGTGTAACTGTTCAAGTTGGACCAGAATAAAAGATGTTAAACTCTTTTCCAGTTGTTTAATATTTTCAATTGAAGGTCATCCAAGCACAAATGTAATGACAAAAAACAACAACAACAAAAACAACAACAAGAAGAAAAAGTACACGGACAAATTATTATTCACATGCATACAACAATAGGACCTTTACAAAGTTAAAGTTATAAAAAGCTTTGTTTCAGGCAATTGCTTTCTTTTGTCTCAGTCTTGTCCTTAATATGTCCACACACACACACACACACACACACACACACATACGTACACACATTCGCATAGTTGTACATGGAAAATCCATGCATTATCACGTTCATTAGGGACATAACCAGCATCAGCAGCTACAGTTACATGTTGGCCATGGGAGTCCATCGAAAGAAAATAAGACTTTTTTAAGATATCAAACTCCGCTAAAGCTGAAATAGTTTCATCCCAGAGAATATATAAAAACTACACTGAAGATAACATCGGATAATACAACAAGTATAGGCAATTGCAAATTTTTTAAAAAATTCCCAAGATTTTAAGATAGAGATTGCAACACAACTAAAGATATTATAATTCTTAATTTCTTATTGTAATTCTTTTTCAGGCTCTAGCTCTATATTATATTTCTTAAAAATAACGAAAATTATTAAGATATCAACCACGAACAACTTTCAGAAAAGGAAATAAATACTTATTCCGTATGGCGTCGTCACTATTGTTCTCAATTTCGAGTTGATACTATTTGCAATCAACCGTCAGCCATGACAGTCAGCTGTTCATCATTTACGTCAACTAAAAACGAATAAACACCTCGAAATATGTCAATCAATTTTTGAGGTTAATTCCGATTCATAATATGATGAAAAAAAAGATATCAAACTGCTTGTCCCATGAAGTTACTCGTCGTTATCGTCGTGGCCACGTAGTCCCTTTAAACAAGAAGAAACTTTTTTTTTCGGTTGAAAATTTGTTTTTGCTTTAAATGTCGACAGAACGATATCGAGTGACCTCGTGGGGCAGGTGGTACATCTTAAATTGCAACGAAAGCTGCTGAAACATGTTTTTTGTTATTGAAAAGGTTAATTCACTTAAGTCAAATTAAGTTTCAATTAAATTGTGCAGGATTTTCGTTACACATTGAATGCGGTAATAGAAGAATCAAAGTCAAGATAAAATTTTTATATTCTGCTCCAAGAAAAAAAGAAGTCAAGGAATGGCGATTATTGTTTAATCGAAATTTCAAAATATAATTCTTACTTTCTGATCGAAAAATATTTGAAAATTCAAATATATTTGAATTTTCCAATTCAAATATATTTGAAAATAACTTTTATTTTCTGATCGAAAAATAAAAGTCCAGAAATAACGACTATTTTCTAATCGAAATATCAAAATCAAGATATAACTTTTACTTTCTGATCGAAAAATATTTGAAAATAACTTTTATTTTCCGATTCGAAACATAAAAGTTAAGAAATATTTTTTGAGGAATTTTTGAGTTACTTCATGTAATCAGGGATTAGCCTGGGGTATTTCGATACTTTTCAATTTATATATGCGGCCTCCGATTACAGTGGTTGAGTAAGAAAATAAAAATTCAATATCTTTCTTAAGCTTCTCATTTACTTGACTATTTAGACAAGAGAAGTGATATTTTTTCTCTCTTTTTAGTTATTGTAGTTTTAATTGTAATAAATTTGAAATAGAATAGAAATAATAATGACGATAATATTATAAAAAAATAACAGAAAATGTGTGTAGTGTTTCAGTGCGGTTTTCAAATGCCAGCGCTCTAATTCATAAAAAGTATTTGAGCTTTATTAACGGCTTATTTGAAAAGTTTCTATGAAAGAATTTTTTAATAAGGCTTTAATAAACACTTAGTATGTTTTTTATGAATTAGGCAGTCCAAAACTGGTGCACAAAATCTGTTGGCATTCATCACGCCTTTTCAAAACAATCGTTTTGCAAATGATCGTTGATCAT
This sequence comes from Linnaemya vulpina, assembly GCA_963675445.1. Classification (NCBI taxonomy): domain Eukaryota; kingdom Metazoa; phylum Arthropoda; class Insecta; order Diptera; family Tachinidae; genus Linnaemya; species Linnaemya vulpina. Next base: position 67,726,345 of record OY776280.1, on the reverse strand, counting down.
TGAAATGGCCATGGCCACGAGCTAAAAACATCTTAATTGAATAATTAAGGATAATTTAGTTAAGAATAATTTTTCTTTAATCAAAAGTTATATCCCAAGTCTTTCTACACTTTTTCGTTGCCAACCCATCCCCTGACTTTCTTTATGCTCTTTAAGAGATCTAAAGAAAAAAAAAAAAAAATATGTGGATGGATTTTCTTTTTGTACTGCTGTCTGGCATACGAGTGGTTTTAGTTGTTGTTGTTGTTGTTGTTGTCTTTGTGTTTTGCCAGCTATTGTCAACACTTATCAGGCATTGTGTGCGATGACAGATTATATTTGCGTAGTTTGTTATTATTCGAAGTCATTTCTTCAAGAAACTTGCCGAGAACAACTTTAAGTTATTCACAGTATTTACATTTGTAAAGGCTTCATTCATGATCCACACATGCTTGCACACACACACACACACACGCGCGCTTTTTCATGCTTTACGATTTTACAAAGAAATGAAATTGTAAAGGCCCTGCTGCTTCTTCTTCTTCATCTTCATTAAATGATAAAGTCTTTTTGGCGTTTTGACACACGTTGAGCTTGTGTACGAACAGATTAACCACTCCTTTCAAACTGACCTTCTCCGCTGTGGTCAAAGTGTTGCTCGCTTGACCAGTCAGTCAGCCAGTTAATAATGGATTTAATTTCGTTTATTATAATTTCAATTTCTGTTGCTGCTGTTGTTGTTGTTGTTCTTTAGCTTTTGACACAAAATTTGACTTGTTTTGTTGAATGAATGCAAGCATGACTAAGAAGAAATAGCCTGTATGTGTGAGTGTGTGGTTGGCTGGCAAACAAACAATAAACTAAATAAATTCTGTACGTGAAGTGTGTCAGAGGTCAATTCGTTTGTTGTCAAAACATTGAAAAAAAACAAGAGCTGACCTTATAAAACTGACATACAGCATCCTTATTTTTTTATATGGATTTTTTTGCCTCAATTTGTATAATAATTTTTTTTTTTTTTTTGAAATTTCGAAAGCACAAGAGTTCTCTGATGGCATTTAAGCGAATTTTTTATTTCTATTTTTTATAGTTCTTTTTTTGTCGAAAAAGGGGTTGCAAGAGCCAGTTTTCGACCAGTGAAGCAATTTGAGTTGGAACGGAAGCAACTTTTTCAGGCATGTTTGTGTGTTTGTTTGGTTGTATGTTGAAGTATAAGCCTGATGTTTTATTCAATTGTTTGTTTATTTTTTTTTTTTTTTTTGAATTTTGTGATTACTTTTGTAATTTCACAAATGTTTTTTACACAAAATGGACCGGCATGTTAACAGGCAGCTTATCTTGCATTCTTATTTATTAATTTTTTTTTTTTTGTGTCACTGGCGACAAATATGACATTTTACGCTGGCTTTGATGCTTTTGATGTTGTTGATGGACGCTTTTCATGGCAAAATCTTTTGTTTACACATTATTTTTTATTATAATTTTTAATTTATCAAAAGCCTTTTGACTTTGGCAAAAAACAAAAACAACGACAAACAAAAAAAGAGTGGTCAAAAACGTTCTGTCTGCCTGCACATTCGCAAAATAAACACACACAAAAAAATTCAGCCGTTATAACAACAACAACAACAACACAATTTCGGCTGGAATATTTTCAAGTTCAAACAAATTTGCAAATATTTATGCGATCTACTGCGTTCCGTTTAGGGGTGGATGCAGTAGCATTTTTGCATATTGAGGTCAATGGAATTTTAATTAAATCATCTGCATTCGCCAGAGTTTTTAGGTTGTGATGAGGCGTGTAGATTATCAGAAAATAATAAATAAAATAAAAATAATAATTTACCTGTTTGTAACGTATTCGATTCTGCATCGACACATTCTATTTTAGGACGTTTTGTTAACGGTTGGCAATCATCCGTGTCGTTGTTACTTTCCGGAGTTTCAATATTGTCGTCCTGATTAAATTCTTGCTTGATATTTGCTGTACTGCTGCCGGTTTTAAGATCGTTGCAAGTAGACTCGGAACTTTTCGGAGTTGTATTGTCATTTTCTAGTAATAAAACAGACAGAGCGAGAGAGAGAGAGAGAGAGTGAGTTAAAGTTTAATCATGAAAATTTTAATAACTAAAATCGAGAACTAATTGGGATCAAATGCCAGCCAATTATCTTTGAAAATAAAAAATATATTAAAAACAATAAAAAAAAAAATTTATAAAAAAAAATCTGATTATGTCGATTTCTTTTCTAGAAAATAATGCAACATTTTTCACACTTTTTAACCGAAAAAGGGCAACATTTTGTCATTTCAGAGAGAAAGAACGTTAAGCATGAAAATTTTAATAGCTAAAATAAAGAAATAATTGGAATCAAATGCCAGCCAATTATCTCTAGAAAACAATGCAACATTTTTCACACTTTTTAACCGAAAAAGGGCAACATTTTGCAATTTCAAATATTGTTGAATAACATGCAATTTAAAACATGTAATTTAAAACATATTAAATTATATGTAATTTTTATTTTATTTTTGTGTCGTTTTCTTTTCTATAAAAATGCTAAATTTTTTATACTTTTTAATAGAAAAAGGCAACAATTGTGATTTGAAAATAAAGAATTCATGAGAAATTAATCCAACATTCGTTACAAAAAATTATTTGTGCTTGAAAGCTCCTCCAAACTGTTACTTTTTAGAAAATAATAATGTCAATTTCTTTTCTACAAAATAATACAGCATTTTTTACACTTTTTACCCGAAAAAGGGCAACATTTTGCCATTTCAATTAAGGAATTTCTTAGAAATGAATCCAACATCCCTCATACAAAAATAATTTCTGTTTTAAAACTTTTCCAAACCGCTACTTTTTCAAAAATAAGTTTAAAAAATATTACACGTTTAAAAAAATGTTACATTCGGCTAAGCCGAAACTTATAGCCCCTTTACCGACGTACGTCGTATTAAAAATATTTCCAATAACCAACTCTGGCATCGTCTTTTTGAGTTTTTAATTAATTTAAAATAATTTAAATAAAACTTATTTTTGAATAATTATATTTTCCAGCTTTGAAACCAAATTTCGGACTATTAAAAATATAAAAAAAAATATATATATATATATATATATATATATAAATTGTCTAACCCTGGAATCCTCTTAATTTCGTTGGATTTGTAAAACCAACCAATTCCTTGTTATTTAAAAAAAAAAAAAAAAAAAAAAACAGGATGTGAAACGGCTAACCCTAAAGGCCATCCATCCCTGCTATTTCTCCCTAACTTTAACCTCAAAGCTATTGTCCAGGTCTGGAGCTGATTTTCATCAGTAATTTATTTGGGACTATTTCCATTAAATATATCAGTTTGAGAATTAAGTGTATGGCTGTTGTGGGGTCTTCAGAAAACCGATTTAATGCACACACAGACGGACTACCCTTATTCGACTTCCCTGTTTAAAAATGTCCAGAATATATATATATATATATATATATATATATATATACCTTATAAGGTCGCATATTAATATTGAGAAAGTCATACGGAATGACAATTGAAAATGTAAAAAATTATTCCTCAGAGAGCTCAAAAACGGAACTGCTTCGAGGATTGGAAAAAAAGCGCTGGTACATATTGAAAATGCTTATCTGATCGGGGCTGCTCTGGTAAAAACTGAATAGAAATTGATGTCTAAATAGTGCTTTTGGGAAAAACTTACAATTAGCAAATTTTTCTAACAGACCTCGTACATCTTGGTCACACAACTTCTATTTCGTAAAAGAAAATTCCATTTTCATATTTTAATATGGACTACAGTCAGTGATCAGCCAGGGACAGTATCCACAAAAAGTATCGTGTAATAAGGCCCACAAAAAAGTAAAAATATGTACTTAAATTCAGATAATTATCAGGCCGACTTAATACGGTTCTAGCCGCCATTACACTCGATGGTGGGAAATATTAGCACTGGATATTGAATGCGATGCTTTGCAAAAGGTGTCACAGAAATAGTTTGAACCGAACTAACGGGGAATGATCACGCCGTTTGGAAGTATTAAATTAGCGATAACGATGCTTAAAACATCAAGTGGACTTATAATACCGAACCACAGTGTAAGAAATTATTGAAATATATAACTGGCAGAGTTGAAAACATACAACCGATTTGAATACTCGTTTACTTACCATCTACCAGCCGTTTGGGTGTGCTTGAGGCACCATCAGCTAACATATCCGCTGGACTAGGTGGGGGTGTATGAATACGAGAGCTGCCAGAAGCTTTGCGCGTTGGCGCCGACAAGGAGGGACATCGATTCGCCAAGCCGAGGCGTCTTTCGTCCTCCGTTTCAGCTCTGTCATTTGGTGGACCTGGTGTTGAAGAAAATATAAAAAATAAATCATTAACTACTGCGATCTTCTGGATTCAATAATAAAAACAAGATCATATATTCGGCATTACCTTGATTGGAGCACTGGCCATAGTTCTCTTTGTTACATTGTAAAACTTTATGCTGTATGAATTTGACTATATCGGAGAGGGCAAACACTTTTTGACAAGTTCCGCATGTGAGCATATCCTGAGCAATAGCATCTGCTTCTGTGGAGTCAGAATCTAAGGAAATGAAAATAAAAAGAAACTAAATATTATTTCTATTCTCTCTCTCTCTCTCTTTCGCATTTATTAGCAAAATATAAATTGCATGGAGTTAATAAATTAATCAATAAATTTTATCGCAATAAAACTGTTATAGCCTGACCTCCAAACTACCAATTACGATGGCAATCCAGGCAAGACAATTTACCAGCATAATTTATATATGAATTTTATGGCGCCTTTCTGGCTTATAACAATCCATGGGTGTAAGTTATTGGTGGGTTTATAGTTCAACTTAATTTCCAGTTAAATTAATAGCCTACCATTTGCGATGGATTCAGTTAAATAAATGCCCATACCGTCGCTTTATTTCGTTGACACACAACTAACGCAAAGCGCACTAATAAATTCATAAGATGTGTTTCAGCAATTAATTCCCAAAAATAAATATAAGAGAGAAAAAAATTAAAAAGAATCCTGATAATGATATGCAAACTGATAAGTCTGCCACAATCAATAGTGTGGCAGGCAGAGCTATTAAGTCAAGATGGGCTGCTGTACTATTTTATTTGTTTGACTCATAGTTGTGGCTGTTAAGTGGGGTGGCTGCTGGCTGGGCTGTATTGTGTTTTTTCGATTTAATCCCGCAGCCATTAAATCTAAACCAATTTTCCGTACACAATTTATTCATAACCTCAACTTGAGAGAAGAAAAAAATATATAGAAATAAATAAATGGAAATATTGAATAGTTCCATGCAAGTATTTTCTATGCAGGCATATGCGCGTGTGAGTGTGTGTGTGTGTATTGGACATTAGAGTGGTCCAAGCCGGTTGCATCTTTCTTTTTGGCAGTGCTCAAAGGCAATAAAGCAAATTAAAAAACTTGTTGCAACAGATTTTTCTGCACTCGAACATTCATTCAGGCGGTTTGAAAAGGACTCGAAAGCCTGAACAACGGTCTTAAAGCAGCCAACCTCCGACAATTTTTCCATTATCACGAAATATATATTCAGACTTAATAAAAAATATGACCAATTTGCTTTATGTTAGCCGATACCCCAGTCAGGTAACGATATGAAAAGGCTAGGCAAATTTGAGGTTAGAAAAAAAAGTTGGCTTAAAATCCGAACTTTATTTCTACAAATTCAGTTTCGTTGTTAGCAATGCGAAGTGGAAATATGGGAATCAATAATGATATATCGCACGCATCGGCTGAGGCCAGCCCTTTTCACAAAATTTTGAAACCCATTGTGCAATAAAGCTTCGCTTGTAACGTCAATGTAACGCCGAATTTTATCTTTCAGAATGTCAGTTGTTCGTGGTCTTTCAAATGCCCCCAGAGAACGGCGTTAAATCACAAGAACGAAGCGGCTAATGGAAAATGGGCCTCATCACTAGAAATTATTTCGTTGAAGAACTCGTTGTTTGCATTTAATTATTCCAACAACCAATTCACGAAAGTGTGGACGCAAACAATGGCCGGCTGTTTTAAATCCTTTAACATGAAATGAAAATCCTTATGCAAAATGTTCCGCCTCCGGTGATGCCCAATTGTTGCGAACGTCCACGAGTTGAAGTTTCAGTCTCATTGTCAACACTTTCCTGTACAGCGCCCCTGTTTCCGTATTTATATGATTGCGGCCACTGTGAGAAATATTATTTGGGTCTATTTTCAGCAGCAGAACAACAGCGGTCTCGCCTGATTACAGGGAAAAACTGCTCCAATATTTCCGAAAAGATATAAAAAATTATTCACCATTGAAATTTTTACAATTAAATTTTTTTTGCCAAAGAAAAAAATATTTCAAAGGATGGCAACTCTATTTTTGAAATTTCATTATTTAAAAGCTGATCCAATTTCTTAACCCCAAATTTTTTAAATTGTACAGGGTGTGAGATCGCTGGACATTTTTCTAAATGTCACTGGGAGCATATTATTCGGTTTAATTGTCAGCAGCAGAAAAACAGCGGTCTCAGATGGAGCCTGATTAGGGGAAAAAGCTGCTCCAATATATCCGAAGAAATATAGAAAATTAGTCACCATTTTAATAGTAAATTTTCACAATTAAAATATTTTTTTCCTCGTGTTTGAAATTTCCCGACTTTTTGGGGGGAAAAATTGCAAAGGATGGCAAGTCTATTATTAAAATTTCATTATTTAACAGCTGATTTAATTTCCTAACCTTAAATTTTCCAAATTGTAAAGGGTGTGAGATCGCTGGACATTTTCCTAAAGGCCACTGTGAGCGTATTATCTCCGAAAGGATATAGAAAACTATTCACCATTGAAATTTCAGCAGCGGAAGAACATCAGTTTCGGAAGGAGCCTGATTAAGGGAAAAAGCTGCTCCAATATTTCCGAAGAGATATAGAGAGATATTCACCATTTTAATAGTGAATTTCCACAGTTACAAATTTTTTCCTCAAGTGTGCTGCGTTACATGCTTGACATTTCCAGACTTTTTTCGAAAGAAAAAAGATATCCAAAGGATGGCAACTCTATTTATGAAATTCCATATTTCCAAATTGTACAGGGTCTGAGATCCCTGGAAATTTTCCTAAAGGCCACTGTGATCATATTATCTCCGAAAAGATATAGAAAACTATTCACCATTGAAATTTCAGCAGCGGAAGAACATCGGTTTTAGAAGGAGCCTGATTAGGGGGAAAAGATGTTCGCATATTTCCGAAAAGTTATAGAAAATTGTTCACAATTAAAAATTGTCTGCTCATGTTTGAAATTTCCCGACTTTTTGAAAAAGAAAAAAATACTTCAAAGGATGGCAACTCAATTTCATCATTTCATAGTTGGTACAATTTCCTAACCTTAAATTTTCAAAATTTTACAGAGTTTGAGATCGCTGGACATTTTTCTTTAGCATATTATTGGAGTCTATTTTCAGCAGCAGTAGCACAACGGTCTCAGGAGGAGCCTGATTACGAAAAAAAAGCTGGTCGAATTTTTTCAAAGTAATACCATAAAATGTTTACCATTTTGATAAAACATTTTCACTATTGAAATTTTTATTCATGGGTTCCAATGTTACACGGTAAAAATTTCCCAATTTTTTTAAATTAATAGTCAAAAGAGGACAGCTCTGTTCTTGACATTTCACTATTTGACAGCCAATTTACTTCCTAACCTCAAATTTGCCCATGATGCAATAAATAGAAATTTTTGTTAAGTACTCGAACGGAAGTTGGAAATGAGCCTGTCTACTATACCAACAATAACAAATACCGGCTCACGCATATACACATATACATACATGTATAAAAGTTAATATGTAACTAAAAATTGCTTTTGCATAATTTGCAAAAGGTGCTTCCATATGAAGCAACAACAACAACAACAACAACAACTGCGAAAATTGTTTGCCACTGTGCAAACTTATAAATTCCAATCAATGTTTGCTAATGGACAATTTACCAAATATCCCCAGCTATTGTGGAAATTTCTGGCCCTTTTCCTTTCTTTTTTTTTTTTTTTTTTGCATGATTTCTTTATTTTTCACTTCAACTCTGACCATCACGAATAGGGGGTGATTTCTTTTAGCTCGAGGCAATTTAACACAAACCATAACGCACGTACTAAAACGAAAGAAAAACACACCAACAACAAAAGCCCGGGATGGAAAAGAATGTGAAAACTTTCTTTAGTTGAAGTTTGACATTTTATTTGACTTTCGGTTTAGTAGTTGTGTCCACAAATGGATCTTAGCATATGTAAAAGTTTTGCCCTGATGATTCCATGATTAGCCCCATAACTAAAGGCATTTTTATTATCCTTCGCTTGAGTTGTCAATACGAGTACTAAAAAAGGCAAACCAACAGAAAACAAATAAATAAAACATATAAAAAGAAAATAGAAAGAACTAACCGCACTTTGAAAAAAAAAACTAAATTGAAAAAATAAAGAAACATACCAGGACTATGTATGTGTGGGTGTCAGCATGTGTGTGGAATTACAATAGAGCAAAAAGATAAACAATAATATGTATGAACAGGCAACAACAATCCCATGATAAAACAAGGATAATCATATTAACAAGCATAACAATCCAGTTGTCAATTAGGTGCTGTATGACAAACATAAAACACTAAATTATGGACAATGGAAGGAACGAAGGAAGGAACGAACGTTTAGTCATGATAAAAAATAAGAGAAACAAAAAATATAACACAAATCCAAATACAAATACTAATAATAGCAATAACAACACTAACAATAATAACAATAATAAAAAATAACACAACAAGATGATGATAAACGATGTAACGAAAACGTACAGGCCTGCCAACATTTTTTAAACGTTGAATTGTAGGAATATGCATGCATGCAGCTGTGTGCGTGTGTGTGAGTATGTGGGCAGAGCGACCGACCGACCGACCGACAAACGGATACAATTTTATGCCTGGAAGCTGCGGTATCTATCGCTAGTCTTCTATTTGTTTTCCACTAACATTTTAACTGCGTATGTATTTGTCTAGTATGTGTCAGTAATTTTTGTTAATTTTTACAAAATTTCCTGGGGGGTGATACGACCAGGACAAATAATAAAATATAATAATAAAAAAAGAAACAACAAGGAACACTCTTTCATAGTTGACTTATTAATTTCTGATTGACTGGGATGAGCTCGTAAACGATATGCTTCGCTATTGTCGTATTCTTATTAGTTGTGGTTTATTATCGCAACGATCCCGATGATTATTGTTATTATTAGTTTTTGTTGTTCTTTTTTTTCCTCTGTTTTTGGTAAAAAAATACATGGTCTTTTTATGAATGGTTTGGGTTGTGTGTACGTGATGTGTCCGGTTTATTGAAGGGGCGTCAGAATACACTAAAAAGGAGGAAACAGGACGTTTTTAATCAATTAACGAAAATTCGTCATTGGAATTATTTAGTGATTGTGATTGTGTATGTACGTTCGATTTGTTGCAAGAAATTCATACCATCGTGGCTAATTGGAATCGTTTAATAATTCACCAAAAAAATTAAATAAAATTATTTCGATTTTACCGCAGATGAATCAATACCAATTTTAGCCCGATTTTATATTAAAGATACTGGGGGAGCACTGTATAATACGAAAGAATGTCTTCGAATTACTGTGATGAAGAGTTTTCTATTCGAAATGAATAGAAAACATATATTCCATTCACAATAATTTTACAGCAGGAAACACAATAATAAATACCAAAATTTCGTTCTCGAATAAGAGCTTTTTAACTGGTACCGGTTAAAAAATATGGATGGACGAGAAAGATAGAGAAAGAGAAAGTTTTCTTCGAAACGAATAGAGAACATATATTCCATTCACAATAGTTAATATATATTCCTTTCACAATAATGGCACAATTATGAATACCAAAATTTCGGACGCGAGTACGAGCACTTTTTTGATTGGTAGTGGTACCGGTATCGGTTAAAAAATATATGGATGGAGGAAAAAGATAGAAAGCGAATAGAAAACACATATTCCATTCACAATAACTTTACAGCAGAGAACACAATAACGGCACAATTATGAACATCAAAATGTAGGACTCGGTTACGATTTTTTTAATTTGAACCGGTTAAAAAATATGAATGGACGTGAAAGATAGAGGATGAGAAAGTATTCTTCGAAACGAATAGAAAACATATTTTTCATTCACAATAGTTTTACAGCAGAGAGCACAATAATGGCACAATTTTGAATATAAAAATTTTGGACTCGAATACGAGTTTCTTTTTTAACTCGTGCTGGTACCGGTACCGGTTAAAAAATATATGGATGGAGGAGACAGTTAGAAAACGAGAGTTTTCTTCGAAATGAATAGAAAACATATATTCCATTCACAATAATTTTACAGTAGAGAACACAATAATGGCACAATTATGAATATTAAAATTTCGGACTGAAATAAGAGTTTTTTAAATTGGTACTGATAACGGTACCGTTTAAAAGATATGAATCGAGGAAAAAGATAGGATACGAGAAAATGTTCTTTCGCCAATATATTAGTGAAGTTCAGAGAATTTAGACGATTTGAAACGACTAAATTTCGAAAGAATATATCATGTCGAATACATCAATAGGGTCATAAAGGGTGTTTTTTAAACAGTGATATAAGTTTAAATCATAGTAAAACATAGTAAAATATTTTTGATATCATATGGGCCAATGACTCCACCAGCCCATAAAGCGCACCAAACAGTAATTTTCTGTGGATGGAAATGGTGTTTCGACAAAAGCTTGTGAATTCTTCTCACTTAAAGTGCGACAATTCTGTTTATTTACGCACCCCAGTCAAACAAAAATGGGCTTCATCGCAAAATAAAATTTTGAATGGACGAAGTGCACGATAAGTTTGACGAACAGAACCATTATTTTGATTAAAAATTTCCACAAGTTGCACACGTTGCTCTGGTGTAAGTCGATCCATAATGAAATGTCAAAAGAAACGAAACAAAAAGCAACTATCAGCTGTTAAACGGGTGGTCAAATAAAGCAGTGATGCCAACTCAATGTTGTATCACCCAATTTAAAAAAAAAAACTTTATTTGAAATTGGTTCTCCAAATACAACTATACAACAAGACTTTTGTATTGTAGTAAGATTTTTTTACCAAAAAAAGAAAACATTTGTTGCGAAATTATATGGCAAGTGGTCAGCCCCGACATATATTGTGTATTGACAAATTTCCTATTGTTTGGCTAGAAAAGGGCTACGCTACAGTCAGAAAAAAATGTTGCACAATTGTAACGTTGGATTGTGTGGTAACAGCAGGTACACTCTTAAGTACTTGTCAACTCCTTTTTTTTCTTTTATTTTATTTATTTATTTTTTTTTTGTGTTTGCTGGCAAACAATATTATTTACATAAAATATATGATGAGTCTTAGGCAATAAATGTGCCAGCCGCAGCTGATGTTTGACGCTTTACTCAAATGTCAAATACGAGTATATCAGATGGCCACTTATTCTCTGCTCTTTTATTATGTTTCAAATGTAGCCCGAAATTCAACCCTTCTAAATAAATCAGTTGGTTTTCCAAATCTTATGTGTGAGATATTTAAGGCCAGATTATTGAGATTTTCCATTATGTTTGTTCAATACTTGGATAATATGTCAGTCAGTCAGTCAGTCAGTCAGTCACACAGTCACTCAGTCACTTAGGGCAAGCACATGACAAAGAAGTCTAAACCCGTTTATTCAATAATTCTTTTATGCACGCATGTTCTTCATACAATTATTTATTTGTTTCATCATCACCGTTTATTGAAAAAAATATGTCATCTTTTGCAGCTTTTATTAATGTAGCCGCATTGTGTTTAAAGGGCACAAACAAATCCCCCCCTCCCCTCCCTTCCCCCTTAAATGCGAATAAGTTAGTTGAAATGTTGGAAACCGACAATCATATTCACGCATTATCGAAATTTATACTTATAAATTAGGTAATTTATATGTAAGCATAAATCCAATGTATGTGTGTGTTTGTACTTGTATGTGTATGTGTTTAATAATTGTGTTGTTGAGTGCAGGCAGCGATTAAATTGTCACAAAATTATTTGCCCAACATCTTTCGCATGATGCAATTAATGCGATTTCGTCTCCAACAAATTAACTAGTGAAACAGAGTACACACACTCCCACACACACACACGCACATACACTCATACATGCTGTGCGTGTGTAATTCAATCTTCTGCCGTCTTAAGTTAATCTGTTTGATAGTCTGTCTCATCGACAATTTGCATATTTATTGTTCTCGAGCGTATCGAATAAAAGTTGAATATTTAATGGAATCGCATTTTGAGTCCAACAACAAAAACACAAGAGTCAAGACAATTGTAACCAACTGAAGAATGTGATTAAGTGTGCGAGTTGTTATGCCTTTCAAAAACGGCTACGGCCAACAATTATCCTGCTTTTAATACATTTTATTCGAATGTCAACAATGTGAACGCATGTTTATTAGTGTTGTTCGTTCGTTTGTTCGTTGTTGCTGATTTATTTAGTGGCGCCCCAAAAAAATTATCTGCCAACAGAAGAACTTGGACGAAATTATGCTCGCATAGCTGGGGGTTTGCTAAGAGGTTCGTGTACACCCTCGCATGCCCATACATGTCTACGTACATGTTAATGTATGCTAGTGTGTGTGTGTTTTAGTATTTGTACTTAATATACATAAATTTTAATGGAATAGCATATTTTAGATTTAATTGTTAGTAAATCAAGTCAAATATTTAAACTCTATTTACGTAAAACAGTTATTTTTCAGAAATATTTTATTTATCTACATGTGCGCGTTTAAGTGTGTGGAGTGTATGTGCTTGTAAATCTGTTTCCCAGTGAACACAACTCTTGGACGTTAAATTGAGACAATTAATATATAAATTGTGCAACAGGTTGCCAGATTGGACTAATTGATTTTTGATTTGTACAATAAAAGAATATATTTGTCGTCTGTTTTACAATCAGAGTTGGCGATTTTTAAATAATTATAGATAAATTACAAAACATCAATAACTTGGTAATCGAAAAATGTATAGTTTTTGAAGGTTGTGGATACAGGGGTATGAAAAAAAGGGCAGAAAGTGCATAGCTTTCGAAGGTCTTGGATACAGGGGTAGGAAAATAAGGATACTTTCCCTCCCCAAGTCGAATAAAATTATATGGAAAAATTGCAATTGACAGTGTTATTTATGTTCAATTCTTTTCTAGAAAAATAGTGCAACATTTCTTACACTTTTTCATAGAAAATGGCAACATTCTGCCATTTGAAAATTAAGAATTTATTACAAATTAATCCAACATTCCAAACGAAAAGTAATTTCTATTTGAAAAATCCTGCAAACTGCCACCTTATGGAAATATAGTAAAAAAAAAAATTATACATATTTTCCAGAAAAAATATACCACCAGATTTCCTGTAAAATGAAATCGATTTACACCCTAAAAAAATTTAAAAAAGCGGTTTTATTTTTTAAAGGCTTTTCCAATCAATTCCACAAACTGTTCACAGCTTAACATTGAAAATCCACATCAGAATCGACTCAAATCGTGCCAAAATCAGCGAAATTATTTGTGAAATATCCTGAAAATATATAATTAAGAAAACTGATCGAAAAAAACTCGAAATCATATCCGATCGGGACTGGAAAACTGCATCCATCAACGCTTATCATACTAGGAATCGGCTGATTTACACAAACATTATTGCAGCTATAAGGTGTTTTTTATAGAGCGATACAACTTTAAGTTGGCATCACTGCTTTATTTGACCACCCATTTAACAGCTGATAGTTGCTTTTTATTTAGTTTGCTTTGACATTTCATTATGGATCAACTTACACCAAAGCAACGCGTGCAACTTGTGGAAATTTTTAATCAAAATAGTGGTTCTGTTCGTCAAACTTATCGTGAACTCCGTCCATTCAAAGCTTTATTTTCCGATGAAACCCATTTCTGGTTGAATGGGTTGCGTAAATAAACAGAATTGTCGCACTTTAAGTGAGAAGAATTCACACACTTTTGCCGAAACACCATTTCCATCCACAGAAAATTACTGTTTGGTGCGCTTTATCAGCTGGCGGAGTCACTGGCCTATGTGTCTTCCAAAACCATGATGGTCGGAATGTTACTGTGTATTATGATTTAAACTGGTATCACTCTATAAAAAACACCCGATAGAAAATAGAAATCATGGTGGTTTGGCTCGTAGATGGCCTTTAGGCTCAACCGTTTTCCATTTTTTTTTTAACTTCCCGCAACGAAAATTGAAAAATTTAAATAAATCGGGAAGTTTAACCCCGTTTTTTTCTAAAGTTCTCTTCAAATCTCGACGTTTTGAGATCCTGGGAAGCTTCCCTCACTAATTCTGAGAACCCGTCACTATGTCTGTATAAGTGTGTGTGTTTGTATGTGTGTCTGCAATTATGTGACCTGCTTATAACTTTGGAACTGCTTGACCGATTTCAACTAGGCCGATGGCGTTCTACTGAACTTTGATTGCTTATGAATATGAATCGATTCGAACAGGTAGTCCAGCTGCATTTACCGGGAATATTCTTAATTGGGATATACATATATGAAATATATTGCAATCACAAAACATTAAAAATGTAGCTTCGGCCTTTTGATATATACGTAGGGAAACTTTTACAAAAAAGCGTACTTTTGCCGAAAACTATTATTAAAATTCTAGGGTAATTATTATTATCGGCTTAAGGTCATATAAAAACTAATTAAAAATGCCTAATTATTAATAATATATTTTTTTAATCCGATATTTCGATTATGTTTGCTAACATCATAATTTTTAAAATTGTGAGAAAATTTGATAAATAGAATTCTTTTCTATAAAGTATTTAACGGCGAAATTGCTATTTGAAAATAAAGAGTTGATTAAAAATTAATCAAAAATAAGTTGTGTTGCAAAACTCCTCCAAACTGCCACTATTTGGAAAATAAGTGCAAAAATTGTTACACGTTTTCCAGAAAAGAACACGCCAGTAGATACATGAAATTTATGCACAATAACAAAACTAAAAGGAGATCGATTAACTCTAGCGTCAATAAATCTCCATTCAAATTTCGAGAACTTTTGACACTATTTCTGTTCGCGTGCAACGTGTGCAAATGAAACGTTTGCCCTTATGTTTGTTGGGTTAATGTTCTCGTTTGTGTGTATGTGTTTACTTAGTAACATGTGAAACAATATTAAGTTTATCTAAAAAATACTTCTCCCCCTACCACCTCCGTTAAATAACCACTTAATATGAGAGGCCGAATGGAAATATATTTAAAAAAAAAAATTTATACACAATTTAAAAAAAAACGACTGTGCAAATATTTGCTAAAGCGGGCCAACCACATACTTGTGCGTTTTAACTGTGTGGGTAAGTTTTTATTATATTTTTTTTATATTTTCTTGTTCTGTTCCAGTTCCATCACACAATATTTATTTTGGTTATTTTACCTTTTGAATACTTTTTTGTTCGAAAACAAAATAATACTGCAAATAAAAAATGTTTCTGATAAGAAGGCGAGGGAGTTTTGAGCTACAAACAAATTGCCATTCACAAGCATGTACTGACTGACTGCTATCCATTAACTTGGATATCTAAGCGAGCATGTACATGCATGCACTCATATATTAATTTACATTTACACACACACACACACACACACGCAAACATAAACAGTTGGAAAAAAGCGCAAGTTCGATAATGAATTACTTTTTGTGTTTCATAACGGTTGCAGAGAAATCAATTTCGAACACCTTTTTGTCACCTACAACACAGCCAGTTCCCACTCTGACGACTGGGTGATGACACCCTCACCTCGTGCTCGTTCTCGTTTTGGCTGTCATTAGAAAAGGGCAGTCGTCATTGTGCATTTAAACATATACGAGTGCGTAGCATTGGTCTTATCAGCCACTGCCCGGAGACACACTGTTAATTTTTTTTTTATACTTTTTTTTAACCAGGTGTATTTAGGCTAAACACCTTTTAATGTATTTCTTGCTCGTACATACTCTTGCACCACTATCAAATATTTAACAGAAATTAGTTGAAAAATAAAAAAAAATATAAATAAAAATGAAGGTAACCAAGTCCACCACCACCACCTTATATTCGTTCAGATAACACCCGCATATAATCATTGAATAAACTAAAAAGTCTTATGCAAATATTTTCCTTCGCTGGAACTGATATGAAAAAAGTTCGAATGTTGTTTGGCCGTTTTGTATGAGAGTTTGATGGCGGCTTCAACAAAATTGTTATCACACGTACGTACGCTTTTGCTCCACTTACAACGTGGTTTATATACAATCGTTTTGTATATTTTTATGTTTGGGTCAGTTAACTACATGTATGTAGTGTGTATGTATATGTGGGCTAACATACACTCACACGTAGATGTTCCCAGAGGGAAAGCTCAGAACATCTTCTGTATTCGGGGCTTGTGTTTAGCAATTTTTTTGTTTCAATTATCATTCTTCTTCAAATGCTAAGAAAAGTCTTAGAGAGCAGCTCTACTTTCCCTGCAAGAGATAAAACAGTGATGTTACTTTTGGCACGATTGGAAGCACCGCTGAGAAGTTTTAGAGATTGAAAGCGCTGCTGAGGAAGCTCTTAAAGAACGGCTCAACTCTTCGTGTAAAAGATGAAACAGTGATGCCAACTCTGGCACATTGGGAAGCACCGCTGAGGAGTCTTAGAGATTGAAAGCGCTGTTGAGGAAATTCTTAGAAAACGGCTCTACTCTTCGTCTAAGAGACAAGACAGTGATGCCAGCTCTGAGACGATTGAAGGCATTCCTGAGGAAGGTTTTAGAGAACATCTCTACTCTCCGTGTAAAACACAAAACAGTGATGCCAACTTTTGAATCATTAGAAGCACTCAGACCATATAAGAATAAAACGGAAAAGGGTAAAATCCGGCCAAATTAAATTATTTTAATTGTAACAAAAATGAATCAACAATATTTTTAATATTTCTATTTTAGACCCATTAATATTTATTAAAATAAAACGCGTAAAACTTCTTTTGGGTCCGAAGACTTTTACATGGATCTAATAATTTTTCTACTTCCCGCTTAAATATTTTTCGAAATCGGGATATTAATGGTTTTAGTACGTTTTGCAAAACTAGGGCTCCCATCCGGGGATTGCACTCCATAACAACCGAAATATGTAAATGAATTGTACTGAAACTTCAATTGATATAGTGTCGTAATTTTGGATCTGAGTTCCTAAGAAGTTTCCTTGACTACCCCTGAGAGGGTGTCACCATGTTTGTGGATGTGCTTGTGCCCATATGAACCGCTTATAGCTCTTGAACCCCTCAACCAAAGACTTTGATTTTCTATGAATTTGAACCGATTCGGACAGGTAGATTTCCAAAAATCTCAAATAAGCTAAGAAAAATTTTTTTTTTTAATTTTCAAATACAATTAAAACTTTACAAATTCGTTATTAACTTGCAATTCGATGCGGTTTATGGGCTTTCAAACTGTCGTAAAATTATGTATATCAAATTTTCTATCTCTTTAGAAATCTGTTTCTGTAGAAATAAAAATATCCAGTTCCTGCTCTTCAACACAATTAATTGTTGGTGCTAGAATTCTTTAAATCTGAATTTATTAAAAATAAATCTAAATTTTATGTCATCAGTGAATTATATTCTTTCTTTCAATTAATATTTCGTTGATATTACGAAAGCCTGATAAAATAAATGGATACACATTTTCCGATATTTCAGCAGTTGTCAATCAAAAGCTTCTGAAAAGTGTTATCTTTATCAGTGAAATTATTTCACTGTCTGAATGATTGTGGTTCATTAAATCAATAAAATAACTTCGTTACATCAATGAATTGATTTCACTATTTCAATTAAAATATTTCATTAAGCACATGCAATTATTTCGTTCTATTGAAGAAAATATGAAATGATTTAATTTATTTGAAAAGTAATTTGAACGAAACTGGTTTCATTAATTCAACGAAACGTCATGTTGATTAAATTTTAATGAAATATTTCACTGTATTAATATCGAAATTCATACAATTTATTAAGAAAATTCTTTTAGTATAGAAAATAATAAAAAGAGTACCTGGTTCATCAAATCAATGCCATGTCATTTCATCAATGAATTAATTTCACTGTATCAATTAAATTATTTCATAGATTAAATACAATTGTTTTATTTCTAGTATAGGGAGTATGAAGTTATTTAATTTATTTGAAGAAGTTTTAATTGAAGTAACTTTCACGAGACTGGTTTCATAGATCCAACGAAGCGCCATGGTGATTAAATGTCAATGAAATTTTTCACTGAATTAATAATGAAATTCATACAATTTATAAAGGAAATCTTTTAGTATGTGACATTATAAGAAGAGCTTTATGACATGTCATTTTATCAATGAATCAATTTGATTGTATCAATTAAACTTTTTCATAGAACAAATACAATTATTTCATTCCATTGTTATAGATACGAAATTATTTCATTTCATTATGATTTAGCAAATAAGTTTCAGGCGAATTTATGCCAAATAAATTTTTATAGTACAACAACTGCCCGGTTCATTCCACGTTGCCAACAAAAATTCATACAATTTTGTTATCCAACCACGAGCCGAGAACTGTCAGCTGGTTAAAACATAAAGTTTCATAGATTATTAAAGAACAGCGGTCAAATAATGGAACTTTAAAATGTTATCACTTCTCTATTAGTTGTTGCCAATAATTAATTACCATTGACAATATTTTAGTTTCCTTTAAGGAATATAAATACTGTTACAGCGTGTGGCAAGTAGTCAATTGTTGTCGACAGAGGGTAGTGAAATGAGAGTTTTTCGCTGTCGCGTTTATGTCATAACATAGTGATGAGACATAATTAAGTCGAGTTTTAAAAATGCTGCGAAAAGCAAAAAAAAATTAATAATCTCCCTTATTAAGTAACTGTTGATGAATGTCACGTCGAAACAATATTCTCCTTTTCCTCAGAAATTGACTACTTTTGGCATTCTGTTGCTATTTTTAAGTTCTTAGCGAACAGTAAAATTTATTCCTAAAAATTACGTTAAGGTTCGATTTTGGATATTCTCTTTATTTTGTATTTATCAAAGTTATATCAAGACAATCCCCCTTATTCTGTAACTATTTGTAGACGTCATAGCAAGACAATTAGATTTATTATTGTACAAAATAACTAATTAGAACTAAGAATCCTGTAGGATTCTCTGAGGCATACAAATATTGTTAGAGAGTGACAATAGTGGTCAATTGTTGTCGACAAGTGACAATTTTTTTGGTGTCATATAGATGTGCCGTGGATTGTGTCATTGATCTTGGTGATCATTCATTACTAATGACTTCTAAACAAGAGGCTAAAGATTTACAATGCGTGCAGCAAAGAGTGCGTCAGTGTTGCACTTTTGGCATTGCCTTGACATGATGTTGACACATCAATACAGAATAGAGGTTAATATCAATAATATCTCCTCCTAAAGTACCGACCACAATGACAATATAATGTAAAACTTGGCCTTTGACATAAAATATTCAAACTCGAAAAATTTATGACTTCTTCAAAATCAGTCAATTGATGTGTCTTGTGACAGAGATCTTGGTGTGACAGTTGGGCCTTCGGTATTACAAGAGACTGTTTTAGATAATTGCCTGTATAATGAATGACAATGTCGACGTCACATCAACACGACAGCAAAAAGTTGTCACTTTTCTAGTCTTTGTCGACAGAAATTGTCTTCTGGCAACATGTGTTATTAATATTATACGCCTTAGAGAATACCAAAAGACTGTTAAGAATAATTAATTATTGTCGGCCAAATAAATGACAAGTGACAATTTTGCTGTCCTCTTGATGTGACGTCGACATCGCCATTCATAATATAGGCGATTGTCTATTGCCGCAGAGAAGTAATTTTTTCTTTTGATCTTGTCTTGATATGACATATAAAAGTAGCTACAGAATAAGCGGTATGGCTTAACGTCAGGTTCGAAAATCATTACAAAATGGAAAGGCTTCACATATTCTTGTATGAAAGGGGAGAAGGTCAATAGTAAAATTTCTTTCAGTGTATAATAAGTTTTTATGAAACTTTTTAAAACGGTACAACTTTTCACAATTAATCGCATATCATTTTAAATCATGTTCTTCAAACAGACAATTTGTAAGAGAGCGACCTGATAAAAGAAGTTATTTTGTCATTTTTTGATTTTTTTTTTTGTTTGTTGCTTTTGAAGCAAATTTAAGCATCGATTTTTTAATTTTTGTGCCGCATATTTAAAAAATATACTTATATTATGCACATCTATACAAAAATACCTTTTCAATAATATACGTTTCATTAAAATTAAAACAGTACGAGTTCCTTAAAAATGTACCACAAAAATTTGTATGACTTATTTATATATGAAAAGTCCACATCATATATAAATATTTTTTTATACTGTGCATATCGATATAAAAATACCTTTCCAATAATATACATTTCATTAAAATTAAAGCAGCCTAAGTTTTTAAAATTGTACCACAGAAATTTGTATGGCTTATTTATATATAAAAAGTCCAAATCATATATAAAAAGTCCAGGTGATATATATAAAAATATTGTGAGATATTGTGTATATCTCTACAAAAATATCTTTCAAATTATATATCCCTCATTGATATTAAGGCAGCATAAGTTTTTTAAAAGTGTACCACAAAAATGTGTATGACTTATTTATATATAAAAAGGCCAGACATAATTTATGTTAACAAGCAAATAATTTACAAATTTTGTATAGAAATCTGAGAAGTAAAAATTTTAGAAATATAAAATAATTTTTATTACATTTCAGCTCTTTTTCTTTTTAATAATTCTCAAGGAGGAATTTTTGAGTATAAAAAAAACACCGGCAAATAGTTTCTAAATTTTGTAAAATATTTTCTGTCAAAAACAAAGAATTCAGATGCTGTTATAAAATCGAGAAAACTGAGAAAGAACTACTCCAAAATATAGAAAAGTATGACTACCGAATGGAGCGCTCAGGTCTTTCATATCCAAAAGAAGTTCTACTGAGACCTTCTAGAAGGTCTTCATTTGCCAGGGTTCATGCACGCATGTATGTGAGTTTAAGCGTTTGTTATTTGTTTGTTTGATAAAATGACAAAAAGCTCTAAGTTAAATTATCCAAACACCCTCCCCCGTTAAGACCATAAAATTCTGCTTGACGCATTTGCTTTCGCACTGATAATGAAGTGATAATAAAAGCAAATAAATTCTTAAGAGACAAACATGTTACACCACGCACATATTATGTACATGCCGGCATGCACAATCACGTTGACACACACACATTCACACGCCCAAAAGCATCTTTTTTGTACAACCTCAAGTTCGCATTGATTTGGCTTTGGAAATTTTCTTGTTCCGATTTCAAGATCTTAACTTACGGCTTAGAGAACGAAATCCTTGATCCTCGCTAATGGACAGCATTTTCGTGTACATTTCGATTAGAAATAATTTGATTTGCTGCCGCTGGTCATGTGTCCCGGTAATCCAAATTGGAAACAACTCATCAATAATATTTTTATTTGATTTCTATCACCAGCGGCGAATTGTTAACGATTTTTGATTTGAAAATATGCAATTTGGCAAACGCACACACTTGCATTTATATGTGTATATGTATTTGTAATTCTTTTATATATTTTTCAATATTTATTTGTTAATTTTTTTCTTCTTTTTGTTAAATATTTTGAAAATACTTTTTTCGTTTGATGTTTCTTCAATGAAATACTTTTTCTAATAATTGTTCAAATGCTTTCTTCGATTTTCTTTTCGACAAGTTTTTCTTTGGCGAGTGTGTTCACCCCACAAAGATTTCACGTGAACTGATGCGATGGTTTTGTGTACATTCTCTTCACAGTCCTGCTGACTATTTTGACGGTGACTGAGACTCATACGCACGTTAGATGACCCAAACGTTGAAAGTCTTTTAAGAAAACCAAAAAAAAAAAAAATGTGAGTCCTCACACACACACACACACACTCTGGCACAAAGTGTCGCTGTCTCTCTTTAACATCCTTCCGTTTGTAAGCCAGCGTTAGAGTAAACAAAATTGTTGACTTGTTTTTAGTTGTGTGAGTGTTTCTATATTTCTTATATATAAAATTTTTTCAATGTACCAAAATTCTTCATGTGAAGGGATGATATTTCTCTCAATGGATTGGCTGTAATGAGCTCTGCTTTTGCCTCAAAATTGTTTATGTCAAAATGAATATGTTTGTGTGCAACATCTTCAATTAGAACGGATGCTGAGAGCTCAACAATCTAATACGATGCTGCACGACTTTTTGTTTTATTTTTTTTTTGTTGGAGATAAATCTTTAAATTATTTAATGCGCAATATTTTAGGACCAACTCACTATTAGTCAGATACGCATATAAAATTAAGAACTATGAAATTAATTAATCCACTAACACGTACAAATACAGCGCTCATTTACTGCAATAGTGTCATAACTCAAAAACAAATAGTTTTAATGGAAATTTAAAAACTGATTTTTCTACCACAGCTAAACTTAAACACTTAAGATATTTTATTGAAATTTTTACACAACAACAACAACGATTTAATCCGCATCATCATCTCTGACAGTGAAGTTTTTGGAGTTATAACGTTCTGGAAATAAATGACGCGATGTTTTTGAGTTATAACGTTGTGGAAATAAATGACGCGATATATTCTTAAGTTGGTAAAAGCAAATGGATGCATCATGTATTTTTTTTATTTTTAATTAATTTATAATCGCCTGGTGGTCACCAATTCGATCACTTGACATTTATATATAATATAAATGGGAATATTTTTAAAAATAAAGAGTGCAAAAATTTGTGAACAATAACAAATTCCCAATCATGTCACCACCTCTTCTTTAAACAAACAATTTGTAAGAGAACTAACAGACAAAAAAAGTTACATAAATTTATTACTATTTTTTGTTTCTTCTTTAAGCATAAATTTTTAAATTTTATTGCGCGTATTTTAAAAAATTATTTATATGATGCATATCTATGCAAAAATACCTTTTCAATAATATAAGTGTCATTAAAATTAAAGCAGCATAAGTTCCTTAAAAGTGTACCACAAAAATTTGTATGACTTGTTTATATATGAAAAGTCGAAATCGAATATTAAATTTTATATTAATAAACAAATAATTTATAAATTTTGCATAGAAATCGGACAAGTAAAAGTTTTCAAAATATTTTTATCTTTATTTAATTTAATTTAATTTAATTTACGCTTTTTTCCCCAATAATTCCCAAAAAGCAACTGCACCCATTTTTTCGCTCTCTGTAACCGTTCCCAATTTATTTGTTCCAAGTTTGGCCTTAATTATATAAATTGATCTGAATGACAGCATAAAATAAAACTTTCCTTTTAACAAAATATATTCAAAATCGTACCGTTTCTGACTTCTTGGGAACCAGTTATTTCCCCGTCTTGTGACAGACAACAGTGGGACAAAATGCCTCATCATTTTGTCATTAATACGAAAACTGACATCAATCTGATGACAAACATTGTCACACAACTTTTTCAATATTTTCTCTGTCATCTATTCTATAGGGTGTTTCTTATAGAGTGATACAACTTAGAGTTGGCATCACTGTTTTATTTGCCCACCCACTTAACAGCTGATAGTTCCATTTTGTTAAGTTTGCTTTGACATTTCATTATGGATCAACTTACACCAGAGCAACGCGTGCAACTTGTGGAAATTTTTAATCAAAATAATGGTTCTGTTCGTCAAACTTATCGTGCACTTCGTCCATTCAAAATTTTATTTTCCGATGAAGCCCATTTCTGGTTGAATGGGGTGCGTAAATAAACAGAATTGTCGCATTTGGAGTAAGAAGAATCCACAAGCTTTTGTCGAAACACCATTTCCATCCACAGAAAATTACTATTCGGTTCGCTTTAAGGGCTGGCGGAGTCATTGGCCCATGTGTCTGCCAAAACCATGATGGTCGGAATGTTACTGTTTGTGAAAATTGGTGCTCCAGATTGCGCCTTGTACGTGGCGGCCACATGGCCGAGATCATATTTCAATATTAATATCATAAAATTTTTTATCCAATTAAGACCGTTTCATTGATATCAAAAATATATTTCTAGGTTTTATTATGATTTAATCTTGTATCATTCTATAAAAAAATCACCCATTATAATCGGAAATTGATAAGCTCGTTTTGTATATCTTTACCAGGGCCAGTGCTCAGGGGATTGGAATCGTTTAAGTAGTGAAATGTGAGAAGGGAGAATTTTTCAATTTCTTATTAATAAATTTATTTCGTAGTCGAAGAATTACATTTTAAGTAAAATTTCATACACGTTTAACATAAATTTGTTTTCTAAGTAAATTTTACGACCTCCTCTATATTTTTGCAAGCTTTAAGGTGCGTTCACACTTGTCAAATATTTGACTATATAAGTGTCAGCAATAAATTAATTTTAATTTTTTATTTATTATTATTCCATTTAATTTTTTGTGTCACTGTAAACGTATCCATATCCCGTACTGACTCTATATGGAATACTTTAACGTATTAGTCGGTTATAAATAAGTTATTGCACTGAGAAATGGATTTGATAAGAACCTTTTGAAAACATAAAAAATAAAAATTCACGTGTTTAATAATGGTTAATAATGGCATTCGATGTCGTTTAAAATTTGAATTTTAATTGCGTTGAAATTTCGATCAGTATCGAATGCGGTAATTTGGGTCCAAATTTTTATGTTTTGAAGTCACAGAAAGTTTCCCCAAATTATTCTGAAAGCCCTTCACTATATCTGCATGTATGTTTGTGAATAAGTATGTGACTCGCTAATAATTTTTGAATGGCTGAACCGAATCATGTTTAAAAAGCCGAATCCTGAAGAATCCTTTCGAAGGGGTAGATTTCGAGATATTAAAAAAAATCTTAAAAATGAGACATTTTTTTAAGGCGCCTTAAAAAAACAACTTGTAAACGGCTTCACCGTTCTATTCCACAAAACTAAGCAGCTGTTGTCAATTAACCCTGGATGGTTACTGTTCATCGAATCGAAGCAGCTGTTTTACTCTTTATCATATAACTTTTTTATTTTGCTCAAATTCGCAACGAATTTTAAGAGGAGAAAAATATTTTTATGATAAATTTTGTTTTATTTTTAATATTTTTATTTAGTATTTTTATTTTATAAATTTATTTTTTAATAAAAACCAAAAATATTTTTTTTTATTTCAAAAATAGTTGTGCTAAAATTATTTTTAAAAATTGTTTGTCAATTTAAATCATTTTAATGTACAAAACTGACGAATCACCATCCAGGGTTAAAAACCACTTCGATCACCATCAAAATCGCGTATTAACCGTGAAATATTTTGAAGGAAAAAATAATTCGAAAAAGTGATTTTTTTAACTCCGATATTATATATCTGATTAGTTGGTGTTCTCGATTCTTTTATAGCAAGTGGAAACCGCTCATCACGTGGGAATCGGTTGATCTGAATATTAAAATAATAGTGCTTTAGCTCAAAGATCTTTAAAAGCAAAACTTAAAACCGGCTTTAAGCCTTTAGGATCAACCATTTTTCAGTCATGGATATGGTGTCGAGAGTTTTTGTTGTCCGCTTGTCTCAATGATGTGGAGGGCATAGCACTCATTCCCCAGTAGCAGCGCAATGCACTGCATATGTGGGGTAGTCCCCTGGTCCAACTCATAATTTTTTTATTTAAAAAAGATTAAAAAGAAAAGCTTTCAGATCTCAGAATAATAGTTGCGAACAGCCGATTTCACATAATTTTTAATAAAAATTTAAATTTCTAAAATTAAAAAAAATTTTTTAAGAAAGTTGAAGTTTTTTTATTTTAAAAAATTTTTTATATCAATTTAAAAAACTTTTTCACGGTTTCATAATAAATTTGATTTTTACGTTTTATGGAAAATATATTTAAAATTTTCCAGCAATTATTTTAGCTGCAAGTCAACTGAAAGTAGGATTTTATGGAATTGTTTAACAATGCCCAGCTGGGCCTTGCTTGCGTGCATTGAAATCCATCCCTTTTGCCTTTTGGCGCCGATGGACACTAATTGTTGCCCGTTGGCAACTGAAAATTAAAGAAGAGAGCGTAGAGTGAGCCATGGTTCTTGGGTGAGCTAAAAAAAATTGCCTAAAGAATGGAAATACCCTACTGGCGGCAACAGTGACTGTGTGCATTACAACTCTTTTATTGCATTCTAAACTGCGCATCTTGTCGAGCGATTTAAAGTGATGGAAGTGGCCAAAATGCGTTTAAAAAATTATTGAGTGTGCAAATTAATCTGTTTTGGATTTTACGGCCTAAATAATTTCTACAAATAAAATTGTGAGTAAAAAAGTGTCTTAAAATTTAGTAGAGGAGAATAGAATTTGTAGTCATCTTCTTCGCCAACGATTCGTAAATATTCAGCTGAATACAAGCGCCTGGGAAGCATATTAAAACCCCTATTGTTACTTGACAATGTTTCATATTTTTTATAAATTTTTTTTTATTTTTATTTTTCGTGAAATCATTTTGTTTGATGCTTTCTACTCAAGTTACCCGTCAGACGCAGTGAACCTAATAAAAATAAAAAAAAACAGAAGAAGAAGAAAACACAACAACATCTCAGCTTGCCAATATAGATCGCATATCATCACATTACAATACGTGTATGAAATGTTTACAAAATTACTTACACACGCACACACACACACACACGCACACAATATCATTCATATTTATTTACGTACTCTCTCGCATGTATTCATTTCTTTTTTGCTTAATTTTTTTATTTCCTTTAACATGATTAAATTCCATTGTACCTCATGTGACCCCTAAGATTGTGCGCAAACGCTGTGTGTGCTGCCATAAAAAACACGCTCGCATATTCATTCTTTAGACAAGACGTTTTTTATGTCCTACCCTTAGATTTTGATTAAGATTTTCTTTACAATTAATAAAAAAATTGAGAAAAAAGAAAATAAATGAAATAAGAGGCGAACGGTAAAGCTGCGTGATGGACACATATTCGATTTTGAAAAAGGATGCTGCTAATGTCCTGACAAAAAAATAAAAAAAAAAAAAAATTCAACAGCTTAAAAATACTCAAGCCATGAAGACTGTTTATACAGCAAACAAATAAGAGATTTTTTTGTTGTTATTCTATTTATAAATAGTAAAGCGTGTGTGTGTGTGTGTGTGTGTGTGTGCGTGGATAAGTTTTTTACCATGCTTTTGTGACCCCTTGCATAATATCTTAGGGAGCCTGAGTTTTATATAAAATATTTTTTTTTGTACGTGTTTATTCTTGCAAATCCAAATTATTGCAGTTTTTGCTTTTGTTTGCTTTTTTCTTTCATTCTTAAGGAACTATTGTTTTTTACACAGACAAACTTCTAAATTTTTTATTTATAATTTTTTTGTTTGGAAAAAGGAATGTGTATTGCGAAATTGTACACACTCGACGACGTTCCCATCGATGTCACGGAAAGGATGTGCGAAATTGTATCCCTCATGATTTGCCGTTAGTGCCAGCTTCAGCCAGTAAATATATGTGCATGTATGTGCATATGTGTGCATGTCAGAGCATGCACCCATACGACCATACATGCACCGAATAATAGGGTGAACTATTATTCGCTATATTTCCAAAACCGAGTTCACTCCGTATTTCAAAAGAAATTTTTTTTCATGTTTTGGGAAATCCAGCCCAAACAAGTGGGATGGCTTGTCCACTACCTGCTGAGTCTGCTAATTTAAAAAAGAAAAAAATAACCAAAAATTTTTATACAAAATGGACCAAAATACAGCTCGCACAATAATAGAAGCACAACGCAGCGCATTTTCCCGAATTCGACCCATTTGAAAGTGGTCGCTGATGAGGCTTTTAATTGATTTTTATTTATCAAATTCAAACTGTTCGTAAAGTGTTTGTTAAGCCAGAGAGACATGATAAATATTTTGAAGCACAAGAGCAAATCAATATCAGTTTTAAATAATCAACATACACAGCAGAGCAGAACAGCTGTTTTCGCAAGCCGCTACACTTTCATTATCCAAACACCACTATAGTTTTGTTTATTGCCAATTGTTAGTTGGCTTAGCTGAAAAATCATACGAGAATTGTATGAAATCAATGGTATCGCATTATTGTCCCAGTGTTGCCGTTTGATTATTTTTTTATATCCCATTTTTCCGAATTTTCATCATCGGTACTCCCCAGTATATTTTTGTTTATTACAAAATTTGAAATTTTATTATGAAAAAGCATACGAGAACTGTATGAAATCAATGGTATCAGAATTTTGTCTCAGTGTTGCCGTTTAATAAAATTTTTTTACATTCCATTTTTCCGAATTTCTCGTTCCAAGAGTCTCAAATGTAGTTTTTGTAGTGGAATTATTTTCCATAGCATTTCTTTGTTATTAATTTGCCATCCTAAGAAAACACATAATTCGTTAGGAATTAAATTTAGGATTTAAGAAACTGCTTTTACAAACTAAAAAACTGCCTCAGAAAAGTAGAGATCCAAGCGAGTGAATTCATAATAGATAAACTCATTCTGTATTATCGACAAAAATGAATATTATTTCGCCATTACCTTTCACTGGACTTGTTGTAGAAGAGCTTGTAAATAGTTCACAGTTCGTTAAAAAAATTGTAGATACAAAAATGCTGCAGTTCCAAAAATTTTGGACTCCAAAAAAAAAAAAAAAAGAAATTCAATGAGAAGTAAGAAGCACTAGAAATACCCACTTGGGAACACCGTGTATTTCATAACATTTTGAAGAGGAAAACTAAGCAACAAAAAGTATTTAAAAAAAACAGCAAAATGGCAACACTGATGTCATGAGACATTCCCAAAGAAGCATTTCATCGGAAGAGAAACTGATTTGGATTAAGAAGTTTGTTTTCATTAACCAACAGCGATAGAGGATCCGCCACATTTTGTAATTCTTATTTCAATAACTCTAATTTTTAACCCTGAATGGTTACATTTCATTTTTGTACAAGATGACTTTTCAATTTGTCAAAATATTTTAGCGGAACAGTTTTTTAAAGTTGAAATATATTAATATAAGTGAATTACTTTATTTAAAAAATATTATAATAATAATATAAAATGATATTAACAGGTAAAAGTGCCATATTCGGCTTTGCCGAATCTTATATACCCTTCACCAACGTAAGTCTGGCATCACATATATTTTTAAGTACCAATTTTGTTCTTCCTACGATATAAAATAGTTTTAGTTAGCAAGCAAAACAACGTCAGTTGGCTTTTTGGTTACTTTTATGAATGAAAAAGAACATCAATTTCCCACTCCTGGAAACGAAATTTTAATTTTCTTTTAATTTTTTTTACAAAAGCAAATCTTTATGATATAAAAAGCGGTTTTATTTAAGAAAAACTTAAAATTTCTAAACATTTTTGTTATTACATGTACCACAAAATAATGAATGTGCCAGCCCTGGAAACAAAATTTTCATTTTTAAACTTATTTTCTATTTCTATTTGCATAAAGCGGTTTTAGTTAAAAAAAACTTACAATTTATAAACGTTTTATTTGTTACATGTAAGACAAAATACTGAATGTCCCATCCCTGGAAAATTTTTTTTAATTTTTTTAGTTTTTAATAGACAATTGAGGCTTCACAAAACATGAAACAGGTTCAATTTACAAACAAGCAAAAAATAATTGTTTTTTGGTATAAATTTTGCGTCGAGAAATAGATGTAGGCTTCCCAGCTCTGGTACCGCATTTCGGATTTTTCTGAATTTCAATACCACTCTATTTAAGAGTAGTAAGAACGAAGTCTTTAGCTTTTCTGGGGGCTGGGGAAGACCGATTTCACTTACAGACAGACGGACATCGCTCAATCGTCATCGCTATTCATAAGGATCCAGAATATATATAATTTATGGGGTCCCATATTAATACCGAAGAAATTACACACGGAATGACAAACCACTTTTTTGTGAAGGGTATATTAAATTTAAAAAATATAAAATATATATCGGGTGTTTTTATAGAGTGATACAAGATTAAATCATAATAAAACATAGTAATATACTTTCGATATCAATGAAACGGTCTTTATTGGATAGAGAATTTTATGACATTAATGTTGAAATATAGTTTCGGCCATGTGGCCGCCACGGCTGGCACGTACAAGGCGCAATCTGGAACACCAATTTTCACAAACAGTAACATTCTGACCATCATGGTTTTGGAAGACACATGGGCCAATGACTCCGCCAGCTGATAAAGCTCACCAAACAGTAATTTTCTGTGGTTGGAAATGGTGTTTCGACAAAAGCTTGTGGATTCTCTTCACTCCAAATGCGACAATTCTGTTTATTTACGCAACCATTCAAGCAAAAACGGGCTTCATCGGAAAATAAAACTTTGAATGGACGAAGTGCACGATGAGTTTGACGAACAGAACCACTATTTTGATTAAAAATTTCCACAAGTTGCACGCGTTGCTCTGGTGTAAGTTGATCCATAATGGAATGTCAAAGTAAACTAAATAAAAAGCAACTATCAGCTGTTAAATGGGTGGTCAAATAAAGCAGTGATGCCAACTCAAAGTTGTATCACTATATAAAAAACACCCTATAAATATAATGAAATATGAAATAAAAACTTTTTTCTGTCAAACTTTAGCCATCCAGGCTTATATATTGTAAGAGTTCTAGAAATTTTCGAATAAACGTTGGCTTAAAAAAAAGGTCTTCTGGTGCATATTGAAAGAAAAATCCAGTTTTGAAAGGCCTCAGCTTTTATAAGACAACCGGTTTTTCAAGCATTTAAAAAACCCCCCGTATAGCTCGTCCTATTAAATGGGTATAAATAAGAACGTTCTTATAATAGGAGCACTAATAAAAAATACTCTCTAACACACACACACACACACACACTAGCATAACTTAATATTTTAACATGTCCCGTCCGTTTGAAATCACATTCATATCCGTGTATCTTATGAACTTTTTAGGTAGAGCCCCTGGTTTTTTATGTTGTTTTTTGTTTTTCTGTTATTTTCTGTTTTTCTTTTGTTTTTTTTTTGTTTCAGTGTAACGGTATTTTTTATGCAAATAGATTTTGGAATGGGGTGATACACATCCAACCAGCTTGTGTACGTACGTGAGTTATTATTATTTTTTTTATATCTTCATTTTTACTCTTCCAAACACAACGAGATTTTTTACTTTTTTCATCTTCTTCTTCTTCAGTATCCTGCACCACCACCATCAAGACGCGACTCGTCGCAGTAAAAGGTAAGACTATCAGTTTTTCTTAAAGGACTATTTTGTGCAGGACGAGTATTTAAGTTACACAACACACATGCCATAAAAAACTAGAATGTGTTTACGGCTGCTGCTTTTCTATTTTTGAATTTTTTATTGTATTTTCTGGTTTTTATTTGTGGGTAAGATTTTCCCAGGACTTTTTAAAGATACGCGCATACATCCCCTAAAAAGCAGGGTATCCATATGGAATAATAATGAAATGAAAATCAAAATTGAAAGGAAGAAAAAAAAAACTGTCATCTGAGCGTTGCGGAAGTTTTGCATAGGAAACTATTAAATGGGATGGCAAGACAAACAATAAAATGCATTTGCGAACCTTCGTCATTTATAAGAAAAACAAAAAAAAATTAATAAATAAAAAAATAAATATATTCGAACAATTGCTCATTATCCTGACGCTTAAAAAATTATTCATTTTTTCACGTCATGCATTCTTCATTGGCCTCGTATTTTAATTTCGTGCACATCTGATCAAATTAATGTTTTCTTTTTTTTATTTCTTAAAGAAAAAAAAACCAAACAAAAAACTCAAAGATACGTTGGAACCCAGGTATCTTTTGCTTAAACTATTTTAAAATATCCATTTTTTTGTAAAAAAAATTTTGAATATATTTCAAACTAAAAAGGCAAACTTTCTCACCAAATTTGAATATTTTTTCCCTCTTCTTTTAGGAGAAAAATCTGCGTGTTGATTTTTGGGCTTGCAAATGGAAAGATATAATCGCTGTTTTCGGTTTATTATTTAAGTGGATCTTCGTTATAAAATAACTGAATTCAAATGAACAACTAACTTAATCAAAATTAAATAGTTTTTATATATGACTTTTATAGTTGCTTGAACTTCTCATTTAGTTGCTTTAAGAGGTTTCCTGCTACTTCAAATAACACTCCGAGAAACACGCATACAAATGATTTAAAGTAGAGCGAATTGGTCACTTTGACTTTTTGAAGTTGGCAAAATAGAATCGGCACGATTGAAATTAAACTGACGAGTTAAAAACGACTATTCACAAATAACTTTAATTTAACCCATAAGAATTAAGTTTTTTTTTTCGCTTTTTAAGAAAATCATTTAAATCATAATATGCTCTCCTGAGAACAGCGCTAATTTATAAGAATCAAGCCCTGCCCTACGATGCGTTAGATACCGCTTTCGATGCACGATTTTCGGTTTATGATATAATTGGATCTACGTTATAAAATAACTGAATTTAATTGAACAAATCACTTAATTCAAACTAAACAGTTTTTATATGTGACTTTTATAGTTGCTTAAACTTCTCATTCATTTAGTTACTTTGAGAGGTTTCCTGCTAATTTATATTACACACAGAAAAATACTGTTTAAGGTAGAATAAATTGGCCACTTTGACTTTTAGAACTTGAGATTTAAATTAAACTGACTTTAACTGGTCAGTCAACGACTATTCCCAAATAACTTTATTTGTTCGCTTTATAAGAAATTCCTTTAAATGAATATATGCTCTCCTGAGAACAGCGCTAAGTTAAAAGAATCAAGCGCTGCTGTCGTCAGTAAGACTACGATGCGTAAGATCCTGGTTTCGATGGACGATCAAGTTAACTGTTGTCGGCTTGGCTCAATGACGGAGCATTTACTTCCCACTGTGAAATAAAGAATAAAAAGTTATAACAAATTTTTCATCTTCTATCATCCGTCCTGTTTTTTTATGAGTAGGACTAGCAGAGCATTATGCTGGCACTGGGAAAGGAGAGCATATTTTTAAGAGGAGAGACGAAGGCCGAAGGTCGCAGGTAACAACTACATAGATTGTTTCTGCTTCCGAGACTGGACCAGTAACACCCAAAACTGGTGTCTCACAGGGTCCGATATATCCCGAATATTAAACGGTATCATACTCACGCAGCAACCATATTTTTGCGCTACAATATCTGTTATGATGATGTTCATGATTGTGCATGTTCTTCAATGTAGGCGACCAATTAAATGCTCCCAAATATGGAATAATATTCATAGAATCGGCCTCTCAGTTGGGCTATTCTTTTGCGTGCTGTATATCATAAAGCACTGTCCTATTGAAGCCACATGTCAGCCAAATACAGCTGTTTCATTTAAGACAAACAAAAAAAACAAAAAAAAAAAAAAGGAACACTTGTAGTCATCGCATGGTAGCGTTCGCCATTCACAATAACGCTCCCTTGTCTTTGAGAAAGGACGGTCCAACCATGCCACCAACTTCTAGTCTACTCTAAATAGTGCCTTTTTTGGTATGACTTCGCAGTTCTTGTAATGCTTCTAACCTTCTAACTACTCTTTACAACATACACGGATATTAGGCTTGTTCATGTATGCCTTCATGTAGAAGTGATCTTCATGGCTGAGCACAATTTGAGAATAACATACTTTCTGAGCCGACTATGACTTTGGTAACTAAAATTTAATAATCTACAAGCGTTAGTCGTCTGTAAGTCGGAAACGCGTTAGACAATAACAGCTGAGCTGTCCAAAAACAGTGTTGCCAAAAATTTGGCAGTAGTTGTATTAATGCAACAGCAGTGTTGCATTCGCAGTTGCTGCGAAGATTATTCCAAAATTCACAGAGTTTACAAACAGCCATGTTGTTTTAGAAGACCTTCTTCAAAACCATCGTCTTCGGAAGCTTTTCAAAACTTATTTCCTTTCATTAATTAGTCATGTTTTAGACGGGGCAGTTTTTCTTGAAGCAAGTCTGACTTTACAGGAGAGAGAGAGAGAGAGAGACAGGAAAGATGAAAGAAGAGGGGTGCAGACTTCACAAAAAAAGTTACTTCAATTCTCCTGGGTTGTTTCATTCTCAATATTAGTTGGTGGCACTGACTGTCTCAGTGTAAACAATCCAGCAATTTTAAAATAGAAATTGCTGCAAGAAAACTCCACATGACTTAACGGAATTCTATCACGCAGCATAGAAACTCTTTTGAAATCTTTCATTTTCCTTTTAAATGAAATCTTTCTTAATTATCACTTTTCTTAATTTAAATACTAGAAAACATGAGTGCAAAAACGTTGTCATATTCGTTTAAAAAGGGCAAGAAGAAAAACATAATCCGCACGTAATTTTGTCTTTTTTTTTTTTTTTATAAAAGAATAGAAGAGAAAAGAAGAAAAAAAATGATACATTGACAAAGAATTAAAAACGCCAATGAATGGCAATTCATTTGGGACTGGGAATAGAACAAGCAGACGATGCCTTTGAACTCTTGTACTGGCTGACGGACTGACTGACCATTGTGTTCCATCACATTTACATTTCAAGGGAAACAGGCCAGCCAGCCAGCACTTTTATATTTCAGGTTGTTTAACTGAAGATCAGCTGAAGAAGATCGATTGTGCAACGAACGCACTTTCAGATATTAAGACAAACAATAAAACATGCTGCACATGTTGATGTCCGAGATATTATTCTTTCTCTTGTTGTATCTACTTCACACACTCACACGCAGCACATAAATAAACGAGTGAGTATATTTTTTAAAAGATTGTGTAAATAAAAAAAAATAAATAATAATAAAATGAAAAAAAACGCACATTGAAACATGTGTGAAGCGAGCGACTGACTGACGGACGGACTGACTGGTAGTTTTAAAATATCCAAAAGCATGTGAATTGTTTGTCGTACATACCACACATTTTCTTTGGCGTTATTGTTTGTTCTTCTTAATGGTTTTGTTTCATGCACATTCGAACGTACGAAGAGAAGAGCACAAGAAGAAGAAAAATAAGAAAAAAAAAATTATTAAGCCGTACATGACAATTATTCATATGACATCTTTGCATGAAATCGAGATCAGCGGCATGGGACGTTATGAAACATCACATTGTTAAATTGTATATTTGGACAATCGTTCTCTGCAGTGCATACGACGACTACATATTTATTTATATGTCTTCTCCTTCTTCTTCTTACAGTTTTAAGAAACTCAACATACGAGATTTGTTCGTGTAAACGTGCACAGACGTGTCCAGCATGAAGAATTTACAAGTGATGCGCCCAAATGATAAATGCTTTTCTTTTTTTTTTTTTAATTTTTTATCGGAGGAGCCCATCGAATGGGTGTGAAACGTATAGAAGTACACACACACACACACACACACACACACACTGAAACATATTAATACAAAAATACGCTTATAAATCCACGTTTAACTGCACATGTGTGTTGGTTAAACTTCATAAAAAACTAACCAGATGAAATTCATCTCATCACAGCACACCCACACCACACTGCGCTTATATATACATACATACATATATATGTGTTTGTTTGTGTGCGTGTGTTTATTTGTGCACATTAGAGTTCTTTATTTACCACTAAAGCGTATTGTGCAGATTCCCCAGAGAAATATTAATTTACACATTTTTTCCAGAGTATTTCAGTAATCTGTAACCTGCCCCACAGGGTCTCTTAATAAGGCCACATGCGCTTAATAAAACTGGCCTGAAACTAACAGAAAACCTTATCATTAACATTCGGAGTTTGCTTAAAACATAAGTTATTCAAAGAGGAGTTAAAATGGACTTTATAGCAGAACTAGGAATTTAAAAACACAATATTGCATTGATGAGAGGACCGAAAGATAGCGAAAGAGAGAGAGAGAGAGAGAGAGAGAGAGAGTTATATCAGCGACAGCGTGGCAAGCATTTTTCCGATAATCCTGCTATCGAAATTAAAATATATTTTAATATTTTTTCTTTGTTTTATTTACAATTAACCTCGTTGGATGAGAGAGAGAGAGAGAGCGATAGAGAGTAATGTCGGCAAAACCGTGGCAAGCCCATATTTTGTTTCACACATAATTTTTCTATCGTAATCCTGCTATCGTAATTAAAATATACTTTAATAGTTTTTCATTTTATTTAATTACCACTAACCTCGTTGGACGAAAGAGAGAGAGAAAGAGAGAGTTATGTCGGCGAAACCGTGGCAAGCATTTGGCCCATATTTAGTTTCACACATAATCCTTTTATCGTAATTAAAATTTATTTTAATAGTGTTTTTTTGTTTTATTTAAAATTAACCTCTTTGAACGAAAGAGCGAGAGAAAGAGAGTTTTGGCGAAACCGTGGCAAGCATTTGACCGATATTATATTTCACACATAATCCTGCTGTCGTAACTAAAATATATTTTAATATTTTTTCTTCGTTTTATTTACAGTTAACCTCGTTGGACGAGAGAGAGAGAGAGAGAAAAGAGATTAATGTCGGCAAGTATTTGGCTGATATTTTGCTTCACACATAAAAATATATTTTAATATTTTTTCTTCGTAATTACAAAATATTTTAATATAGTTATTTTCTTTGTTTTATTTACAATTAACCTCGTTTTTATTTTCATTCCATTTTTGTTGCCCAGTGTAGTATGGACTATTTAAAATAATCCTGCTAACATTGTATCGATATAATCTTTAGATACATATTTAAGGGTTATTGTGCAACTGTCATCCTTTAAAAGGATATTAGAGTTGGTCAACACCTTTCAATTCTTAAAGGACAGCCTCTACAACAAACTGACTTATTTTGTATTGAACACGCCGCCTTTTATTGTTGTGTAAAGTCCGCAATTTTGTAGTCCTGGAAAAAGGAATGTTGTTCCTATTTGTTTGTTGTTTGTTTGTGTTTGTTTTTTTTTCTTCTTTAAGCAAAACCAAAACAGGGGAGTTTCTATTTAGTCGTACTTAAGAGATATTGACAAGAAGAGCATGCAAGGATTTCATAATATTTTTAAAGAAAATAATTACCTGCTGCAACTATTTGGAATGGGCTAAGCATTTGAATTGAATTAGCAGTGAAGCAGATAAAAAAAAATAAAATTGTTGCACTCATTTTGTTGTTGTTTTTTTTAATTAAATCAATAATTAATTTATTCGTTATAAAATTTGAATAAAAACCGAGTGATTGTGCATATTTGATTTGAATTTAATGTAAAAGAGTGTTAAAATAATATGGACTTCATTGACAGCGATTGACAAATCAATTTGCTTTACATTTCAACGAGTGCAGTGGCACTTCCAGCTGTCAAACATGTTGGTGTTGGTTGCTTGTAATCGCAATATGCGGGTCAGGAAGGGTTGAACTGCAGTGGTAGACGAAATATTACAACGTTGGAATTATTTTTAATTATTTAATTTCTATGTCAGTGTATCATTATCTGTAATTCGGTAATAATGCTTAAACACTACACACACACTTTCGTTACAGATTTGCTAAATTACCCCACATGCTCGTACTCGTATCCCGCATTGCAGTGTAACAGACGTACAGTCATGGATATAAATGAAGACATCTCAGTTAATTAATTAGGGTGGCTTCGCTATTAAATAAAAATATGTGAAACATATTTTGCCAACCAGAAATTTCTTACAGTGTTTTTTTTACTGAAGACCGCTTTTTTAACTAATTCTATAAAATTTTAATAACCGACGGATCATTGTCTTAGGGAAAGAGCAATAAATATAAATTAATAAACAACAGAAAACTGTTAGAATTAGTGTTTGACAAGCCCA
Organism: Linnaemya vulpina; assembly: GCA_963675445.1. Taxonomy (NCBI): domain Eukaryota; kingdom Metazoa; phylum Arthropoda; class Insecta; order Diptera; family Tachinidae; genus Linnaemya; species Linnaemya vulpina. Next base: position 67,688,345 of record OY776280.1, on the reverse strand, counting down.
TGGAGTGCTTTCTTTAGGAGTAGGACCAGCACTCAGGGCAGGACCCCTAAAAATGCAGTGCATTCCGCTGGAACTGGGAGTGGAGGATATGTGTTGTTTTTGTGGTACACTATACAGTATTATATAGTCGCCCGATATTGATGAAACATATATCGATCAAAAGGTATTTTTGTCGACATAAGCACTATATAAATATATAGGGTGTTTTTATAGAGTGATGCAAGTTTATATCATAATAAAACATAGAAATATATTTTTGATATCAATGAAACGGTCTTTATTGAATAGAAAATTGTATGACATTAATGTTTAATTATGATTTCGGCCATGTGGCCGCCACGGCTGACGCGTACAAGGCGCAATCTGGAACACCGATTTTCACAAACAGTAACATTCTGACCATCATCGTTTTTGAAGACATAAGGGCCGGTCAGGGACTCCGCCAGCCCATAAAGCGCACCAAACAGTAATTTTCTGTGGATGAAAATGGTGTTTCGACAAAAGCTTGTGGATTCTGCTCACTCCGAATGCGACAATTCCCTTTACGTACTCATTCAACCAAAAATGGTCTTCATCGGAAAATAAAATTTTGAATGGACGAAGTGCACGATAAGTTTGACGAATAGAACCATTATTTTGATTAAAAATTTCCACAATTTGAACGCGTTGCCCTGGTGTATGTCGATCCGTAATGAAATGTCACAGCAAACTAAACAAAAAGCAGCTATCAGCTGTTAAACGGGTGGTCAAATAAAGCAGTGATGCTAACTCAAAGTTGTATCACTCTATAAAAAACAGCCTATATATTGTGAGCTCGTTACACGAAAAAAAGTGAAAAGAAAAGTCACAACGAAATCTTTTCCAACAAATACTTGAGAAGATGTGCTACATTCCGGACCTATTTTACGACTTTTTGTGGCTAATGGAGAGAGAATATATATTCTATTTTTTATATTCTATTGATACTCAAAGGGGAATCCCTAACAAAAAATACAGCCCTCATGTGCAGTCTGGTGGTTTAAGTCCATTTTGAAAAGCCAAGAAACTCATTGGAGATAGTAGGGTAGCGAACTGTATTTATTTACTTCAGTATTGTCGCAATGAGGTGCGGAAAGTTCGAACATCTTTTTTTTCTCTACCACAAAATCTTTTTTTTTTTCTTTGTAAACAGTCTTGCTAATCTAACCTTTCGCTAGATATTCCTGGATATATATTTATATAGTGCATATAAAGATTAAAATGCCTTTTGAACCATATAAGTTTCATCAATATCGGGTGACTATAAAGTACTCTTTGGTGTACCACAAAAACATCATAAGTCTTTAATAATAAGATTTTAAATAATTCATGTATTAGCGGCCACTTATTTTTACCAATATATTATAATATGTTATAGTGAAATTAAAAAAAGTTGCTTTATAAATATTAGGATATAATATTAGGCTACTGGTTACATATCGTTACCAGAAATGGAAAATGCCTTAACTAACTATTTTAATAATTTAACAGAAGATCAAAAATAAATCATATTATTAAATCTGAATATTGATTTCTTAAAGCTGAATTTGTTCCTTTCCAATTTGACGATGTTCCCTATGAATTGTTTTAATGACGCCTTACGAACGAATACAAATTAATGTAAAAGCATTTCACTATTATTTTCTTAAAACTGCCATTTTATAAAACATTTTATATAAATTTTAAAAATTAATTACGAGTGAGAGATTTAAAAAAAAAGGACGAATTGAAATCACTGCCAAACTTGGATTAAATTTTTGCTATTTGTACGACATCTATAACTTTTTTTTTTTTTTTTTGATATAAAAAGTATTTATACAGCGTATGTGTGTATGTGTGTGTGTGTGTGTATTTGTAAGTATGCACGAATTTATATTGAAGAAAGGAAAAATCTCCTTATCCCTTAATTCCATCATGGGAACGAACACGAAGCAGGTGTGTTGCCATTCTGCCGGTGCAGAATGAAAGTCTTATCCTTTCGTTTCGTTTGCTTTTACAAAATTTCTTTTTATATTGTAAAATCTTTTCAATACTCATATTATTTTTTTGCCTGTCATTGCTACTTCTTTTTTTTTGATATTTTATTTTTTGTTTGTTTCATAAATTGAATTGATCGTGAATTACTATTGTTTGGCGTCAAATCTGCTCGAAATTTTTGCAAATGATTTTGTCTATCAAATGCCCTACAACTTGGGGTTGTTTGTGGATTGATCATATTCATTATGTATGCGTGTGTGTGTGTGTGTGTAAGTGTGTGCGATCAACATGTTGTTTACCTGGTGTTCATTTAATTTTTTTTCTTTTCCATTTTTTATTTCTACTTATCACAATTGATTTAGTACCGTTAATCGTTTTTAGGCAATCGCCAGGAAAATATCTTCACACGCTCTGTGCAGAATTGGCCATGACAATGATGACTACACAGTAAATGAAATTGAAGTACGATCCATTTTGTCCCTTTTGAAAGGAAGTTCGCCAATTAAAATGTGTATTTCAAAACGTTTCATTTACTTTTAAACAACAACAATTTCAATTGCAGGTATATCATTAAGATGTGTGTATGTGTGCCTGGATAATAGTGACGTCCAAACTACCGCTTGCAAATGAATTTATTTATAGACAGCGGATTTTATACCAGGTGAATATGTTTGGTGGTGGTAAAAAGCAACCGCTACTAGCGTACTCTATAATACGAGACTTGTAACAAATTTCGCAAATATGAAAATAACAGAAATCCTTAGGATTACAAGGGACATAGTCTTTTAGAAGGCCTCAGAGGCAGATTCATATCGTTCAATTAAATGTGAATGGGATTTCTTGAAACGAAGTCAAGAAGTACGAAGAAGTGCAGAAGTACCGCTGTGGTGGTCCATGCTTTCCCTCACACTATTTCTCATTTCTTCTAACGATCTGCTACTTAATATTTCGCAGATGGCAGCAGCTTCTCTTATTAATATTTATATTTATTTAACTGTAGACTGTCAAAGTCTGGGATAATCAATTTCCGAAAACACCCGACTACAGTAGATTTCATAAGTAAAAGATCGTCAGTTGAAAACGCGTTGCCAACTTAAAATTTTGTCTCCATAAAAAACATACTTTACCCTTTACACTCATACACATACCTACACATATATAAAAACATAGTGAAAACTTCTAGGGTCCACAAAGGGAAGCTTCCTAAGAACTGAGAACGTCGAGATCTACTGAGTACTCGATTTGGTTTTACCCAATAACATCCCGATTTTTGTAAATTTCAAAACAAAAATTAATTATAAATATATATTTTTTTGTGGTTAATTTTATTTATAAACACGTTTTAGATGGCATTTGACATCAGTTTTTATTTATAAATACTTTACGAAATAGTATACGAGAATTGCAGCAAAACTAAATCCAAGACAATTCACTTTAATTCTCTTTTGTGATTTGCATACAACAAAAACATGTCAAAGAGTTCAAAATGTACAACGTGGAAGGGGAAAAAACATGTAAAAGTGCCATATTCGGCTGTGCCGAATCTTATATACCCTTCACCAACATACGTCTGGCGTTACATATACTTTTTAGTATAAATTTCGTTCTTCCTACGATATAAAATAGTTTTAGTTAGCAAAAAAAAACAATGTCAATTGCCTTTTTGGTTATTTTTATGAATAAAAAAAGTAAAAATTTCCCATCCCTGGAAACAAAATTTTAATTTTTGAAATTTTTTTTGCCAAAGCAAATCTTCATGATGTATTAAGCGGTTTTATTTAAGAAAAACTTAAAATTTTTAAATATTTTAGTTATGACATGTACTACAAAATACTGAATGTGCCATCCCTGGGAAAAAATATTTAATTTTTTTAGTTTTTAATAGACAATTGAGGCTTCCCAAAACATGAAATAGTTTCGATTCACAAACAAGCAAAAAAATAATTGTTTTTTGGTATTGATTTGCTTCGAGAAATAGGTGTAGGCTTCCCAGCTCTTGAACCGTATTTCGAATTTCTCTAAATTTCAATACCACTCTATTTGAAAGTGGTAAGAATGTAGTCTCTAGCTTTTCTGGGGGCTTGGGAAAACCGATTTCACTTTAGACAGACGGACATCGCTCAATCGTCATCGCTATTCATAAGAATCCAGAAAATATATATTTTCTGAGGTCCCATATCCATATCGAAGAAATTACACACGGAATGACAAACCCTGTCACTTTTTTGTGAAGGGTATACAAATTAAATTATAAAGCACCGGCGATCACGATGCGAGTGAACTGAAATCCACATATTTTAAGCCCCCACAAATCGTGTGTTTTATATAGTGGAAAGATGGGGTCCATACTCCAGATCACTTCCTAGTAATCGATGTCATCTGTTAGCAAAATTTCCGAGTGGATCATTTGCCTGTTATATCCTCGCGAAACAATACCCTCTCCTAGAACGTATGACGTCCTCTCTCATCCTGTTCCATATACAAACGATATTCAGAAGAGTCTACCGGTTTACTCTTTCAGAACAGAAGATTCAGTTTCAAATTGCCAGTAAGAAAACCAGTGATCGAGTGCAGATCGCACTTGATAAATTCAAGGATGGACTTAAGTGACAAAAGCTCCTTCATGTCTGCAGAAACAAGCTGAGAATTCACCCTGGATACTAGGGTCTCATTCTCTCTTATCAGAGAGGTAATCGCTGCCCGGCATAATTTATAAAAAGGCCTTGAGATGGTAAAATGCACTAAAAGTCATTCCTTTTAATAAAATATTATTTTAGCACAAAAATTAGATTTAAGAAAAACAATTTCATTTCATTTTATATTCGAAAAGCCATTGTTAGTTTTATATAGGGTGTTTTTTATAGAGTGATACAACTTTGAGTTGGCATCACTGCTTCATTTGACCACCCACTTAACAGCTGATAGTTGGTTTTTGTGTAGTTTGCTTTGACATTTCATTACGGATCGACTTACACCAGCGCAACGTGTGTAAATTGTTAAAATTTTTAATAAAAATAATGGTTCTGTTCGTCAAACTTATCGTGCACTTTGTCCATTCAAAATTTTATTTTCCGATGAAGCTAATTTTTGGTGGAATGGGTACGTAAATAAAGAGAATTGTCGGAGTGAGGAGAATCCACGAGCTTTTGTCGAAACACCATTTCCATCCACAGAAAATTACTGTTTGGTGCGCTTTATGGGCTGGCGGAGTCCCTGACCGGCCCTTATGTCTTCAAAAACGATGATGGTCAGAATGTTACTGTTTGTGAAAATTGGTGTTCCAGATTGCGCCTTGTACGCTCCAGCCATGGCGGCCACATGGCCGAAATCATAATTAAACATTAATGTCATAAAATTTTCTATCCAATAAAGACCGTTTCATTGATATCAAAAATATATTACTATGTTTTATTGTGATTTAAACTTGTATCACTCTATAAAAAACACCCTATATATTTAACTAAAGCAGCAGAGCAGTACTACTGTTTTCGAGGGGCGCTGCACTTTCATCCAACAGTACTCGTGGGTATTTTTATTTAATTACCACTTGTGAAATGGCTTAATTGATTTTGTTAGTAGTTTCCATTTGTAAAAATTTTATTAGGAAATTGCATACGAGAATTGTTTTAAAGCGATGGTAACACAATTTTGTTTTAGTGTTGCCGTTTGATTAATTTTCTTCATGCCCCATTTTTCGGAATTTATTGCGACATGTTTTTTAAGTCAACCTTAAGAATTTCTTAAGTGCATATGAAAGTGTATTTTTGTAAAACGCCACGCTAAACGTGGACATATAACGCAGTAGGAGAAAATATGTGTTACAAAGAAAAAAAAAACCCTTAAAGACTGCAGATACGATCTTCCCTTGAAGTTCCTGCAGTGCAGCAGGTTATTGTCCTTTAATCTTTGCAAAATAATAAACTACTTTGCTGGCAGTTTTTGCAAGTGTTTAAGTGTTTAAGTGTGTATGTGTGTGTGTGTGTGTTTGTGTTTGATAATGTGCATCAAGTACATTAACAGTTTTAGGTAAAATCGATCACTATTTATTTATGTTGTTGTTGTTGCTGGTTATTTGATATTTTCAATTGTTTTTCAATGGCCACAAGGATTAAAGCAGGCCCAGCAGCGCTCGTTTACTGTTTTGCCAACGTTTTGTAAGTGTGGGAAATTTCCTCAAAATGCTTTAGTTGTGCCTAAATCCATGTCTATAAAAATGTTTATGCATACGGACAGATATTTACTGGGATTTACACAGTTTGACAATGATTTTAAAAGTCCAGACGGTTGGTTGTTTGCTGGCTTTGACCTTTTCTCTGCAGTTCAAATAACAGGTTTTTTTTTTAAATTATTTTCTTTGCAAAAATAGTCCAGATTTCGTTTGCGAGATATTGTGTTTTTCTTTTTTCTTTCTTGGCCAAAACAGGTGTAGGGAATTAGCCAAGAGTGTGTGAGTGCATGTGTTATTGTGAAGCATTTGAGTACAATAACTTTAAGTTTTATTTTTTTATTTTTATTTTAATGTTTTATTTTTCTAGTTGTTGTTGTTGTTGTTGTTGTTGTTGTTGTTGCAGCCCTTTGCACATACATATAATTTTATTAAGATATTCATTAATTCAATATGTAACGGTTAACTGTTGCGTTTTATGCAATAAATAGTTCCCATCGTGGGACTCTCCCAAGCCGTGGAAATGACTTTCATTCATAGCAAACTAAGAAATGGAAACAACAACAACAACAAAGTTTTCGTGTTGGTGATGGAAATGTTAACAAAAGAAACACAAGAAAAATATATATAAATAAATAATTTGCAAAATAAACGCTATTTTCACCTCAACCGAAAAAAATGAAAATAAAAAATAAAACGTAATAACAATTGTAAAAAAGCAACAACAACAGCAACAAGCCAAAGGCAACAGTAGCCAAATGCTAACTAACTGATTCGTTAGTAAGTGAGTGAGTGCATACTAGAAACGAGCACTAGAAGTTGGTAGTGGCGCGGCTGTAATCACATTTATTGTGGTAGGTAGCAAACGGCCTGGCCTGGCCTGGCTGGCTGACTGGCTGGCTGGCTGGCTGGCAGATGGGAAGGCGGTTGAGGAAAATTGTGGAGCATCATCAGCATTTGAAAGTTCATGCCATGTTTATGCAACACACAAACAAACGGATCATCATTATTTGGCTTATAAAAATGCACGGCTAGTTGTGGTGTCCAAACACAACAATTGTGAGAATGTTCTCATGGAAACACGATTACACTTAAGAGTAATATTTAGTGCAAGCACCTCGCGGTCTCGTGGCTTCGTGTAAGTCAACTAAATTGTATATGAACACAGACGGACAGACGGACAGACAGACATACAAATAAAAATTGCATGTGCAGTGATCGTCATATACAAGCACACAAACCAGCAGAGACTTGCACTGATATTTAATGTGCAGATCTGAATGTTTGTTCGTTTGTTCGTTCATATGTTTTTGTCTATGAGAATAAATGAACGAACGATCACCCAAACACACACACACACACACACTTAAGGACATATGAGCAGCATTGGCAACGTGGTCGTAGCATGTCGTGTCCAGAAATCCAGAGCTTTAACAGCATTAGAAAATCAAAACATTGGCCATCCTCGGCAAATGGATGTGATTAAATATATCGTCGCCTAAAATGCAAACCAACTTGTTGTTGCCCATAATGACGAACTAGTTGTTGTTGTTCATCTTCTTTTTCTAACTTCATATCTCTACCACAATTGTAATTTGGCTACTTTTGTGTTTTCTCTGGACGATAAAATGTTTTAAAATGATTAAGAAAAAAAAATTCTTTTCAAAAACGATACACATGAAAATACATGAAAATTAGGTGCAGTCTTTCAAACAACAGTAGCATCTTCATCATCATCATCATCATCATCATCATCATGATTATGATCAACATGTTTTAACATCTACAAAACAGACTGAATTCATACTCATGCCACATGAGACAAACAGACAGACGGACGTATTAGCAGACAGTGTAACCAAAAGTTTTAGTTTTGTGTATGTCATCTTCTTCTTCTTGTTGTTGGTACTACAATGTGTATGTCCCTTAAGGGAAGAGCACCAGGCAATAAAAAGTCACATGACTGGCTCCCAAAAATATATTTTGAAGAACAACTTTTTATAACTTATTTAGCACAACATGAAATATTTAATAAAAATATGAAAATCTTTTTTAACTATTTTTAATCGTAATAAAGATTAATCTCAGTTATATTAATCGATTATTTATTTGCTATTAATCGCCGTTAAAAGTTTCGGAAATATTTCAATCCTTAGATTAAATAAGCGGTTAACTTAATTTTTAAAGATAGTGAAAATCAATCACCAGTTATATTAATCGATTATTTATTGGCAATTCATCACCGTTAAAGTTTAAGAAATATTTTAATCCCAGGATTAAATAAGTGATTAACTTAATTTTTAAAGATATTGAAAATCTATCGCAGTGATATTAATCGATTATTTATTGGCAATTCATCACCGTTAAAGTTTAAGAAATATTTTAATCCCAGGATTAAATAAGTGATTAACTTAATTTTTAATGATAGTGAAAATCAATCAAATTTAAGAAATATTTTAATCCAAGGATTAAATAAGCGATTAAGTTAATTTTTAATGACATTGAAAATCTATCGCAGTGATATTAATCGATTAGTTATTGGCAATTCATCACCGTTAAAGTTTAAGAAATATTTTAATCCCAGGATTATATAAGCGGTTAACTTCATTTTTAATGATAGTGAAAATCAATCAAATTTAAGAAATATTTTAATCCAAGGATTAAATAAGTGATTAACTTAATTTTTAATGATATTGAAAATCTATCGCAGTGATATTAATCGATTATTTATTCACAATTAATCGCCGTTAAGAGTTTTAAAGATATTTTAGTGATTAATTTAATTTTTAATAAAAATTAATTTAAGTTCAATTAATCGATTATTTATTGGCAATTAATTGCAGTTAAAGGTTTAAGAAATATTTTGATCCCAGGATTAAATAAGCGATTAAGTTAATTTTTAATGACATTGAAAATCTATCGCAGTGATATTAATCGGTTATTTATTCACAATTAATCGCCGTTAAGAGTTACAAAAATATTTTAGTGATTAATTTAATTGTTAATAAAAATTAATTTAAGTTCTATTAATCGATTATTTATTTCCAATTAGTTGCAGTTAAAAGTTTCAGAAATATTTTAATCCCAGCTTTATATTAGCGATTAACTTAATTAATCTCAGTTCTATTTATCGATTATTTATTGGCAATTAATAGCCATTTAAAGTTTCAGAAATATTTTAGTCCAGGATAAATTTAAGGATGAACTTAATATTTAATGGTAATAAAAATTAATCTCAGTTATATTAATCGACTATTTATTTCCAATTAATTGCAGATAAAAGTTTCAAATACATTTTAATCTCAGGATTATATTAGTCATTAACTTAATTAATCTCAGTTCTATTAATCGATTGTTTACTTACAATTATTGCAGTTTAAAGTTTCAGAAATATTTTAATACGCAGATTAGATTAGCGAATAACTTAATTTTTAAAGGGAATCAAATTTAATCTTAGTTATATTAATCGATTATTTATTAACAATTAATAGCAGTTTAATGTTTCAGAAATATTTTAGTCCCGGGATTAAATTAAAGATTAGCTTAATCTTAAAATAATCGGTTTAAATATTTTTTCATTTAGTTAAACTAATTGAATATATATTTATGATTATTTATACAACTCAAGTAATTATTTGCGATTAATTGTAATTAAAATTTTAAAGTTTTACATTTCTTTCGCTTTTGTAATTCGTAGTTGTAACAAACGATTATTTATTTGCAATTAATTTTAACTCAATTTGTGTGAAACATTTGAATGACAGTGTTAATTAGAAAACTATGACTTTCTATGACTATTTTTCGTTATATTAATCGATTATTTGTTTGTCAATTAATTAAAAATTGCACAAAGAATTTTTGTCACGTGAATCAATAGCTTATTTGGGATTAATTGACATATTTTAATCTCATAACTTATTAATCGATTAAAAATTTTCCTCTTACTTATATTGATATATTGTTTAACTGCAATTAAAATGTTTTACATCTCCAGTCAAGTATATATATACTAACCGGTTATTTCGTTGTAATTAAAACTGATTAATCGATTAATATTACTTTTCTGCCATGATTAGTTATACTAATCAATTATTTGTTTGCTATTAAATACTATTAAAATATTCAGATATATGAAGATGTAATGGTTAACCGATTAATCTTATTTTGCCATCACTACTCCCATTTAAATGAACCGATTTTGTATTTTTCTTATTTTTGTTTAAGTCCTAATAAATTAATCGATTAATGGTCTCTAATCACGGCATCAAAAATAAATGGTAAATATATTTGCCAGCATTATGCTATAAGTTTTGTACTGCACTGAAAAAAATGTACTGTTAGCAGCCAAGGATATATCTCAAACTTTTGATTGAAAATTATCTCAATTTAAATTTAAAAAAATTATATTTGACTCGTAAGATGATCATAAGATACATTTTTTGTGATTCTTTGTTTTATTAACCTGTTATAAAACATAAAAAAAAGACATTTATGAATTAGGACTTTAGGAAATAGTGATTGGAAATCTTTCGCAATTATTTTTCTATGTGTAGGCTTTATTAAGTTTTTGTTACATCACAATTAACAGACTTAAATTTTTTGTCAAGTCTAACTTAAATGAGAAAACTACGATAGTGTGGGAGTTAACTGCGCCTTAAGTTTAAGAACGCTACGGCAGCCGCAACTTTTTTTCTTTATTTTTTATTTTTATTCTGAAAATAGGCATACAATGAGAAACCTGATGCACACACTTATATGTTCCACACATATGCAGCAGCATAACCTTTTCAGGTATGGAAGTTGTCATCAAATCATATTCTTTATAAAGTATTTTTAATAAAATACATTTAAAATTTAAGATAATCAGAATAAAAAATCTGCTGCTCCAAATCTCATGGACAAATGTGTGTTACTTTTATGTAAAAAAAAAAATTCAACTGTCCAACTCTGCCATAATTTTTATGATTTGTTTTAATTTTAAATCATCATGCATTTCTGTCTAAAATATCATATATTTTTGATAACAAAAAAAAATTGTTTTATTTAGTCAATTTAATATTCTAAATACCTATTTAAATTTTCCAGCTCTGGAGCGATCTTTCCACCATTTCCTACTTCTAGTTGTAATTAAATTTCTTCAGAAATATGTATCATATACGTTTAATTTATAAAGAAATAGAAACAATTTTGTATGTGAGTTACTTTTATAAACCAAAAAATATTCCAGTTTTCCAACCCTGACGCAAAATTTGCGATTTTATTTGATTTTTAATGCCAATTGAAGTTTTTTGAATTATATAATAGGTTTGAATGACAATAAAGACAATTTGCCAAAACTATTTATTTTTGTATACCAAAAAAAATTGTTCGAGTTATCCAGGTCTGGAAGAGTATTTTGAATTTCTCTGGTTATTGTCAATACATCCGTTCAGGAATGAAGTCTTTAGCTCTTGTGGGGACTTTGTGAGCCTCTTTGGATGTACAAACCGACGAAGAGACTTTGACGTCGCATAATTAATTTTGAGAAAATGACAAGACAAGGATTTAATGTGTTCTAACATCAGTTTAACACTGATATAATTCTCGTATGTTGTTTTCTCATTTAAAAAATTATTAAGAGTAACAAAAGTCTTTGTAAGCCGCTTTTGAGACTTCTCTATTCATAAAGAGTCTTGAGCTTCCATAATTAATTTTGAGAAAATTTAATGTGCTTTAACATGAGTTTTATATTGATATAATTCTCATATACTGATTTCTCATTAAAAAATTGTTTATAGAAAAAAGCTTTTAGCTCTTCTGGGGATTTTGTAAGCCGCTTTTGAGACTTTCATATTCGTAAAGAGCTTTGAGGTCGCATAATTAATTTTGAGAACATGAGAAGACAAGGATTTAATGTGTTTTTAACATGAATTTAGTACTGATATAATTCTCGTTTGCTGTTTTCTCATTAAAAATTTTTTTTATAAATAATATTTCTTATCATAATCAAGTACTTAAAAGAGGACATGAGTACTGATTATAAAAGTGTAGCGGCTTTCGAAAACAGCACTATTTTACTCTGGTGCGTGGGTTAATTAAATTCATGTTGATTTTCTTATTCTTATTTCTTGGATTATTTTTATGAGAACATTTTTAAATTAATACCACGTTCTGTAGTCCATAAAATGGAATTTTTATTTTTGGTTCCTTTATATCGTTTGAAAAATAACCAAAAATTTTTCACTATCCGTTCTATAATATGACATAATAGATTTTCTAAAATTTAGTCTTTTTTTATTTGAAAAGATAAAAAGGCAACAATATTTTGGGGCGTTGTGAAATTATATTGTTTTAATTTTCCTAATTTATTATTTATTTACCGCATTCAAGAATTTAATGTCGTGTTCTTTTGTGGAAAAAATGTAGCATTTTCCCTTTTTTTTAAGTGGCAGTTTGGAAAAGTTTTAAACATATATTATTTTTCATAAAAAATTTTGGATTAATTTCTAATAAATTCCTCATTTTAAAATGGCAAAATGTTGCCATTTTCTGTCAAAAAGTGTGAAAAATGTTGCATTTTTTTAGAAAAGAAAAGGACACAAAAATAAAAACAAAATTACATTTAATTTAATATTTTTTAAACTACATTTTTTAAACTGCATTTTATTCAACAAGATTTGAAATGGCAAAATGTTGCCATTTTCTATTAAAAAGTGTGAAAAGTGTTGCATTATTTTCTAGAAAAAAATAGCTACATTTTTTTTCTAAAAAGTGGCAGTTTACATTTTATTTAATATTTTTTAAATTAAATTTTTTAATTTCATATTATTCAACAATTTGTAACAAATCTAAAACAGGCATTTTCCATCCCTGATTGCAAAGGTTTAATGCTTGAAGACTTTATTCAAATTATGGTACGAAGATTTGAAATTTTTGCTAAAGTTTCCTCATCTGACAACACATTCGAAAGTACGAGGGATTGGAGCAGTTAATTCATGCGCAAACAACCCAAACGCTTTCCTTTCAATATACATATTGACAATTAATTACTTGTATTTGCCCCCAAAAATCCTTTAATCACAACTAAAGCCAGCCAGCAGCCACCAGCCATCCAGTTGGTTTGTATTCTGTTTTAAATCAAAAATTATCACTCGTTGGGAAATTTCTGCATTAAATGGATTTAAACAATGGGCCAGTGTACGATTGATAATTTCGTTGGCTTTTAACTTGGTTTACATGTCCATGTTCCAAACATGCATACGAGACGATATCGAAAAGTAGTCAATTGTTTTAACAAAATCTATTTCGTTTCTATAGCGGATGTATGAATAACAAATGGTACGTGTAGTACATGCAGTGAGCCAATTAATTAGCCAAGATTCTCACGACCTCAAATTAAAGAAACCACATAAAAAGTCGACAATAGAAAAAGCGAAAAAGCCACCAGTATGAAGGAAAAATGGTGCATTAAAGAAGAGAAGAAGAGGAAGAAGCTTTTCGAAGCTACACAATAAAAAAAAAAAACTAAAAATAAAAGGAAAAAATAAAAAGAAGAGTAAAACAAAATTAAATCACCAGCCAAGAAAGGCGACCTGTTTACCGCTAAGTTAAATTCAAAGCCACACACACACACACACACACACACATACATTCACATATGCCTGTATCAAAGCTTGAATTCTATACCCTTTTGTAAAGGTTGATCGTTTCGTGTATATCGGGTACATTTTTGAAGGCGGAGAATATAGAAAAATGCTTTTATTATTCTTCATATTGGCTAAAAAGTAAATTTCTGGCTATAAGATTGTAGCCTCAATCGGTCATATACGACTTTCGGGCACTCTTCACTTTATTCACTCTTCACATGATCATTAAAAAATATTTTAAAAAACAGTGTGGTCCATCCATAACGCACGATGTTTATTGTGAGTCCCTCCCCAACATAAAACTTTTTTTCTTTATTAATTTTTTATTCTTTTATTTACTTATCTATTATTATTATTTTTCTTTTTATCAGCATTATCGTTTGAATGTGTAAACAAACGCGAGAATGGCGCTCGAATTTCAGCAAACCGGTCCTGCAGGATGAGTGAAGATAACTGTTTACGATCGCTTACTTCGTTGTACGGAAATAACTGCTGTTGTTCACGATAGTCCGGCAATGAGGTAAAACGGAGTTGGGCCAAGTATCGGGTGTTTTTTATAGAGTGATACAACTTTGAGTTGGCATCACTGCTTTATTTGACCACCCATTTAAGAGCTGAACAGTTGCTTTTTGTTTAGTTTGCTTTGATATTTTATTATGGATCGACTTAGACCAGAGTAACGTGTGCAAATTGTGTAAATTTTTAATCAAAATAATGGTTCTGTTCGTCAAACTTATCGTGCACTTCGTCCATTCAAAATTTTATTTTCCGATGAAGCCGGAGTGAGGAGAATCCACAGAAAATTACTGTTTGGTGCACTTTATGACCATCATGTGTATTCCAAAACTATGATGGTCAGAATGTTACTGCTTGTGGAAATTGGTGTTCCAGATTGCGCCTTGTACATCCAGCCCTATATTTTGTTTGACACCAAATTTTTACTGATCCTTCTATCAGAATAAAATATATTAAAATATTCCTGCGAAAAGTTGTTTTATTTACAATTAACATTGTGCATTATGGTTGGACTACCCTGCGTGTTGTCGTTCAAGACCACAGTGAAATTTAAAAGAAACATGAAAATATCAGCATAAAATTAATTTACTAACACCGTGTTCAGACATATTCGTTAATTGCGCAATTAGAGCATTTTTCTCAATTATCATACAGCAACTCAATTACTAAATTGAGCAATTAGTAGTCGATTGTATCACTAATTGCGTAAAACTCGAACTGCAACCCTGGTCAGAGGTACTTTTATTAATAACTGTGTTCAGTGAGCAGAAAAATTTCCTATAATGGCGAGCCAAATATCAAAAACAAAACAAACCGAATTTTCAAACAGACTAGAGTGAACTACAAATAAATAAACTTTGTAACATTGTCAAGTTTTCCTTTTTTAAGCACCGATAATTTTAAATCAAAAACCGTTCGCAGGGACTCCAAGAGCTCCATATTTCTATTATATGCAAGTTAAATTTCTTTAAAATAAAAATTTGCATCCTTTTTTTTTAAATTTGCAAACACGAACATTCACGAAACATATAAAAACAGTGTGCTTTCAGCTGTCAAATGATAATTGAGTCAGCTAAATTGAGTATGTATGAACACTAGATACAATTGCGCAATTGAAATGAAATTGACTCAATTAAAAATGCATGTCTGAACACGGTATAATGCTATTTTACTTCGAAAACCGCTGCATTCTCATCAACGGTGTTTGTGTGCATTCATGATCATCGCCAATTGTTAGTTGGCTGGGGCTGAGTGTGATGACAATTCTTTTGTTACGTTAAATTAGTATACGAGAATTATATCGCTTTTTCGTTGGATTAATCGATAAAACATATATTAGCTGAACTATAATACACAAATACTACAAAGCACGGAAAAGCGGCCTCCAGGATCAACCGTTTTCCATATATTTTTTTTAATTTTTATGATTTTCTTGCTTTCTTTTTAAAGTTTTTAAAATTTCTATTAATTTTATGGTCTGTTAATGAGCTTCTCTTTTAGCTGCCGTTTTTTTCCTTTTTTTTTGTAAATTTTGTTTTATTTTTGTTTGTTTGTTTTATTTAAATCTAAAATAACTTTGTGAGGCAAAACGATTAAAAGGCAGTTAAATATGAAGTCATCGTTCGCTGATGTAAGAAACGGTAGCGGCGCTATCGCTTCACAGTTCGTCGTTACGCATGGCGAAGTTCGACCGACTTATTGATTGTGAATTTTTTTCTTACGCGCCCAAAATGTGTTTTATTTCCTGCGAGGAAAAGTTCATCGTTTGTTCCAGTTGTTTTTGTTTTTGTTTTTTTAATATAAAACTTATAGATTATTTTTGAGTCACTCTAATGTGCCTAAAAACTTACACACACACACACATATATATACGAGTATAAAAGTGTAGTCAAATCAATTATACAAACAAACTATCGGCCACCGAACACACAACCAAATAATGCTCGAAGAAGATCATGTTATACCGCAACAACAACAACAATAATACTCGTATGTTTATAATGTTATGGAGTTGTTTGTTTTTATTGTAGTGCAAAGATCTGATTTCAATTGGAATTAGGAATAATGAATCGTATTGGCAAAGTAACATGACAGCAGCGATTGTAACATCTCTAAAACTACAAACTTGTAAAAGACGAATAACATTAATGGATACACACACACACACAAACGGACAGGCACACATACACACGTATGGACATACACATATCAGTGTGTGTGTGTGTGTGTGTGCACAACTGCAACCATTGATAAGACATTTACAGTGATAAAAATTTAGCGAAATATTTCATTGTGCAGATATTTTTTTGTTTTTTCTTTATACTCGATCATCGATTTTAGTGCCTCCATTCTTGAATAGAAATTAAATGTTTGTTTTTATGCTGCTTCCCTTTTTTGTCTTTTTTTTATTCCCTGAAGCCTTCTTTTTTTTTGTGTGCATTTAATTTCGGTGGCGTGACAATATTGTCAATTTATATTTGTGACTACTCGTGTACTGTTTAAATGCCCTTAATTTTATACTCGTACGAGTGTGTTTTATCTGCGGCATTCGACTATTGCAATTTCTGTGTTGCCTGTCGTTTAGGGCATTCCACAAAACAGAGACCCAACTATTTTAATCGTTTAATCCAACGATTCGCTAAAACAGGTTAATGATCAGATAAGTTTAGATTAATTAATTTACTAAAACTTAATGCTCAGATAAGTTTAGATAAATTAATATATTAATTACAATAGATTAATTAGGGCGAGAAAATGGGCTCATGATCTTTGAAACATCAAGAGATCAATTTTTGAGATCAAGAAGATCGGTTTAGAACAAATTTAAATAAATTTTTTTCCTTCTAAGATGACAATTAATAGTTGATATCTGCGTTTTCACAAATTATTTAAGATCTTTCAAAAATTCGTTTTCAATTCAAATTTCTTAATAAGAGCTGCCTCGCCATGATCTGTTTTGCTAGAGATCTCTTAGGCTACCAGAGCTGGAAAAGCCAGCAGTTGTTTTGACAGCTTAGAAAGGAAACGTATTTAAGTTATATACAAAAGAATTGGGAAAAATCGTGAGTAAATTATATCATATGCAACAAACAAAAAAATTTCAAACTGGAATACACATTTATTTCTTACTATAGAAATAATTTGAAATTAAGCTCGAATTACACGAAGTTTTCATAAGAAGAGATGTTTGTGTATATCTACACAAATCGGCCTTTTGAATGACATACCTTTATCGGTATTACTGGACTTTCATATGATTATATGGGTACCACAAATATTTATACATCACACAAATAATTATATATTATATTTATATATCATACCTGGTTTATTTAATTTTTACAACACAAGCTTGCCTTTCTACACAAGAATACCTTTTGTACTATCCATATTTCAATTGTATAGATAGACGATGAAATAGTTAAAAGCGTACCACAAAAATATATGATGCGTAGTTGTGCATCAGATTTTCTTAAAATAATAACAAATTTTTTTAATAATATTAAAAAATAACAAAGGAGGTCCCATAGAATGGTGACACAACAGGCCTATCGCGGCCTAGGTGTAATCCTTGTGAGGATTGGGATGACTCATGCCCCTCTTCTTCAACCTAACCTAACCTAATAATATTTTCCCGTGTAATTATATCTATTTAAAACCTGTTTCAAATATACTTTATTCAAAATTATTTAGAAAATTTTTTTTAATGGATTTTAAGATTTTATACACTTTATTTTTTTTATGAATATGGGAGTTTAAGAATTTATTTTGGGTAACATGTAAGATTGCTGGGCATCAGTTAAATTCATAATCTTAAATACAGTGAACATTCAAATATTAATCGTCAAACGACATAAAAGATTAAGCATTCGAATATTTTCCTTAACGAAAAACAAAACTACATCTGCACATCTGCACGAAAATACCTATTAACGCATGTATGCTCCATCTGTATATGTACATATTAACATAATTAAAAGTGTACCACAAGAATATATGAAGCTTATCTATTTATCAGATTTCATTTCATTTTTGAAATAAATTTTCCAATAATTCTTTTTAAAAATATATTGATTATAATACTTATAAGATTTCAAATTAATTTGAAATGAATTTTATTCTAAATTTATCGTACATAATTTTCTTAAAATAGACTTCAAATACATTAAATTTTTTATGAATATATTTTTTATGAATATATTTGAGATAAAATAACAAAACGCAAAATAATGAATAAATTCCTTAAAATAAATAAAATTCCGGTCTAGCGCTTCAATATTAAGCAGATCGTCTAATCCAATAAACATAAAAGATTAACCACTCGAACACCCTAAGACGCCGCAACATCCCTGCCACATTATCGAAAACAAAAAGTAGAAAAAAACCCAACCAAAATACAATAAGAAACTGAAAAGAAGAAAAACAAAAATTAAAGGCAAAGCAGCACCAGCACCAGCAAAAACAACAACAACAACACCAACAACAATAATAGCAAAATAGTGCACACTATACACGGCAGCAAAGTGCAGCTAACAATGAAATCTTATTACACCTGACTTTAGATGCTGCTTTGCAAAAGAAAGGGTACCATGTTCCCACACTCAGTTCAACTCGATCAACACAATGGAGAATGGTGACAACTGTACCCATTTTTTATTGTGGGCACGACAAAAGCGGCAAAATTTTTAGCGTGTCAATGTGTAAAACGACCTGCGAGTAACCGTGTATTAACCAGCCAGCCAGTCAGCCAGCCAACAATGATGGAAATGTAGTGAAATAGCAACAAAAATGAAAACAACAACAACAACAACAACAACGTTTACAACAGTAATAATTATAACAGTGAAACATATTTGAAATTTTAGACAACAACTGACAAGACTTTCCTAAACAATAATTATGTATGTACGAGCATGCAGCAACATGTTAAATTAATCTGATGTTTATTGCATTTCGGCATTTATGCAGCGCAATAATAATTACGAATAATTAATTACGAATAATTAATTATTATTGCCAAAAAAAAAAAAAAAAGTTATTCCCTGCCGATAGGAATCGTTTGTGTTTAAAATATCTTCAGAGAGCAGTTTTGCATTCCATCTATTAGAAGACAAATTGTCACGTTTAAGAATTCGATGGTTATGAGAGGAATTATACGAATTATCTTCGTACAATTTCGTGGTATTAATTTCGTAGTAGCAACTCTGTAGTAGTAAATTATAATGACGGTTTTTTTATGAATAAACATTTTATGAGTTAAAAATTTTGGAAAACAATAATCAGTCATGTCTGCTCTTGAGGATTATTATGCTCCAGATATGGTTAGATCTGTTGAGTAAGTCATTTATGTGGAAGGCAGAGAAGCAGAGAGGGATAGAGAGAGAGAGAGAGAGAGAAGGTAGAGAAAGAAGAGAAACCTGTGATCTGACCGTTAAGAAAGCCCCTCAGGTGGAAGGCCGATTATGACACTCAAAATATCATTCGGTTAGATCCGTTGAGTAAGTCATTTATGTGGCAGGCAGAGAAGCAGAGAGGGAGAGAGAGAGAAATTTCACGAGAAAAATTGAGTGAGAAGAGACATTTGACCGTTGAAAGGGTATCTTATGTGGAAGGCAGAGACTCATTTATGTGGCAGGCAGAGAAGCAGAGAGGGAGAGAGAGAGAAGAGAATAGAGACCTGAGATCTGACTGTTGAAAAAGTCCCTCAGGTGGAAGGCAGAGACGATTACGACACTCAAAAGTTGATTTGGTTAGATCCGGTGGGCAAGTCATTTATGTGGAAGGCGCAAAAGCAGAAAGAGAGAGAGAGAGATAGTGAGAGAAATTTAACGATAAAAATAGAGTGAGAAGAGAAACTTGATATTTGACCGTTGAAAAACTATCTTATGTGGAAGGTAGAGACTCCGAAAGCGAAAAAAAAGAGATAGGTAGATAGAGAGAGAGAGAGAGAGAATAGAGACCCGACATGTGACCTATTAATATATTGATGCCTTAAATGAGAAGGATCTGTCACAATTAAAATCCTGTGATGAGCTCTACATAAAACCTTAAAGCATTTGCTAAGTGAAACTGACTGTATTTACGAGGTCCGTTTACAAAAATTAAGAAAATATTTCTTCAATATTCATTTAATCATCAATTTCTGTTTTGACTCCTTCCAATCAAACCACCCAAAAACAGGGAACTCTTGCGCCAGCGTTTCTTAACTCCCCTGAGAGGTTCCTAAATGCACTTTAAGACATGTCCTTGGCTCTCGCAAAGAAAATTACCAAACATACCAGAGTCATACCTGACAACTGAGCAACCCCGTTGATCGATTTCTACTTCCCTGGAACTCCTACTTTTTCCAGAAATATTTTCGGTCATAGAATTCACAAGGATGAAGGAAAAGGTAAAATTTTATTTCCAAGTCTGAAAGTCTAAAAGTCTTTTTTTTGTTGAAATTTATATCTCAATATTACAAATTTCGAGTTATGACAAAAATACAGCATCACCTTTCGTGCTAGAAATATCGAATATTTCCACAAAATGTTTTTAACGAAATACAATACGAGAGTTAATTAAATTTAAATCAAATTTTATAGGGTAATTTTTCGCAAAGTATTTGTTAATTCAGAGAGACATGATAAATATTGCAAAGCACAAGGGAAAGTCAATATCTGTTTTATATATTGCACTTATACTACAGAGCAGAGCAGTTGTTTTCGATAGCCACTACACTTTCATCTTAATATTTATTTATCACCACTTGGTTGGGTGGCTTAATTGAATGTGTCAGTCAGTTTCTGTTTGTATCGATTTTGTTATGAAAAACAATACGAGAATTGTATTACACCGATAGTAGCACGACTTTAAGTCCCCATGGTGCCGTTTGACCACTTTAATTTTAAAAAGACAATTAATTTAATACTTACAATTGACGTTTTTCTATTTAAAAATCGAAATACAGAAAACGCCAGAAAGGCGTTCTACAAACAGGTTTTGAACGAGTTTGTCGTTTCGAATATTTTTGATAGCAACTCTTCAAGTATTTTGTTGTGGGAACCTTCCCCGCTGAATATTATTTCTATAGAAAAAGTCATACTTGAAATTTCACTTACCTGAAAAGAGAAGAAAATATAAACAAAATCAATAAATTTTGAATACAAATTTCAAAAATAAATTAAGAATAAAGTTGATAAAAATATAAATATAAAATATCTTTTATGACTGGACTAGGAAAATGTTTAGAAATTGTTTATTCCAACAGTCCCTCTTTGTCCGAAGGTAAAACTATTTTTTGCCACACCGAAGAAAATTTTTGCTTCATAAATTCCACGAAACAATTTTAAAAGATTTTTCAAACTTGTTTTTAACTTTGATTGGATGCGCTCCATTGGCTTTCATGGCGTTGTAAAAATAATTTTATAATATTTTATATTTTATATAACAATCAAAAATCTATTTCTGTTTAAATAAAAATATTCAGTTCCTGCTCTTCAACACAAGAAATTTTTGTGTTAAAATTCTTTAAATCTGAATCAAAAACAAATTTAAATTTCATGTCATCAGTGAATTATATTCGTTCTTTCAATTAATATTTCGTTGATATTATGAAAGTCTGATGAAATAATTGGCTACACAATTTCTGATATTCCAGCAGTTGTCAGAATCAAAAGCTTCTGAAAAAGTGTTTTCTTTATGATAATTTCAATATATCAGTGAAATTATTTCACTGTCTTAACAAAACTGGCTCATTAAATCAATAAAATAATTTCATTATATCAATGAATTGATTTCACTATATCAATAAAGATATTTCATTAAACAAATACAATTGCTTCATTCAATTGATGAAAATACGAAGTTATTTTATTTATTTGAAAAGTTACTTTAACGAAACTGTTTTCATTAATCCAACGAAGCGTCGTGTTGACTAAATTGTAATGAAATTTGTCATTGTATTAATATCGGAATTCATAGAATTTATAAAGGAAATTCTTTTAGTGTATGACATAATAAAAAAGTTCCTGCTTCAATAAATCAATAACACATACCTTTATTAATGAATTAATTTAATTGTATCAATTAAATTATTTCATAGAGTAAATACAATTTTTAATTCTATTATTGGAAATGCGAAGTTACTTAATTTATTTGAAAAAGTTTTCATTGAAGTAACTTTAAGGAAACCAGTTTCATTAATTAAGTTGATTAAATTGGAATGAAATTTTTCTTTGAATTAACAATGAAATTCATGCAATTTATATCGGAAATTCTTTTAGTGTATAACTTAAAAAAAGGAGTTGCTGCTACATTAAATCAATGCCATGTCATTTCATCAATGAATTAATTCATTAAATTATTTCATAGAATTAATACAATTTTTAATTCTATTATTGGAAGTACGCAATTATTTAATTTATTTGAAAAAGTTTTCATTGAAGTAACTTTAACGAAACCAGTTTGATTAATCCAACGAAGCGAGATGTTGATAAAATTTTAATGAAATATTTCACTGAATTAATATTGAAATCTATAGAAATTTTAACGCAAATTTTTTTAGTGTATGGCGTAATAAAAAGTGCTCCTGTTTCATTAAATCAATCATATGTCTTTTTAATTAATTCTATTAATTTCCCTCAATTAAATTATTTCATGGAATATATAAAATTTTTTAATTCAATTGTAAATGATACGAAGTTATTTAATTTCTTTGAAAACAGTTTTCATTGGAGTAAATTTAACGAAACTTGTTTCATTAAACCAATGAAGCGTGATGTTTGCTGGAATATTAATGGAATTTTGCTTTGCATTAACATCGAAATCAAAGAATTTATTAAAAAAATTTAAAGAATTTATTAATAAAATTCAAAATTCAAAGAATTTATCAAGAAAATTCAAAGAATTTATTACGAAAATTTAAATTCAAAGAATTTATTGAGAAAACTCAAAGAATTTATTGAGAAAACTCAAAGAATTTATTAATAAAATTCTCTCAGTGTGGCTTCGTTCAATAAATTTCTTAATCATTCACATTATTCGACAAGTGCAGTTCCCTCGGATTATGTTCTATAAAAAGAATGTTGGTCGGTGACAACCCAACACATCATTTCAATGATCAACAATGATCTCAGTTGCACTATTGCCGAAGGCGTTAGAAGACGAATTGGCAAAGGAAGTGTAGAATTCGGGCGTCTTGGGAAAATGTGGAGGTCCAATTGCACCGCAAAAACATTAATATTAAAATATTCGAAATAGAGTCTGGAGGTTCTTTATGACCGCAAATCCTGGAACGCAGCCAACATGGAACGTTGCTTACGAAACGTATACCCTTACGGAAAACTATTGCCAACGCAGATTAATGGTTGGCTACGCACCGGAAAATTACTGGCAGACGTAGAAGTTCCTGGAGCAGGACTTAAATGTCCATAAACCAAAAGTTTGATTTAGATAAAAGAAAATGGAATCGATATGTCATGAGAAGAGGCAGGAGGGGCGGGGCGGGGCGGGTTCGTGTTGAGAGGAAAGCTGTAAAAATATGTTACCAGTTTTACTTCAAACACTTCGTCGCCAAATCTGAACTACAACACTGAAGTAAGTGGCAGCTGATCCGCTTAATGAGAAAAAAATTATCCAGCAGTTCATGCGTGAAAGCAGGATCGAACTCAGGCCGGTTCCAACTGTTGCCACACCATCCTACAACCGATTGATTTCTTGTATTATAAACAGCCTTTAAAATAAAGAACCGAAAGAAGGAAGATTCCTGTGGGGGTGTGGAGAATATTTCCCCAAAATAGTTGCAATCGAATGACGGCAACACACAACACACAACACACTCATTTACACCATGTTTGGTCATTCTCATCTACCAAATAAATTCGCAATTTTCGAACCTGACGATATGGTCAGAAACTTTGTTTATATTGTTGTTGTTGTTGTTTGTTTCTTATTTTTGCTTAATTTATATTTTTATTTTGTTTTTGTTTTTGTTTCTGTCTGCTTTTACCTCATAACTTGTCCTATTACATTTACCACAAAACCACGAGTATTAATAATAATTCAAAATTGAGAATGAAATGACTCAAAAAGTTTTTGAACTCACAGTCAACATCAGTCGTGTCCATTCGTCGTGATTACCTTTCAATTTGTAGTTGTGGTGGTACTACGGATGGATTGCATGAATAGATGGATTGTTGGCTGGAAGACCGTACATATAAATTTATATATATATATTTTTTTTTTCATATATATTTTAGTTGCTGGCTGGCAGGATGAATGGATAGTTTGTCGCTTGAGTAGTTGGATGAGACGACCATCCAGACTACTGGGTGAGTGTTCAGTTGGTGTTTGGACAAAAAAAGAAATAAAAATAATAAAATAAAATAAAAAAAGCGTGGATATAAAACGGCAGTTAAAACTATTGTTGTTGGTTCCGAATGGTGTTGAGGTTTTGTGTATAAAATCTGCATGATTTGCAAACAGTTACTGTTACAACAACAACAATAACAATCAATGCAACACTACATATGATCTCTAAACATGTTGTATTTACATTGAATGTGCATGCATGTTCATGCAAACTTATGCATGTATATACATACAAACATGCGGTCGGTATGTTGTATATCATCAAATCAAACACATACCTACAACATGTTAATGTGTATGTGTGTGTGTGTGTGCAATTTTGTTAAAAACACTTAATCGTGTAACGACCATGTTTAGGCTTAAATTGACAATGTACCGGCTATAAGTTTTTAGTTTATAAGCTTTTTTCGTCTGCAGAGACAGACAATATTGTTCAATTGAAAACAGCCATACACATATTTCATACCTTCACACCAACAGTTCGGTATGTACGACGTGTATAGAGTAGTGCAAGCTATTGTTATTGTAATCATTGTCATACTCATCGTCACCACGATTATCAACATCATCATCTTCATCCTCATCATCAGCAGCAGCAGCTTCATCATCACTTTAATGATGTTGCCAACGTTGGCATGTAAGCCAGCAAATAAGTAGGAGTGTGTATG
Organism: Linnaemya vulpina; assembly: GCA_963675445.1. Taxonomy (NCBI): domain Eukaryota; kingdom Metazoa; phylum Arthropoda; class Insecta; order Diptera; family Tachinidae; genus Linnaemya; species Linnaemya vulpina. Next base: position 67,663,026 of record OY776280.1, on the reverse strand, counting down.
TGTGTGTGTGTGTGTGAGTTGACTTGGTGAAATAGGTTTAATATGTTAAATCAAAAACAATCTGTAGGTAGTTAAATAAATACATATATTTATGCCAGGAAATACACAAACAAGCACACACACACACACACACTCTCTCACGAGAATGTGTATGAACTTTAAAATTCGGTTCAATTGGCTTATGGTCTTGTCTGAGGTTAATACTGTTTTGCAACCCATTTAAATCTGTACCGATATGATATGCACGTTGTCCATATGCACTCGCACAGTTGTTAGTGTGTATGTAACGCATCAACTTGTATTAGTTTAGTCGTTCGTTCATAAGAAGCCTGTTGTAACGTACGTTTAAGCCAATAAAACAATTTAATTGTTGTTTGTTTACACAAGGACAAAGCGGGCCGACAGACAGACAGACAGACAGATAATGTAAAGAACGAACGGTAGGCAGTCAGTTAGACAAAAACAACAAAAAAACCAGACAAATCACTTCATCTCGATTAGTTTTCTATGGGCCAATTTTGGCAGAGACGGACTTCTGTCGTTTTTAGTAAACGAACGAGAGTATTATAATTTTCATACGTACACGTACAGAATGATTCCTGCAGATGCTTGCACATGCCTGATGCTCTAGAGGTTTTTCATAAATTCTATACACACGTTGATTAGCTACTTAACATTCTGATTACGCTACACCAGGCAACACGATTTGTTTAATTTTTTAGGAAATCTGACACAATATTTAATTTGAATATTTAGTTGGAACTTATTTACTATTTAAATAACTCCATTGTGAATTATTAACACGATTTGTTTTATTTGAAGGAAATCTGACTCAAAATATGAAACTGAAATATTAACAATATTTAAAAGGATATAATTTGTTTAAAATTTTCTTTCCTTTCCCATTTCTGTTGCAAACATTTCAGCAGAACTTATTTACTATTTAAAAAACTCTATTGTGAATTAGTAACACAATTTATTTAATTTTTAGGAAATCTGACACAATATTTCATTTCTTTTCTTTCTTTTTCCTATTTTTGTCGCAATTATTTTAGTTGAACTTGTTAATGATTTAAATAACTCTATTGTGAATTAGTAACACAATTTGTTTTATTTGAAGGAAATCTGACTCAAAATATGAAACTGATATATAAACAATATTTGTTTTAAATTTTCTTTCCTTTTCCTATTTTCGTTGCAATTATTTTAGTTGAACTTGTTAATGATTTAAATAACTCTATTGTGAATTAGTAACACCAAGAGAAATTAATTTCCACTGTTTTTAATAAATTTTGACAAAAATTCTTTTACATTCATTTGAGAGTTTGAGTGAATCGAATTTATTTTCTTTACAATTTTCAAACAGTTACTTTTCTATTTCCAAGTAAAAAATGGCGTTATTTTTCGAAAAAAGAAGTGAACGGCTGATCCTGCAATTTCCTGATAATTTTTATAATCGAAAATGCGCTCTATGCTTTTGGGTTTTTCCAGTCTTATGACAATTCGGTAAAACACTTAAATTTTAATTTTCAAACTATTCCAATTCTTGAATTATATAACCGATTCTGAAGATTAGAGTGATCGGATATATAATTTCGGAGTATATTTTTTAATCAATCACGTTTTAGTGATTTCCTTTGCTGTTTGTTCGCATCACGCAAGCAAATCAACCGATTTTTACATGGTTAGCAGCGATCGTCGTGGTGTTTTAACCCTGGACGGTTACAGTTCATCAAGTCGACGAGGCTCCATTCCTCTTTGTCATATAACTCTTTTAGTTTGCTCAAAGTTTTATGAAATTTTAAAAGAGAAAAATAGTTTTTATGTTAAATTCTTTTTTTTCATTTTTATTATATTTCTATTTTATTTTAAATCGTTTTTTGAATAAAATACTTAACCAACAATATTTTTGTTTATTTGAAACTTTAAAAATGGTTCCGCTGAAATTATTTTAAAAATTATTCGTCGATAATTGTGATATACAAAAAAAAGAGTAACTACCCTCGGTTAATATTAAGAGTTATTGTGTTACTAAAAAGCTTATTTTAAACATATTTTTTCTCAGTTTTTTTTAAGAAATTGGAATCAATTCCGTTTAATGAAATAAAACTTAGTGTGATTAGGTTTTATCGTTAAGAATTTATAAAATAAATACACATGATGATGCAAGTCTAGCGGCTTTCGAAAACAGCTGTTCTGCTCTATTCATAAAGTTGGATTATTAAAATTTTACTGATTTCTTTTTTTACTCATACAAACACACACATACATACAGGCAGACATTGTGGCTCAGTCTCAGGAGCAGTGGGGGAAGCTTCTTAGGAACTCAGAAAACCGATATCTAAAGAGCACTAGAATTTTGCAACACGTAATCAAAAAAAAACTTTCAGATTTTTTTAAATTTTCAATCTCTCAAAAAAGAAAATGTTTACATGTCCTGCAGAAGTGTTGCACAAAAGGACAAAATTCCTGGCATTCATTAATAACGTTCAATTAGAATAACTAAAGAAAATAACCAATTAAAATATCATGTGTTCACGCCAATTCAATGGAAAAGGGTGTAGAATATGTTGCATTTTTTGAGAGGAACATAATTAGAAAATAACATCACATAGTTTTGAAAAAAAGGCACATCTTTTTGGGAAAATAACCTAAAAAAACATAAAGAAAAGAATATATTAAGAAAAGAAAACGCTAGAAGTTTAAGTCGCTTCCCGAAGACGATTTACTACAACAATCGAGAAGATTTGACTCACTGGGCTGTTCGATTACTTCGCCACTATTTTACCAACATTGTTCTTTTTTTTGCCACATATTGCGCTCTATTTTTGACAGGATCTTCTGTCCTTAATTTTTTTATTCCTTCTAAATAATGAATTTTCTTCAGGCTTTCAAAATAGGCGTTCATGAACTCTTCGTTCCATTCAAATCTTTTACCAGTCAGCCATTTTTTCTCAGACTTGCAATAAAAAAATAACAAAAACAGTAAAAAATCTAAATCTACAAAATATGCTGATCGCGGCCCAATTTATGGATTTATTTCTACACTGACTAGAAGTGCGCTCGTGCATTGTCTTGACATTCATGAGGGTTCGGATTTGACTGGTTGACAAACACAAACGAAATGATGCAGCCTATCAAAAATATAGATGATGGTTGAAGCATATCAAAATACAAAAAATATTAATTCAAATACTAACGTCAATACCGGCATTTAAAGTGAGTTACGATTAGATTATTATTTATACAATTCTCGTATATTATTTCCAAAAAAAAAATTAAAAAATATATGTTAGTAGAGTTTTAATAGAAGATGGCTGAAACCATCATAACAATATAAAAATAAAATAAAAAATTAACTAACGCCAATCCCGGCACTTAAAGTGAGTGACGAAGAGTTTATTATTCATACAATTCTCGTATGTTATTTCCGAAAAAAAATATAAAAATATTATAAATAATAACTAAGACAACGAATAAGTGAATATTGTATTAAATACACATGCCTGCTGATGATGACAGTGCAGCGGCTTTCGAAAAAAGCTGTTCTGCTCAGTTCAGATAGTTTTATTATTAAAGTGTTATTGATTTTTGTTACTTTAAAATAACTTTCTGAGTTGAAGCACGTGACGAATAATCAATTAAATCAATTTAATTAAGTTAAGATAAGAAGAAATGTAGCGGCTTTCGAAAACAGCTGTTCTGCTCAGTTCACAAAGTTGGATTATTAAAATGTTATTGATTTTTTTTACTTCAAAATGACTTTCTGAGTTGAAGCACGTGAAAAATAATAGTCTAACAATTTTAATAAATTTAATTAAGTTAAGACAAGAAATTTGTTTCTCAAGTTATAATACAAAACGAACAAGAAAAAGCCTTATATATATGATTTTATATATCTAATTTTTAAAATTTTCTTGGCTATTTCTCTTGCCGCATAGTGTCTTCAAAATGTCCATACGCTAGTTGATATAACCAAACATTTAATCGTTAATAGCCAAATCAATTTCGTCCTGACGACCACTGTGTGTCATTGCAACGATGCTTTTTAGAAGCATCTCATTAGTTGCAGCACCTGCCACAGCAAAAGACATCAAAGCGCGGCTTCAAATCCATCAAAACAAAAAAAAAAAAAAAAAAAAGAAGACCGACTCTTCACCAGCAGTTGTTGGATTGGATTGGATTTGGACTTGTTGCCAATTGTAGCAAATTTTTGTAAATAAATATTTTCCCTACTTCTGCGTATCTAGAATTTTCGGGGCCGATGATTGCGTAGATATCAAAAGCAAATAATCATGTTCGTGTCGTCGGCGAATTCCACCGAAATGTCATGTTGAGCAAGATTTCGTAACAAGCATTGAAATGTCATCAAAGTCGTCCACATTAGATCAATAAACAACAACAACAAAAGAACAAAAAACAAACTACCAACAGTTTAATGAATCCAGCGAGTTTCTTCAGTTTTAATGTGCTTTTTTATTTTATTCTTTTTCGTTATCCTGCAGATTTAAGCGCCATCGCACATCAGCTAAACATGCTTCTGTACGTTTCTTGTCTGTCTTACAATCCACTACAAACGGCAAGAAGAAGATATTCTTCTCTATATAATTGCAACAATTTTATAAACTATAAAACTACAAATCTTTTATTAATCTGAAAGATGTAGTCGACTTTATAAATAATATGAGAAACCTTCTAAATGATGTTCTCGTTTTTTTTTATGGTCATAAATTATGCTGACAGAAGTAACCACGGTAATAAATACATTAACAATTGTTTTTGTTTTATTGTTGTAATTGCATTTCTTGGCAGTTTCTTCTGTTATTTTTTCCTTCACTTCAGATACGGTGACCATAAATTGTGAGAGAAGAAAAATAACTAACAAACGTTATTTTTAATAGATCAAAAGCTGCCTCGTTCTGACACCCCAAAAGCTGGGATATTGTGGAAGTGATGCCACCTTCTTCAAACGGGTTTTTAAGGATGAATGGGAGCTCAGCAATTTTTAATGTGATTTCACATCAGTTCTATCCCCTATATTATTTCTAATATTCAAGACTCAAACTTATCTATTCTTTACCGGAATACCAGGGGCATTTAACCTTAATTTTCATTGACGAACTGGAAGAGATCGTTTATTAACCAAAAGAGAAATAAAAAAGGAATGTCTTATCTCAGGTTTCATATGGCGTTTTCTTTACTGGAAAACATGTTACATTTTTTATTTCATCTTTTCTAGAACGTGGCAGTTTGGAGGAGTTTTAAAACAAGAATTATTTTTCGTTAAGAGTGCTGGATTGATTTGAAATAAATTCTTTGTTTTCAAATGACAGAATTTACCCATTTTGTATTAAAAAGTGTAAAAAATTGTGCACTTTATTCGAGAAAAGAAAATAGTAATTTTTGAATGGAAATCGCGCGCAGGGTGCATTTCAATAAAGTTAATGGTTACTCTTCAGTTTGTTACAATTTTTAAAAATAGTTCTAACGGCAAAATTTTTATAGTAAATATTAACCAAAATATTTTTTTTAACAATTTTATTTAAGAAAAGATTTCATAAAAAACTTTATTTTATATAAAAAACTTTTTTTTCTCTCTTAAAGTTCCATGCGAATTTCAGACAAAAATAATTATATGAACGAGAGTAAATGATCGATTAGACGAACAGTAACCATCCAGGGTTAAAGAAAGATCAGTATTCATGGCTGTCATAGCTATTTGGAAGATTCAGAAATTCTCGATGTTCTTGGCATTAAAATACACTGAGAAAATTTTTCATATCTCAAAAGCCTCGGCTTCTCAAGACGAAGTAGGACACAATTCCCCTCCATCTGATCTCCTTTTTAATTAAACTACCGATGAAAAATAGAATACAACTCTCACGTAAAGGCCGGTGTTTCAAAGTCTATTCTGATAGCACTCGACGAAGCTCATCGCTGATAATAGGTTACCCCACTATTTTGATTCACTGGACCAACGATACTAATTAAAGAAAAAAAATTTTTATGAATAGGACCAGTACTCAGGGGACGACCTCTACATATGCAAAGCATTAAGATGGCATATGTAGGAAAAGGTAAAGGCAAAGAAAAATTCGACACGATCATCATGACTGAGTGCAGATTCAAACTCGGGAATGAGTTTAAGTGACATTAAAAAGACGATCATTTCTGCGAGCTAAACACTCTGCGCTAATGGAGCATTTATTTGTGGTTAATGTGCCAGTGAACCGAAGTCTGGTAAACCAGTGCAACCCGCCCCCTACACTTTAAACAGATATCGAAATGTCCAAGTTGCCGATCGTACCCTCCGGGCGGGGGACAGTATTGTAAAATGTAACCCTGATAATATATCCGAAAATATTGAAAAAGGATCAGCCTCACCGATCATTTTACCGCAGAACGAAACACCGTCATACCGTTTTTTATAAAACACAACGCATGATCACCGTAAACTTTGTTAGATGATGTTATTGTCAGTGTAGTTGCTAACAAATGACAAGCAACTAAACCGATCACAGAAATATTTTAATACGAATATTTTGGTTTTGGTCCACATTATCTCCTGCCTATTTTGCATTGCAAATAAAAAAAGAAAAAACGTTGATAAACTATTTAACAACTGCGATCTGTGTGGGATCAATGCACTTTTGTGGCAATTACACCCGATATTTATTGCGGTTGCAAACGCTATTTGGTGATGATGACGATTGAAAAGTTGATCGTTTACTTGATCTCTCGATTGATAGCCAATCATTTGGATATGCAAATGCATGCCCGTGCTACATACAGTCGCACATGCGCTCACATATAGATTGTCGTGTTGTTGTTGTTGTTGTTACTGTGGATGAGCGATCAACTACCGCAACAACAACAACAACTACTACTACTGCTATTACTTGTCATTATTATTTAGACTGGTGTTAGAGATAAAAACATAAAATAGTTACAAAGACATGCTTTACGCACGATCTCTACGTAAATCTTTTCATTAGGGGCAACGCCAAAGTTGGGGAAATTAAGGGATCTAGAGAAAGATTTTTTCGTTTAAAGAAAATAATTTAAAAAAATGATCATTCTCTGTTACAGATGACATTTATTTTTTTCAACATTTACAATAAAAAAAGATATTATTTTATTAAAGTTTAACCCTGGATGGTTACTTTTCTTTTTTGTAAGTTAAAGTTACTCTTCCTTGTAGCAAAACAATTTTTAAAGTTCAAAATAACCAAAAATATTTTTGGTTAAGTGTGTTTTTTATAGAGCGATACATCTTTAAGTTGGAACCACTGCTTTATTGGACCACCCATTTAACAGCTAATATTTGCTTTTTGTTTAGTTTGCTTTGACATTTTATTATGAATCGACTTACACCAGAGCAACGCGTGCAAATTGTGGAAATTTTTAATCAAAATAATGGTTCTGTTCGTCACACTAATCGTGCACTTCGTGCATTCAAAATTTTATTTATGTTTCATTTATTTTCCCGCTGAAAATTCGATAAAAAATTTGAGCGAAATAAAAGAGTTATATGCTAAAGAGTAATGCAGAATCGTCGATTCGACGAACTGTAACCATCCAGGGTTAAAAACCACGTCGATCCAAATCGGTCCAAATCGGTTGATTTCTTAGTGTGATGTGAACAAACATAAAAGAAATCATGAAAACTTTATTTTTTTTTTTAAATAAACTCCGAATTTATATATCCGATCAATCTGATCTTGAGAATCGGTTATATAATTCAAGAATTGGAATAGTTTGCAAATTAAAATAAAAGTGTTTTACCAAATTGTCACTAGACTTTTGAGCTCGGAGAATCCAAAAGCATAGAGCGCATAAGGAACCGTATTTTAGATTTTAAAAAATTCAGGAAAGTGCAGAAATTGTTAATTTTTAGGGTCGCATGTTTTTAGAAAAAACGCCTTTTAGAAAAAAAAACGCCTTTTTTAAAAACTTTTACTATTTTTATTTTATCAGTTTCTCTTTCTACTTTATTTACTTAAGAAATTATTATTATTTTTTTAAGTAACAATATCTCAAATATAATTTATAAAATAATTTATGAATTTATAAAGCATTTTTCTTAATAAATTAAGCGATTTGTTTTAAATTAATAGGATAACAGCTGATTAAATCCAAATCTCGATTAATTAGTCGAGAGATTAACCGCTTAAAGCAGGAGATCATTTTATGACTTCAATAATCGTGGAAGTTTGAAATAGTCCCCACTTATTCCGCAACTATTTGTCGACGTAAAGCCAAGACAATCGCCCATATTACGAATGACGATATCGACGTCAATGCAACACGACAGCAAAAAACTGTTACTTGTGTAGTCTTTGTTGACAAAAATTTACTTCTGGTGACATCTTCTAGTCATATTATACGGCTTAGAGAATACCAAAAGGTTGTTAATAATAATTAATTACTGTCGACAGTTAGATGACAAGTTGCAATTTTTTGCTGTCGTGTTTTCTTGACGTTGTTGCCGTCATTCATAACATCGGGGAATATCAAAAATATTATTTACACTTCTTCTTCTTCTTCTTCATCAATTTCTTGAGTTTCAAAACTCTATTTCTAGCACTTAAAGAATAGACGGAGGCCATCTCAGCTGCACTCAATTGTTGTATCAAAGTGATTCTAATTTTGATATTGTCTTGATGTTGTCGTCGACAAATAATTACAGAATTGGGTTGCCAAAAGTATTGGGTAAAGGTTGCCTGCTGATCTGCATTAGAAAGTAGCTAAAAATAACTCACTGATCACTTTGAATTTTTTTTTTGGAAAATTTGGGAAAAAAAGTATCAGTACTTTTAATATAAAATTGGAAATTGTAATTCCCTTTATATTTCATAAAAATATTTAACCCTTTTTCCATATTTCTTTTTATTTTGCACTTAAGTTATTTACGCAATCAGGGCTTTAAATTTGCTGGGATTACACATCCCAGACTGTGTTACATTGTCATTGAAATCAGCAAAAATTCCTCGTCTTCTATCACAAAATCACGGGGAACTGCTGGAAAGGTTACTCCCCTAATAGGCCATCATACAAACCGACAATAATATTTATGTATCGTAGCAACCGCTAATACTTTTCGCAACTGAGTGTGTATGTGATTGTGTATGTGTAAGTAAAATATATTTATAAATTAATATAGACGAATGAGTGAGTGTCTGTTCGGTTTCAAATAATAAAAATGTGGTTAACCGAATGCATCGGTTGTCCATAAATTCTTAAAAGTGTCTCATAATTCATATCGAACACAATGGAAATGGAAAGAAAAAAAGTTTCATTCAAATTTCAATTCTTGTCTTGTAAGAATTTTACAGTAGTCAATTGAACAGAATCTGCTTCTTCAATTTTTCAAATAGCCCATCATTTGTGGTATGGAGTTCGTAATATTATATTAATACAAGTAGGATATGCCCGTCAACTGTGCAAAACCTCTTTCATTAGGGTGGTAACTATTTGCCATATTTGCAGATACCTGAAAACGTTTATTATTTCTCCGATATTTAGTAGATGCGAACAAATTAAAAGTCGAATAAATATTTTTTAACTCCATAGTGTTCTTATTTTCAAAAAGGAGTTAAATACTTTTGAAAAGATCAAAGTAACGCATGAGCTTGTGATTGAACGAAATAATCAGCCCTGTCGCGAACTATTCGCGTGAAAAAACTAAAAAGATTTCTGATTTGCTATTGTGATTAATTGCCATCATAAAGTTTTAGGGGATGATTTCACAGAAATTTATTAAAATAGAGCATTTGCTGTGGAAATATTGATGATACTGATTTGCTGTTTTTAACACAAAATCTGTATTTAATTAAAAAAAAAAAAACAAAGATTTACCATGGAAATAATTTATGAAGAAACCATTCACAATAGAACATTTGCTCTAAATATAAGGGTTTGCTTCTTACTTTTACAAAAAATCTGTATTTTATATTCGTGCAAACAAATTATTCACAATAAAAAAGATTACTCACAAGCAATTCACAATAGATCACTTGCTATAAAAATAACGATGATACCGGTTTGGTACATACTGTTACACAAAATATGTATTTAATTTTTACAAAAACAAATAGTTCACGATAGCAACTGTTACCTAGAAACAATTCACAATAGAACATTTGTTCTGAAAATAACGATGATAGCGCTGGGGTGCTTTCTTAACAAAAAAAAATTGGTATTTTATTTTCATGCAAACAAATAGCCCACAATAGCGCCTATAACCCATAAACAATTCACAATAGAGCATTTGCTCTGCAATTAATGATGATAATGATTTGCTGTTTGCTTTTACACAAAATCTATTTTAATTTTATGCCAAATAAATAGTTCACAGCAGAAACAATTAATGACAAGCAATTCACAATTGAATATTTGCTCTGAAGATAACGATGATACCGATTAGCTGCTTACTTTCACACAAAATTTGTATTTAATTTTGACAAAAACAAATAGTTCACTATAGCAACTATGGATGACAAACAATTCACAATAGAACAGTTGCTCTTAATATAATATTGACACCGAATTGCTTCTTACTTTTACATAAAATAAATATTTTATTTTTGTGTAAACAAATAGTTGACAATAGCAGCTGTTACCTAGAAACAATTAACAATAGATCATTTGTTCTGAAAATAACGATGATACCGCTGTGGTGCTTTCTTAACAAAAGAAATTGGTATTTTATTTTCTTGCAAAACAACTATGACCCATAAACCATTCACAATAGAGCATTTTCTCTGTAGTTAATGATGATACCGATTTGCTGTTTGCTTTTACACAAAATCTATTTTAATTATGTGCTTAATTTTACACAAAAAGTGTATCTTATTTTCATACAAACATAAAGTTGGCAATAGAAACTATTACACACAAGCAATTCACATTAGATACTATTACAAACAAGCAATTCACAATAGAGTATTTGCTCTCAACATAACGATGATACCGATTAGGTGCTTAATTTTACACAAAATGGGTATTTTATGTTCATGCATACGTATTATTCACAATAGAAAATACTAAAATAGAAATTCACAATAGAACATTTATTGCCAAAATATTCACAATACCTAATTGCTGGGAATACTTGGATTACTCACAAACAATTCGTTTCCATTGAATATAGATTGGCACTAATCGTTTAGGATCGACTTGTTCGGTTACAATTCCATATAAAAATTTTGAGCAGAGATCACCTGGTTTTCGAAGGCCACTCAGCTGTGACATAAAAGCTTGATTCGCAACACTATTAGCAATTATGAATACAAAAAGCTATTGAGACAACGTTAACAGGAAATTGAGTTAAATATTGAAGTAGTGGGCGGTGGGTGGGTAATAAATAATTTTGCCAGCCACCATAAACCCCTTGTGAATTTACATGAATTTAAATTTTGATTGAGAGCAAATTCTACTACAATTCAAAAACTTCCATGTCTTCCTTTGAAACAATATGGACTTTGAAATGTTTCTCCAAGTTTCTGGACAATTTAAAAGTTTGTTTAGTCATCACTTTCTTGAAACCAATACACTGACATAAACCAGCAGGCATATTGTAAATAAAGTTTATATGCCATAAAATATAAGAAACAGAGAGTGTATGCGTGTAGGTGTGTGTATGTAGCAGAGTCATTTCAATGTGTATGTAAGTATTGAAATTTTTTCAATGTGTTTTATGTGTCTCCGCAATTATAATACAAATTTGTAAGAATACGCACACACACACACACACACACACACGAATACACAATGTGTTGTGTGCTTGTATGCGTGTAACAAACCCATTGTGAAGGTATGAAAATAATTTTATCTGCGATAAATGTCGAAAACTCGACACTCCGCTTTACTCGCAGTAGTTTTAGGATAGAACCATCATCATATTTCACACAACCTGGCCGAGAGTGCTGGTGCGAATGTATCATTTTTAACCTCAAACTCAATATCGGGCGTTCATATTGAAGAGTTCTTTATGGCATGAATTGCATTGCAAAATACCAAAAATACTCTCACTCACTCGCTGTTTTCGGCAACTGTCAGAAAAGGTATTGATGCCGAAAAAAATCTTACACATTTACTTGGGAAAACTTTGTCCCAATCGAACAATAGTTGTGGTGATGTACATCTGTGTGTGTGTGTGTGTGTTTTAAAGCCTTTTTAATGCCAAATTTCTTGTGTATTAGATTGAGGCCTTAAATCATAAACTCTTTAAAGAATTTATTTGTACAGGCAATAGTTTTGGCCAAATAAATTTGTCTTGTGTTCTCTGCAATAATTTATCAGTTTTTTTTTTATTTTATCAAACATGGCATGAGTTGTTGTTGTTGCATTCAAAACATCATATTGTGATTTAAATAAATACGCGAGTAGTTATCAGATCAATTTGTCGTCCATTTAGTGACATGTTTAATCAGCTAATTAACTTTTTTTATCTATTAAAACACTCGTACATCTAACAAAACACCGTACAACTGCCTGCATCATTTCATAGAAAATCGAATGGTAAAAAGTCTAACAGTTGGAACATTAACGGCTCCTGGTATTATTTTCCAAAAAAAATTAAGTCCGAAAAAGTTATCTTGTTATTTCCATGCAAACAACAAGTTTACAATAGCAACTGTTACCTAGAAACAATTCACAATAGAGAAATTGCTCTGAAAATAATGACGATAAAGATTAGCTGCTTACTTTTACACAAAATCTATATTTTAAATTCATACAAAGGAATAGTTCACAATAGAAACTATTATACACATGCAATTCACAATAGATACTATTATACACAAGCAATTCCTAATAGAGCAGTTGTTCTGAATATAACGATGATAACAATTTGATGCTTAATTTTACACAAAATCTGTATTTTATATTCGTGCAAACAAATTATTCACAATAGAAAATATTACTCACAAGCGATTCACAATAGAACAATTGCTACAAAAATAACAATGATACCAATTTGGTGCTTACTTCTATATACAAAATCTGTATTTCATTTTTACAAAAACAAACAGCTCACGATACAATTATTAACAAACAATTCACAATAGAACATTTGCTGTGAAAATAATGATAATACCGATTTGCTATTTGCTTTCACACAAAATCTATTTTAATTTTGTACCCACAAAATAGTTCACAACAGAAACAATTAAAAACAAGCAATTCACAATAGAACAGAGGAAGAGGGGCTATTGAACCTTGACGGCAACTAGATACATCTGTCAAATTAGCTGTCATTTCATGTCCAAAGACGTATAGAAGAGGCAACAACACGGGCAAATAAAAATATGGCCTGAATATGAGAGTGCAGTTGGCTGCAGTGGTAAAACACAAGACTACGATGGCTTGAGTCACGAGTTCGACTCCGCATTCGGTCAAGAATATGACGAATTTTTCTGATCTGATTTTTTGCAAGAATAAATGAAATTAATGCAAAAACAATTTTACTTTACTTTATTTTGTTTTTTTATTGAAAAAAGTGAAAATTAAACTGTGCCTCGTTTCTGCAACTGAAGTGAGAACTTCACGCATCGAAAAAATTGTCGTCACTCTGTGAACCGCAGGATGAGTCAGAATATATTTCTTAATGCATTTATAATTTTGATGAACAATAATTATTTAGTTTTTCGATTCGAGAACTTTCCACATCAGTTACAAAAACGAGGCACTGGTTTTTATATATAAAATTTTAAGTTGACAACACTTTTTTAGCTGACATCTATTTTGCCAGCTGTCAAGTGATTTACGAATAGACTGATGCCTTAACAGCTGGGCCCAAATCGCTGCATCCGATAATGATTGAAATTTCCCTATAAATTATATAGAAATTTCGATCAATATCGAGTGCTGTAATTTGACCACCCCCCTGTTCTTAATTCTGGAAATTTATTTTTGAATGTCATCCTTTTTCGGTCAATCTTTCCCCAAAGCAATTAATTTGTTTCACCGTAAATTGGTGTCCCAGATCGGGGGATTTAATGACGCTAGAATATTTTACGTAAGAATATGTGAAATCGCTAATCTACGCCGCCAAGCACGAAACGTTTATCTACCAGGAAGACAACTCGTGTCTAAGATTATCGTCGGCACCTACCATTATGGCCTATCCGACGGTGGTCTCAACACCGGGTGAAATTAAAGTTCACCACCACCCCTGTCGCCCTCAGGGGCCACCTGAGTGTCCCTCGAGGACACACAGGTTGCAATCTTAATCTTTTAGTATCACCATATATACCAACTTCATACACCTTGCTAAGGTGTTCGGGCCCATCTTAAACCCTTGTTACTTCCGAGGAAAGTATGTCGTCAGCACTAAGAGGAACCAAAGTTCAAAGTCGTAAGACTTATCCCTCTTGACACTCTCAGCGACATAACACACCACCACTTCCGTAACGTCTGTTGATTCGCAGCAGCCCATAGAGACTGCTATCAGCTGGGTCGAAATCTCGGCATAGTATGAATATGCCGGAACATCGACCCTTATCTGACATCTCTACCAGCGACTCTTGGTATTAAACCACAGCCACTACGTGGACTCATTGAAGAGACCTCAACCAACATCTGGCCACAGAATCAACCGAAGTCTCATCTGTGGGGCGCAACCAGATCCCGTGGTACCAGTGTAAGGAAACTGGTTACGCCCCGCAGTTCCAACCAACATAGGTTTGCCACCTACTATTGATTTTTTATCCATTGTATGGCGCGACCCAGGTATCCTTCCACCTGATTTTCTTATATTTTCCCCAGAAAGCACTGCAACATGGCGTTCCGACTGACCAAGTTGTCTATTGTGCCCCTCGGGGGTACTACTAGTCTTGCATTATTATGGATATACGTTATCATATATTTAAGGAAGTCCTGGAAAATTTAACCTCCGATAATTTTGACGAACAGAACCATTATTTTGATTAAAAATTTCCACAATTTGCACGCGCTGCTCTGGTGTAAATCAATTCATAATGAAATGTCAAAGCAAACTTAAAAAAAATAAGGCAGTTATGCCGACTTAAAGTGGTATCACTCTATAAAAACACCCTATATTCTTGAGTGTGTGCGGAGTTGAACCCGGGACTTGAGACATTGCATAGTCTTGTGTCGCTCTACTTCAGCCAACAGCTCATTTCCAAACATTCATTCACTTTTTTTTATTAGTTTTAAATATTAATTTGCAAAATATAATAAATTTTTTATTTTATATTTTAAGAAAAACCACTCCAGTACAGTTTGTCAATTAAGTGTTTGCAAAAGGTAGAGAAAAGGGCAAAGAATTTTATATGGAAAAATAGATTTAATTTATTATGAACAAATGTAGGGGAAATTAATTTATTTATCTTCAGGTTTTTATGATAAAACCGGGTTTTAACTTTTGCAAACGCTACAACTTTCTTGCAATTAGTTTTAGCGTCATTGGGGGAGCACCAAAAGCCCCCACAAAAAAGTTATTTTACATATTTCAATTATTGTGTTTCTTTTTGTTGGTGTGTTTGTTGTTGTTGTTGTGTGTTTGTGTGGTTCCTTTAAGACAACAGTGTAAAGCATTAGTGAAAATTTGGGAATTTTAATTACGCACACACACATACGTAAAAGAGTGCGGTTATGTACAACAATTGTTCATCTTTGATTTTTCTTCTCGGCCCCCAGAGAACGCACAAGTCAAACATTGTGTGTGTTTGCGTGTGTTTTTTTTTCTTGTTGTCATCTGGACAAATGTTGTATCCAACGAACAGTGTTGAAGCATCATCATTCCATGGCTGTGACATGCTCGTGCATGTGTTGTACAACTTTTACATGTTAATTCTTGGCATACAAAATATCCCCCGATTATTTGTGGGTTAGATGTTCTAAAGTGCGGTTAAGTATTTTCAGTCTTGGTTTCTTGTATGTTTTTAGTTTTCTTTACTTTATTCTTTTCCTATTTTATTTCTTGTTGTATCCACAGATCGCAAACACACACACACACACACATTATTTAGAGTTGAAGAACACATAGAAAACACTCATGCATTCATTAAATGTTGAATCCCGTTAGAGGAAGTATCTAACATAAAAAGACTTTTACAATATGTTGTATCCAAGAGATACTTCGTGTCCTGTCGCTACAGTATCTCTTATACTGATTTGTTCGGACTTGCGAGTCTTCCAACTTCCAAGAAAAATATCCTAATGCCCAGGCATTAGCGTAAAATATGTGTATGTGTGTGTGTGTGTACATGTCTGTAGAATATCATGTGGGGCAACAAATATACACATGAAAGAAACAAACACACACACACACACACACAAATACAACATCAAACTGTACAATGAAAAATAAACTGACAAACACAAGCCCCTCCAACTACCAGATATGCCACCTCTACTCCTTTGCCACCGTCTCATTTCCCTCTTAACCCTAGAAGCCATGCATGCATACATACATGCTCCGTATTTATGGCCCAGTCTCCTTTTGCTACAATACAAAAAGTTATTTAAACATACACAGAAATAAATGTCTGCTTTCATCTTTTGACTGGGGACGTGTATTTTTAACGTTTTTACTAGGATACCAACCCCCCTTCCCCCTCACCCTGCTCGTATTGCAACATATTTTGCTGGAAAAGTTTTCATTGTAGCCGCAGGGTAGTTAAATCTGGTATAGGGTTTACAATATGCTACAACACACACACATATACACACTCAAGCCATGCCATATCAATTCATACACACACACACACACACATACACGCAGAGACCAAGTCACAGTCCCATACAGAGTTTCCTTTACATTTTATTGCACAGGACAAGGGATATCCAAGAAAAATTTACTTTCTTTTTTTTTCTATTTTTTTGCCAACTCAAACACACACACACACTCACATATACATACAATCGTGTGTGTTGTATTCAAACTCAAAAACTACACAATATAGAGTAGTCAGCCTTTAACATTTCACATGTTCCATATCTTTTCTCTATGTTGAATTGGTATCCACATTTGTACAACTCAACAGCAGCAAAAACAACAACAACAACAGCAGGAATAACAAAAAACAAGTGAATAAATAAATAAATAAAAAGAAAGATATAAAATAAAATAAAAATAAATGAATGAATGTTATTTGGGAGTGCGCCACAATGTCTGGTACTTGTGACCAAACATACTGGTGAGTGAGTGAGTGGTGGCCTGCAAATGTGTGTTCCCATACAGCAGTAGTCCCCTTTTATACATGCACACACAGCCATACATACAACCATACATACATACATACATACATACATGCATACGAGCGAGTATATATTGATTTTCACAAGGCAACAATGCTTTTTGCTGAATTGGTCAACCTTTCTTTTTGTGTATGCAACCGTACATATTTATATGGATTTTAGTATGTAGTTTCTATAACTGTGTACGTGTCTCATATGATAACTCCGCCCACAGAGCCACACACACACACACACACACACATACACACACTTACTCACTACTCATCCAAAACATATATGACTGTGGAAAGCACGTAAACTTAATTCATGTACTAAAACCGATGCTGTAGTTTGCAAACAAACAAAACAAAAAACAGAAACAAATACAACAGATATTCGTTCGATAAAGTCTAATTGTTACGTGTCTTTTTCATACTTTTTGTTTCTTCTCTTGTTTGTTTGTTCTTGTCACTCAAAATGCGATATTCAAACTCCTAAAAACAAGTCAACATTGAAAAAACGATCTACAAAAGCGTTGACGTGTCCAAACTCTTGCGCTACAAATGCATGCAACCATATTTGACATCACACATACAGGCACACACACTCACACACACACATATATATATATATATATATATATATATATATATATTTACAAGTTATCCCTTTAATTATATCATTAGAAAGCTCTTGAATATTATCTTTATTAAATATAAATATTAATTGCAAAATATGCCGCACCTGTAAATTACAATTCTCTTCATTAAATTAAAAACTGTGGCAATAAAAACAACAACAAAAGTCAGGCAGGCATATAAAAAAGACTCCACATGTCACATATTATATATGGATTTATATACAGCATCAGTTAAAGAATATAACAACGTTTCAGCTAAAGTAAGAAATTCCCAAACCGCTCAACAATTGAATTAAAATTTTCAATTCACACCATGACTTTAAAGCATGAGTCAAAATAACACTAGAAAACCCTTTAATATTATTATTGTTATTATTATTATTATTATTATTATTATTATTATTATTATTAATTATAAATATTTATTGCAAAATAGCCAGCACCTGCAAATTGCGATTCTTTGCATTAAATCAAAAACTGTTGCAATAAAAACAACAACAAAAGTCACACAGACTTATAAAAAGACTCATGTATCACATATTACATACTGTTTTATATACAGCACCAGTCTAGAAAAAATAATAAATACCCAAACCGTTAAAAAAATTACTTTAAATTAAAATATATTTAAAAAAAAACAATCACACGATGATTTAAAATCATGAGTTGCCAGAAGTATAGAAAATACCAACACCAGGATTTCTGTTTGCCTCACCTTTTTGTTACACTTTTCCCTAAACTCTCTTCCTACTCTTAAAGAAGATTAACCAAAACAAAAATTAACTAAAAAAATAAAACGCGACACCTTAAATCACAGTATAAAACCCAGAGGATTTTAAATCATGTTTCAAAGATATATAGGGTGTTTTTTATAGAGTGATACAACTTTGAGTTGGCATCACTGCTTTATTTGACCACCCATTTAACAGCTGACAGTTGCTTTTTGTTTAGTATGCTGTGACATTTCAGTATGGACCGACTTACACCAGAGCAACGCGTACAAATTGTGGAAATTTTTAATCAAAATATTGGTTCTGTTCGTCAAACTTATCGTGCACTTCTCGTCCATTCAAAATTTAATTTTCCGATGAAGCCCATTTTTGATTGAATTGTCGCATTTGGAGTGAGGAGAATATATATATTTAGTATATTTTAAAATGTACGGAACAAAGTTGTTGCTAAACACTATAATCCAATTCATACCGTGATATTAACACCTTGATGTTTGTTACTAAAGAGTATTTTTTATAGAGTGATACAAGTTTAAATCCTAATAAAACATAGTAATATATTTTGGATATCAATGAAACGATCTTTATTGGATAGAAAATTTTATGACATTAATGTTTAAATATGATTTCGGCCATGTGGCCGCCACGGCTGGCACGTACAAGGCGCAATCTGGAACACCAATTTTCACAAACAGTAACATTCTGACCATCATGGTTTTGGAAGAAACATGGGCCAATGACTCCGCCAGCTGATAAAGAGCACCAAACAGTAATTGTCTGTGGGTGGAAATGGTGTTGCGACAAAAGCTTGTGGTTTTCCCCCCCTCCAAATGCGACGATTCTGCTTATTTACGTCCCCACATTCAACCAGAAATGAGCTTCATCGAAAAGTAAAATTTCGAATGGATGAGTTTGACGAATAGAAGAATTATTTTGATTAAAATATTATTTTTCGGCTGCAAGTCGATTCATAATAAAATTTCAAAACAATCTAAACAAAAAGCAACTATCAGCTGTTCAATAAGCGCTTAAATAAAGCAGTGATGCCAACTCAAAGTTGTGGCACTCTAATGGCGTTTTCTTTTCTCAAAAACATTTTACCTTTTTTATGGTTCTGTTAAGAAAATTGGCAGTTTATAGAAGTTTCAAAAAAGGAATTAGACTTCGTAGCGGGTGTTGCACTAGTTTCTTATAAATTTTTTTTTTTTTTTAAATCACAGAATGGTGAAATTTTCTGTTAAAAAGTCTAAAAAATGTTGCATTCTTTTCTAGAAAAGAAATCAAAATAAAAACGAAACACCCTGTACAATAAAAAACAGGATCATTAAAGAGCTCTGCTGCTAAAAAAAAAAGGCTGCCGCCATGCTGTAGACAAAAAGGTGCATAAAAATACCTGCAAGTATTTCATAACTTAAATTCGGTAGAGTCTTCATTAACGCCATCAGCCGTTTTAACAATTTGCAACCAACGCCGCCATTTTATGTTCCATTCATTTTTAAAGTTGCCTCGAAAGTAGTCTCGCTTTTGCAATTCAATTTTTTAAAAGCCTTCATTCTTTTCAGTCGATTAAGCTTTTAATTAAACAATTATTCCGCTAATCAGATATGTTCTTTTCTAAAAAAAAATGTAAAATTTCTTGCACTTTTTATTGGAAATCGGCAAGTTATGGAAAGAGCGAGTTAAAGTTTATTACAAATTTGTCGAGCGTGCCCTACGAAAGTTTACTTGCATCTGAAACTGTTTATAACTGCACTCTTTTGAAACGGAAAGGTTTCGTGGTTTCTAAAGAAATCGCAATTAATCGTGTTCAAATGAAAACAGAAGTGCAAGTTGCTGCCCCCCATTAATTCTGTACAGTTGCAAGCAAAAAGTTGCAGCGTGTATTGAAAAATTTAATTATGGCCTTATTGTTATAACTTTTCTTATTTTGAAATTAGTTAAAAAATTAATTAATAAAATTTAAATTGTTTTTATAAGTTGTCAATTTGTAGACAGTGTTGCCGTTTTGATGCTTTGTAGGTATTTTACACCACTTTTCTGGGATCTCATTATTTTTTTATAATTTCTGAAAATCTTTTCATAGAAAACACGCTGTACTATAAGTGACATATACAAACAAAGCAAATACCCAGGGTTAAGGGTACCAGGAGTAGAGATGTACCATAAGTAAATTAAAAAAATAATAATAATCGGGCGCAAAAATGCAAAGAAATCAACAATAAATTCTAATTTATTAATTATATATTAAAGAGACGTATTAGTGATATATAATCGATACTCTTTAATCGAATAAATTTCCCAGAGCGTGGAAATATC
Organism: Linnaemya vulpina; assembly: GCA_963675445.1. Taxonomy (NCBI): domain Eukaryota; kingdom Metazoa; phylum Arthropoda; class Insecta; order Diptera; family Tachinidae; genus Linnaemya; species Linnaemya vulpina. The sequence goes on along the minus strand of OY776280.1, from coordinate 67,642,134 downwards.
CTCGCAGCGTTTTACATAAAAGTTGTGAGTAGATCGGGAGATAAAAATCCCAGAAAAAATAAGAATAAAATAGGCAACCCCAGAGATAAACTTCCAAGACTCGGACAGTAGTTTTTGTTTTGTCAATTGCGACGAATAGTGACCATCCAGGGTTAATGAGAAAAAAATAAAAATATTCTTCGCATTAAAATTTGTTTGTCCAATGAATGATCTCCTTTGATCTCAACAATTTCAAATAATTAAGGGTGAAAGCTAATTTGCATGATCACATACTCGTACACAAATACACACACACACACACACACTTATTTTGACATGATCTCAACAATATCCAGTTTTATTTATCACAATGAAATTTCCTTGTTTTCATATTTCCTGCAAGAAATTGTTCAACTTATTGTCGATCATATGCCCTGATGTTGTTGAACAAGATCGTCAATTTTTCTCTTGAAATATTTAAACGACTGGCGCTTTCAATATCAAACTACTCTACTGGTTTGATCGTTGTTATTTGTGATATCGTTTTTATATTGTTATTGCTTTGACGCCTCCCCTTTTTTATTTTTTGATATTTAAAGTGTGTGGTTGTATGAAATCCAGCTGATAATTCACGACTAACTGATTGACTGTGTGTGTGTGTGTGTGTTGGTTTAGCTGGTTGGTGAGTATGTAAATACAACAAATTTGAGTGCGATCGTATTCATACATTTTTTTATATGGACGTAGTTATATATACAAGCGATCTGTAAATAACGATGTATGCATGTGTGTGTATGGGCATTCGCTTTTAGTTAAACGCAAATACATGCATACACACACGAAAACACGCTACGTATTAATATTATGGGCTTAAGTGAGTAACATTTGCGGGCAGGTTAACTGGTCTGCTGTTTGCTCAGTTACTTCGTGGTTATGAGACGTCGAATCAGGTTTGCTGTTGTATTTTCTGCGTATTTCTTCTCTATATGAACAGGTAAATATCGTATATATATATTATTTATTCTTGTTTGTGTGTGTATGACGCAAAGGTATTATTGTCTCTTTTTCTCTATGCGACGCCTTTGAGGCCAATTCAATGTTGTGAATTGTTTCTCTTTTCTTGTTGCGTTAAATGCGTGAGTAATTCTTCTCTGGATTCTCGTCTTACAGATGATGTCGTTTGGCGTTGCCAAACGGGCAGATTGATCTGTTCTTGCAACTTTTTGCAGCATCGGAGATAAGTTTTTCTATTGGATGGTTTTGGACTTGGCTTCGTTACAAGAACAAAAACAAAAAAAAATTTTATAAACAGTTTATCGCAGCCTGCTATTCTGCCATCATATAAAACAAAAATACTTTTTTCGTTACGAATATCTCTGAAAACTTCACACCGATTTATATAAATATTTATGGGATTCCATGAGTCCTACTGTTTGCATATACGAGGCCTGTTGTAACTTCCCGGCAATTTTTTAATCACTTAAATAAATATGAAAAAAAATTGACGAAATTGGACATGAAAAAAATAATTCAAACGGCAACACCGGGTTTTAATCTGCGCCTTCATCGGTTTAATACACTTCTCGTATGGTATTTTAAGATAAAATTTGTAAATGGGAAAATAAACGGATATAATTTCATGTCCCTTTCAAACTTAACCTAACTTTTCTCCTTCTCCCATCAGTTCGCAAATAAATCCTTTTTATTTGTGTTCAATTTCGGTTAGAAATTTCAACCGAATATTATTTCTACTACGGCCAGGGATTTTAGTTTTAGTAGAATTGGTACTCAGAGAAATCTGCTTCGTGTTTTTTTAACTTCCCGCCAAGAAAATTGAAAATTTAAAAAAATCGGGAATTTATTGGTTCTACCTCGATTTGTAAAAATCGAGTTCCCATCAGATCTGGATGTTTTGAGGTCCACGCAAGTTTACCTGACTTTTTCTAAGAACCTGCCACTGTATCTGTATGTATGTGTTTCAATGTATAAGTATGTAACCCACTTATAAATTTGGAACGGCTTGACCGATACCCTGTAAATTTGAACCGGTTCGAGCCAGTAGATTTCAAGATATAAAAAAAAACTAAGAAAGCAAAACATTTTTTAAAGTATTTTTTTTAATAAATTTTAAGCGACTTTACCGATCGATACCAGATACCAGCTCTCAAAATTAAAAAAACCACGCCGAGCACTGCAAATCGGGTCAAAATCGGTTAATCCGTTCGTAATATATCATTTTTATATCAAATTGCAAAATCTTTTTAAAAAACTCCGAACAAATTCGTATTCTAGATCCTTCGCTAAAATAATTCACATTTTATAGCAGTTTTAAAACTAAATATAAATTTGGAACGGCTTAACCGATTTCCCGTAACTTTGAACCGGTTCGAGCCGGTAGATTTCAAGATATTAAATTTAAAAAAAAATTAGAAAGAAAAACATTTTCAAAAGTGGAGTTTTTAAAATAACTTTTGCACGACTTTGCCGATCGCTGCCAGATATCAGCTCTCGAGATCAAAAAACCACTTTGACTACTTCAAATCGGGTCAAAATCGGTTAATCCGTTTGTAAGATATCGTGAACGAAAATAAATACGAAAAATTTTAAATCTTTAAAGAAACTCCGAATCAATTAGTATTCTCGATCCTTCGCTTGAATAATTTATATCAGTTTGAAAACTAATCAATTTATTAAACTCTTTAAAACAAAAATTGCAATTTAGAAAATATCATTTATTTATCGTGCATGACTAAACTTGCCCGCGGGCTCAAAGGAAGATCACTTGTCATTTACACTTTCAATAAATTTTTTAATTATATTATATTATTAAAGTATTGAAATTCAAATCAAATGAAATTTGTGTCTCTTTCACAGCCATAAAAATTATGTGTGTTTTTGCAAGTGGGTATCGTTAACCGAAATGCAAAATAACGTAACATCATTTTGAAAAGTTTATAAAAGCAGCACAAAAATACGTTATAAAATTGAAACTGCTGGTAGTATTAAAGCAAATTTTTCAAGGCTACAATAAAATAAAATCGTTTGATTTTAATTACACATTTTGTTTCAATATTTCAATGAGTTATAAAGTTTCCTTCCTCTGCTTTAAGCTTTTCAAAAATGATGATACGTCATTTGGCATTTTAAATGACGATATATAAACATTATTTATAAAAAATATTTATATTGTGCTTATTTACACAAAAATACCTTTTAATCAAAATTTGTTTCATTAATATCGGTGGACTCTAACATATCCAAAAATGTACCACAAAAAAATGTATAGTTTCCTAATTTCATTCTATCTGCACTTTTGATTCACAATTAATCAAAAGCCCCACTGTGCACCCCCTTATATTTAACTTATGTCAATTTCTTTTCTAAAAAATAATGCTACATTTTCCACACTTTTTAAAAGAAAATGGCAACACTTAGCTATTTCAAAATAAGGATTTTATTAGAAATTAATGCAACATCTTCCAAGAAAATTAGTTTCTGTTCTAAAACTTTTCCAAACCGCCACTTTTTAGAAAATAAGTGAAAAAATGTTGCATTTTTTCCAGCAAAGAAAACGCCATTACTGTTGTGCCTTTTAATTTTTTCCATAAAAAAATTTTCATACTAAAATTATTTTCATTCTATTTGATTTGAAATTATATTCTTTGTCAAGCTGTCATATTAAAAGATACATTCTATTTTGCATGTGTGTTTGTGTTTCTATCTGAAGATTTTTCTAAATCAGTTTAAAAATTGTTTTGTGAAAATGAATCACACTTATTTACATGCAACCATAATATATGCATGTATGTGTGTGAGTGTGTGTGTGTAACAATTTTAAAGATTTTTCTCTGTGCAGGTTTTCCTTTTCTTGAAGTCTGTATTTGAGCCACAATATGATCTCAACTTGGCAACTGACAAACTTTTTTTCTTGATCGTTTTTTTTTCTTTTATCATTTTATTTCTTATTTATTATGCGAATACCGATCGCAGCTTGAGCTGCCACTGCAAGACGTGTGTACGGTTGGTTGTACGTGAAGGTGGGCTTTTGATTGGCCATTCCAAAGATGCGAATGCAAACAAACAAACAAACATGTGTGTGTGTGTCTGTGTGTGTGTATATAAATATATTATGTGTTCATATGAAATCGTGTAAAAACATACACACAATCCTACAACTGAAAACAGCCGTCAGTTGCATGATGTGAGTTGTAGTTTTGCAAATTTTATTTCTTTAGTTTGATCGTGATGCAGGGATTGGTTTTTGTTGTCTATGTGCATGTGTTTGTGTATGTTTGTGCGTGGCACGAACTCCGTCTGTGTACAAGAAGCAAAAGCAACAATTACTTACAGACGTTAATCTCCGTAGCAGAGGAGCAGGCGATAAATTTGAAAGTTATAAACGAATACGCGAGTATGTAAAAATATAATAAAAAATAATAAATTGAAAAAAAAAATTATTATTTATGTGACATGTTTGTATGTAAATTAGCACCACAAGCATTCACAATAAATGGCCTTCACTGGAGCTAAAGGCCTGCATACTTTTCTTAAAAATACCTGAATAAATTTCCAACCAACTTCAGTTGGATTTACCAAACAGCAGCGTAACCAAATCAGATTTGCCTCAAAATATATTCATTTCAATATAAATTTGTTTTGCTACTAAAAAATAAAATCAAATCACAATAACAATGATTTGTAGGGTCTTGCATTAACCCTGGATGGTCGAACCGACGACGCTCATTTACTCTCAGGACAAACGAAAATAATAAAACTTCAAATAACAACGATCGAACCAGTAGAGTAGTTTGATATTGAAAGCGCCAGTCGTTTAAATATTTCAAGAGAAAAATTGACGATCTTGTTCAACAACATCAGGGCAAATGATCGACAATAAGTTGAACAATTTCTTGCAGGAAATATGAAAATAATGAAATTTCTTCGTAATAAATAAAACTGGATATTGTTGAGATCATAACAAAATAAGTGTGTGCGTGTGTATGTGTGTGTGTGGCTTTCACCTTTAATTATTTGAAATTGTTGAGATCAAGGAATATCATTCATTGGACAAGCAAATTTGAGGCGAAGAATATTTTTATTTCTATTTTATTATTATTATTTTTTTTGTTTGGCTTCAGTTAAGTTCCAACATCTCATTAACCCTAGATGGTCACTGTTTGTCGAATTGACGCAGCTCATTTACTCTTTATCATATAACCCTTTTATTTTAATCGAGTTCGTAGCGAATTTTAAGAGAGAAAAATGTTTCTATGTCATATTTTATTTTTATTTTTAATTTCTATTAAATTTATGTTTTTTTGAATTACTTTTTGAAAAAGTACCTTTTGAATAAGTACTTTTCAAAAGAGTACTTAGGAAATATTTTTTTAAAAAGTACTTAAAAAATATAATTTTTAAAAAAACGTTTTCTGAAAAAAGTACTTAAGAAATTATTTTTGAAAAAAGTACATTTCGCAAGAAGTACTCTTGAGAAAAACTATTTGAAAAAATATAATTTTCTAAAATAAGATTTTTAAGAAGTACTTAAAGAAATACTTTTTGGAAAAAGTACTTATTAAAAAGTGCTTTGTGAATAACCACTTTTTGAAAGAGTACTTTAAAACATACAATTTGAAAGAGCCGTCTTCTATTCTTTTTGAAAAAGGAACATTTGGAAGAAAAATACTTTGTCAAAAAGTATTTGAAAAAAAAAGTTTTTAAGAGGTACTTAAGGAAATGGTTTTAGAAAAAAGTACTTTTTGAAAAAGTTATTTAAAAATAATTTATGAAAAACTACTTTTCAAAAAAAGTAGTTTCTGAAAAAGCACTTCAAAAAAACTTCCCGGTAAAATACTTTTTGAAAAAGTATTTAAAAAATACTTTTTGAATATGTATATTTCGCTAAAAGTACTCTGTGAAAAATTATTTGAAAAAAGATTCACTTTTCGAAAATAAGATTTTTAAGAAGTACACAAAGAAATACTTTTCAAATAAAGGACTTTGTGAATAAGTACTTTTTGAAAGAAAACTTAAAAAATACATTTTGAATGAGTACTTTAAAAAATACTTTTTGATAAAGGACATTTCGAAAAAAGTACTTTGTCAAAAAGTATTTGAAAAAATATACTTTTCGAAATTTATTTCAAGTACTTAAGCTAATACTTTTTGAAAAAGTACTCCCGGAAAAAAAGGACTTTTAGAAAAAGTGCTTAAAAATACCTGTTGGAAAAGTAAAGTTCAAAAAAATTACTTGGTACAAAAGAATTTACAAAAAAAAAAAAAAACTTTTCGAAAAAAAGGTTTTTAAGATGTACTTAAAGAAATACTTAAAAATAAAGTACTCAAAAATAATTTATTAAAGAGTACTTTACAAAAAAGTACTTTCTGAAATAGCACTTGAAAAAATTAATTTCCGATAAAATACTTTGTGAAAGTGTTTTTAAGTACACTTCGAAAAGGTACTTTTTCGAAAAATAATTGCAAAATAAAATACTTAATAAATAATTTTTAAAAAAGTACATTTCGAAAATGTACTTTTTGCAAAAATAATTGTAAAATTAAATGCTTTTTGGGGAAAAAACATTTAAAAAGTACTTTAAAAATACTTTTTGAAACGAGTATTTTTCAAGTACTTTTTCAAAAAGTACTTTTGCTAAAAAATATTTTTTAAAGTACTCTTTCAAACCGTACTTTTTTTAAACAGTACTTTTTCAAAGAGTATTTGTTTAAGTACTTTAGAGAAAAGAACTTAAAAATATTTTAGGTACATTTCAAAATAAGTACTTTGTGAAAAAGTGGTTGAAAAAAAGTATTTTATGAAAAAAAAATTTTAAACCAATTTTTGTAGAAAATGAAGTACTTTTTAATTGAGTACTGAAAATATATATATTTTTTAAAGTACTTAAGAGGATACCTTTTCAAAAAGTACTCTTTTCAAAGAATATTTGTTTCAAAGCACTCTTTCAAAAAGTACTTTTTGTTTTTTTTTGTGTAACAGCGACCTTACGCTGATAGCACTCTTTTTGGAAAAGTGCTTTTTAAGAAAATATTTTTTAAGTACTCTTCCAACAAGTACTTTTCTCAAAGAGTACTTTTTACAAGAGTACTTTTTCAAAGAGTGTTTGTTTAAGTACTTTTTAAAAAAAGAAAAATTCTTTTTGAAAAGGTACCTTTCAAAATAAGTACTTTGTGAAAAAGTAGTTGAAAAAAAAGTATTTTGTAAAAAAAAATTTTTAAAACAATTTTTGTAGAATATAAATTTTTCTAAAAGTATTTAAGAAATTCTTTTTAGAACAGTACACTTTGTAAAAAGTACTTTTTGATAGATTATTTAAAAATATATTTTTGAAAAGTACTCAAGAGAATACTTTTTAGAAAAGAAATCTTTGAAAAAGGTACTTTTTGAACGAGTACTTAAAAAATAGTTTTTGAAAAAGTACTTTTCGAAAAGAGTTCTTTTTAAAAAAGAACTCTTTGAAATAAGTACTTTTCGGAAGAGTACTTAAAAAATAGTTTTTGAAAAAGTACTTTTCGAAAAGAGTTCTTTTTAAAAAAGAACTCTTTGAAAAAGGTACTTTTTGAAAGAGTACTTAAAAAATAGTTTTTGAAAAAGTACTTTTCAAAAAGAGTTCAAAAAAAGGAAACAAACAATCAGTTCACGAGATACTAAAACATTTTCCATACGCATTTTTGCAACGTTGTAGGATCTGCTAGTCGTTGAAACAACGTCTAATTCATTGAATAATTTTAGCAGTTATTTAACAACAAAAATAACTGGGAATGTTTTATTAAAGAGGAGTATTTTTTTTTTCTCCTCCGTTTTATTACAAAATGTGTCCACAAAAAAGTTTCTGGTTGCTTTGCAATGCGTTTTATATGCGGGTTGATTCAATTTTATTTAAAAAAAAATCTTATTTTTTTTCTTTTCGCTCTGACAATTTAAATCGTCTAAAGGCGAGTTCCAGTGATACTGCGTGGGCCGCTGATATTTTGTTGCCTTTCATGGGGCTTCAATCTTATATGTAATTGCGCTTCATTATTGATTCATCATCATCCCATTTAAGTTGCGCTCGAGCCTACTTTTTATTGGAAAAAGGTGTGTGTGTGTGTGTTTGTGTGATTGAGTTTCATTCAAAAAGTAATTGCGCCAACAATTAAACAATTTCCTACAACGTGTCATCCGCATACATCATCCACACACAAACAAACGTACTAGGCCGATCCAGAGACCTCCAGGTAATAAAGGCGTTTTAACGCGAAGGCGTTTGTGGTCACAAGAAGAAAGTAAAAGAAGATGAAGATGAAGAAGAAGAAGAAAAAAGGAAACAACTGCAAAACAGCACGAAACCTGAAGATGTAATCAGTTGTAGTCGATCAGTGGTGATCAACGGCAGAGTGTTTGTATGTTTGTACGAAAATTGTTAAAAGAGAATATGTTCTTTTGGGTTGGGCTGTGATCAGTGATCACCCAAAATAACATCGCATACGAGTGTTGCCCATTATGGAATTGAACGTACGACAACACAAAACCGATGATATTCATCACCCCGCGATCTAAGATTTATTTAATATCGGAATTTATTAGCACGCTCCACAGCCACATCTGAGTACGTGGATAAATGTATTTATATTTGTGTGTGTGTGTGTGTGTGTGTCATAATTTGAATACATTTACACACATTTAATTCGAATAAATGAGTTTCGTTTGTGTAGACGAAACTATTTAAAAAAAAAATCGTTTTTTTTCGTTCTTTCTTTACAAACTTTTTTTGAATTGTTTTCCAAGATTTCAGTTGTTGTTCTTGCACGTTTCATTGTATTGACTGGTAGTTCGTGTTGTTTGTTTTGGTTCGCATTTTCTTGGATGTCATTGTCTACCCTAAAGAGTTTATACGGTACCATCCGTGCTAAATGAATCGTATCTCCTGGTTGTGACTGAAGTACGCAAATAAAATTATTTGTTTCGTGTTGGTACGTACACATATTAGCCAGATAGATGTGTGTATGTGTATGTGTGTGTGTGTGTGTGTGTGTTTTTTTTTTATTGTGTTTCTTCGCAAGTGGTTAGTGGAAGGCAAAGTTATGGTTTGGCACGTGCTGCAAAAGTTATAGCAGCGTATAAATGCAAGAATCTATGGCCAACTGACATGGCATTTGGAAATGAAGGGATATTCGTTTTTAGCCGAGAATTTTGAATATTAAAATTGATAAGAATTTGTTTCATGAATTTTAAGATATTAAAAATTAAAAAAATTTGAAAAAAAATTAAAAATTTCTTGTAGTAAAACTGTTTTAATATCTCCGAGATCTATTCATCAATTAAGATTTAGTTGTGCCACCTTTAACCCTGGATGGTTTTACTGCAAGTCATTATATTTATAGGCTGTTTTTTATAGAGTGATACAACTTTGAGTTGGCATCACTGCTTTATTTGACCACCCACATTGTAGCTGATAGTTCCATTTTGTTTAGTTTGCTTTGACATTTCATTATGGGTCAACTTACACCAGAGCAACGCGAGCAAATTGTGGATATTTTTAATCAGAATAATGATTCTGTTTGTCAAACTTATCGTGCACTTCGTCCATTCAAAATTTTATTTTCCGATGAAGCCCATTTTTGGTTGAATGGGGTACGTAAATAAGCAGAATTGTCGTATTTGGAGTGAGTAGAATCCACAGGCTTTTGTCGAAACACCGTTTCCATTCACAGAAAATTACTGTTTGGTGAGCTTTATAAACTGGCGGAGTCCCTGACCGGCCCTTATGTCTTCAAAAACGATGATGGTTCGAATGTTACTTTTTGTGGAAATTGGTGTTCCAGATTGCGGCTTGTAGGCGCCAGCCGTGGCGACCACATGGCCGAAATCATATTTAAACATTAATGTCATAAAATTTTCTATCCAATAAAGACCGTTTCATTGATTTCAAAAATATATTACTATGTTTTACTATGATTTAAACTTGTATCACTTTATAAAAAACACCCTTTATGTGACAAAGAACCGATTCAAACAAACTGAAGAGCGTTCCTGAACTTAGATCTCCCGTGAATTTTAACCGATTCAAACCGGTAGATTTTATTCAATATATAAAACTTGAAAAAAATACAAATTTTTAAAAAAGTGTTTTTAACGATAACTTTTTAATGGCTGTACCGATCAATTGCCCAAACTAATCAGGCTCTTGATGTATGAAAGTTGTGGTTTTGGATCAAGGTAAATCGGTTAGAAATCGGTTAATCCGTTCGTAAGATATAAAGAACGCAAATGAAATATTCGAAAAAAAGTGTTAATTTTTTTTAAACTCCGAAATTGTATATCCCCATCAGTTATTGTTCTTGATTCTTTTTTCTGGTGGGAATCGGTTGATTTGAAAATAAATTTATATATTAAAAATTTATCTCAAAGAGCCCAAACGCTGGGAACGTTAAAAATATTATAATTCGTCAGCTTTGCGTTAATTTTAGAGGGAAGTTATAGAGAAGGAAGCCCGGGGTCAAACAGTTTCCGATTCGAACCGGTAGATTTTATTCAAAAAAATTAAGCTTAAATATATAAGAGTTTCTCAAAAAGTGTCTTTAACAATAACCTTTTAATGCCTTCACCGATCAATTCTCCAAACTAATCAGGCTCTTGATATTTGAAAATCACAACGATCAATCTAAATCGGGTAGAAAGCGGTTAATCCGTTCGTGAACAAAAAAAAAAAATACAATTCAAAAGAGTGTTTATTTTTTCAAAACTCCGAAATTATATATCTGACCAAATAGTCCTCCTGATTCTTTTAATGAAATCGGAACCGCTTATCTCGTGGGAATCGGTTGATTTGAAATTTATATAATAAAGTTTTATCTCGAAGAGACCAAAAGCCCGGGAATGGTACAAAAAGCGGATTACGGTCAACATTAGTGGGAAGCTACAGGGATGGCCTTTAGGGTCAAACGGTTTCTATATTCTTTCGATAAATATACGATGACCTCAGAACTAAAAAATATTATTTTATATATAAAAATTTGAAAACGTCAAGAATATGCTGGAATCGGTATATTAAACTTAACCAAGTTAATACCCATTTATCTGCTACTATCAGCCAATATTTTTTATTTTCTCTTTCGGAGATAAGGGTATGTTGCTCTAAGGTAATGACACGCATACATACACACACATATAAATACTAGAAACGTGTGTGTACATGTTTCAACACTTTTTATTATAACTTGGCTAATGTTATCCATTAAAATATGGCTTTAATTTGGCTTTTATATTATTAAATAAACGCATTTTGTGTTCATAATGTTTTCTAGTCATTTAAAAAAAAAAAGCTCCACAGACGCAATTGTGTCAGTGTGTGTGTGTACGTCTTTATATAAAAATAACTTCTATGCAAGAAACACACACACGCAAACAGAAAAAAATGGAAAAAGACATATAATTTTTTAAAACAAAAGAATTTTGAAAACAATCGTTTCTACATGACTGCATTTGCGTTGCGATTCGCCGCAACGGAAGTAATACAGTTTGCGATGTGTACCGGCTGATTATGCAGTGGCAAGGAACCAAAGGACTCTCGCCATAATTATTCACTACATTCCATGAAAAGGATTTTTTTTCTCCTTTTCAAATATATATAGTAAATGGATATGTGCGTACGTATATACAAGCATATATCGTACATGGCTGCCAGTGTTGCCAGTTTGTTGTTGGATTTTACCAGGAATTTTTTTTATTGTTCCTTTTTTGCCATATTTTAAATTTAATTTAAGTCCAGATATACATATACATTCCAAGGAATTAGAGAATATGAAAACAGAATAGCTGTTTTCGAAGGCCACTATACTTGCATTAGCAATACTAATGTGTTTTATTAGCTGTGGCATGTCGTTTGTCGCTTTAATTTCATTTTGCCATATCGCTCTCTACGTGATAATTAGACACTAAAATTCATGGTATGTTAGCGGGTCTTTTTTTAGAAGCAGGGGAACTATCGATAACGATAAATGTGGCCCGATAGCTAAGGATAAAAAATTTTTCTAGGTTTAGTTTATCGTTGGACACAATTAGTCTGACAAAATTTTTATAAAAATTCCAAAATTTTTATAAAAGCAAAAAAGTCTGTTCCTTTTTCCCCTTGTCAAACTATTTTAATGAAAATCCCGGAAATTTCCCCTAATAACTGGAATAGCTTTTTTGCACCTGTTTTTATTTAGCCCGTCATTTAAGATGCTGAACCAGCTTTGGAAAAGCCAAATTTATTGTAAAAAGTAAGAAAAAAAAAATATGGAAAACGTTTCACCCTAAAACCCATCCCTGCAACTTTTCACCCAAAACAACACAAACTTCCCAGCTCTGCAGCTCCTTTTTGGCAATGCCAATTCTTAGTACTAATAAATTTAATTAAAATACATCAAATATGTTTAATTTATAAAAAAAAATTAGAAAATAATTTTTGACAAAAAAGTGTTAACTTTCGGGTATCGAATTTTCGATTTTGTTTAATTCTTAATTAAATTAATTTTCAAGATTCTATAACTTTTGAATTAGTAAACAGATTTTCAAGCGATAATAGTGGATTGATGTAGTTTTTTAAGTCCCATAAGACTATCGAGAATTTTGGAATTAAAAAAACACTATTTTCGAAGTTTTTTCCTTCACAATATCTCACAAACGGCTCAACCGATATTTGCCCGATTTGCAGTGGGCAACGTGGAATTTACAGAGCCCAGATGATGTGGAATCGGTCGCTAAAGCCTTTTAAAAATTATTTGAAAAATAAACACTTGAAAAAATGCTATTTTCTAAGTTTCTTTTAAAATTCTTGAAATCTACCGGTTCCAATCGGTTGTATATTACAGGAAATCTAAGTTGAGATCGGTCAAGCCGTTTCAAAATTATAAGCGGGCCAAATACCTATACACGTAAACACACAAACTCATACATACATAAGCCAATAGTGATGTAGGGTTCTCACATATAGTCAGGTAAACTTGGGGGGTCCTCAAAAAGTCGAGATCTGATGAGAACTCGATTTTTTTTAAACGGGTAACACTTTTCGATGTTATAAGATTTTCTATTTTCGTAGCGGAAAGTTAAAAAAAAATTAATACAACAATAATTTCATTTTTATAATTTAAGAGACCAGCAGTTAACACAGAAAAAAAACACCCGTTATAAGAGGACGAAAATATTGCTGTTTGTTAAACACTCACTCATATGATCCTTCCGTTCTTGGACCATCCTTAAGTGTATGCAGATGCCTACACAAACACACACGCGCACAAATACACACACACACATGCATACGCATATATGTATGTATGTGTGTTTGAACCACATACTCGTACAGGATACTGCTAAAGCGATGGAGAGAAAATAAACTTACGAGCACAGTGTGCGGTAGCTGGCTAAGAACCTTGTCTCCACTCTAGTAGCTTCCACACATATACACACACACACACACACACAATTGTGTATATATAAGAAATCTTCCGACTTCTGTGTATACGGACGGACATGCTGCTGCATGGATGTGCAAGAAAAAAAAAACAAACAATATAACAGTTTATTTCTTGGTGAATCAAAAGAAATGCGGGAATATATGAAGCGCACTGTAGTTGCTTCGTTCGTTCATTCGACCGTCACAATGTCCGTCGTCTATTTTTTCTTTAGTGTGAACCAGAAGCGTGATTGAATGAATGACTTTTAAGATTTTTTTTGTTTTTTCTGTTCTCAACTAAAATCTTTGACTCGACCCTGTCAACGAAATTTGCACTCTGAGGGAAATATGTTAGTGTAATTGTATCGGCTGCATTTGTTAAGTTATTAATAATTTTATATGTCTACACATGCACACACACTCACACACACACACATCCACACAAGTTGCAAGGGACTGGGGCTTTGTGTTTTGGTTTTTAAGTTCGATGCGTAACAAAAGACGTTTTGTTCTCTGCTGCCTCCTGCTATTGTGCGGAATTTAATGGCAAATACTGAGAGTGCCAAAAGAAGAGAGAGTGAAAGAGAAAGAGGGAGAGAGTTTGTGCATAATGTTCAATGAGGTCCAGCAGGAAGACATGCAGTTGTTGAGTTTAACTTTATTTTATTCTTTTATTTTTTTTTATTTTTATTTTTTTTTTTCGAATGTGAGTTTAAGTTGACAGCTCATGACAAGTTTTACTTCACTGGCTTTTATGTAGATGCTTTTAATTATAATATTATTGTACTACTCCCGTTATTTACGGATTTGTGTATGTGTGCATGTGTGTGAGAGAGTGAGTCCTTTGTTTTTGTTTTTAATTAGAGCTTTTGAGTGTATGTGCTGGCTGGCAGTGCCAGTCGTCGTTTATTTTTTATGTATTTTTTTTTCGTACTCTTGTTATTATTTTCTAACAATGAATTTACTGTTTTACATCTGGCCATTTCCAAAGCAACCTTGGGTCAATAAATTGCGGCATTATTATCCTTGCGGCTTTGCACTGTTTTTTTTTTTTATTTATTTATTTACTTTTTTGTGTAACAGACAAGAGTTGCCATGGCGACACAACATGCATTTGCTTGTCAAAAATGTTACAAACATTTTTTATTTTATTTTTAACTTTAATATATTACCCAAATAGAAACATGATAAAAACAAATTAAAAGCAACATGCTTATGGGCATCGTTTGGTCGATAATCAAATTAAATTGAAAATACTTGTAGCGAAATGGGGTTTCGGTCATAGTCGACTCGCTGCATGTTCGAAATGGAAAAAACATCTGTGGGTGATTTAAGTCCTGGTGTGAGTTGTTGTTGGCTGGCTTAAGAGAGTTGGTAACAAAGGACAAGGACTTAACTGGAAATTAATTAATAAAGTTGTGCGGCTGAAATAGGATTACATTTTCACTGCCTCTATTTGAAGGTAAAAAAATTATTGTTCAACTATTTCAGGTAATTGAATACCATAAATTTATATATAAATTAAATTTAAAAATTAATAAATAAAGAAAAAAATTCTTTATCTGTCAAAAATTCAATGAATTTGGAAATTAATGCCGTGAAAATTTCAAAAGTCCAGCCCACGCTTCTTTAAATACAGGAAACTTCATTAAGTAAAAAAAAAGAGTTTCGCTGATGCTATAAAATAAAATCATTGACACATGAAAGAAATTTAATCACAATGAAACAATTTGCGTCCCCTCCACGAAGATTTTATTGTTGCGAATTCTATTAAAACTCTCTGGCAATATTCGTGCAATTTCCAGGGCTATCAATTCAAGGTGAACGAATTTTTGTTTCCAAACCTCAACGACATTTGAATGGGACAAGACAGTTGCAACGGGGCAGACAGCATCCTTAATTTATTGCAAAATTTATTTGCTAAAAAACCACAACATCTCATTTAATAAAACAGTTAGAGTCTTTGTAGCGTGCGTCACAAAAAATGTACGGAAAACCTATATATTTTTTTTTATTGGAAATAAATCATTTTAAAACTGTCGTTTATAATTTTAGGGAGTAGATTTTGTACGCCTTTCCTTAAAATTATGACAGGTCATTTCGAATTCTTAATTTAATACTGTTTTTTTCTTTTGTAGCGTGCGTCACAAACGTAATACACACAACAAATAGCTCTCCAAAAATTCTATGACATTGAGAATGCACATTGATATCCCACTAACAAGTCACTACCATTTATTGTGTAGCGTGCGTCACACAATCGGTGCGTTATATATATAAAACGTGTAATATATTCTGTTCTATTCCATTCGAAAGTAGATGTGATTACAATCACACTACACACTTACTACCTATTTTTGTAGCGTGCATCACACAACTAGTAGGTAATATATAACTGCCAAGATATTAAGGTGTTCACCAGTCGAAGGAATATACCAGTCCCATTAAAAAGTTGCTTCCTAAAGCGTGCGTCACACAAGTACATATTACAGAGTATGTATTTCAATACTCGATTCCATATTCCAGAACCCTTAGAGAACTTTTTTTGTAGCGTGCGTCACACTATCAGAGCGCAATACATAACTGCCAAGATATCAAGGTGTTCACCATTCGAAGGTATATGCCAGTACCATTAGACAGATACTACCTAATTTCTGTAGCGTGCGTCACACCAGTACTTATTAAGGAGTATGTATTTCAATACTCGATTCCATATCCAAGAACCTATAAAGAATTATTTTTGTAGCGTGCGTAACATAATTATTAAAATTATTACAGAACAATATATTTAAGAACACATAAAGAATAATTTTTTGAAGCGTGCGTCACACAATTATTACAGCTATCACGGAAAATTAATTTTTATACCACTCAAAAGTATATTCAGCTCCTTCTAAATAGTAACTATTGCTTTCTGTAACTTGCATCACACATCAGTTTCATCTGGTGACAAAAAGATTTATAGAAGTTCTCAGCTTTTTTAAGAATTTGATAGAAATTTATTTTTCAATTAAAGCTGCAGAAAAATAGTTTCGTTGAAACGAAAAAGATTTCAAGACGATAAAAAAAGCAACAAGAGCCCCAAAACTTATAAAAAATATATAACGAGATCCCCGAAAAGTGGTGCAAAATACCCAAAAAACGTGAAAATGGCCACACTGTCTAGGAATTAACAACTTCTAAAAACAATTTGACTAATTTCTAATAAGCTTTAGTTCGCTATTTTCATATCTCGTCGATTTCCATCAAAAAGTGCAAGAAATTTTAAATTTTTTTAGAAAAGAACACATCTGATTAGCGGAATAATTGTTTAATTAATACCTAAACCAACTGACAAGAATGAAGGCTTCGAAAAAATTGAATTCAAAAACGAGACGATTTTCGAGACAATTTTAAAAATGAATGGAACATAAAATGGCGGCGTTAGTTGCAAATTGTCAAAACGGCCGATGGCGTTAATTAAGACTCTACCGAATTTAAGATATGAAATACTTGCAGGTATTTTTATGCACTTTTTTTGTCTATAGCATATCGGGAGCCTTTTTCAAGCAGCAGAACTCTTTAGTGGTTCAGTTTCTTATTATACCGAGTGTTTATTTTCTATGTTGACTTCTTTTCTAGAAAAGAATGCAACATTTTTTACACTTTTTGATACAAAATGTCACCATTCTGTGATTTTAAAATAAAAAAAATTTAATCTATAAGAAATTAATCCAACACCCGCTACGAACGAAACTTCTATAAACTGCCACTTTTCTTGAAAGAAGTAAGAAAAATGTTGCATGTTTTTGAGAAAAGAAAACGCCATTAGAGTTTTACAACTTTAAGTTGGCAACACTGCTTTATTTAAGCGCTTATTGAACAGCTGATAGTTGCTCTTTATTGTCGAAGTAAACAATAAAAAATATTTTTTAATATGCCTTCATCAGTCCCCTTAACACTATCCCCTACTTTCTATTTCTGGCACAGTGCCCCTCAAATATAGGGCTCAACCCCTGAGATCAAGTCCAAGCCATAAACAATTAAATTAATTTAACAACGTGCATGGTAAAGCATGTAAAAACGCTATTAAAAAGAAGTTAAACACTTCTAATTGAATGCGGGAGTAAAATGAAAAAAAATTTCTTCTCAATTACACGTAACGCGTGCTTTTTTTTAGAATGTGGAGTTGGCAACACTGCTGTATTTAAGGGCTTGTAGAACAGCTGATAGTTACTTTTTATTTAATTTTATGTGAAATTTTATTATGAATCGATTTAAAACAGAGCAGGGCGTGCAAATTGTTAAAGTTTTTTAAACAAAATAATAGTTCTATTCGTCAAGCGTATCCATTCAAAATTTTATTTTCTGGTTACTATTTAATTTGGAGTAGTTATTACTTTAATGCGAAGAGTGTGGACAGTTGGTTAAAGGCGTAAAGATGCCAGCAGCAATCCTTTTGTTGCTGCCCTCGTATCTAGCAAAATGATTTTTAATTAGTAGATGTATTGCCAGTTTACAACTTATGAAAAAGGAGATAAAAAAAATATATGACAAAAACCTTATTTCCGAGATAAAAACTATTATTGAATTCAACGTGAAATAATTACTGCACAATTCCATGCCGGTCGGTGTTCCAAACTAAAGTCGAAATTGTTGTTGTTCTTATTTTTAATTTTTTTTTTTTTTTGTTTAATTCCCAAACATATTCCACTTTTTTTTTGTATGTTAATTTTGATATTTGTTTGGTTATTTCTTATGTTTTTGATAACACTTGCAGCTAAACAAATAGAGTAACAAATTTTCAAGTGAAAGAATATAATAAACGTGGCTAATAAAGTTGTTGGAAAAGAATTTTTCATATATATTTTTTTTTTGTTTTCTTTTATAGGACGGACAAACAAATAAGCGGACAATGTGGCAAGTGAATAAATAACAGTTCGTGTATTCATACCGCGAACAAAAGAGGAAGAGAGAGAGAGAGAGAGATAGAGAGAGAGAAGAAAAAAGGTAACAATGAAAAGAAACAATTACAAGCATAATGAGTAGAGGGTGTATCAGTTTGTGTGTTGGTTCCATCGACATCTCGAAAAATTGTCGGTGTTAGCGAACGTGTTGTCGTTGTTTGGTTAGTCTTTTTTTTTGTTGTTCAATTTGTTACAAATTCAACGATAAGTTGTTGGCATTTTATCTAAATACAATATTGTGTTCCGCTTTTTTTTCATTGTCGGCTTTGATTTGTAGTGTTTATGAAATAAGACACGACGAAATTAAAAAAGAATAATAAGAAACCAAAATAAACAACAACAATTGCGGCTGTTTTATAAAGTCACTTGTCAACGTCGATACATTTCAACACCTGGAAGGCGAAATTCGAAGAGTTATCGATAAAATAGGGAAACAAATGCTGCGAAAATTCATTGAAAATAAGTGTTCCAACAAAAAAATGTTTAAAAAGTAAATTTTAGTCCAAAAAATTTTTAAAAGTAGATTTTTTGAAATTTTCAATTTCAACTTTTCTTTCATAAATTAAAAATTATGGTTCCCCGACTTTAAAAGTGATTTATTTTGAATTCTTTTTTTTTTAATTTTTAAAAAGTTGACTTTTTGCAAATTTTCAATGTTAATATTTTTTTTCTTAAATTAACGATCAACAAGATCAGAGAGTACACAAAACATTTTTTCACTACTTTTCTTACATCAAAAAAAAAAAAAAAACCCCTGAGGGTATGTTCCCCTCTATTTTTGACAAAATTAACAAAAAATCTAAAGAATACATTTAAGCAACTTAATCCAAGCCACTGTAAATGGCTCTGAAAAATTGTATATATTTCATTTTATTACTATTTCTAGAACTTCTATTCATATTTCTTCTTGTCCCGACTTATGAGATTTACTTATGGCCTATAAAAACAGATCTAATTTATCATTTTATTCTGTTGTTATTTACGTATTTTTCTAGAAAATTTTGTTTTTATTTGCAACAATAGAGAAACCATTAAAAAAGTTGGCAATAGGGCGCCGAAGCTTTAAGCCATTATGTTACTTTAGTTGTGTACTAAAATTAATATATTTAGATTTACTCTCTATAAAAAATAATCGTTTCGTTAAACCCAACAAATATGATAAGCAATTAAAAGTGATTTTCGTAGACAAGCAGATCAGCAATTAAACACACACACACACACACACACTCATAAACACTGAATTGTGGTATAAGACAAGATCTACTTGCACACACATGCTCCTACACATAGAGAAAACTGATGCGTTTACACATATAAAATAATGTGTTTGCGTATCACACCGATTAAAATTAGTTTTCTGTAAATTATTTTTCTATTAACAATTTTATTTAAGAGTTTTTATTTAATTATATTTAAGAGTTATTATTAAAATTATTTTTCTATTAATATATGGTCCATGGAATTTTTTGAAAGTAACTGGCAATTCTTAACAGTCGAACTGCTCCACTTAATGCCAGCCAACACCATCAATCGAATATTTGCAGTTCTACAGCCGTGTCGTTATATAAAAAAAGTCTCACAAAATAAATGAGAATTACAAAAGGCCACATCACATGTAACTAATTTAATAAATAAAGTTATTTTTAGGGTTCCATACAATTAAAAAAAAATAATTCTAAATATTTTCCGGCATTCACAAACGAATATCCCTGACAATAAAAGTTTGTTAAGGCAACCGATCGATTAAAGAAGATACCAAACAAAAATAATTTTCAAATTTTGTTGTTGTTTTATATGTTATTTATTCGATCGAGCGTTAAGGTAGCTTCGCGCTAAGATAGACTTTCTTTTTAGCAAATATATGCGTTAAATTATCATTGAACAGTTTTTCATAATTGAAACTTCACTGGAATATATATAAATTTTTTTTTGTAAAAATGCTAACATTGAAGTATGGCAGGTGGCAACGTTGTAAGCACTTGAGCTTTAGGGGCCAAATTACCGCATTCGATATCTAACGAAATTTCCATACAATTTAAATACAAATTTTGATCGGCATCGTGTACCGTCATATGTCCCCCTGTTTGACGGTAATTGCTAAAGTGTGGCTACTTATATAAGAATATGGCACCTTCAAATGACCAGATCTAACGAAAATAGAAAAAAATTAGAATTAGTTCTTTTTCAAAGGATGGTCCCTAGTCGTAAAACAGATTACGCCGCTATAATGACTAGTAGAAGCGAAAGTAGAGAGGACAATTGAAGAAAGTTGGGATTAAGGAGATTTTGTTTCTTATTAACGGGTAGATCGATTAATTCTTAATTCGCTAATTATTAATGGAAAAAGCAAAAACCCCGTTGACACAATTAAAAGAGCAGGCGATTAAACAGAAACCCGGTAAAAAATTCACTATAAATAAAAATTTTTTCCTTGTTAAAATTTGTCGGCATCTGCATTTCACAATAGAAAAGAATTTAGAAAATGGTTGACCCCAAAGGCAATCCCCGCAACACTCCGCTAATTTTATGTGCAAATTTTTAACCTTTTAGACCAAAAAATTTTGATGATCCCTTATCGAATTTTTGATTTTATTTAATTTTCAAAACCAATTTTCACCTGATGAGTAATTTTTGCGAGTCCTTAAAAGGGATCGGGATCACTATTAACTAATTGGATGTATAACTTCGAAAATTAAAAAGAAAAAAATAGCTTTTTTTCGAATTTTTTTCGTTCACGTTATCTCAAAAACGGATTAACCGATTTTAACCCGATTGGCAGTGGCCGAAGTGGTTTGTCAATCTCGATTGATAAGGGAAACGATCGGCAAGCCCGTTGAGAAGTTATTTCTAAAAAAATCACTTTAAAATATGTTTTATTTGTAAGTTTCTTTTTTAAATTTCTTGATATCTACCGGTTCGAATCGGTTCAAATTCACAGGAAATCTGACTCCAGTAGAATCCATAAAGCGGAAAGCGGTCCAAACGTTCTAAAGTTATAAGCGGGTTACATATTTACACACACACACACACACACATACTTATACATACAGACATAGTGACTGGTTCTCAGAACTACTAAGGGATTTTTTCAAAACCGGGTAAAACCAAAAACTTCCCGATTTTTTTTCAATTTTCAATTTTCGTAGCGGGCAGTTAAAAAATATGTTTTTAAAACATGCATAGACGAATTCAGGCCCTCTTAACCGCAAAACTGTGGAGGACCCATTTGCCAAGGAAATAGAGATACTCTTAATCTGTAAACACTGAGTTGCCAGATCTAGCAATATTGTAAAATCTGTCCAGGGGTCATACTACGGTAATCGATATCCATCGAAATTCCTATTTAGACTGTATTGAAACTTAGATTTATATTAAAGGCCATAATTTGGGCACCGATGATTGCCAGCAGGGTTGCCAGACTGGCTAGACTTTGATAGATTGTCCAGCTTTTCTTATCCTTGTTCAAAAATCAAATTTATAACCTCAAATACGAAATATAATTAGCAAAACTATTCTAAATCATAAAATTCGTTCATTGACAGTTTGCAATTTTAAGAAACCTAATCCAACCAGACTGGTTTTTCTTCGTCAATTAATTTGTTAATTATTTTGTTGATTTTTTTTATTTGTTTTTAATATTCTCACATACAAAAACTGTACAACTTCATTGCCAGTCAATTGTCTGTCACATTTTTCAATTCCCACGGTTGTCAGATTATCATGTGGCAGCTGCTGTCAATTAAGAAAAAGTGGAAAAATTAAAAATAGGAAAATCAAAATAGATGATTTAATTATATAATTTTATTATTATTTCATAAGTTAATTATTGTGTGTTTTTACTCTATTAAACTTGGCAAATGGTGGTTATAGATTTTCAGTGTTGCCATACATAAACAATTTCGTGACAATGCTGTCATTGTCAGCTGGATTTGTTTTATGGCGTAGAATATGAATCAATTATTGATAAAAAAACAAAAATGAATTGATCTGCCTGGCATTTACAATATATGAGAGTCAGACGTCTTATACTAAGCCTGATTACGGTTGGCGTTTTTCGATTTCGAATTCGGCGACAAATTTTAATAGATTAAAAAAGAAGCTAAGTTTTTTTTAAATATAATCAGGCGGAATATTGTTCACTGTCAGCGAGAAGCGCATGAACTTATGGAATTACTCTTAGCCGCTTTAGACAGAGTTGCCAGAGAGACAAAAAGCCACTGAATCCCAATTAAATAACAAAAACAACTATGATTTCTGTTTTCAAATATGTATTATTGAAATTTATAGGAAATATTTCCTAAAGATTGAATTGTTGGCAAGTGTAAATGCTATTTACAATTGTTTTATCGCCATAGAACTCCATGAGTGGTATTTGCGTTTGTGTTTCTTTTGAACTGTTGCGCGATCGTTTTATTGCAAGTCCGTCATTTATTAGTGGACATAATATGACGATATAATTTCACTTTTACGTGATTTAGTAAACTAATAAGAAACACACACAAACACTCACAAATACACATGAATAACCATGTACCCACGTACAGGCATACCAACATACATACGTAATTGTTTATGTGCCCACAAAACGCACCCATTTAATATGTTAACAAACTTATCGTGGCTGTAATAAAATATAAAATATGAGAAAAAAAAACAAAATATTTTACTCTGTGGGCAAAATATGATATGAGCGAATCTCTTTTGGGCCAAAACAAAAATTAGTTTAATAAAACTTTATTGGGGTCTATTGTCTACGTCATTCCCATCATCATCATCATCTCTAATCTTTTACTGAAAACAAATTTTTTATGACATGACACGAGTATTTCATGGAAAATTTTTCATATTTTATAAGTTATTTATTTATTTTTTTTTTTACGTGCAGGTTTGTCATTTACGCAAGTGAAAAATAGTTGAGTAACTTCAAACGTGTCAACTTTTCGGGCATGACGGGGTCGTCATTATACCCGATGTTTCCCCGCAATTGATTGCCAAGGAAATTTAAATGGTCTAAAAGCGTTACAAATTTAGTCAGACCGGAGCATCATCGCAATGCCGAAATATCGTTTCGGCTGCCAAAGTGTGGCGTTTAAAACGAATTTGACGTTTTTACCGCGTTCTCAGCAAATTCGTGTGTCTTAAGGCGTTACCTTTAGATTTACAACTCTATCTATATTAAGTGCCACTGAAGCAGTAATTAAATCTCCTCAATATTTAAGACGGCGTACAAAAAAACGTCTAGTTATATTGGCGATTTTTTTAAAACAAAACTCTGTTTGGCGATGAAGCTGTAATTAAACCTTCTCAATATTTAAAACGGTGTACAAAAAACGTCTATTTATATTGGCGATTTTTTTAAAACAAAATTCTGTTTGACGATAAGGCTGTAACTAAACCTGCTGAATATTTAAAGAGGCGTACAAACAACGTCTAGTTATATTGGAGATTTTTTTTAAAACAAATTTCTCTTTGGTGACAAAGCTCGCTATGGCAACGCTGACTATGGCAAGAATCGAAATTGTCGTTGTTTATGAAGCTCGGAAAATATAAAAGTGCTCGTGGTAAAGCCATTGCCCAGGGAAGGAAGTTCTTTATGGTCAGATAGTGTCATTGGTCCGTATTTTCCCCGAATTTGCATCATTATCTATTTACAGGTTTTTGGACGTACGATTACCGGACTTTTTTTCTTTTAATTCACAATTAAAGATCATGGATTGAACAGCAGTTGATTTCAACAAGACACGATCGCTTTTGGCTTTACTGCACTTGAGAAGTTTCTATATCGCGTAATTCGAAATTTTGACGTCGACAATTGGTCCCATGAAAATCAGGGGATTTGACTCCGTTAAATTTTCTTTTTGTGGGGCCACGTCAGAGACCATGTCTAAGCTGGAAGTCCCCTAACAAGCGTCAAGCTAACGTCGGGATATTCCCCGCCCTAAAAAGGTTCAGCTCCGTAAAAAAAATCTAGAGCCAGTCATTTAAATGACGTTGCCCGGCCCAGGAATTATAATGGAACAAAAGTTGCACTGAATTTATAGCGTCCGGTGGGATTTATTTAATTTTGCCCTTGAAACCGTAAAACCGTATAACTCGTTATATGACATTTTAAATTAATAATTTTAATGATTTTATCAATAAAATTTTAATTTACTTAAGCAGAGCGGTTTTCCCTTTTTTATAATTTTGGAAAATTAAAGAGTTCATTTGAGGAGGTTTCATTTAGTTTTTTATGTTTCACATCATTCTAATTCAGATCTGGAGACAACTTTTTTTCCAAATTCATTTCAACTTCCCACTGGAAAAATTGAAAATTTTCCGAAATCGCCAAGTTATTGGCTTTACGTCACGTTGAAAAAAAAATCGAGTTGTTATCACTTCTCTACGTTTTGTGGAAACTTCCTTGACTAGTTTTGAGGGTCCGCCACTATGTCTGCATGTGTGTGTGTATTTACGTAAGTATGTGACTCGGAACGACTTAACCGAATCGAACCCAACTGGTTGACTTCTGAAGAGCGTTCCTGAACTTAAGATGTTTTGTAAATTTGTACCGATTCGAAACCGCAAAATTTCAAGATATTCCAAATAAAAAAAAAAATTTAAAAAAGCACTTTTCACGATATATTTTAGAATAACTTTTTCACAGCTCCATCGTTATATTCCTCAAACTAATCGGCTCTCGAAATTAAGAAACTATGTCAATGAAGGCAAATTGGGTCAAAATCGTTCAATCGGTTTATGGGAGGGATATCGTTAATGAAAAATATACGAAATATTTGATTTATGTTTTCAAACTCTGAAATTATTTATCTGATCAGTTGGTGTTTTTGATTCTTTTATGGAATCAAAACCGTTGATCACGTGGGAATCGGTTGATTTGAAAATTAAAATAATAGTTTTTTAACCCGAAGAGTTCAAAATCAGGTAGCGATAGCTTTGCTTGTAAAATATGCGAGAAGTTACGTGTATGTTTTTTGGGATTAAACGTTTTCAATTTATTTTTTATTTTTTATTGTTGAGAATAAGATGGCGTTAATATATTTTCGAATTAGTTATTTTTAAATTAATTTATTTTTCATGTAAAACATGTTTTTGTACTATTTTATAGGGCTGAAAGTCGGAGTTGTAAGCAGGGGAACCAGGGCAAATGACCATGAATTTAATATAAATTAACTCTGCAAAGTGGAATGGTGTTGTTTTCAAAGGCCACTACACTTTCATTATCAGTAAAGGGTTGTATTTCCGGTACAATAAGACCAGCAAATTTTGTTTATGTTGTATTATTATTTTTTGTTTGTGCAATAAATTCTTCTAATGTAGCGGCTTTCGAAAACAGGGCTATTTTGCTATTTTATATAACTTTTCTGCCATACAAACTTTAATCAAACATAACAAAAATATTAGACAAAAATATAAAAGACCTGCCCATTTGAAATGCAAAAGTTGAGTGATAAAAATTTAAGGCAGGCCCGCTGTCTGGTGTTGTTTTCAAAGGCCACTACACTTGCATTATCAGTAAACGTGTGTATCTCCGCTAGAATAAGAGAAGCGGTTTTTGTTTACGTTTCATTATTATTTAATAATTTTTTTTTTTTTTGTAAAATAAATTCTGCTAATGCAGCGGCTTTCGAAAACAGGGATATTGTGATATTTTTTAATTTTATATTATGACTGCTGGCCTACAAACTTTAATCATATATAACAAACAAATTAGACAAACAAATAAAAGACTTGCCCATTTAAAATGCAATAGTCGAGTGATAAGAATTTAACACAGGCCCGATGTCTGGTGCTGTTTTCAAAGGCCCCCACTACACTTGCATTATCAGTAAACGTGTGTATCTCCGCTAGAATAGGTTTTTGTTTATGTTTTATTATTATTATATATATTATTTTTTTGTTTGGTAGTGAAATATATTCTGCTAATGCAGTGGCTTTCGAAAACAGGGCTATTTTACTCTTTCTGAATTTGATATTATGACTGCTGGCCTACGAAGTTTAATAAAATATTTAAAGTCCAATAGTTGAGTAATAAAAATTTAAAACAGGCCCGCTGTCTGGTGTTGTTTTCAAAGGCCCCCACTACACTTGCATTAGCAGTAAACGTGTGTATTTTCGGTAGAATAATGACGTTTTCTTTTCTAGAAAACATGTAACATTTTTTCAATTCTTCCCAAAAAAACTGGCGGTTTGGAAAAGTTTTAAAACAGAAACTATTTTTCGTGAGGCATGTTGGATCCATTTTTAATAAATTCTTTATTTTGAAATGGCAAAATGTTGCCCTTTTTCTGTTGAAAAGTGTGAAAAATGTTGCATTATTTTATGGAAAAGAAATCGACTTAAGACAAGCGGTTTTTGTTTATGTTTTATTAATATTTTTTGTTTGTGCAATAAATTCTTCTAAAGCAGCGGCTTTCGAAAACAGGGCTATTCTACTATTTTATATAACTTTAAGTTCCTCTCTGCACTACAAACTTTATTTAATTATTCAAATTAGCCACACACAAAAAATAAAATAAAAGACCTGTCCATTTAAAATGCGATAGTGGGGTAATAAAAATTTAAAACAGGCCCGCTGTCTGGTGTTGTTTTCAAAGGCCTCCACTAAACTTGCATTATCAGCAAACGTTTGTATTTTCGCTAGAATAAGATAAGCGGTTTTTGTTTATGTTTTATTATTATTATTTGTTTGTTTGTTTGTGAAATAAATCTGCTAATGCAGCGGCTTTCGAAAACAGGGTTATTATTTTATATAACTTTTCTGCCCAACAAACTTTAATCAAATATAACAAACAAGTTAGACAAAAAATAAAAGACCTGCCTATTTAAAACGCCATCGTGGGGTAATAAACATTTAAAACAGGCCCGCTGTCTGGTTATAAAACTTCTTTTCACAAATTTTCTAGTGCTAAAAATTCTTTAAAATGCAGGGATTTATATATTTTTTTAATTTTCTTTAGTAAAAATTCTTAATTAAAATTAAAGTTTAAATTTTTGCTTTCAAACTCCGTTTGAAATGCGCTACAATTTTACAATAAATATTTTATTTACGGCCTCTTAAATAGCGGCCATTTGGACGAACGTCATTGGCTGTTACCGCAAAAAATCATCTCAAAACTTCAAACACATGCACGACAAAGTTTTCAAAATGAATCTGGCATTAGCAGCCATTTAAATTTCCCTTTCATTTTCTATGTATTTCCAAGCACTCGTCGTCCACGATTTGTTGCAAATACCGTCGGCAAATTGCAAATTATTATGTATGAGGCTGAATCACATGTGAATACGAGGGCAGTTAAACAACTTTTTTTTTTAAATTGTTTTCCAAGATTTCTTGCAGCACAAGACTTGAACATTCATGAATGGTCCTGCTAACAACATGTAACAAGAAATATATACATAAAAAATATTATGAATGGCAAAATTTGTTGCTTTTAAATAAATCACAAGTACACCAACCAATACACAGAGACAGGCTGCACAAGAGGCCGGGGATAATGTCAAATTACAATAAAATATTTGATAATTTATGCACCCTTAAAAGCGAGTGGCGAAATGCGTTGATAAGAATTTGTTTATTTACAAAGAAAGAAAAATGTGTCTGTATGTATATAAACACATGCACATGCATACACACAAACACACACATACACTTATGCAGTTGTTTGATAAATAATTTGAAAATTTTGATTCCGAATTTTCAGTGTGCGAACAAGGATTAAAGTGATTATTATTGTAGTCAGGATTTTTGTTTGTTTTGTTTTGTTTTGCTATTTAAATCTTGTCTTTTCTTTTCTTTTCGTTTCGTTTTTTTTTTTCTTCACGCTTTCACTTGAAATTGCAGTTAACAAAAAAAAATATATATATCAGATGTAACTAACCTTGCGCAATCCTAACTGCAGGCATTTTAATTCGCATTTTCGACCAAAATTTAAATAAATTTCTTTAAACTTTGTTTGACTTCGTTGTTGGTGGCGTCAGTCGAAGAACAGGCGGGGGGGTGATTGATGGTGGTGTTGGTGAGTTGAGGGGAAACCACAAATTTCATTCACAAAATTTTTTTCTCCCGATTTCCGGGCAAGACGTAGAGCAGCAGGCAGACTTGATGGGGCGCTGGTGTATCCTCGAGTTTAGGGTTAAATTCCAATTTGATTAAAAATTTTGTGTTTGTTTTTATTTATTTTTTTATTTATGTATGTGTGTGTATATTGGGTGTAAAAAAGATATTTTTTTTAAATGTATTTTCGAGGCCGGAATGTCCTCAAAAATCTCTGCTGAACTTGTCTTCAAATAGTGTTTCGATTTGTTTTGATTTGCTGGGATTTATTAAATCATCTTTTTTTTTTCTTTTTAGTTGTCTTAAATTATTTAGTAGGAACCTTAAAAACTTTTTGAAACTTTTATTTTGTTGTTGTTGTTGTTGTTGTATTTTTTATAAATAGATTTCCATATATTTCTTAGCATTTACTTTTTTTCTTATTAATTATTTATTATTATTATTATTATTATTATTATTATGATTCTTTTTTTGTGGTGCAAAAATATATCTATTTTTTTTAAATATATATTTTAACTTGTTGTTGTTCACCGCAGCACTCTTCTCTTTAGACATTTAATTAATCATTTATCACTGTGTTGTTTGTTTCACATTTTAGTTGGTGTTGCTTTTTAAACTTGAGCATGTTTTATTTTGATTATTATTATTTTTGTTTTCTGTTTAAATTCCTTTTATTTTTATGTATTTTGGTTAAACATTTTCCTCATATCTACTTGTTTTCCTCTTGTTTCTTTATTTTAATAAACGTCCAAATAAAATATATACACGTCCGAACACGTCTATGTCCTGTGAGTGACTACGGACACATACGTGCAGATAATTCAATTTTATTTTCGGCGTTTACACATTGATGCCAATTTGGAAATTAGATTTTATTTTTGTTGGTTGCGCGCGGGGGTTGCCAGTATCTAGATATTATTGGGGGTGGGGTGGGGTGGTTGGTTGGTTAGTTGGCTGGCTGGTTGATGGCCTGGCCTGGCTGTCAAGTTGTATGCGCGGGAGAGGGTTGTGCTTTTAACTCCTTTTACTGATAACTACTATTATTGAGGAAGAAACAACTAACATGCAGGTGGTAAAATGCTGTTTGTCATTATTTCTAGTTGCTGTTGTTGTTTTTGTGTTTTTATCTAATGTGATGTGTTTGTTTTCATATGAGAATCGGTTATAACTAGAGTATGTATTTGCTTTTAAATACATACAAACATATTTATTGTCTTTTGTTCTTGTTGTTATTATTATTGTACTGTTGTTACTCTTTCTTGTTATTCTTTCTTGTTGTTGTTGTTGCTATTGTGGGTGGACACACAATCGCGCGCGCGACTATTCCACTTGGCGTTTAATACACGAATGTCGTTTGATAGCGGCTAATATGTGTGTCGTTCGTTGTATGGACTCTTCTTTTGTCTGTCTTCCACGACAACGACGGCGAGCGGACTGACTAAGTGGCTAAGCAGCAGCGGTTATTACGGCACACACACGCACACAGCCAACAACTTGAGGCGGCAAGCCAGCAGCAGCAGCAGCAGCACCCGCAGCAGCGGCAGTAGCACCAGCAGTCAACGTATCATACACATGTGCATACACACACGCACGCACACACAACATGTGAGTGATTTCTCCACAAAAAAAAAAAACAACAACAGTTACGCGTAACGCAACCACAACCGAACGCTGCGACAAGTAGTGTGAAAAGCGTTAGTAGTAGACATCAATATTGCGAATTGTTTCAATGCTCTCCTTTATTTGAATATGTGTGAATATGCGACATACGCACACACACATACGCAACATGCATATGAACTTTGCTTGTTTAGCTATTTCGGTGTATAAATTCCGG
This sequence comes from Linnaemya vulpina, assembly GCA_963675445.1. Lineage (NCBI taxonomy): Eukaryota > Metazoa > Arthropoda > Insecta > Diptera > Tachinidae > Linnaemya > Linnaemya vulpina. The sequence goes on along the minus strand of OY776280.1, from coordinate 67,611,882 downwards.
CGCAGTTCCCATGTTCATTATGAATATGAATAGTGCACAAGTTCCTGTTATTTGTGTGTATGTGTTTTTGTTGTTATTGTTTCCTTATGAAAAACTAATTGTACGAGTTAATGAAGAAACAAATTTTTATTAATATATACATATTAAGACGCCTTAAACTTGCGGTGGCCTGTTTTTTTCATTTCTTACTACAACAACAATTAATTCACGCACTATTTTAACAACAACACAAACTAAACACATAAAGAACAGTTTTTAATTGTAGTGACTGACGTTGGCGTCGTTGCTGGCGTTACAAATACCCACGGTTGTGTTCGTTATTTGAAACATTTACAAAACAAGAAAACAACAACAAAAAAACATCTTAATAAGTACGCGAATTTGTTTAGTATGAAAATACGAACTAAAGTACCGTTACAAAGAAACAAATTGTAAACAAAGCACGTCCTCACAATGCGACAGACCGTAAGCATCTAATAAACTTGCATTTGTCCAGCAAATACACAATCTATTCAACACTCGAACTTAATGTGGTACTCGTGTACAAAGAACCGTCCATCCATCCATCCATCTACATATCTTTTTAACCATCCAACCAACCAACCAACCAACCAAACAAACAAGCAAGCAAACGACCAACAAAAACAACAACAACAACAACCATTCATACATCCATCCACATTCTCTGTGCAAATTAAGCAAACGGTTACACGACTTTGCTTTGCTTTTTAGCACAAGTTAGAGGAGGTTTGTTGTGTTTGCTTTTCATACTCAATTTTAGTTTGTGTTTTTGTTTTGCTTTTCCCAATTTACTCTTTCGTACGGTGTGGTTTACTCACGCGCGCTCATTTTCTAGTACATGTTGAGGATGTTTGAATACAATTGGTACATGGGCACGGGACAGAGGCTCTCCAAGCCACAGCAGCAACTGTTTTCTTAAATTATTATTATTATTATTATTTCAGTGCTTTTGCTTTTCCTTTGCTTTTCTTTGGCTTTTGTTGGAGACGTCGACGTCAGCGTAGGCGAGCATGTATGCTTCATCACATAGCACGTATTAATGTACGTACCTACTAAAGCTTTGCTACGGCTGTACATACTTACACACATGTTTACATGCATGTCCCTGCTTGTATGTAGCCATGTGTGTGCGCGTGTGTGCGTGTGCAAAATAATGGCAAGCAAAAGAGTTTGTTTGAATTAAAATTGCTCGCTCTCGTATTTATTTTGTCTCTGCTAGAGAATGGTAGCAATTTACTGCTGGTGGTGGTGTTGTTGTTGTTATTGTTGTTGCTGTTGCTGTTATTGGTTTTGGTGGTGGTAACTAACCAACAATGAAGCAAGACGCTGAAGAAGTGTAGTGTAGTAAATAGGTATTTTGCTTTTGTTTCCTTGGTATCGCCAAGTTCCAACGCAACTTAAATACTTCATATTAATGCGACAACTATAACGTGTTCACATACGCTTGTTTATCTTATGGTTGGAGTGTGGGCGCTGGTAACAATTTCCGCATGCATCCGGCTACATAAAACTAAAAACTTAATATACTGTATCCTCGTATTCCCATGCAAAGGATCTGCTGATGTGAGCAGATATGAGTGGATGTGTTGCAACTTCTTTTGAATAACATGCAGCAGGACTTTTGAAAACTCATATTCAAGACAGCCAGCCACTCACTCGTATGGGCTCAAAGCTTGGCAAGTACTTACTTACATACATGCATACATCTGTATGTAGTATGTGTACACACACACACACACACACACACACACAAACACATTGCTTTTGTCTCCCTAAACTTTTAATACTCTGCTTTGTATGACCACAAGTTGTTTAAAGGGTGATGCTCTTAACTCTTTCATTTTTGTAAAACACATACACGTACTCAGTTATGTGCATGCATGTACGCTTATATACAACTAATAATAATAAACACCCATACATACATTAAACAATTCCCACATTCATATGAATTTGTACTTTATCAGTTTGTACACACACAAAAATGACGTCCAGCTTAATTTTTAAGCACTCACTACACAACAAGCCAATACACATACACATAAAAACACACACACGCACACACATCCACACATGTGCACACACGTTGTAGCATGTGTGTGTTGTACGTTGATAAAAAAACAACAAAACACAAGTCACTTGTGCACGAATAAAACTCCCCAGCAAACAGTTATTATTTCTCCGACAGAATTGGACCACCGCGTATGTGTAATAACATGCATGACAATCTCAACACACGTCCGCGCACACACACACACACACACACTTCCATGCATACTTGTATCAGTATGTAGTAGGTATGGTACACACGTATGAATGCCAGTATTTGAGTTGGTTAGTTTGACAAATCATCGTGACTGTATGTGTGAGTCCATCGAAACGTGTATATATAAAACTCACCCATACTTGTGCTGCCTACCACCAACACTGCTACCATTTTCTTTCACACACACATACATGATTCACATAAATATTTCTTTACCTACAGACGATATGATTTCAAGAATTGTATTATTAAATCTAACAAAATCTTTCTTTCTCATTTAATTTAAACTCCATTGCATGCACTCTTTTGATTATGCACTCTTTTGCTTATGCACTCTCTATTGACGGGCAATAAAAAAGTTCTCTTTCAAAATTCGAGTAAAGCTCTTCAACTTACCCACAATCAAACACACATACATCTATAAATATACATATACAAATTCACCGCACAGTGTGTTAAAAGCGAAAAATGCTGGCAATACTTTATGGCCATAAAAGTGTGTTGCTGTTGTTGTTGAATTATACCAAACAGTGATGTACAATAATTGCCGTATTGTAAGATGATTTACACACCTGAATGCTAGACTATTAATTTCTATATTTCCCTGGCAATTTCAAAATTTTTATTATTATTATTATTTTTTCTTTAAAGAAAAACAACAACATTTTTGACCATCATCGTTTTTAAAGACGCATGGACCAATGACACCGGCAGGCCATAAAGCGTACCAAACGGTTATTTTCTGTGGATGGAAATGGTGTTTCGACAAAAGCTTGTGGATTCTCTACACTCCGAATGCGACAAGTCTTCTTCTTTACGTTCCCCATTCAACCAGAAATGGGCTTAAACGGAAAATAAAATTTTTAATGGATGAGTTCGACAAATCGAATAATTATTTTGATTCAAACTTTTAACGATTCGCAAGCGCTACTCTGGCGTAAGTCGTTTCATAATGAAATTTCAAATCAGCTGTTGCATGGAGGCGCTCAAATAAAGCAGTGATGCCAACTGAAATATGTGAAACTCTAAGAGAACACGCTGACGAAACTTCTCGTTAAGAATATTAAAGATTTTCCACTATAAAAAAAAGAGGGAAGTTATTGATTTTATTACGATTCGAAGATAACGAATTCTCATCAAATCTCGGCATTCTGAATATTTACGTACCATCCCTGATTACTTGAGAATAAATTTCAAATTTATTATATAAAACTCCGTTATCAATTTTTAAAAAGTCTAGTTTTTTTTTTAAATAACACTCAAGGATATAAAAAGTTACAGCAACGACTATTTCTCTGGCGTATTGCTTGTAGTGAATGTAGCACTTCTCGTTTAGTTTTAGTTTATATAAATAATTTTTGTTTTCCAAATATTTTTCTACTTCATGTGCCTTTTTTTATAAAAAATTTTTGCTTTCGCAAACTTTTAAAAATGGCCCTCAGGCAGACTGAAATTGCAAATAAATATCCTTAAGATAACCCAGGAGTCTTACATCCTTTTACGAATACTTTATAACGAACTCTAAAAAAATTACGTATCACGTATACGCCACAACACGAAGGCACGTATACCACACGAATTCAAAGAGAGCTTCGAGAATATCATCAGACGACTGTGATTGTAATGCAGGGATGGATAATGGACTATTGAGTTTATATTGAATATAAAAACAGTATTTAAAAACGATTTATGGTACAAAAGTTTCGGACACTTGAAACAGTTTTAATCAATATTTAGCAGTTTTTTTCCCTAAATTGAGTACAATTTTTGCTTTAATTGTATAATTAAACTAATATTTGAAAAAAAAACTTTGGCTTCCTTTTTATATTAATTAAATTAATTTAATAAAAAAAGTATTATATAAAAAAATACTAAATATTTTGTCGCTAATTTGATAAGAATAAAATTGTAACAAAAAGTTCCGAAAATGGGATATGAAAAACATAACGAAACGGCAACTCTTTTTGTAAATTAATAGCAGTTCGTTATTGATACAGTTTTTGTGAAATTTTTATTAAAAAAAAATTGTTACAACATTTAAATAAGCCATGTTATAGCCGGTTATATATAAAAATACATAAAAGTACTGAAAGTGTAGCGGTCTTTGAAAACAGATATTCTGCTCTGCTGTATAAGTTGATATTAAATTGATACTGATATTCCGAATTTAATATAACGAATCTCAGCCAATAATTCTTAATTGAATTCAAAAAAATTCGCAAATTAAGAAAAAAATCTGTCTTTAAGTCGAAAGGACATTCACATCCTGTCGTTTACGCCCAAGTTTTTTTTAAACCAGTTTTGTTTTCTCTCACAGAACATACTTTAAAAGGATTTTTTGTCCTGGACCAACCCTCAGGGGATCACCTCGACAGTGCCTTGGAACAGAGGCCAGATGCAGACGGACTAAAAGATTGAACTTTTTTTACTTTATATAGGGTGTTTTTTATAGAGCGATACAACTTTTAGTTGGCATCACTGCTTTATTGGACCATCCATTTAGCAGCTGATAGTTGCTTTTTGTTAAGTTTGCTTTGACATTTCCTTATGGATCGACTTATACCAGAGCAACGCGTGCAAATTGTGGAAATTTTTAATCGAAATAATGGTTGTGTTCGTCAAGCTTATCGTGCACTTCATCCATTCAAAATTTTATTTTCCGATTAAGCCCATTTTTGGTTGAATGGGATACGTAAATAAGCAGAATTGTCGCAGTCGGAGTGAGGAGAATCCACAAGCTGGAGAAGTCATTGGCCCATGTGTCTTCCAAAAACGCTGATGGTCAGCATGTTACTGTTGGTGAAAACTGGTGTTCCAGATTGCGTCTTGTACGCGCCAGCCGTGGCGGCCACATGCCCGAAATCATATTTAAACATTAATGTCATAAAATTTTCTATCCAATAAAGATCGTTTCATTGATATCAAAAATATATTACTATGGTTTATTGTGATTTAAACTTGTATCACTCTATAAAAAACACCCTTTACTTCACCCATGAATTTCTTTTGCTACAGGTAGCGACGAAGCACGATCACACATTGATCGTATATTTTGCTATCCTTTGCTGAGACAGCCCGGCAACAATTTAGACTACTATGAATAGAAAAACTGGACAAATTGGATTTAATTAATAAGGCAATTAATAACTAATTGCAATACAATTTTATGACAATTAATTAAAATAAAGATCAAGTGGCCTTAACCGGTCCGGTTACAAACTAAATATTACCCACGAAGATAGCAAATCATTCCCTGCTATTTTAACCTGACCGCACTGCCTTCTAACAAATAATAATAGGCCTGTTCCTACTACTAAAAATATTTATGATTTTATTTCAGTTATTTTTTTACGTGTATTATTCGTGTGGTTTTTTTTATTATTTTCATTTCGTCCAACACTGCAAGTGCTAGTAAATTGGTAATTTGTATAAACTTCTCTATACCTGCAGCTCGCTTTCGGCACGAGACCGACTAACACCTTTTAGTCTGCCTGAATGTAATAGAAGATTGTGAATCACGCTGGATCAAATTATTCTTTGCTCCTCTCTTAACTGAGACTTATAATTACGATAATGAAGGCAGGCGCGATTGTTATAAAATTCAACTACTGAAAACGATCGCCTTAAATCGTACACAACACACACACACACACACACACACACACACTTACAAACACTTACTCCAACCGCATTTGCTTCCTTCTTCTATCCAGCGAATAGCAAACATTTAATAATTGACTGAATATTCTGCTGGCGATGTCTAACTGACTTACAACAGCCTGTACTTTTTTTATTTTTTTATTTGGCTAAAAATGTTTAGGAATTTGTGCGTGTGTTGGCTGGTTGGTTGATTGAAGAAAGCACTTCAAGTCCACTGAATGTTATTTAGTTGTTGTTTCGTAAATGTTTCTGGCGTTTGTGCCTCACTCGGTCACGAGGCAAAAGCGAGAATTCTTTTTATTTTTGTTGTTTTTTTTTCTGTTACAAAGTGCCAATCATTATTGGCCACCAATTTGAATAGAGAATAATCCTGGAATACGTTGATGGAATATAAAAAGTTAATGCTGTAGGCGCCCTAATGCTCTAAAGCTGAGACTACTGCTACTTGTATAGGAGTTAATACAACGCTAATACAACCTTAATACAGTTGCCAAAGTAAACGTGGCTGGTTGCCCAGCTATTAATTGTTGCAGCAAACAATTTTTGTTAAATCGATTTTGGTCAGAGCAACAGAAATACTCTGTTTACAAATAAATAACAAATTTTGTAAGGAAACGAGTTGCCAGTGTTACCGTTTTAGGGTTTTTAGGACGAAGTAATTTAATTGCAATTGAAAAATTGTCGTGGGAAATTTTTTAATTAGAAGGGATATTTTTATTTACATGACAACATATTTCCATGCAATTTTTTGTGATAAAAATTTTTATTTAAAAAAAGTCTGTTCCCAGTATTAATTAATCCGGGAGTAAAAACTCTCTTAATCGCTGGACTAAATTCAAAAAGTGGTTTACAATTCAGAAATAGTCATTCCAACCCACAAGAAAAAGTAAACATTAATTTTTCATGTATACAACCTACACAGCAGAACAGATCAGCTGTTTTCGAAAGCCGCTACAATTTCATCGTCAGCACTCGGGAGTATTTTTGTTTTGTGTTTTTTTAGAATTGATATGCTTTCCAAAGCAAAACGAAAATTTAACTTCACTTTTTAAGTATTAAATTTATACAGCAGAGCAGATCAAATGTTTTCAAAAGCCGCTACACTTTTGTCACCAGCACTCGGGAGTATTTTTGTTTGTTTTTTTTTTTTAGAATTAATAAATATTCCAAGACACAATGATAATTCAACTTCAGCTTTTAAGTATTAAATTTATACAGAAGAGTAGAACAGCTGTTTTCGAAAGTCGCTACACCTGCGCCGTCAGCACTCGGAAGAATTTTTGTTTGTGTTTTTTTAGATTTGATAAATATTCCAAAGCACAATGATAATTCAGCTTCAGTTTTTAAGTATTCAATTTATACAGCAGAGCAGATCAATTGTTTTCAAAAGCCGCTACACTTTCACCGTCACTTTCGGAGTATTTTTTATTTTTTGTTTGTTATAAATATTCCAAAGCACAACGAAAATTCAACTTCAGTTTTTAAGTATTAAATTTATACAGCAGAGCAGATCAAATGTTTTCAAAAGCCGCTACACTTTCAGCGTCAGCACTCGGGAGTACTTTTGTTTGTGTTTTTTTAGAATTAATAAATATTCCAAAGCACAACGAAAATTCAACTTCAGTTTTTAAGTATTAAATTTATACAGCAGATAAGAACAGCTGTTTTCAAAAGCCGCTACACTGTTATCGTCAGAACTTGGGAGTATTTTTATTTTGTGTTTTTTTAGAATTGATGTGCTTTCCAAAGCACAAGGAAAATTCAACTTCAGCTTTTAAATATTCAATTTATACAGCAGAGCAGATCAAATGTTTTCAAAAGCCACTACACTTTCACCGTCAGCAATCGGAAGTATTTTTTTGTGTTTTTTTTTTAAATTATAAATATTCCAAAGCACAACGAAAATTCAACTTCAGTTTTTAAGTATTCAATTTATGCAGCAGAGCAGAACAGTTGTTTTCGAATGCCACTACACTGTTATCGTCAGCACTCGGGAGTATTTTTGTTTGTGCTTTTTTAGAATTAATTAATGTTCCAAGGCACAACGAAAATTCAACTTCAGTTTTCAAGTATTAAATTTATACAGCAGACAAGAACAGATGTTTTCGAAAGCCACTACACTGTTATCGTCAGCACTCGGGAGTATTTTTGTTTGTGTTTTTTTAGAATTAATAAATATTCCAAAGCACAACGATAATTTAATTTCAGTTCTTAACCATTCAATTTATACAGCAGAGCAGATCAGCTGTTTTTGAAAGCCGCTACACCTTTATCATCATAATTTTATTACCACTTGTTACGTGGCTTCATTGCATGTGATAGCAGTTTCTGTTTGTATTAATTTTGTTATGAAAAATAATACGAGAAGTATATCAAATCGATGGTAGCACGCGAAGATCCAGCATTGCCATTTGATTATTTTTTGTATCCTATTTTCTGAATTTTTATTTGTTTTTTTCTTGCCTTTTCATTTAAAAAAAAAATTGTTTAAGCACGTTAGGAAAAAAACATTTTTGGCTCCTTTAAATTTATATCCTTTTTCTTGATTTTTTTAGTTAATATTTTCCAAAACCGTTGTCCCGTTATTTAGAAAATAGAAATCCCTTCAGTTCCTAGGAAGCGTTCCTGTTAAAATTATACAGGGTCTCAGTTTATCTCCAGTGAAGACCAAATTTTTAGGTTTTCGGGTTTTCCTGTTCCCCCGATTTCAAGAGGACCGCGAAAAGACGGAATTTAGCGAAAATTCAGGGTATAAAAATCGAAACGCTGGAACGGCTTTTATTGGAGCTGGCTCGAGAATTGGAAATAATTCTGGCTGAAGCGTATTTTATCTGAATACTTCTCGTAGAAATTTTATATTTTTGAAAATATATAAATAATTTCGAACGAAACTTCAGTAAATTTTATATTAAAATTTCGATCGATATCGAAGGCCATAATTCGCCCCCTGATCTTTTATAACCACAACATTTTATTTGTTTATTTTCCTTTAATTTACTTCTATTAAGCACGATTCAACTCTAAAAAAAACAAGATCGTTTCAACTATTGACTACCGGCAAATAAAATCCGTGATGAGTACTCGTTAATTTTACAGCTCTACTTTCAAAAAACATCTACTTTCAACGCTTTTGTGTGTGTGTGTGGAGTTAACAATTTGGCTAAAATCCTTCACACAATAGCGAATTAAATTAAAAGTTGAATGCGATAAGTGAACGAAATATAAATAAAGATCGAGGAGATAAATGAAAATCATAGCAAAGATTTGGCATAATTGCTGACATTATTTCAGAGATCTCCTATCCAGTCAACAACGTCTTGCATATTTCTGATCATGATGATGATCATCATCATCATCATGAAGTTGATGATCTATGATCATGAAATGTGTGGGCAATAATATTATTTTGTACTATCTGACAGTCTTGTTTTTGTTTTCGTTTTTTTTTTGTTTTTAATCGATTTCCTCCTAAAAAATAAACAGCAAAATAAATAATAAAAAAAAATCAAATCATAAAAAGCAACAACAACGAAAAGAAGTCTTGCATATAAATAAACATGCAACAGGAGTGCTGCAAAATGTAACTTTTTGAAAGAATTAATTTTCATCAAACGATGTTTCCTAACGAAAAGGCATGGCGAAGAAAGACGTTGTTGTGACACGATAACATTTGCAATAATTCAAACGATCTGTTGGCGAAATTTAAAAAAAAAAATAATTATATTTGAAAATTAAATCATCTTCATTAATTATTTGATTTTATTCTGCAGTTATTCACAAGGACTTGCTGAGCAAATTATTAGTCCCGCGGGCACTCGATACCGATCGAAGTTTTTATGTATTAAGATACCGATCGATTTGGATCGATATTTGTATGTATTGAAATACCGATCGCTATCGATCGAAATTTGTATGTATTGAAATACCGATCGGTATTTGTAAGTATTAAAATACCGATCGATATTTCTATGTATTGAAATACCGGTCGATATGGATCGAAATTTGTGTGTATTGAAATACTGATCGATATTGAAATACGGATCAGTCTTTGTATGTATTAAATTACCGATCGATATGGATCGATATTTGTATGTATTGAAATACCGATCGATATCGATCGAAATTTGTATGTATTGGAATACCGATCGATATCTTCGAAAACTTTCAGTTGGATTTAGAGGTTATTGAATGAAACCACAAGATCTAATAATTTTTTTTTTCTTTTAATTCATTTCCTGTTTTCGTTTTTATAATATTTTTCATATAATTTTTAACTTCCCACAACGAAAATGGAAAATTTAAGAAAATCAGGAAGGTATTGGTTCTACCCCGATTTGAAAGAATCGATATCTCATCAGATCTCGATGTTTTGAAGTCCTGGAAAGCTTCCCTGTATGTGTGTGTGTAACCCGCTTATAACTCTGGAACGCCTCCACCGATTTCAATCAAACTGATGCCAGTCTTAAAGGGTTCTTCTGAATTTAGATTTCGATTCGAACGGCGCCTGGCGGATGATTTGCGAATCAAAATCGTCTTGTTCATTGGTAAAAAAAAAAATCGATGTTGGACCGATGCTTTGTCGGAAGCAGTAACTATTTTCCCCATGCCCTCCCTTAAATAATTAAAAAAAAATTTTTTAATTATTCCCCGCTTTTTTTTTTGTCTTGGACCAGCACTCAGGGAATGATCCGTAGAGAACTACAAGGGATGAGAGGACAGATTCGAAGATAGAGTTTTTATTGCAGCTATTTTTTACTTTTTCCTGCGCCCAACTTTCGATTTCAACCGACGATTCCAAAACAGGTTTCACAAATTATATTTTAGGAATAACAAAATTCACACCGAGAGTTTTCCCAATTTTATTTTCCATACATTAACTTGAATAGCCAAGGAAATAACGACATAAATAAGCACCCCTGGTTACTTGTGTAATCTATTTCAAGATCGTTCGTCCAATAACGGAATACCTAAAGTTTTCTTCACTGGCTACTTGTGGTAGGAAAAAATCAGGATACTTTCAAATCTTGTAGAAAGAAACAAAATATCCATCCGAATCCTGCAGCTGTTTTCCTTTGATTGCCCAAAAATAAAGTGTCTCTTTTTAATCCCCAAGTCAAACTCATTTTCCCTAGAATGACCAAGCGAATAAGAATATTGAATATTTAAATCCCAGATGTGTTCGTGTGTTTGAGCATGAACAATTGATTTGTAGCAACTAAAACACAATTATAATATTGACGCATATTGCAAAGCGTTGCAGTGATCGTACACAATCGATCTAATTGTTTATAATTTGATCGTAAATGTTGTCGAAGAAAAAATGAGTTGGCGTTTTTGGCCAGACGATGTGCAGTCTTATTGTCCTTCGGCAAATGATTGTGAATTGCCTGCAAGCAAGCATCATGCATGCAGTCAATGAATTTTAGATGGACACATTTTGTATGATTGATGATAAATTGAATGTTTGTGTGTGTGTGTGTATTTGATATGCAGGCCAATACATGAGAACAAAAGAAGATTTTTTTTGAGAATTATTTGAAATTATTTTCATTAACAAAAAGGTGATTTTCAATCGGGTCAGCCGGTTTGCTGGCAAAATTAGCTCGATACAATTTTCCAGCGATTTTCAATACACGCCGACATCCTGTTTATGATAAGAATCGAATAAGCAGTGAGAGATCACGTCTTTAAAGTGGTAAAAATAAAAAAACAATCAAATGCCTCAGAGTCTTACAATCCCCAAGAGGACCTTTAGCCGAACTTAAAATTTAAGAGAGTTTTTGAAACTCTCGAATTTTTCGATTAATTTAAAAGAACCGAGAGCACCAACTGATCAGCTATTTAATTTTGGAGTTTACCAAAAGAAATCCCATTTTTCAAATTTCTACGTTCATGATATCTCATGAAAATATTAACCGATTTAGAAACGGTTTACAACGATCGACGTGCTTTTTAAATGTTAAGAACTGATTACGGAACCGATCGGTGAGTTGAGATCTTGAAATCTACCGGTTCGAATGGGCATCGTGTTACTCAAAAAAAAAAAAAAAAAAAACACTTTGAGACGTGGCTTTTTTCAATATCTTAAAATCAAATGCCCTGGAAATTGGGGTTCAGAAAAGCACTTCCGAGCGCCAACAGGTTTGATTTGGTTCAGCCGTTCAAAAGTTATAAGCGGTTTACATACTTACGCACACACATGCACACATACATACGAACATGGGACGGGCTCCGAAAATTAGTTGGGGGAAACTTTGTAGCACCTCAAAACATGGAGATCTAATAAGGACCCATTTTGTTGTAACGAGGTAAAACCAAAAAATTCCATGATCTTAGAAAATTAATTTTTTTTGTCAGGGTCGTTTCGGGTGTGGCAATGGCGGGATACATCTCTCGCTTTCTCTCTCTCACTCTCTCTCTCCCTCTCTCTCTGACTATAAAAGTTTTCCACTTATTTAAATATTGATATTATTTTTCCCAAGAATATTTTATGTCGCGTCCCAAAATAAGAGAGGGACACAAAAATGGGCACTTTACGCCCAGCTGGGGCCAAGTTTGGATTTGCGGACTTTTTTTGATGAGTTGTGCAGGAACTTCCTAATTCCCGTGCTATGAATTGCAGTTCTCAAGCGAAACAATATCGATCCTGTTCGTCTTGAAGTCCTCTTCAAGGTCACTTTTTTATATATCATTTTAAGCTGAGAGAAATGACGGCTTATAATTACAGATATATGATTAGGATAAGAAATAGAGCAGGGGAAGGAACGGAGGCCTGCAGCAATTCTAAATAGATCTTTAACTCGCTTGATGACATCCCATCTATAATAACTCGTATAGAGCGATATCTGCAAAAACTCAAGATAAAGCGAGAGGGTCTGTACCCTACACCAAATCCAACGGCTTGCGACAGACACGCTCGATCGAACGCTTTTGAAATATCCAAACACATCAGGAAATCCACTAAACCTGTACAACGACCCCTGGGGAATGAATACTGACGTTCGTTAAAGAAATTGTTGGACTCTGCATATTTTACAAGATTTTAAATGCAACTCTTTAGAAATGACTTCCAGGGCTATTTGCCTTCCCCTTCGAAATTGCCAATTTGTCAGCTGATCGCCAAGTATTTTTGTATGAATATTTTATAAACGTTTTAAATTATTTTTCTTTAAATCGTGCTGGTGAATGTCTAAATTAAATAAATTAATTTCAAAACAAAACAACTGTTTTACTATGCCCCTACTGGTTTACGTAATTAAAAAGATGTCACGTTTTTAGTAAAAAAAAACATGATCACGTTAGTAAAATATCTGTTCCGATTTTATATGGGGATCGGTTTGCTTGTTTGTTTTTTTTTCTAAGACGGTTTTGACATGCTGGACATGAGATATTACCAACATTCATTTGTAAGCATGCACATGCATGCATACGATGGATGTATTTGTAAATGTGTGAACATATTTCAATGCGTATTTAAATCTTTTATTGAACGCTGACCGCCTCATGATTTAAATTCCAAACGCATTGCTTATAACACCAAATACAATATGGCTAATTGCAAATCCCTAAAACGGCTTCTAGGCGTAAGCTTTAACCCATATAGACAATATATGCGTGTATGTGTTTGTGCCAGTGATAAGTTTTTTTTCTATCAAAAAATCATTGAAAGTAAAACCGTAAAATAAGCGTACGTGTGCAAATTAGGGTGGAGCTTAAATGGATGTTAAACTTCTCGGCAGCATTCTCAAGTTATTGAATTCTAAGAAGGAGCTGCATGCAGCGTCATGCACTAGACCAGAGTTGCCAAGTTATTGAATTCTAAGAAGGAGCCCAGAGTTGCCCATTAATATTTTGTAATCGTGTTGGTTATAGTGGCAGGGAGAAGAAAAGAGAAACGCCAAGATTTTAATTAATATGCTTGGGAAGTGGGGGCTGCTATAGTAGTAGGGCAGCGGTAGCGGGGACTATACTATGAGGCGATGTTTCGGGTGACTTTCTTAAAAATTTAAAATATTTCATTTACGAGAAACCCATCTAATTTTTCTTCATCAAAACATGTTCCCAATCACTTAATCAATAACAGACATTGAGCATTCACAATGGCCCAGTTCACAAAAAAATATGTATATATTTTCTTGGTTTGATAATTTATTTTACACGTGGAAGCAAATCAATTAAGAAAGTGAAATTGGATTAAAAAATACTCATTAAAAAAATTAAGATAAAAAATTTCTTAAATTCTTGTTATAATTAAAATTAATTGTTATATTTAAATTCACTTACCTCAACTGGAGAGAGATTTTTATGCCTGAAAAAAAAAAACAAATTTATTAGCGATTGTTATAGAAAAATAACTGAAATTATAAACATCATTAGAACAGTGCTGTTTTCGAAAGCCGCTACACTTTGCAATTAGCATTCACCGTTTGTTAGCATTAATCAAGACAACTTTTGTTTCTAGAATGTGCAGTTTCTTTTAAAGATTTTTCAAGAAAACGGTTGACATTTTAGAGGCGTTACGGATGCCCAAAATAGATGGGTCATACGCAGCTCCCGGAACAACTATAAAAGAATTTTGGAAGACAAGAATTATTGTGGGTATTGTAGAATACTTTAAAGAATGGGTCGGAGGTGTTAGAGAATCTTGTTCATAATTTGGCTTAATATTAATAAAAATTTATTTATTTATTTATTAATAATAATATTTGTTTTTATACAAAATTTTTTAGCGAAAATTATAAATAATTATAAATTTTATTAAGCCTTGAAGATGGATGATTCAACCATAAGCCACGATGTCAATTGTGAGTCACACTTACAAGTCGACTTTTTTGCCCAACTTAATTTGGCATTTCTTTCTTTCAGTGTTTTTTTCGAATATCAGGGTTCGGCCAAAAAGTTATCGTGAATGGTATTCGTTATTCCAAGATGACAATAGACTTTTAGTAGCCAGAAATTAAGGACATGGACCTTGACAGTATTCGGTTCCAATAGGGTCGTGCCACGACTTCCTTCTTTAAGGATGTTTAATGAAAAACTGTAGGTCAATAACTCTCGAATAATTTAAGAGCTACAGCATGAAATGGTTCGGATATG
This sequence comes from Linnaemya vulpina, assembly GCA_963675445.1. Classification (NCBI taxonomy): domain Eukaryota; kingdom Metazoa; phylum Arthropoda; class Insecta; order Diptera; family Tachinidae; genus Linnaemya; species Linnaemya vulpina. The sequence continues at coordinate 67,596,839 of OY776280.1, read as the reverse complement.
GGGTATGCCAACAAAATCGTGGCGAGTATTTGGTTCAATATTTTATTTCACACAAAATCGTCATGGATCCCACAACCGAAAATTAATAAAATAGTACCCTGAACACTTTTTGTTCTTTTTTTAAATTCTTACAAAAAAAACAAAATTGGAAAGTTCTTGGTTTTACGCTCTTTTGAATATATCGAGTTCCGATCAGATCTCCTGTTTTTCTGAGATCCTGGGAAGCGACCCGAACCCAGCCGGTAGCATTCTGCAAAGAGTTCCTGAACTTATATACTTTAAACATTTGAACCGATTCGAATCGGTAGATTTCAAAATATCCCAGAACATCTTAAAAAGATATATATATATTTTTAAATTTTTTAGAATAACATTTGAACGGCTTCATCAATTGGAAACAAATCAGATCTTGCCCATTTAAGAACCACCTAAACCGGGCGAAAATCGGTTAAGCCGTTCGTGAGATTTTGTGAACGGAAAATATTTGAAAAAAGTGCTTTTTTAACTCCGGAATTATATATCTGATCAGTTGGTGTTTTCGATTCTTTTATAATCATCGAAAACTGCATCGATCACTGGTTATCTCCCGGGAATCGGTTGATTTGAATTTAAAATAATAAATATTTAGCTCGAAGAGCTCAAAAGCATGGAATGGCACAAAGTCCAGGATACAATAATTTTGTGGTAAATCTCCCGGGAATCGGTTGATTTGAAATTTAAAGCAATAAAATTTTAGCTCGAAGAGTTCAAAAGCATGGAATGGCAAAAATCCAGGTTATAATAATTCGTTGATAAAAATTAGCGGCAATTTAGAGGGATGGCCTTTAGGGTTAATCGGTTTTCATATATTCAAGCTGAACGTCGGCCGCTTTGGTTGGGCCACCCTAATCAGTAATTTTTTTTTGAATATTTTTTAATAATTCGGAATATTTTTTTAATTGTTTTTAATTCCATACAATGAAATAAATAGAATTATTAGAAAATGTTTCCCAAAAATGGCTTCAGTTTATAAAATATGTAGATAAAAAAATTGCTTTCTTAAAAATTTAGCAGAAAACTAACACCGATTCTCTAATTTTCCATTTTCGTGGCACTGATCGCTGATTATTCACACACTCCACTCGTTTTTATTTCTAATTTCGTACAACTCAAGGCCACCCTAAGCAAAATTTGAACGATGAGTGCTTCCTTTTTGTTTTTTTTTTTTTGTTTGTTTATAAAAACCAGAAAATACTGTTAATTTTCTGTTACACTCTACAGTTAATCATTCATTTCGGTTTACTCGTGAGCATTTCTGTATGTGCCCGTTGTATGTTCAGATGGATGCAACATATGAAAAGTATATGAACAATCGTATCGTATGTAGACTGTAGCAGTTGATCGTGCAACAGAGAAGATGGCAAGATGAATTCGTGATTTCGGCAAAAGTCGAAAGTAAATCATTCTCACAAAAATTAGAAAAGACGCCAACGCTGGCACCAACCAAATAACAATTTTCGATGATAATGATTATGACAATAGGAAATACGAACGAACATACAAAACACACATACTCGTATATAAGATAAGACATAAAAGCTCAGCACACATCTACCAGGACATTCAGACGTATTTGACTTATTTGATGGCAACTTCTGTATATAAATTTTATATAAATCTTATAGGTAAATGCTTTTATGCTAAGACTCCCAGCAAACAATTGGAATTGATGTTCAATGGCAACATGTTTTGAGCTCATGGCCACAATTGGGGAGTTCATAAGCTCAGTCGTATTTATTATCGTTTATATTATTTTATTCGCTTGTGAACAGAAACATTTTTATATTTTTGAAATACACTTCAATCAGTTATTGGAAATCTTGTTTAATTCTAAATATCCCATTGTTTTGATTAAAATATATGATATTTAATATAATTAACTTATTTACCTTTAAGAGTTTAATTTAAAACTATTTTTTATTTGTTCAGTTTTATATATTCAACTTACACAGCAGAGCAGAACAGCTGTTTTCGAAAGCCGCTACACTCTCGTTGTCAGTGCTCATGGGCAATTTTATTTCTCACTATTTATCATTTTTAGGTGGCTTATTTGAATTTTATAACAGTTTCTATTTGCCCCAATTTTATGAGGAAAAAGTTTACGAGAATTATATTACACCGATGGTAGCACATTCTTGTTAACACCCTATACAGCGGTTTGATTATTCGTCTTCATGCCGTATTTTTAAAAATTTTTCGTAAGTTATTTTTCAATCGTTTTACGTTTTTGTTTTTACTTCATAGAAATATTTTATAAATTATTCCAAAAAAAATTGGTACACTTGAAAACAATAAAATATTCTTCTCAGAATCGAAAAGTCGCATAAAATCAAATTCGCTGTATTGCCCAAATTAAAGAAATCCTATAAAAAAAAAAATTATAATGAAACTACAATGAGAGAAGAGCATATAATACCAAAAAACCATGCCATTTCACGCGATAGACTTTATGTTTGTTGGTTTATCTCACATCAAATAAAATATCGGACCGTAGTAAATAAAAAATATAAAAAAAACGGATCTTCTGTTCAAATTTTACATACTTCTGAGCATACATCCACACAAATAAGCATGCATATGCATGCACATGCATGCATACATACATCTATGCATATGTGTGTATGTTTGTGTATGTGTGAATGATGGTGGCGATGCAGTTTGATTTGTTAAACGCGGCGGGATGTTGCTTCTTGTGATTATGTTGGTGAGACTTCATTATTTAAAGCTTTTCTTTATTTAAACTTAACATTTTCAAGCTGCCACAGATGAAAATGCACACAATACAAAAAATAAAATGTAAAAACAATAACAGAAAACAATAAGAAGAAAAAAAAAATAGTTAAATAAATAGAAAGAAAATAAATACTTTAAATGAATGGAAGTTTTATCTAACAATAATAACAAAAAAAGAAGAGAAACAAAATAAAATAAAAGAAAAACAGTAGAGCGCATCGTGTTGATTTTCGTGATTTATTTCTTATAAAAATTGTCGCCACCGTGTCGTGTCGTATTAAAACTGTCAGAAACGGCTAAAATTTAACGCTCAGTGCTTCCCACACATGGACTTTGCTGTTTTGCTAATGTCGCATGCATGTTATTTTTCCAACTGTTTCCACGCTCGCTGCCCACCAAATCATTATACACACACATACATCCATACATACGTAAATGTCCCTGCATATATGTGTGAGTGTGTGTGTCTGTAAGTACATCTGCAAGAAGCAACAATATTAACCGATTATAATCTATAATAAAGCATTGCAAAGGCATTCGCCGAGAAATTATATCATGTAAATCAAAAGTGTACACTTACATACATACATACATTCATGCATATTCGCTATAGATAAGAGAAATGTATGTGTGTATGTGTGTACTTAAATAAAATAGCATAAAAACTTAAATATTTAATGACAAATTAAAGTCCAACTGTGAATGAGTAACTTTAAAAAATTTAATACCGTTTAAGCATTCATGCCGAAAGCCCAGCGAACATTTTGTTAACTAATTAGTTTGCTGAGCGTATTGAAAGCCGGCTTAAAGATGTTTCGAAAACAAACGAATAGTTATCAGGAAGCGCTCGTTTCATACACGAAAAGTATTTAAAAAAAAAACTTCCCGATATGTTTCTAGATATACTGCATGAAGTCTAGAGGAACCTTTTGGACATGCTGAAAACATATGGAATAATTTTCTAGCAAGAAAGCAGGAATTTTATCAGAAATGTAACACATCGTATGCAGCTTAAGAAAAAGGTTCCATTTTGCTGATGCTTAGGAAGACAGTCCCTTAGAAAATATTTCCCGATACAAATGTATTGTAAGCTTTAAACACAATAAGGACAGCAGGCTACACGAACACCGACTACAGAAGCCGTTGGCTACAATCGTTGCCTCGTAGTCAGTTACTTAATTATTTTTAAAACGACACCACCAAATCAATAACCATGAGTTGTTGTTTATAGTAGAATTCTCTTTGTACGCCAGTGTAGTCGCTGACATGTATTTTATACTATAAAAATAGTGTTATTCTAATAAAATATATTTAAAGTCCACAATATATGACAAGAAATCACTTTATTAGCTTGGAAGTAGAGTTTGTTGTTTCTTTTTGTATTATAAAACAGCATATTTTCAAGTTTAAAATAAGTGAATTTAATTATATTATACTGGCAGCACTGCATCTACTCATTGCAGCTCACCAAAATAGAAATTAGTTTAATTTTGGCTGCAGCTACAACGGTGGTCGGTAGTCGTGTGGCTGTGTCGCCGCTAAAATAGTCATTTCCATTTCAATGCATGTATTCCAATTTTCAAAGATTGTAGCTCGTAGCCTGCTGTCGTTATTGTGTTTAATGCCTAATTTGGCTACAACCACAAAAACAGCAGGGACAACAACGAGCAGCCGTGTTGCCTGTAGTAATAAAAATAATCATTCTCATATACGCTCATGTATACTATTTTTGACAAGTTGTAGCCTGTAGTCTGCTGTCGTTATTGTGTTTAATGCCTTACTTCTAATTCACATTTACATAAATAAGAATTTAAAAAAAGTTTAGAAATTAAAAAATATCGGCCTTAGTTCACATACTTCCCCTTTTGCTACTTATCTTTTGAATTTTCTGGAGAGAGAGAAAAAGGAAATTGGAATTTGTTGTGGTGCTGCATGTACTGCAGCACTGGGAAGCTCGTTTTCGTGCCCCCATTCAAAATTATAAAGTGAAATGCAGATTTGTTTTGGCATTTCTTTTGATTCTTTGACTCCCGATAATTAGATTAGATCGTTTTTTTTAACTTACTTCCATTTCTTCGCGCAAATAGATTTTTCACTTTAAATCAGCAATAAATTACTAAATAAAATTAACTGTGAAATATGAAAAGAGAAAAAAGGAAAATTTTTTGAAACAGATTTCTTTGTGTGAAGATTGTCGCATATGAAAACAATATATCAATAGTCTCCAGCAGAAGGGAACTACCCAACGTTCGCAAGGAATTTGTAATTACAGTTTCTATTGTGATCAATACCGTTTCTGTTATATTTTCACATTCTCCTACAAAATTACAATAATTTTATGTAATTTTTATTTTAATGAACATTTTATTTTTGCTATATTAATTTTTATGTATATAGGCTAATTGTTCTTTCTAACTTTGTTAAAATCTCAGAAAGACATGATGATAAATATTCCTAGGCACACAGGAAAGTCAACATCAATTTTATTCAACTTACATAGAAGAGCAGAACAGCTGTTTTCGAAAGTCGCAACTCTTTCATCATCAGTGCTCATGTGTATTGTGTTTGTCACCACTTTCTGCTCTGTTCTGCTGAATATTTATCATCATGTCTTTCTGAGGTTTTAACAAAGTTAGAACAATTAGCCTATATAAATATTAATATGGTACAATAATTTTAGTTAGTTATTATATATTATTATTATATATTTTTATTATTTATTTTTTTTAGTTATTTATTATATATTTCTAATTTTATCCACCCCATTCAATACATCCATATTCCTAATATCCATGTATTTCTTTTTATTAATACGAGAGATCGATCTCCATTTACTCCTAACATATGCAATAGTGGCATCTGGCATCTCTAAAAACCTCGTGTGGTATTTCTTCCTCCTTCTTATGTATTAAAACCAAAGATTATGTATTTACTTATAGTGTATATTCTTTGTTAAAACATAAGCAGTTTTCTACACATTTCTTATTTACTCCACTCGGCTTTTTTTCTCCAAAAAAAAAATTACTCTTCTTTTTTTCGGGAATGCCAAAAACAACACATATTGAGATGTAAACTGATTAACGGTAATAGAAACAACAACGAAGGAACAACTTTTGCTTTTCTTTATTATTTATAATCTTGTTAACATTTTGTTTTTGTACAAGCCGAACATAAGCAACTTCAAGTTCAACAATTTGTCTTGTTACATACATACATACATATTTATATACATATGTGCATACTTATGTACATTTAATTTATTTACATAGAATATGGAATATTCTGGATTTTATATGCATAACTCTTTAACAGGGTATTAGGGCACTTAAGGCTAAAAAAAAAATATTTTGGGAGACTCATTTTAATAGTTAACTCGTGAGAAGTAAAAATTTTCGGCATTTAGAACAGAGTTGCCATAACGCATATTTTTAGCCCAATTGAATATTGTTTCCATAAAGTGGATAAGTGTAGTTTTTTTGGATTTGTTTACGGTATTTAATTCATTTATTTGATTTTGCAATAAACCAAGTAAACATACATAAATTTATCATAATAATTGTTGCAACTTATTTTTATTTATGTATATGCTGCATGATTTTAAAGAAACCTCTTAACTGAAAACTTTTAAAGATTTTATATAAATCCTTTTTTTATAAATCCCTTTTATATAAATCCTTTTTATATAAATCCTCTTTCATTTTCATTATTATAACATGGGAAACATTTTTGTTTTCCTGATCCGACATTTCCTCTTGGCAAAGATAAACACAAAGACTATTCTGGTAGGATATGAAATAGAAACGTACTGCTCGAGCTTTTTCATAGCTCGCGTCTATGTAAAGCTATTAAAACACAAGGTTTCATATAATATATGATTTAGCTATATTTATTGCGATTTAAATGTTTGATATATTTTCATGGGTTGTTGTATATTTGTATTGAAGGTACAGGCCAATTCCGGTATAAAGAATTTCCGATGATCAATTTTCCTTTTTTATTTTCTTACGTTTTATTCTACAACTGTTTGGTTTTTTGCCGACTCAAATTGTAAGTGTACGAGAGATAAAGAACAACAATCAATAATTGTTTTAATATAAAAAACATAAATGTATATATAGAGTGTTGAAAACATCAGTGAGTTCTTGTTGTGACTTTGTGATATTTTGTTTCAAAGCTTCTCACTTAATAAAGTGGAAGTATGAAATAAATGTCTTTAGTTATTCCAAGAAATGTTGGGTAAAGGTTCCCTGATGATCTGCATTAGCCCCAGTGAAATGCGCATAGGAACTAGCTAAAACGCCTCAACTGATCAATTGGAATTTTTTTATTAAGATTTTGGGAAAAAAGAAGTAGCACTGAATAATTTTTATTTATATACCTACAATAATAATGATAATAACACTTAAAAAACCTTGCGATATAACGAAAGTTATACCGAGATTCGCCTGTATTAAACTATTTTACTACTGAAACCCTACGTTGTGCAATATCACTGAAAACCAGTCGTTTTCTAAGACTAAGAGTGGTTTTGTTTCGAAGCATTGTTACTTTCTAAAAGAATACATACTAATATTTTTATTAAATGAATTTGAATTATTCGTTAAGATTTTCAATGGTAGGCTGCTCTGTTTGCAAGAGAAACAGAATGCTCTTATATAAGCAACTCTTTTATTTCTTAAATGAATATTTCCAAGTTGAAAAGTAAACACCTGCTCAAAAATCCCACAGTTTCATATAAATTCGTAACAGATTCTCAAAGAATATATGTATGAAGATGTGATGGAATTTGTGCTTCATAAGTACTGTATTTGTATCTGGGCAATAAACATTTTCAGCCCAAGAAACTATTATGTCTAGGTATTATCAGATTTTATATCAACATGTACATAATATTTCCATAGAATGTTTAAAATTCCCATTTTAACTAAATTTTACATTTTTAGCTATTAAATAAATATATTTCCAGATGTCCATACCTTCACGAGAATATGGTTGGTATTTATATGACCAATTGCTTGCATATCAAAAAATTGGCAGGATTGATTACTGCACTATTGTTATATCATGCCTTTTAATGTAGATTTTAATTTTACTCACCTCTGGATATCGTCTAAAATTCTTTCCATTCCGAAATTAGTTTTATTAAACGCCCGTACCGACAACCGTTTTATTCTTCATATTTTATTAAGTGGCAGCTCTTAAAAGAAATCATGTACTTCTTTCTGTGGCATCAAAAAACATAAACACTTTAATACTCATTTAAATTTTTACTTTATTTTCTCCCCACACAAACCCACAAACACATGCTTCTTTCTGCTTGAGCAAAAAAAAAAAACAAAAAAAAAAACAAAGAGAACGAACTCATGCAATAACTAACTGCACATCAGAAGATTTTTTACAACAACAAAGGCACTTTGATACTTATAATACAACAACTACAACAAAACGAAAAACCTTTGCTTTTATGCTTTATTTTTCATTTGATTGGCATTTTTACCCATTTATCTAAAATTTAGATTCTAAATGAATTAAGCAAATAATATTAATTAACTAACAATATTGAACACTTTGGAATAAACACTATGAATTAAACACTTGAGCTGGATTTCTAATGACTTTTTAAGACGAACGGTAAATTCGCAGCGACCGACTTTGATGATGAGCGTATTAAAACTAAAATTTTTGGCAATTTCAAAAGGGATGCCATATCTGTTCAGTTATTACCACTACGGCATGTGGTTATGAGATTTTTTGGACAATGTTAATGAGTTTTTTATTATATAAAAGATGAACACAGGGGCATACAAACACACATGCATAAGTACATATATGCCCATACATATGAATGTAAATAGATTTACTGTGACAAATAGAGTAAATTTTATATGAGGCATTATAATTCATTGAAAGCATTTGAATGACCGTTTCTATTTCAACGATGTTGTTAATTTATGAACGAATATTTGAACAAAATGCCCATGTTGGGTTATTTAGGGGTTTAATGTAGAATCTACAAATTTTGTGCGTTTATGGGAGCTGACCGGTTATGATGCCACCTGTATTCAAAAATAGATGCAGTAGCAAATTCGAGATTTTATTTTATTAAAAATGGATAGTTGAAGGGAAAAACTAAAATACATGTGGATGCCACCCGTATATAAAGAGGAGGAGACGCAGTAGCAATTTCGAGATTTTATTTATTTTATTAGAAATTGGTAGCTGATCCACGCAACCGGTTGGAGGCTTTATTTCTTAGATTGAAATATGTACATATGTTGTGTGAAATAAAATCCTGGTGGATTCTCCTCAATTATGTTTGTGTATGGACGAGTAGGAGAATACATTCTAGGAGAATGTTTGCAAGAAGCGGTTCTTTTACTGAGAGCTTTTGGATTCGTAATACATCAGTCGAATGTCTCTAAAGCCTATAATGACACTCATTGTGAAAGTCATCCAGTACTTGGACTAATTAGTGCTCGTGTTTAGAATTGATCCAACTGTTGTTGCAGTGCTGATTTTAGGACCAGGTATATTAAATTTCATATATTATCTGTGAATGTACATACTTATTATGTTTGCACTCATCTGTTTGGACCAAAAAGTGTCCAACAACGTAGAGCATATACATACACACATACATTCACATAATATGTACATGTGAATGTCTGCACACATTTATGAATTTGTTTGAAAATACAAATATTTTTGTTTTTTTTTGTTTTTCTTAATTCTTTCGTTTGTCACACTTCGTGATTTAACTGTGTTTGCTTGCCTGCTTGCTGCAGTTAATGTCTATTAAATGTTTGTGTAACGCAAATGTCAATGGTCTTCTTATGAAAATCATACAATATTTATGTGCACACATACTACATACACACGTGTGTACATGCATACTCTCCTGTATCTTTAGAAATTGTAACGCACTTAAACGGCCCCTAACTGACGAAAACTTTCATATGAACGTGTTTTTTTTTTTTTCTGTAACCATAATTGACTTTAATGCCGACTAACACTCATTTTGATTCGGTCTGAATAACTATAATTTGCTCGATAATGACAATAAAGCCCATTTCACGCGCTCAAGGTACGCAAAACTTTCGCTGGTTTATTCATTATACATATTTTACCCGTGTAGCGCCATTGACCGGAACAGTTGTAAATCTTTGGAATCGAATTAGTGGAGTTAAATGTGCACGACAGAAATGAAAGAATTACAATTTGATGTCTTCAAATAATCGCTTGAATAATAGTTTTAATCAACATAAATTTTATATGCATGTTTGTGTGTGTGTGTGTGCCTGTGTGTACGCAGGTGCACCACCATGTGCGGGGCACGTGTGCTTTTTCTTTTTCTTAAATGTTTGCTTTTTGTGAACTGAAACTTCATTTGGGAATTTATGAACGGAGGTTTTTAAGTATTTTAGTTGGGGCCAAACTGGATATGGATAGAAATCTCCACCAGTGGTGCCAGCTTACAGATTCTTGCACCGTTTTTAGTGCATTTTTCATGCATCAACGCAAATAACTTTGAAGTTGCTGCTCGGTGCTCTTAAAAATTATTTGCGGTATTTTTTGGGTTGCGAAGAGGGCACCAAATTAAATAAATTTGTAAAAATGGGAACTGTTATCACATGGAACCAAGTCACCGAAGATATCGTTGACTTTTACAAAGTCGTTGCAATTTGCTTCTGAAATTTTAACTCTAAATAAACAGGCGGCATAGCACTGGTCAGTGACCAAAACCGACAGCGTTTTACACCGTCATGTATCTAAAAGGGCAGAACGCGGCATCCTGCTTTGTCGGTACCTGTCCAAAAAATTCGTCGGTGTAATAAAAAGTCATAATAGTTACAACAAAATTTTCGATGTATCGCCTAATCTGTCTTCATCTGCCCCTTCTTTCTAGTTCTGGTGCAGTGCACTGCTTATGTGGGGGTCAGAACTGAGTGCTAAGGCAAGGCAAAAACTAGGGCAAGTGCTTGGACTAGTATTTTTTTTCAAAAACTAGTTTTGCCAAAAAGTACTTTTGTCGAAATGTACTTTTATGAAAAAGTACTTTTATGAAAAAGTGCTTTTATGAAAAAGTACTTTTAAAATTATATTTCAAATATGTCATTTAGGTAATAAATACTTTTTAAAAAATTGATTTTCAGGAGTACTTTTTGAAAAAGTACATTTATCAAAAAGCACTATTCAAAAAAGTACTTTTTCCAAAAAAAAAAAATTTTTTTAAAAAGCAGTTTATTCAAAAAGTAATTTTGTGAAAAGTAACGATTGCAAACACTATTTATTAAAGAAATAATTTTTTCCGAAAGTATTTTGTTCAAGGTACCTATTGAAAACGTACCTTTTTCAACAAGTAGAATTTTTTTTAACATCTTAATTAAAATATCCTCACCAAAAAACCCTTTACAAAAAAAAACCTATTTTTAGAAGGTTTTTTTCTTCAACAGCGTACCTTCTTTAAAAAAGTATTTTTATAGCATTCTTTTTGTTTAAAAGTACTTTTCCGTTTTTAAGAGCCATTTCTCTGAGGGAATATCTTTTCTTTGAATTGCTTTTTCTGCATAAAATATTTTTTTTGGGTACTATATTTTAACTATTATTTGAGAAAATTTTTACCATATATATTTTTTTTCAGAAGAGAAGAATGCGCTAAAAATCTGTTTTTAATACTTGATGTGTTGAGTTTAGGAAAAAAGTGCCAAAAGTTATCTTATTTTCCGAAAAGTACCAAGCACGTATTGGCTTGCTTTTGAGCAGCATTTATAGGCTTTTGCAAGTTTCAGCGGTGGGAAATTCACACAATAAAATAAAATTTACATTTCTAAAATATTTCTTGTGCTAAAAAACAGTACCATAAATGGGTACTATTTTACACGTTATATGAGCGAAGTTGTTAAAAAATATTTCACGTTTTACGATTTTTTTGTTCAATAGAAAGAATGCTCGAAAAAGTTTTTAATATTTTGCAAGATGTGTGGAGTTGAAGAAAAAAGTACCAAAAATTATTATCCCTTTTTTCTTTTCTAAGTGAATCTATTGCAAAAAGTACCAACCACGTATTGTTTTATTTTTGAACAGCATTTATATGGTTTTGCCAGTTTAATGTGGAGGAAATTAAAAGTAAATCAAAATTGATATCAAATATAAATTTTTAAAATATTTTTTATGCTAAAAAAAGTACCGTAAATGGGTGGTACTATTTTATCTATTATTTGACCGAATTCGCCATAAATATTTTTTTTCTTTCAGAAGAAAAGAACGCGCCTAAAAATCTATTTTCAATACTTTGGAAGAAGATGTGTGGAGTTCAAGAAAAAAGTACCAAAAATCATTAGCTTATTTTCCAAAAAGTACCAAACACCCATTGTGGCTTATTATTCAGCGGAATTTGTATGCTTTTGAAGGTTCGAGTCTGTCTGTAAGTTTTTGAGAGTTATAAAGAGGCGATTTTGTACTAAATTGCGTTCGTTGGTTAGCTGCGCCTTCTTGGGGGACTTTTACACGATATTGCAACTGCCTTACCGATCTGGACAATTATATGGCAGTTGGCCAGTCAGTAGCGTTATTTCCTTTTTTTATGAATACATAGACACTTGCTTATTACACTTGTATTTACACACACACACACACACACACTAACGCAGTTGTTTTTTTTTATTTATTATATTTCCGTGCAAAACGGCATGATCGGTCACGTTGCTAACGTAGAAACGTCAAAAGTGCATATATTTTTTCTATTTCTTCATCATGATCTCGTTGTTATGGACGTATGCGAAATGAGTGTCTGCTGTTATGAATGCGGAACATTCGAATTGTGTATGTATTAAATCAATTTTATTGATTAATGAGCAATAATTAGAGTTGGTGGCATTGAACGTCATATTTCTTGAGCATCTGACGCAGTCACTAGGAAATTTATGACGTTAAATTCATGTTGTACGTAAGTCGAATGCATCTTCACAATGTTGTACACATGTTCAGTTCATATGGAGTTGCATAAATTTTAGTATGTGTGTGTGTGTGTGTGTGTGTGGCCTTTTAAACAGGTTGAATTTTGTTTGCAACAAAAACGGATTGATCTTTTTATTTAGGCCAGCAGTGGATGTAACACGAACATTTATGTTAGACAAATGCATACACAACAATTCCCCTTCACGACTATTATCAAATAATGGTACACTTAGAGATAAATGGGGGTGTTCACACTGTGGTCTTAAAGTCGTAAGTCATAACCACAAAATATATGACTAGTGTAAACAGCCTGTCATATCTTGACCTGCTAAATGAGATTGCATGTATAAACTAAAACAGCTGTTGCTTTGACACGAGCCGAATACATTTTTTTTTTGGCGGCAGCAGATGTTCAGTGGCTGGCTCTGACACAAGTCGAACGAGAATTTTTTTAGATTTTGCGGTTGATTGTATTTTACTAATTTTTTAAGTTATAAAAATGTAATTTAATGATATACAAACATGAAGATATTAATAATTTGTTAGCCCTGTTTTCATGAATCATGCAAAAGTAGCGCCATCTGTCATAAAAAATTGTAACTTTTCGGGCTCTGAATTGTAGAGCTGTTTTAGGAGAAACCGACCTGAAAGACAGCTTTAATTCGATGACTTTTTTTGTATGTAGAACAACAACAACTGTTTTGAAACCGGTGTAATATATTAAGACTTTAAGATAATACGACTAACACACGGTGTGAATACCCCTAATATTATTATATAATATGAATGCCACATACTTTTAATGTGGCTGAAATAAAAAGGCCTACAAAATGTTATTGGCTACAATGTAAACTTAAGTACGATGTAACGCTGCAATATTGAGAAAAAGTTGTAGTTACACCGGAAAAGAAATTACTTACCAGTACAGGTAGCACACTTATAACAAGACAGCAGTGTATTGTCTCATCCTTTTAGGATCGGACAGCTGGGAATTGCTGGCATGTTGCCACACTGAAGTAAAAGTGACTTTGGAAGTTAAAAAAAAAAAACGCCAGTAACAGTCGAGGGAAAAGTTAAAATTATTTACCAGGTTACGAGTTCAAATCTGCCTTGGGAAAATTATATTTTTTAATTTTTTAATTTATTTTTTTAATTTTAATATTTAATTTATTAAAACCGCAATAATTTTGCATATTATTTTTTATCATGCAGAACGGATTAGTACTGATTTCGGGGCCGCTACGCCATCTCGTAAGCGTTCTTTGTTGAATTTTTCGACTTTTTTAATTATTTGATTTAATTCATTTTGATTTTGATATTTTAATTTCATTTAATATTATTCCAGATATTTTCTTAACAATAGAAATAATTTTTGTGTATTTTTTTTAGTTCGGGAATGTCCTCTACATATGCCGGGCATTGTGTCAAAACTAGAAAGTACGGGGGATAGGGTCGAAAGGATAGAAAAAGAGAGTTGAGAAAATAGAGAATTTTTTGCAAACATTTTTATTTCTTAATTCACCAACGAATTTTCGGTGCAGTAAAAATAGTGTTTAGAAATAGATTTCCAATAGACACCTTCAGGATTCCGTAGTTAATAGAGTGGCCAGATTATTGAAGCAACAGCTGACTTTTTGGCGATAATACTGTTTTAGCGAAATGGATGTTCAGTTCTGAAAATGTTTTTTGTGCACTTCGCCACAAAAGTCCTACCGAGAGGACTGTCGATTTGTGCGGAATAAGCCTGAGTGCGCATGATCTAAACTTGATAGAGCTCCGATTCGTTGCAGCCGTTTAAAATCTATAAGCGGCTCATATAAACATACACACACGCCCATATCCATAGTGACAGGCTCTCCGAAGTAATCAGAAGAGCTTGCTGGGACCCAAAAACGGTGAGGTCTCATGAGAACTTGTTGGGCCTAATACCAATAGCTGCCTGATTTCGTAAGATTTAAAAATTTTCCAGCGGGGAGGTAACATTTTTTTCTTCCATGGAAGCTTTTGAAACTCTGTTTCTCCTTTTGTTTAACTATTTTTCTTATCACTAGAGTTCATAACCTAACAGCCGGTGCCATTAACCCTGGATGGTTACAGTTCTTCGTATCTACGAAGCTCATTTACTCTTTTTATATCATTTTTTACTCTTTTATTTTGTTCATATTCGTAGCGAATTTTAAGAAAGAAAAAAGTTTTAATATATTTTATTTTTTTTATATTTAATCACTTTTTTATATTTTCCCAATATTTTTTTTGCTAAAATATTTCAGTAAAAATGGTTTTGTTTTTTTAACTTTAAAAATCTCTTCCGCTAGATTTATTTTTAAAAGCTGTACGTTGATTATATGAAGAGAAGATTCAATGTAAAATAACGAAGAGTAACCTTCCAGGGTTAAAAAATCTAAAGTCATAATTAAATGCATTTTTTACATTTTTATAGTTTTAATTTTTAATTTTTCCGCTAAAGTTATTTCGTAAAGTTGTTCACGGATTCAACGAAGAGAACCCTAAATGTACAAAAATGAAGAGTGACCTTCCAGGGTTAAAAAATCTAAGGTCAACATTAAATGCGTTCTTAGCATTTTAAAAGTTTTAATATTTTTTTTAAATTTTTAAATTTATTTTTAAACATTTTTCGATGGAGTTATTTCAAAAGTTAGAGTAACCTTTTAGGGTTAAAAAAATATAAAGTCAAAATTAAATGCATTTTTGACATTTTAATAGTTTTAATAACTTTTTTTAAATTTTAAATTTTATTTTTAAATTTTTTTTCAGCTAGAGTTATTTTTAAAAGTTAGAATAGCATTCCAGGGTTAAGAAAATCTAAAGTCAAAATTTATTGATTCGTTAACTTTTTATTAGTTTTAATAACTTTATTTTAATTTTAAATTTTGTTCACTAGAGTTTGTTTTAAAAGTTAGAGTAACATTCTAGGGTTAAGGAAATCTAAAGTCAAAACTAAATGCATTTTAAACATTTTAATAGTTTAAATAATTTTTGTTTTCATTTTTTCGCTAGTTATTTTTAAAAGTTTTTTGTCGATTTAACGAGGAGAATCCTAAATGTACAAAAAACGAAGAGTAACATTCCAGGGTTAAAAAATCTAAAATCAAAATTTATTGAATTGTTAACATTTTAACAGTTTTAAAAACTTTATTTACATTTTTAATTTAATTTTGAAATTTTTTTCACTAGTTATTTTAAAAAGCTATAGTAACCTTTCAGGGTTAAGAAAAATCTAAGATAAAAATTTAATGCCGTTTTAACATTTTAATAGTTTTAATAATGTTTTTTTAATTTTATTTTTAAGTTTTTTCCACTAGAGTTATTTTTAAGACTTGGAGTAATCTTGCAGGGTTAAAAAAATATAAAGTAAAAATTAAATTCATTTTTAACCTTTTAGTAGTTTTAATAACTTTTTTTATAATTTTTAATTCTTAATCTTATTTTGAAATTTTTTCCACTAGAGTTATTTTTAAAAGATAGAGTAACCTGGCAGGGTTAACAACAATATAATGTCAGAATTTTTTACATTTTAATAACTTTTTTTAAATTTTATTTTTAATGTTATTTATAAATTTTTTCAACTAGTGCTATTTTTAAAAGTTAGAGTAACCTTCCAGGGTTAACAAAAATCTAAAATCAAAATTATATGAATTTTTAATATTTTAATAGTTCTAATAATTTTATAATTTTTAATTTTATTTTTAAATTTTTTTCCACTATAGTTGTTTTTACAAATTAGGGTAGTCTTCCAGGGTTAACAAAAATCTAAAATCAAGTTTATATGAATTTTTAACATTTTAATAGTTTTAATAATTTATTTTAAACTACTTCTGCCACAATTTTATTTTCTAACATCAACAACAACAACAATACGCTCATGTTAATTCGTTCCCAGCCTTGATCTTTTTTCAAGGAGTGATCGTTTTGTGTGTCGGACACTTTTGGTCTACTATTTGTGTTGTACCTAATTTTGCCACCTTCGTTTGTTTGAGTATCTGCCTGTTCACTTATTGTTATCATATTTTGACCACTTTTTGTTTTGTGTCTTTGGCGTTTTTTTCTTCTTTTTTGTTTTTGTTTTTGTTGCAAGACAATGCACATTGAAAATAAAAGACACCACGGCTGTGCAGCACGTTTTCCAAATGCACATAATTGCATAATGCATTCATTCATTCCCATCGTTTTCTAACATTTAACACGAATAAATGGTAGTTAAATGACCAGTTGCGGCTTTTGGGATGGTCTGAATTTTATTCTGTGTAAAAGTGGCCACAAAAGGTCGATATAAAATCACGAAATAAATGTTTTGTTAACATTTTGGCTTTTTCGCTTTATTTTTCCCTCTATTTTTAGTTTTTTTTTCTTTTTTTGCTTATTGGCGAATTCGTTTTATTTGTGGCATTTGGGATTCAATGAACATGTCCATGAGTGGCGTATAGAAAATTGTGAGGAAGATGTACACAAAAAGCCAATTATGGTAACAATAAATAAAACGACGGGCGACGGGACTAGTGGTGGCATGACCACTGCGGCGGCACTCAATTTCATTATGACAATTTTTATATAGTTTTTCAAATATTTCAAAAATAATTTTATATAAATTGCAAATATAAACAAGTAGATTGAAATAAACATGTTCACATCTATCAAATATTTGAGGTAATAAGTGTAACCACTATTTTTTTTACAAACGGAAGCGATGGAATGCTGCTTTAGTATTGAATTATTTATTCAATAATATAAAATCATTTTAAAAATTTCCTTTTAAAATCCAAAAAAAAGTTATCAAAAATTATTGGTTACGCTCATTTCGCCAAATATTTGCTAGATGTCAATGCAGCTTGACTAGCCGAATCATCATCGCACAACCTAGACGCTTAAACTGGAAACTATACATGTTTTTTAAAAGGGCACCACTACCGATGTCCAGCTGCACTGAAAAAGAAATGTTGGGCGATTCAAATTCTATAGAGGCAAAAAGGGGCGAAAAGTGTAAAATTGTGTACTTTATATCTTGGAAACTACATTATATAGACTTATAAATTGAAAGGCATATAAATAATAATCAAAAATAATTCGACACGTGTTTGGTACTTTTTTGAAACAAGAACTTTTAGTGGGTAAAAATGCGTAAGAATAAAATTTGGTACTTTTTGTGCGCTCAATACCTCTACTAAACTAGTAGTACTACTACGTAGTAGCAAACTTTTCAAAGCCTTCTATTCTTGTGGAAAATTTCTCTAATATGTTTTAGTACTTTTTGCAAATTCTTAATTATAAGGGACAAAATCGTGCCCCTTCCCGGTACTTTTTTTTATTAATTTCAACGCACCTAAATATATTAAAGACTTTGTAGACGCTTAGTAGCACTAGGAGGGAATTTTCGGGAATCTGGAATTTGCGAACAAGACTGAAAGGGCAAAAAGGGTAAAATCGGTAACTTTATGTCTTGGAAACTACAATAGATAGACTCAAAATGTCAAAAGCATTGAAATAATAATCAAAAATAATTGGACACGTATTTGGTACTTTTTTGATATCATTACATTTTTGGGGCAAACACTATATTTGGTACTTTTTTTAATAATGAAGTATATCTGCACAGATACCTAAAAATAATGTCGGCTCTTTATCGCTTTGTAGCACTAAAGGGGAATAATAAAGAACACGTGTACTTACATCCAAAATAAGGGAAGGGACGGCAAAAAAGGGCAAAATGGGTAAATTTTTAACTTGGAAACTACTTTAGACAAGCTCGAAATCTTAAAGGCATTTAAGTAACGCTTAAAAATAGCACGACACGTATTTGGTACTTTTTTGATATAAGTACTTTTTGGGGTGAATTTGTATTTGGTACTCTTTTGTACTTCAATTATCTGCTTAACTTGAACACAAAGCAGAAAGATTTTGTAGCAAATTTTAATCCTCCGGAAATATTTTAGAGTACTTTACAGTCTTTTTGAAAAGTCCTAGTTCTAAGGGGGTAAAATTACACCCCTTTTCTGTACTTTTTATCAAACTATGTTTGCTTAATTGTAAAGGGTATTTTCGTTTAAATATCAAAAAAGATTCTTTTAGGTTAAGTTATTTTTTTTAAGTTTTTTTGGCCAACGTGGTTTTGAGATCTGATTAGTGTCTGGAATCGATCGGTCGATCGGCCTTTTAAAAGTTGTTCACAACAACCAGTTTAAAAAATGTTTTTGTAATTTCTTGAAATCTTCCGAATCTGTTCAAATTCGTAGAAAATATAAGTTCAGTAGAATGTCATCCGTTTGATTGAAATCGTTCCAGCCGTTCCAAAGTTATAAGCGCATCACATATTTACACTGACACATACTCTCACACACACACACATACAAACAGACACAGTGATTTGTTCTTAGAATTACTGAGGGAAACTTCCCAGTACCCCAAAACGTCGAGATCTGATAAGGGTCACATATACATACACACACACACACACACTCCAACATTCACTCTTAGAATTAGCGAGGGAAGCTTCGCAGTACCTCAAAACGTCAAGATCTGATGAGATCTGATAAATGGGTCACACACATACAAATAAAGTGAGGTGTGCTCAGAATTAGTCAACTTCTTAGAACCTCAAAACTTCGAAATCTGATGAGAACTCGACTTCCCGATTTTTGTAAATTTTCAATTTTCGTAGCGGAAAGTTAAAAAATTCCATATCTGACGGTGATCGCAACAGCTGATCGCGAAATTTTTATTTGGTAATATGACTCACATTATTGTTTATCTCTCTCGTAGTATTTGGAAAACTTCGCCATGATCAGTCATAATTGTTTACAGTTTAATTTGTTTCGGCCAGAGTTAAGATAAAGACAAGCGTGCCTTTAACTATTAAATATCTTATAAACACTTAATAAACACAATATTTAATGCACGTTTGACAACACAACATTTAATATGTCTGGCCAACTTCTGCTCCAGCTCTTGTATTATAAACACTTTTATGTGTGTATGAAAGTGTATATTTATATGTAATACACACACACACATACAACTCACAGTTGCTGCAGTCAACGTTCGTATATAATTTTTTACATTGTAATCGAATAATATGCAAATTTGCCAACTTTTATTGTAAACAAGTTAACAGATTTTTCATTGATCGTAATACAACAAGATGACACTCTAGTCAAACAAATACAAAACAAAACGAACGAACGAACACACTCGTATGAAAATAAAACAACAATAACAACAACAATAATAACGGAGTGCACAATGGACATGTAAACATTCATTTAATTGTAGAATAACTTAAACTGAACAGTCATCCTGCCTTTCACAAAGCCCAGATCGTATTGTTGCTTGCAAATGTGCTTCTGGATGATGACGACGATGATGACGATGATGATGATGATGATCGCAGATCATACAATAGCGTGACTTGTGAAGTGTTTTCAAATGCCCTTTCACACTATTATACCGAGAGTAAGAGGCGACATGTTAAGAATTCATATATTATGAGAGAATGTATCGCAACAGTTTGTTTGGTGTTAGACAAACATGCACAGTTTTGTCTTGGAGACGATCAGTTGGGGGACGACCTCTACATATGGGATACATGGTGTCAGAAGAGGACGGCTGAAGACAGTTTAGAAAATAGGAAATTTTGACACTTTTAACTTCGCCGGTGAATTTTTGCTACAGTAGGGTCAAGGAAGAGGTGAATAATATTCCGCAAGCCAGGCGATTAAATATTTTGAAGATTTTTTTTTTCAGATCGATTTAAAAACTTAACATTTCTGTTAATCAAATTTATTTCAATTAATTCTTACGAAGAAATTTCTTTTAACAAGAGGCGCTGCGCTGCCTTTTTACATCAAATTTGGTTTCCAGGCACACCGCTTTCGGCTAAATGACACTTTCAATGTTGTGCTGCACACAAAATTTCCCGCTCAATAACTATTTTTATAAGAGCACAAGTTTTTAAAACTAAAATAATTTTTCCTATTCCGATTGACGACATTCGTCGTCACCTCAACACGACAGCATAAATCTGTCACTTGTCGTCAGCAATTAATTACTATTAACAATCTCTCATATAAAAACTCGTTAAGAGCATTCAATTGATGCCGTCCAAGAGTAAACAAGACAACATTCTCTGCTGTCATGTTAATGTGACGTCGATGTCGTCATTTATAATAGGGCAAAACGGCTCAGCTCTCTTTCAGAAGCCTGTACAAACATAAAAAAACACTCGTTTAAGCATTTCAAATGACTTCAACGAATGAAAACATTTCGCCCAATCATTTATTTGACACATGAGTTTCATATGTATGATATTTAAGTATACACACACACTTATACACACTCACACACACACACACATACTTGTACATATTCATATTCGTTTATTTACAAGTTGCCTAAACCAACTACATAAATATCTTCTCCTTCATCACAAGATCATGCTCGTGAGTAAATGGAGTTGTTTTCAAATTGCCGCAAAACAATAATTATTCAACAGCTTAACCCATTAAGAACGTAAACTGGCATATAATATTTTATATAAAAAATAAACCTTAACCCATTAAGAACGTAAACTGACAAATAATATTTTATACAAAATAAAAGAAAATATTCAGTCCACATCCACGATCTTAGTACTGCCAGGCTGACTTTGCTATCTACTGATCACACTCACAGTGATATTAAGCGAAAAAAAAATGAAGACAACGGTTCACCCTAAAACCCACTTCCTTAACTCCCCGCTAATTTTAAACGCAAAATTATCGTAACCTGGTTTTTGTTCCATTCCCCGCTTTTGTGCTTTTCAAACTAAAACCGGTTTCAACGCGATAAGCGAAGATCAGTTACTATAAAAAAATCGAGAACTCTAAATGATCAGATCTATAATTTCGGAGTTTTTTATAATAAATGATTTTTTTTGAGTTTTTTCGTTCACGATGTCAAGAACTCATTAACCGATTTTGATCCGGTTTTGGTAGTCGATGTGGTTTTTAATTAATATATAGGGTGTTTTTTATAGAGGGATACAACTTTGAGTTGGCATCACTGCTTTATTGGACCACCCATTTAACAGCTGATAGTTGCCTTTTGTTTAGTTTGCTTTGACATTTCATAATGGATCGACTTACACCAGAGCAACGCGTGAAAATTGTGGAAATTTTTAATCAAAATAATGGTTCTGTTCGTCAAATTTATCGTGCACTTTGCCCACTTAAAATTTTATTTTCCGATTAAGCCCATTTTTGGTTGAATGGGGTGAGTAAATAAACAGAATTGTCGCATTTGGAGTGAGCAGAATCCACAAGCTGGCGGAGTCATTGGCCCATGTGTCTTCCAAAAACGATGATGGTCAGAATGTTACTGTTTGTGAAAATTGGTGTTCCAGATTGCGCCTTGTACGCGCCAGCCGTGGCGGCGCGTACAAATCATATTTAACATATTTAAACATCAGTCCTCTGAACACTATTCTCTCCTTTCTATTTCTGGCACAGTGCACCTCAAATATAGGGCTTAACCCCTGGGAGCTAATGCAAGCCATAAATAATTAAACAGCGTGCATGCTAAAGCATGCCCATGATTATAGTTTTCATGTAAAAACACTATTAAGAAGAAGTTAAATACTTTAATTGAATGCGGGAGTAATCTGAAACAAATTAACGTAACGGGTGCTTTTTTAGAGTATGGATTTGGCATCACTGCTTTATTTTAGCACCCATTTAGCAGCTGATGTTTGCTTTTTGTTTAATTTCTTTTGAAATTTCTTTATGAATTGACTTACACCACAGCAATGCGTGCAAATTGTTGCAATTTTTAATCAAAATAATTCTTCTATCCGTCTAATTCATCCATTCAAAACTTTATTTTGCGATGAGGCCCATTTCTGTTTGAATGGGGGACATAAAGAAGCGCAATTGTCGCATTTGGAGTGAAGATAATCCACAAGCTTTTGTCGGAACACCATTTCCATCCACAGAAAATGACTGACGGTTTGGTGCGCTTTATGGGCTGGCGGGGTCATTGGCCCATGTGTCTTCCAAAACGATGGTGATCGGAATGTTACTATCAATGCCGTAGGGTATGGGAACATGATTCGAAATTTTTTCGTACCTCAATTACGTGCCATTTGTCTTGCTGATATCCGGTTCCAAAAGGACGGAGTTACAGGTACCACAGCGCTTCTTCTTGGGATACAAATTATGGATTCTTTATACATTTTTAAATTTTATGTGTGTGAAAAATTACTAATTGCACACAAAATCCCACTGTGCAGCGGTCGTTACAATTGAATTACTCAAAGAAACTTTAGATGAAAAAATAATTTCATGTGAGGGCCCATTTAATAGGCCACCAATACCGTATGATTTAACCCAATTCGATTATTTTATTTGAGGTTATATCAAGTCACCTGTCCACATCGATACAGTTCGACAGCTGGAAGTACAAATTCGAAGAGCTGTCGCCGACATACGGCCGCAAATGCTTCGAAAAGTTGTTGAAAATTGGTGTTGTAAATTGCGCCTTCTACACGCTAGAAGGCGTGGTGGCCTCGCAGAAATCATATTTCATGATTAATTTTATAAAATTTTCTCTCAAATAGAGCCCGTTTCGTTGACATAAAAAATATATTTCCTTGTTTTATTATAATTTAAATTTGGGGCACTCTATAAAAATAACAGCGTTAGTCGCAATACGACCCTCAATGGGTTAACTTCATCAACGATTTTGTTAATTTTTTTTCTCTTTTAGTGTTTGTGTGTTATTTTTTTGCGATGCTCCAAAATTTCGTACACATGTTTTTATTCCGACCATAAACCGTTCACATTCTGTTATGAAATCGGCCATAAAAAACGTAGCACTGGTAATAGTTCCCGTCACAATATAAAAAAATTTTTTTTGATATTATTTTAATAATTTTTTTGCACACCACTGCCATCTATCCGTCTAATGTTCAGCAAATTGTGGTGACTGGCAGGAATTCTACGTTCGTCGTGTATCTTCATCATCATCGTCATGAGTAACTTTTGGAATGTTAATTTTTTTGTTTGTTTTTTTTTTTTTTGCTTTTTATTTATTTGTGTCAAGTAGTTTTACCTTGCAACAACACCACGACTCCGGCCGACATGCATAGACAACAACAACAACAACTAGTCAGCAGCAGAAGTTGTATCCATGGCTACTGTGCAGCAAACAAAATATTAATACGAAATAATCGTTATCAGCAGCGAACAGTTTTACATGGATACACTCACACATAAAACCTGCACATACACACATGTACAGCACCAGTTTTTGCAAGAAAAATATAGGATTATTCCCAGACAAATTGTTAGTAAAAGTTTATCACGGACTTAAGAACAGTTTAATTAATTGTTTATTTGATGTTTGTTCAGGACCAAAACCCGGTTGACAATTTCTTGAAAACCTATTCAAACAATAAATTTTTAATTAAAATTGAATTCCCCTATTCATAAAATTTAAGAAGAAATTAACAGATTTTTGTAAACTGTACTCTTTTGAAGAAGTACTTTTAGGAAAAAGTAGTTCTCTTAATCTATATAATTTTTGGAAAAGGAAAGTGCTGGTATAAAGAGTAGTTTTTTCATGAAGTACTTTTTGAGACAAAATGGTTATTGGAAAAGGTGTTTTAGATGAAAGGTACCTTTTAGATATACCGTTTTTTGTAAACTGTACTGTTTTGAAAAAGTACTTTTAGGAAAAAGTACTTTCCTTAATCTTTATAATTTTTGCAAAAGGTACTTTAAAAAGTGTTTTTGTATGCCGTACTTTTTACAAAAAAAAAAAAAAAAATGGCTATTGGAAATGGTGTTTTACATGAAAGGTACTTTTTAGATGTACAATTTTTTGAAAACCAAAAATTTTTTATTTATTAATAATAAAATTATATTAAGAACTTGAGTAAATTGTCAGTTGAACGAAAATGAAAGTGTAACAAATTAAATCTGCCAGCACAGTCTCACGAAAGATCGTATTGGTCGCACCGTGTCAAAAATTTCCTGATAAACTTTCTTCCGAACTCTTGAAGGTTTTCGGTTTTATTCGCCATGTTGTTGTTCGGCTGTTAGCGAAAATAGAAACTTTAAACTTTTTAATACGTTTTTAATTTTTGGAAAAATTTCTTTAAAAAGAATTTCACATTTATCTGAACATCTCCCAGATAAACAACGATTTTGCTTGCGATCATTTCAGCATTTAGAAAAACAGCCAACGAGCCAAACGAGTTCAATCATTTAGTAAATTGAAATCTTAACGATTGATTGAATCGCCAAGTGGACGGTAACATTTTGTTTTACCACAGGGACGTGGTAAAACAGAGCCGTTAGTAGAAAAGGGATATTTCCATTGGATAGAAAATCAAAAGGGTAACCACAATTTGTTTTAGCGTAGTAGTTGTTGTTATTGTTGTTAATTATGAAATCTTACCGAACGAAATATTAAAGAAACATTAAAATTAGCTACGAATCTGAAATCGTTGTGAACAAGTCGCCGGCTGTGATTTTCTATTCCTAATCAAAAGTCAGCATCTCCAGTGTCCAAAAGAAAAACGTGAGGCCGCAGGAAATGTTAAGCTGCACAGTCAACGCTGATGCTGATGATGACAATAGCAAAAATGATGTTCCACTAACTTCAAGCTCATGACGGCATTTAAATGCTAAACAAAATACGACAAAAAAAAAAAAAGTCAAAAGATATAGTCAGTCAGTCAGTCGTATATCTACTGAATGGATGAACACAAACAACAACAACAACAACAACAACAACATTCAAAGTTACTCGTGCACAGTGCAATCGAATTGAAATGGATTAACCCACAGCCAAGTTAACTGGCTGGTTATCATCATCATTCGGCGTCCAACAATGTGAGCAACTTAACGGAGTGCCGGCCGCGTTATTTGTCGTTTAAATGTGCCAACATATTTACACTCACACCTACAACAACAACACCCACACAGGAATGTACCAGTCTTAACCAAAAAAAAAAAAAAATATAAAAAAAAAGTATCAGTTTTTGTTTGTGTGGTCATGCAGGTGGGGAGGGAGCGTGCGGGACGTGCAGGGTGCCAATTACGTTGGGGCTCCCAGAAATATTTCAATATAAACTTTATTTTAACAACATCAGTTTTTAGCAAAAAAACAAAACAAAAAACAACAAACAAATATAAATTATTTTACTTATTGTACTTGTGTTTGTGTGCACAATGGGGTCGTTCATCTTTAGAGCAAAAGCTGTGATACGTTTACAGGTGCAGCAACTAAATAAAAATAACAATAAGTTGGTGTAAACACAAAAATGTTAATTATTTTAAATAACACCAGGCTACAATATAAAATTTTTTTTAAAATGCTCACTGTGAGGGAAGGAACCGAATATGATGGCCCATATATCTCCATGGGTCAAGTTTAATTTTGGAAAAAACTATATAAGAAATTTTTTATTCCCTTAAAATGTCTCTTTATTCCCTTCAAATGTCTCTCTTTATTCCCTTAAAAATCTCTTCTCTAGAGTAAAGCTAAGCCGAAGTGCCCGATTTCTTATAACTATGGTTCATATATCAGTCTAAATTTGAGTGAAGGCTTGAGCAATTCTGGTTTTATCGGTTCAAAAAGAAGCACCACTTCGGTGGCCTGCTGACATCCTCTCCAGCTGGGGAGACCATCCCCGCAAATTGCATGTGCAGAATAGCCCAACGTAGCATTAGTTGCGTGGTATGTAACGCCGTCCTGTTCACATGTCGTTGGTATGCAATTCATCCATTTCAATCCTAAAAGAAGTTGGTACTTATTATGGGGATATGTGGGGAAAGTACCCTCAACACCAATAAAGCTTTTTTTTATAAACTTTAGTTTTATTATATTTTATTAAATTTATTTTTACCAAAATTGTTTGTTAATATTTTTTTTTGCAGTTTTTCTATTTTATTATTTAACTTTTCTTAAACAGCTGATTCTTGTGTAGTGTTGCCAACCTTCCCTACCCTGAAATAAAAGACAAAGAGAACAAAAATACTATTTTTCATTCAAACTAACTCTCACTTGCCGGGATTTTGAGTACAAGAACAGTTATTGTTAGAATGTTGACCCGGCGGTCAGTGTTGTCAACTGTAATAATTCAGAAAACCCTTAAGCTTAAAAAAAGCGCTAAAGCTAAAAAAATGCGTAATTTTCGAAAAAAAAAATACTGGATTTTGAGTTGAATAAATGTTACATTTAAAATTTTGAAACTGCGGTCAGTGTTGCCAACTTTAAAAATTTAAAAGCACTAAATTTTAGAAAAATGCACAAAAGTTAAGAAAAAAGCGCATAATTTTCGCAAAAAATCACTGTATTGTGAATTTGATAAGAGTTACATTTAAAATTTTAAACCCTCGGGCAGTGTTGTCATTTTTAGCAAAGCACAAAGCACTAAAGCTTAGAAAAAAAGCGCTAAGGCTAAAAAGGGCGTAATTTTCGCCAAAAAATATTAAAGGATTTTGAGTACAGAACAGTTATTGTTAAAATTTTGATTCTGCGGTCAGTGTTGTCAACTTTAGCAATTCAAAAAGAACTATAGCTAAGAAAAATAGCGCGAGATCTAAGAAAAAGCGCCTAATTTTCGCAAAAAATCACTTGAGTTTTAGTATAAGAACAGTTATCGCTAAAATGTTGGTCCTGTGGTCAGTGTTGCCAACTTTAACAATTGAAAAAGAATTAAAGCTGAGAAAAAAGCGCTAAAATCACTGGATTTTCTATGTTTGCTTTTATTAAAAATAAAATATAGAGAATTGAAAAAATTTTTCTTTGAAAACATTTTGTGAAAAATATTTTTATTTTTCAAGTCCAAAATGGTTAGCGGGCAAAATTTTGTAACGTTAAATTTATGTTGATTTCTTATCTAAAAAAGAGTGCAAAATTTTTTGCACTTTTTAATAGTAAATGACATCATTCTGTCATGTGAATATTGAGACTTAATTAAAAATTAATCCAAAATATCTTACGAGCAATAAGAACTGATTTAAGACTCCTCTAAACTGGCACTTTATAGAAAAAAAGGTGAAAAAATGTAAAATTTTTTCCAGAAAAGAAAACGCCATTAGAAAGAAGTAAAAAGGGTGCGCCAAACAAATAGAAAATATTAGAGAATATTAGAAACTATTTCACTATCCAGGATAAACAGCATAAGAAAAAAAACGAAGTTCTCGGAAGTCACTATCTTCCCATCACCAGAGTTATTGTAACGCTTGTTGGGCCGCTCCAGTACAGGCAAAGCAATAGAGTGTGATTTTAGTACTGGATGTTTTTCTTTATCGCATCGTTGTCCTTTAATGAAAATGAATTTTTTAAGACAACAACAAAACGAAGCATTTATTTCTTAATAAAAAATGTTTCTTTTAATTTTGCTCATCGCTACCAAAAATAGCACCGAAATTCATTTTGAAAAGCACAGAGCAACATCTTTGAAAAGCACTAAATCCAGTGCGAAAAGCACTAAAATGTCAACACTGCCTGCGGTCTCTAAATATTGACTGAAAGTTACAAAAACATAAAAATATTTTCCCTTATTTTTAATAAGGAACTTTTTTACAGCCTGCCCATGAAGGCCAGAGCTGGAGAGAATAAAAATGTTTGGCAAATTCGGAAACTGAATAAAATCGGTTACAGTTATGAAATTTGATATAGATATCAAAAGAAATTTCATTAATTAATATTTAAACTAAAAAAGGGAAAACTACTCCTCTGTTACTCTTCTGCTAAAACTTTGCTAAAGTCTGCTTAAGAAGGCCAGAGCTGGAGAGAATAAGTTTCGGCGAATTCGGAAACTAAATAAACTCGGTTACTGTAATGAAACTTGATATAGAAATCAAAAGAAATTTCATTAATTAATATTTAAACTAAAAAAGGGAAAACTAATCCTCTGCTATGCAATTCACTGCCCGTAAAACAAATTTAATGCGATCATGACTGATCTATTTCCACTGTGTTGGTGCTGTTATCTCATGATATATTGGCCACGTCTGACCGTACCCTGAGTAAATAAATTTTATAGCGTATAAAAAAACATTCCCAGGATATTAATTTTAACAGGGTCCTATTTTTAAGACAATCAATAACAACGAAACCACTTCAAATAGTGAAAAAAAAAACAAGAAAGAAAATAGAAAACACAAAATAAAAGAAAACAATAGTAACTCAAGAAGATCGAAGTAAACATCATTTAGACGGAGATGTTTTTTTTTTGTTTTGTTTTCTTTTTATGAGAATATATTTTTAGCTCCAGATACACAACTTACGAGAGCAGCATATAAAACCGCTAAATACATTCATTCAGTTTTGGTTTTCATTTCAATAAGTGGCCAAAATAATCAAACGGTAAATGAATAGAAAAGCAGGATGTGTGTGCCGTTAGAGCGTTGAAATTTTTAATTTTTTTTTATTATCTGTTTCAGCAAATGATCAATGGGATTGATGAAAACAAACACTAACACGAAATTCCTTTATGCTCCAACTTTTTTTTTATAAAAGAGATGAGAGAAATAAGGCCGCCTGTAATAAATATAAAACAATACACAAGCACACATATTTATGTGTGTGTGTGTGTGTAAGAGATTGTCAGATCTTTTTTGGCCTACCCACACACACACAAACACACACCCACGATCTTAATTGAAACTAGAGAGTGGTCTCTCTAGTTTCAATTAAGGTCGGTCGTTTTTATTCCTTAAATATTCAATTCAATATAAAAAAAGCCCCATTTTAAAAGCCAGTTGGGGTATTCACACTGTGTGGTATCATATTGTCATAATATTTTACACTGTTGTAAAACAAGTTTTATTTGTTACGTACGAAAAAACTCAATCATCGGGAACAACGTGTGGAATTTTTGCTCCCCTTAAATTTCTATTGCTCTCGAAGGGAAAAACTGCCTTCGGGAATCTCCTGTGAACGATTTTTCCCGCTATCAATTCTCAGTTGCACCGACATAGTGTCACCCTCTCGCAATTAATCAAGATCGCTTCCTTGTTACTCAAGATCTAAAAAGAACTCGCTTTTCAAAAAAGAGGAAAAACCAATAACTTCCCAATTTCTTAAAATTTGAAATTTTCCTAGCCGATAAGTAAGAGAATAAAACATGATCTATAGGCAAAATAAAAGCAGTGCTGCCAACACATTTCACAATATAATTGTGAAATGTAAAGTGTGTTTTTTATAGAGTGATACAACTTTAAATCATAATAAAACATAGTAATATATTTTTGATATCAATGAAACGGTCTTTATTGGATAGAAAATTTTATGACATTAATGTTAAAATATGATTTCGGCCATGTGGCCGCCACGGCTGGCGCGTACAAGGCGCAATCTGGAACACCAATTTTCACAAACAGTAACATTCTGACCATCATGGTTTTCGAAGACACAAGGGCCAATGACTGCGCCAGCTGATAAAGCGCACCAAACAGTAATTTTCTGTGAATGGAAATGGTGTTTCGACAAAAGCTTATGGATTCTCTTCACTCTGTGACAATTATGCTTATTTACGTACCCATTCAACAAAAAATGTACTTCATCGGAAAACAAAATTTTGAATGGACGAAGTGCACGATGAGTTTGACGAACAGAACCATTATTTTGATTAAAAATTTTCCACAATTTGAACGCGTTGCTCTGGTGTAAGTCGATCCATAATGAAATGTCAAAGCAAACTAAACTAAAAGCAACTGTTCAGCTGTTAAATGCGTGGTCAAATAAAACAGTGATGCCCACTCAAAGTTGTATCACTCTATAAAAAACACCCTAAAGTACGATAAGAATCAAGACTTCAGGGGGCAAATTGCGGCATTCGATATCAAACTGACTTTGTAATTTAATTATATTGAAATTTCGATCGATATCGAATGCGGCCATTTCGCCCCTAATGTTTCACTATATATTATTATCCATTTCGCACGTGATCCATATTGTACGTGAAATTATTTGTTCTTCAAAAGTTTCGTTAAATCAATTGCAGCGCCCACTGTGGGTCACATAACTCTGTCCTGTTGGAACCGGATGTCAGCAAAATTAATGCCATGTTTTTGAGGTACGAAAAGATTTGGAACCATGTTCCCAAGCCGTTCACCATTGACAGTAACATTCCGACCATCACCGGTTTCCGAAGACACATGGGCCAATGCTCCGCCAGCCCATAAAGCGCCCCAAACAGTAGCTTTTTGTAGATGGAAATGCTGTTTCAACAACAGCTTGTGGATTCTCTTCACTCCAAACGCGACAATTCCGCTTCTTTATGTCCCCTATGAAATGGGCTTTATCGGAAAATAAAATTTAGAATGGATGAGTTTGACGAATACAAGAATTATTTTTACCAAAAATTTTAACAATTTGCACACGGAAGCCGATTTATAACGAAATTTCAAAAGAAATTAAACAAAAAGCAACCATCAATCAGCTGTTAAATGAGTGCTGAAATAAAACAGTGATGCCAACTTGAAAACGCGCTGTACCTTTTTAAATAAAATCTTTAATATAAAATATTTAATTTTATTTAACTAGATAAAATTAAAAGTATTTGAATAACGGAAATATATTAAATTGTTCGATTTTTATTCGATTAAATTTTCGACTAATCGATTAGTACGCGCTACTGCCAACACACTTAATCGCAGTTTTAGCTGATCGAAGAGTTGCATGAGTTTTTGGAATAAAAATATTTTGAATAAATAAAATATTCCTGATTCTTGATAAATCCTTTCACTACGCTGCCTTGAAGAGTAGAAGTGTTATTAAATCTAAGCAGTTGTAATTATTTATGTATGTATGTGTGTGTATGTACATATTTCGCAAAGGACACCGTCTGCACACGCACTAGATTTTCCTTGAGATTCTGCCTCTTCATTTCCCCAATTACGGCCTTAATTTGTTTCCCATGAAAATGTTGTGCAACATGTGGACAACGTAGAAAATAAATTTATTCTCTTCAATACCTGAATGAAACTCTGCTTCCGGTATCTTGAAATACTATAACGCGTAAGTCAGGCCCATATTAATCACAAACAGTCAGCAAAAAATAAAAGGTAAAATGTTTGTACGCATTCAGTCATAATCCTTGACCACAGTTAACACCATCTTTTCGAAAAACAAGTGCATTCGTTTACTGTGCAGGACACTGCTGGGATAAAGGACCCAGCACACAGACAGACAGACAGACAAACATACTTGACTAATTATTTACTGCTCTGCTACAACAAAACTAATTTACGACAACTGTGCCTTCTATTCCAGATCACAGTTCGGCTCTTCAACAAAAAAAAAGGATAATGATTTTAGTAGTCCTCTTTTGCTACTCGTACCTGCAAACCAGCAGCAGTTGGTTTTCTATTGTTTACAATTTTATTGATCTTTTCTTGTTTTCACTGCAAGACTTGTTTCTTGGTCACTACAATTTACTACGAACACAGATTGGAAAGGAAAAACTATCAGGGAATACTCAATAGCAATAATTAGTTGCAAATGCACGCACACACACACACACACGCACGCACTGCACATGGTAAATATTTATGTAAAAGGGACAAACAGATTGAGGCGTTAATTAGCCTACAACTGGGCCTAAGACCTCACGTTGTGCTCTAGAGCGTAACATGCCGCAGTTTTATTAGCAGCTCTTGTAACTTCTAAAGAAATCGAATCTGTTGCCAGTTATGCCCAGCAGTTGTAAGTTATACCCAGCAGTGCAATCAAAACTAACATTTGGCTAACACATCCATAAACTACCGTTTACCAACTTTTACTCTGACACAATAATTTTGTGAATATAAGTGCGGGTATTGCCACGCCTTAAAATATTGAAAAATATGTTCCAATTATTTATGGGCTATTTATTTAAAATTTAATCGCTACAATTCTCAATTTTAGTCGTGCAACTTTTATCCAAACTTTCTTAAGCGGACCACCAACTTGCAATACAATCGTGCGATTTTTCATAATGCACGATAACATTCGAAAAATATTCGTAATAAACAATAGTAATCGAATAATATTTGTAATAAACAATAATAATAGAATAATATTCATAACAAATAGTAATATTCGAATAATATTCGTAATCAACAATAACATTCGAATAATATTCGTAATAAACAATAAAAATAATATTCGAATAATATTCGTAATAAACAATAATAATCGAATATAATTCATAACAAATAATAATATTCGAATAATATTCGTAATCAACAATAACATTCGAATAATATTGGTAATAAACCATAGTGTTCGAATAATATTCGTAATAAACAATAATATTCGAATAATATTTATAACAAATAATAACATTCGAATAATATTCGTAATAAGCCATAGTGTTCGAATAATATTCGTAATAAACAATAATATTCGAATAATATTTATAACAAATAATAATATTCGAATAATATTCGTAATAAACAATAATATTCGAATAATATTCGTAATAAACAATAATAATCGAATAACATCCATAACAAACAACAATATTCGGATAATATTTGTAATCAACAATAATATTCGAATAATATTCGTATTAAACAATAATAATCGTAATATATCATAATATTCGAATAACAATCGATTGAGTGTTTTGGCAGTAGGGCATCCTAGACGATTAGTGAAAAATTTAATCGAATAACAATCGAACAATTTAATATATTTCCGTAAATCAAATAATTTTAATTTTATCTAGTTAAATAAAATTAAATATTTTATATTAAAGATTTTATTTAAAAAGGTACAGCGTGTTTCCAAGTTGGCATCACCGTTTTATTTCAGCACTCAATTAGCAGCTGATTGATGGTTGCTTTTTGTTTAATTTCTCTTGAAATTTCGTTATAAATCGGCTTCCGCGTGCAAATTGTTAAAATTTTTATTCAAAATAATTCTTCCATTTGTCAAATTCATCCATTCAAAATTTTATATTCCGATGAGGCCCATTCCTGTTGGAATGGGGGACATAGAGAAGCAGAGTTGTCGCGTTTGGTGTGAAGAGAATCCACAAGCTTTTGTCGAAACAGCACTTCCATCCATAGAAAATTACGGTTATGTGGGCTATACGGGCAGGCGGATTCAATGGCCCATGTGTCTTCCAAAAACGATGATGGTCGGAATGTTACTGTCAGTGGCGTAGGGTATGGGAACATGATTCTAAATTCTTATATCACTCAATTACGTGCCAACAGGACGGAGTTACATGACCCACAGAGGGCGCTACAATTGATTTAATCAAAGAAATTTTTGAATAAAAAATAATTTTACATAGTGGTCCAATCAATTGGCCACCAAGATCGTGTGATTTAACCTCATTCGATTATTTTCTTTGAGGTTATGTCAAGTCACTTGTCTGCATCGATATAATTCGACAACTGGAAGTAAAAATTCGAAGAGTTGACACCGACATACGGCCGCAATTGCTGCGAAAAGTTGTTGAAAATGGGTGTTCCAGATCGCGCCTTCTACAAAATCTTGTTCAAACATGAATTTCGTAAAATTTTCCTTCAAATAGAACCCGTTTCATTGATATTAAAAATGTATATTCTTGTTTCATTATGACTTAAACTTGTGCCACTCTAAAAATATCACCCTTTACTTTCATGCACTGAAAGAGGAAAACTTTTAATACAAAAAAATAACTTCAAGAATTTAAAGTTAATTTTTTTAAATAATCTCTCAAAGAAAAAGTACAAGTTTGAAATATATATTTTTTTTCAATAAATTTTTATTTTAATCGAAGTTGAATGAGAAAAGATTCCTTCACAAACTGTAGTCGTTGAAGAGTTTGAAAGTTAATTTATCTGTGCTTTATCTTATATTTTATAATAATCGGTAGACTTCCTTCATACAACTTTAATCCCTTTTTAATGAGCATAAAAGAAAGAAAGAATAAAACAAGTACTTTCAAAAATAAAATTTCGATTAATCGATTAATCGTTATAATATATTCGAATTGTGTATTTGTTAATACTAAATAAGCAAATTTATATTATTCGAACAATGAATAGCCCAAAATTAGTCGAATAACATAAAATTTTTTTATTTTCTATTGACGAATACATAATTCGAATAATTTATATCGATTAATCGGAAATTAGTTTTTTCAAAGTACGCCCTTTTTTTAGGAAAATCGAAAAGGTATTCTCCAGTGGCATAATGGAAGACTTTTAATAATCAGAAAAAGCTCACAAAAATTGGATGTGCTTAAGAATGGCTTCATTTTTAATCTCTTCGATGTGTACAGTTTGTGAAGGAATTCTTTTCTTAATCAAGTTTTATTGAAACAAAAGGAAAGAAGTCGTTTGAAGTATAAACACTCCAACTGCCTAGTTTTTTTTAAGATTATTTTTGAACATTAAATTAAAGGTTGATGCATTTTTTCAATTAAAAATTTCTCTTTTATTTAAAAAAAATTTTTTTTT
The DNA here is from genome assembly GCA_963675445.1 of Linnaemya vulpina. Taxonomy (NCBI): domain Eukaryota; kingdom Metazoa; phylum Arthropoda; class Insecta; order Diptera; family Tachinidae; genus Linnaemya; species Linnaemya vulpina. The sequence goes on along the minus strand of OY776280.1, from coordinate 67,561,665 downwards.
ACTACATCTCGCATTTTGGCAGTGCAGCATATCTCGGAAACTAAAGACAGCAGCTTAAATGATTTCAAATTTAGTAGTAAAATAGATTTATTTCAAATAAGTTTTAATTGTGGTGTTTTCTGAAAGTTTTTGGTTTGTAATTCTCAAATAGTTTCCGAAAGTTTGCGCTTAAGATGAGAGGTTTTATTATTTCGGAGTTGGATTAAATTTGACTCGTGATTTGTTGAAAAAATAAAAGAAAATGCAGCAGAAGGACATACTGGATCACATAAAAAAACATATATAAATTATTTTTATTAATACACTGAGAAAAATCTTAAATAATTTCCATTTTATTTACTATTTTTTTCTTATGGCAAAATGGATGTTTATGAATTTACTTGAATTTAAATAAAAACTTAGGAATTGCACGTCTTCATTTCTGATTTCGATTTGCATAAATCATTTTTCTGTTTTATCTAAAAAATCGGTGCAAATGCAAATTGGCTTAGGACATATTTTCTTTTTATATTTACTTCTACTGGTTATAACTGACATCTAAACCTTTTGGTTTTTCTTCTCTTTTTTTGGTTTTTTTGGTTTTTTCCCAAACATCCATCCACTTAGTAGAACAAACAAACTCACATAATTTCCCACACAAACAATTTACATACTCGTCGCTGTATGATAATGGCCGATAAAGGCATGTGCATTTAATAGACAACAGCGCACAGTGGCACAGTTTGTGGAATAGCGTCTGAAAAAGTTTATTCTGCTTTCGATTATTCCTCATGTCCTATGAAATGTAACGTGTTAATTATAATTCAATTTAAAATAAAAAGCTTTAAAAAACTAAGTTGACGTCACTGAAAAGGCCCTTAAGAATTAACCGTTTTTGACACGGTTCACGGTGGTAGACGTGGTTGTCAAATGTTAAGATTTTCTTTGTCAAATTAATTAGGGGAACCGTTGAAATAAATAAATAACATAAAACAAATAAAAAAAACAAGTAAAAGTGCTAAATTCGGCAGTGCCGAATCTTATATACCCTTCACCAACGTACGTCTGGCGTTACATATATTTTTAAGTAACAATTTTGTGCTTCCCAAGTTATAAAATAGTTTTAGTTAGCCAAACAAAAAAATATTACGTCAGTTGCCGTTTTGGTTACTTTTGTGACTGAAAAAATATCAATTTCCCACCCCTGGAAACGAAATTTAAATTTTTAAATTGTTTATTACCCATGCAATTCTTCATATAAAACGGTTTTATTTAAGAAAAACTTGAAATTTTTAAACATTTTAGTTGTTACTTGTATTAAAAACACTGAATGTGCCATCCCTGGAAACAAAAGTTAAATTTTTAAATTTATTTTTTACTAAAACAAATCTTTATGATGTATTAAGCGGTTTTATTTAAGAAAAACTTAAAATTTTTAAACATTTTATTTGTTACATGTACCACAAAATACTGAAATTGCCAGCCCTGGAAACAAATTTTTATTTTTTCAATTTATTTTTTGCCAAAGCACATTTTCATCATGTATAAAGCGGTTTTATTTAAGAAAAACTTAAAGTTGTTAAACATTTTAGTTGTTACATGTACCATAAAATACTGAATGTGCCATCCCTGGAAAAAGAATTTTAATTTTTAAATTCATTTTTTACCAAAGCAAATTTTCATCATGTATAAAGCAGTTTTATTTAAGAAAAACTTAAAATTGTTAAGCATTTTAGTTATCACATGTACCACAAAGTACTGAATGTGCCATCCCTGGAAAAAACTTTCATTTTAAAAAATATTTTTTTTCCAAAGCAAATCTTCATGATGTATAAAGCGATTTTATTTAGGAAAAACTAAAATTTTTTAAACATTTTAGTTGTTACATGTACCATAACATACTGAATGTGCCATCCCTGGAAATTTTTTTTTTAATTTTTCCAGTTTTTAATACACAATTGAGACTTCCCAAAGCATGAAATAGATTCGATTTACAAACAAACAAACAAAATAATTGGTTTTTGTTATTGATTTTGCGTCGAAAAATATGTGTAGGCTTCCCAGCTCTGGAACCGTATTTCGGATTTTTCTGAATTTCAATAATACTCTATTTGAAAGTGATAAGAACGAAGTCTCTATGCCTTGTGGGGGCTTGGGAAACCCCCATTTCACTTACAGACAGACGGTCATCGTTCTACCGTCATCGCTATTCATGAGAATCCAGAATTTATATACATTTTATGGGGACCCCTATTAATATCGCAGAAATTGCACAGGGAATGACAAATAATATAAATAAATTTTCAAAGACTTTTATGCAACAAATTAAGATTTAAAAATAATTGAATAGATGAAAAATATTTCAATATTATTTTCCATCTAAATAAAGATTTTTAATCCTCTTCCACAAAAACAGGCCCCACTGTGCAACGTTACAGTCTGTTATCTAACCCCTGGTAATAAAAAAAAAATCACCACTTCAATTTTTTTTTTCTTACTTCTGCCCAAAATATATTGGAAATCAATAGAAGCTTTGGAGGTACAGTTTCCCTCAATTCACTTCCTCTTCTTAACGTTGAATTGAAATGGGAAATGGGCATAAATTATGTATCTAATATTTTTGAGATTCTTTTTTTATTTATTTATTTTTTAATCAAATGATTCATGGAGTGTCACCGGAATATTCAAATCATAGTGGCTGGCATTTAATGGCTGCGTGTTGGTTGGCAGCAACCCTTTTGCATATGAAGAGCCAAACGAAAAACTATCTGCGTATCTGCGATCGTGGTGTGCCAATAAAAATACCCCGAAGATGCGTTTTGATTTTTGGCATATTGTGCGAGTAGGTAGAGCATGAGGATGTCTGATTATTACCCTAAACGCACATCCTGTAAAAAATGTATGACCCATTAAAAAAAAAGTTTCAATAAATAAAAAGATATCTGAAAGGATGCTGCTGTCTTTTGTTGCGTTTGCATTCATTGCGCGCTGATAGGGGTGCTCACGATGACTTTTTTTAATTTTTTTTTGAAATTCCAAAGAAACTAAATTAAAAAAAAAATAATAAAAGATGTGCATATTCAAATGTATGGGTAAACTATGCACACCTTGAATTTATTAAATACATTTTATTTACAGTCATGCATGTGCATGCACGATGTGTATGAACTTTTATGTTGGTGTGCGTGTTGTGTGTGTATGCATGTTAATAAAATTGATGGGTATTTAATTTTATTTATTGGCGAAGTATAACGATTATGTGTTTAATAAATATTTTGCATTGATCTATAGTTCGAGGCCTGCACTGAGAGAAATATTTGTCCATTCAAATTAAAATTTTTTTATTATTATTTTTTTCCAACTTCCCGCCACGAAAATTGAAAATTTTCAAATATCGAGAAATTATTGCTTCTATCCCGTTTTGAAAACATCGAGTTCTCATCAGATCTCCATTTTGCATTGATCTACAGTCAGAGAAATATTTTGCCATTCAACTATGGCAAATTACTAACGTTGTATAACAGATAACCGATCTTTTAAACATGATCAATATTTTTATATGGGGAACTTTATGTCAAATTGACTACGAACTTTTATGTTGGTGTGCGTGTTGTGTGTGTATGCATGTTAATAAAATGGATGGGTATTTAATTTTATTTATTGGCGCGAAGTTTAACGATTATGTGTTTAATAAATATTTTGCATTGATCTATAGTTCGAGGCCTGCACTGAGAGAAATATTTGTCCATTCAAATTAAAATTTTTTTATTATTATTTTTTTCCAACTTCCCGCCACGAAAATTGAAAATTTTCAAATATTGAGAAATTATTGCTTCTATCCCGTTTTGAAAACATCGAGTTCTCATCAGATCTCCATTTTGCATTGATCTACAGTCAGAGAAATATTTTGCCATTCAACTATGGCAAATTACTAACGTTGTATAACAGATAACCGATCTTTTAAACATGATCAATATTTTTATATGGGGAACTTTATATCAAATTGACTACGAGTTACACACGATCGCTTTAAATTTTTTTATTATTATTGTTTCTTTTTTAATTTGAAATTTAAAAAAATCGTAAAGTTACTGTTTTACCGCGTTTTGAAAAAATCAAGTTCTCATCAGATCTCCACGATTTCAGGTCCTAAGAAGCATCTCTGATTAATTCCAAGAATACGCTACTATATCTGGATGTATTTCTGTGTGTGTGTGTGTGTGTGTGTCACTTTGGAACGGCTTGACCGATTTGAACCATGATGATGGCCTTTGTTGTGAATTGGAACCGATTCGAATCGGTAGATTTCAAGATATCTTATGGCGTTTTCTTTTCTGGAAAACACTTATGACTTTTCCACTTTTTTTTTTAAATTGAAAGTTGAGAGGAGTTTTAAAAAAGGAATAATATTTTATGAGGGGGGTCGGATCAATTCCTATAAATTCATATTTTCCAAATCACAGAATTTTGGCATTTTTTTTTTATTAAAAAGTGCAAAAAATGTTGCACTCTTTTCTAGAAAAGAAATCAACTTTAAACAAAATATTATTAAAATCAATAATATATTCAATTAAAACAAAGATTTTTACTCCTTTTCCGTAGATAGAAAATTACTGTTTAGTGGGCTTTATGGGCTGGCGGAGTCCATTGGCCCAGATGTCTTCTTTAAAGACTATTATAAATCTCCTTTAACTGCCTGCCACCTTTTCAAAAAGTACCGAAAAAAATTTACATGTTTTCTAGAAAAAGAAACGCCTTCAGTCAGTAGGAGTTTATTTCAACAATCAACTAATTAAAGCTGGAGACTTTAAATGTTGTTGATGAGTTCCCCCCGCGATGTGTAGATTCACTGAGAACAGATTCCTGGAAGTTAAAATGCTAAAAGTGTAAAAAGGGGCAAAAAGGGAAAAATTGGTAATTTTATTTCTCGGAAACTATAATAGACAGACCCCAGATTTTAAAGGCTTACAAGTGATGCTGGAAAATAATGGTACAAAAATTTGGTACTTTTTCAATATATGCACTTAAAAAGAGTAAAATTAAATTTGGTGCTTTTTTTAAACTGAAGACATTTTTGAAACTAAAAAAAAATTTGCAGAAAGCTTTTTCGTGCGATTTATTCTGTTGAAAACATTTTTTAATGTTTTGGTACTTTTTCAAAATTTGTTGTTCCCTCTTTCGGTACTTTTTGTTAATAAAAACGGGTAAGTTTGGTAATTTTTTATCTGGAAAATTACTACGGATACACGAAAAGTCCTACAAGTGCACAAATAATGTTGAAAAATCATTGGACATGAGTTTGGTACTTTTCGATATGATTACTCTGAAGGGGTTAAAAAAAGAGCAAATTAATTTGGCACTTCATACATCTTTGAAACTAAAAAAAAAAAATAGCAGAAAGGTTTTACGTGCGATTTATTCGAATGAAAAAAATCTCGAATGTTTTGGTACTTTTTTAAAATTTGCTGTTCTAAATCTTACCCTTTTTCGGTACTTTTTTGTTTGTTAATAAAATAGATTAATAAAATTACTACAGATAGACGAAAAGTCTTAAAAGTGCACAAATAATGCTCAAAAATTATTGGCCACGTGTTTGGTACTTTTTCGATATGATTACTTTGAAGAAAAAAGTGTCAAATTAAATTTGGTACTTTTTTTTGCACTCCATGCTCTTTACAAACTGTAATACATACATGCAAGCTTTTTAGTACGCTTGATTTTTTTGGAAACAACTTTGGAGTTTTTTTTTTGGTACTTTTCAAAAATTCTTTTATTTTTAAGGTACAAATTTGTGCCCTGTTTCGGTACCTTTATGCTAATAATCAAGTACATATGAACTTAAATCTGAAAACATAATTGACTCTGCTGCTCAGTAGCTTTAAGAAGGAATTTAAAGAAATTCAATAACGAAGGGGATAAAAAGGGGACAAAAAAGAGCACAATTGTTAATTTCAAGTCTCGGAAATCACTGCAGATATTCTAAAACTTTTAAAAGTTTACAAATAATTCCCGAAAATAATACGACACGAGTTTGGTGCTTTTTTATGAGTGAATTTTTAGGAGCTAAAAATATGTTTTGGTACTTTTTTTTTTATATATGTAAGTACTTTTGGCTAAAAATCAAATTGCGCTCCTTAAGTATTTGAAACAAAGTTTTTTTTAGCATTTTATCTTTTGAAGATCTGAACTTTCACCTTTTGAAAAGGTTTCAGTTATAAGGGGCATAATTTATGGTACTTTTTTGGTACTTTTTTGTTGTTGTTACAGATAATAGTTGTTATTTGAAGATAATAGTTTTTTATGTGCTTTTTTAAAATACTAAAAGGTGTGCTTGGGATTATTTATATCAAATTGTTTTCAATAGTATAATCAAAAGCCGACTTTAAATAGTTAATATGAGCTTAGGATTTAAAGTGCACTTTTCCTTGTGACTTAAAGTAAGAAAAAAACATGCTTTTGAGCAAATAAGTAACAACAACTTGCCGGCTTAACACAGACTTTTAGGTATTATTATTATATATAATTAAGTTAAAGCCTACTTTTAAGTAGAGCCGACTTTAGAACTGATCATAAGTGGGGAGCATAAAAAGTTTCATTTTCTTTATTTGAAATATATCAAAAAGACATTAAAGAAATATGAAAAAGAAAAAACTTTTCGTGCCACAAGAAGCAGCAACAACATGATAAATTGAAAACGATTTTTATATGGAGTCCTAAAACTTCAATTCTCACAGTAGCGACCGAAAACATTTGCCTGTTGCAGTTGTTAAAAATTGAAAAACAAAATTCAAAATACAAAACTCAAGCACATGTTTCTTAATTAAATGTTTAAATGAACGTTCGCAGATACAAACATTTCATCCAGCCATTCCAGCAGCCTATAAATTTGTATCTATTTTTGGATGCAATCCAGACATGGAGTTGTCAAGAACGGTGGCACTATGAAGCGTCCGTTACAATTCTCTTCTTTTTGTTTTGTTTTGTTTGTATTTATTTAGTTTCAACTCTGACTACTGGATTGAATTGTGTTGTTGTGTTTATCAAACGTACATTGGTGTGTGTGTGTGTGAGTGGCTGTTTGTCCCCATTGCAATTGTACAGGATCTTTCACAGTCCATGTGATGACGTAAATGCGTACCGCGTACGAGTAGTGACTGTTTATATTACAATTGTTCCATTAAACGTTTGTATTGTGTCAGTAAATAATTTATGTTGAACTGCATAGAACAGCCTTCAAATATATATATGTATATATGTATATATACGTGTGTGTGTGTGTGTGAGCATCCAAATGTAAATGCATAATTTCAAATGGGGCATTGATGTTGATCATCGTAAAGAAGAGGGTGCCACAGGATGATCATTTCCGTTTACTGTCACTAAAAATGAATGTTTAAAGTCGCGTTTTTCTCTATCTCTGCCTTTCTCTCTCTCTCTCTCTCTCTCGCTCTCTCTCACACTATGCGCGATCATTATTTAAGAAATCTGCCACATGTGCAAAGACGCAGGAACGGCCATCTTCAATATAAATTTTGAAATTTAATTTTATACTAAAAATTAATTTTCAAACACGCTGGCGTTTCGAAAATGTTTTACAGCGTTTTCTTTTCTGGAAAAAGTGTAAACTTTTTTTAATACCTTTCTTGAATAGTGCATCTTAAAGAAGCTTTAAAAAACAAATTAATTTTCCTCATAGATTTGGGATTTTCTAATAATTTTCATTTGTTTTTCAATTTATGGAAAGTTACCATGTTCTATAAAAAAAGTGCAAGAAATGTTGCACTCTTTTCTAGAAAAGAAATCAACATGATTGTTCTTCTATTTTTTAACTGAATTGTAATTCTGTTCGCGCTACTTTTTGCAATTTTCTTTAGTTAAGAAGAAATTTAATTTAATAACGTTTTCTTTTGTGAAAAAAAAAATGTAACATTTTTTACCTTTTTTCTAAAAACTGGAAGTTTTGAGGAGTTCTCAAAAAGAAATTACTTTTCTTAAGGGATGTTGGATGAATTTCTAAGTAATTCTTTTCAAATTTTAGAATGTTACCATTTTCTATAAAAAAAAGTGTAACAAATGTTGCACTCTTTTCTAGAAAAGAAATCAACATAATTGTTCTTGTATTTTCTAATCGAGTTGTAATTCTGTTAATTGACACAATTTTGAGCTTTTTTTTTTTGCAATTTTCTTTAGTTAAGAAGAAATTTAATTTAATAATGTTTTCTTTTGTGAAAAAATGTAACATTTTTTACCTTTTTTCTAAAAACTGGAAGTTTTCAAAGAGAAGAAATTACTGTTCTTAAGGGATGTTGGATGAATTTCTAATTAATTCTTTATTTTTAAATGACAAAATGTTGCATTTTCTATTAAAAAGTGTAAAAAATGTTGCACTCTTTTCTAGAAAAGAAATCACTATAAGTCTGAGCTCCTGCAGAGAAACCGAGAAGATGCTGTATTAACTCTTCTCGGACACGCATTTTTTACATGTTACAAAACTTTTAGAAAAGAACACAAATTTAAAAGGCATATTTTTGTGGGAAAACAAAACACCATTAATTTCTTTTTTTTTTAATCTGTACTAAATCTGCGATATGAGAAAAATGGTCTACTTTTTAATGTCATGTTTTTGTTGGAGTGTTTTGTAAATCCTTAACAAATATTTAGTATCACGGCAGAGTAGTTCCTTCAAGCAGATGTGTGCAGTTGAGAAATTCTTATTGTATCCTTTTTCAAAAGAGGATTTCCAAGAGGATCTTAGACGGCTAAATTGTATTTGAGATAAAAATACTTTAAGTGTTCATTGAACCCATTTTCCTATAATCTGTCTCTCTGTGTATGTGTATTTGTGTGTGTGTGTGTGTGTGTTTATGAGTCCATATTAACTCCATGTGTTCGTTTATGCATCGCGTTGTTAATGTTTTATTATTTTCTTCAAACAAAAGATATCCAAACAACCCCTTCTTTTATTCGGTTCATGCAATTTTTTTATTCGTTGTGTTCTGTTTTCTTTTTTTTTTTTAAATTTCTAATCCTTGGAAAATGCAATTTTGCAAAAATTTCAAATAAAGATGTTAGAGGTCATAAATTAGTTGTATATTCAAAAAAACAAAAATAAATATCTCTTCAGTGTTGTTTGTCCGACATCTGCAAACCCTTTTTGGCGTTGCAAAAGATGCAACGCAATTTTATGTTTCAACGTGCCTGAAACAAAAGGCTGGATTTGAGAAAGATGGAAAAATAGTTTTCGATCACCTTTTTATTGTTTTAATTTTTCAACGAAAAAGAAAAAGTTGTGGACGAATAATTTGTCTTCGGCATAATAAATAAATTACAACAACAATCGTGTTGGTTTCATCAGTTTTAATTCCCTAATATTTTCCAATTCTATAAATCACGAGGAAAAGTCTTCTAAAGAAATTGTGAATTTCAGTTCGAACAAAAAATAATCGAAATAAAATTGAATTTCAATTCCAACAAATTTAAAGGACCGATTTGTTAATCCCAAGGCGTTATAAAATAAAAATAAAAATATATTAAAAATTTAACTTTTATTTTATAGGCGGTTTTTCCTACAATCAAACGCATAGAAATTCAGGCGTTGCTTGGCCTCTCAAAATGTTTGAAATTTATATAGAAAATTTTATTGAATAAAATAAAAGAGAGTTAAAAGAGATTTAGAAAATATTTGAAATTTTAACGCAAAGTGATTTATGAAATCGGGGCGTTGCTGGGCCTCTCAAAATGTTTAAAATTTATATAGAAAATTATATTAAATTAAATTAAAGAGAGTAAAAAGAGAGTGAGAAAATATTTGAAATTTTAACCCAAAGTGATGTACGAAATCGGGGCATTGCTTGGCCTCTTAAAATATTTGAAATTTATATAGAAAATTTTATTAAATAAAATAAAAGAGACTAAAAAGAAAGTTAAAAGAGAGCAACAAGAGAGTAAAAAGCCAGTGAGAAAATATTTGAAGTTTAACGCAAAGTGTTTTACGAAATCGGGGCGTTGCTTGGCCTCTCAAAATGTTTGAAATTTATATAGAATATTATATTAAATAAAATAAAAGAGAGTCAAAAGAGAGTAACAAAGTATTTGAAATTCTAACGCAAAGTGATTTACGAAATCGGCTCCTAAGTTTCAATGTAAATATTGAAAAACAAAATCCAAATAATATTAAAAAAAAAAACAAAAACTAAGACAACAACGCTGTTGAGTTACCGTAGCGATCACGATATCCAGTACTGATCCGTTCCGGTGTTTTCTCTTAATTAATTAATTCAAAACCGCGTTCTTCGGAACTCAAAATGAAACTTTTCATAAAAAGTAGTTTCTAAATACGCCGAATTAATTAAAGCCTGAATAATAATAAAACGCAATCATGAAATCATATTTAATTTTAAAATAAAATTTAACCCTGGATGGTTGCTCTTTATTTTTGTACATGCACTTCACTCTTCGTTGCATCGAAGGACAATTTTTAAAAATTATTCCAACGCAACAGTTTTTAAATAAAAATGTATTTTTAGTTAAATATTTTATTAAAAAAAAAACTTATATAAAAAATTCTAAAATATATATATAAAAATTTTAACCCAAAAAACTTTTAAAAATTCTAAAAAAATTAAAAAAAATACCCTTTTTCCCCCTTAAAAATCGCTACGTAGTTGAGCAGACAAAAAAGAGTTATATGACAAAGAGTAAATGATCTTCGTCGATTCAACAAACAGTAACTATCTAGGGTTAAGAAATGCATTCATGAGAAAACCGCTCATTATGAAACTGAAATTGATCACTTTCAATTAAATCTGTTCCTAAAAGGAACACTTTGAAAAATTTAATTATTTATTTAAAAGAAAAAAAAAATACAAAAACAAATTGAAAACATCCAAGCAAAATTTGAAAAATTGAAAGATCATTTGGAAATTTGCTTCTTAAACCCAGAGGATGTCAACTGTAGTACACACAGTGGGACAGCATTGAAATATTTTCACAACAAATCAGGTATTTTTGAACGCATGATGCTGCCACAAGTACATTAAAAAAAAACACACAGCACAGTGGGGCAATATTGAAAATTTTCGGAAACATATCAATCATTTGATTTTTTAAATTAAGACAGGAAATAGAAAATAATTTTGAAATTTCTTTCTATCGATATTTTTATCATATTTCAAATATCGGTTACAAAACTTTTCTCAACTCTTTTATGCTGTTCGCAAGTGTAGGCGTTGGCTACTTGGGAGTGTGTTGGTCCTTTCAGCTGCTCTAGGAGTTCAAAGTGGCATACGGTGGGCTCGCATATCGTAGAAGGGGCAGGCGCAGGAAGAGACGGAGCAGGAGCAAATGGCCCACTATCTGCCTGTCTGAGATTTTGGCTATCAAAATAAAAAAAGAGTAACGTTTCTGTCACTAAAAAGTGTGGCGATTAAATCGCCAGCATATATTGGCGACTTTAAATTTTCCTCCAGGCTTTAGAATGATTTGATTTATATTTTCTTTATTTTATTTAACAATTTAAGAACATTAACTTCATCATGAAAAAATTAAATGTAAATTCTCATGATAAGTGCCACTGTGCGCCAGGCCAGCAACCGCCAGCGCCAGAAGAGAATGTGCAGGGGAAAAAAAATTGGTTTCTTTGGAATATATAAATGAAATGAAATAAAATTATAGACATCAACAGGCGAGCATTAGAAGTGTTTTCTTTTTTTAATTATTTCATGTGCGAGATCTCAATATGTTTTCAGAGATCAAAAGTTGGCAGTTGAACTTGACTTTGAAATTGTTTTTTAACGTCATGTGCAGTTTTGCTTCATAAAAATAGCTGTCGTTGCTACACTCCATTGCAAACATTAGGGCGGTCCGCGATACGAAGAAAAAAATTTATTTTTTTTTTTTTAAATTAGTTTTCATCAGGTCTGGATGTGTGTCTAAAAAATATGTTCGGTCAACATCAGAAATATATTGGAATTATTTTCAGTGTTTTTTTTTTGCTTTTGGTGGTGACTTCTCTTTATTTTGCACAATTAGAAATGATGTATCAAGATTCTTAGTCCGTTGTATGCAGGAAAAAATCATAAAAAAAACAAAAGCTGAGCAGCTGTTTTCGAAGGCCGCTGGACTTTCATTATCAGTAACCACATTTATTTATTTTTTTGTTTGGGCTAATAAGTCAGCTTGTTAAATTGCATGTGATAGTAGCTTTCTATTAAAGAAATTTTATAATAAATAACAATACGAGAAGTTAAACAATAGAAAACTTTTAAGAACATAATTAATAATTCATATCTAATTTTCTAAATGTGGGTTCCATTTTTATAAAGTTTTTTGATTTGGTATTTATAATTGAATATATGAAAAAAATATGAGAAAATTATTTGTTTGTGGGGCAGCTCAAGTCCATGATTTTCTAAATAACTTTGCGTTAGTGAATTTATGTTTTTGCAAAAATAAAGTTTCAAAAATTTTTACTCAAGTTAATTGTACATATTTTTCTTAAAAATTAAAAAAAAATTTTAATACACATAAATAATTAAAATATTGGAGTACGAAAGGACCTAATATTTGATAAATATTTATTTTTAATTTGTGCACAATACAAAAACAAATGTGTGAGTTTATTAAAAATCAATTTTTTCCCCTCATAAATTTCATTAAAGCAAAAAGGCGGACAAGATTTCACGCAAAAATTGTACGTTCGCAAACATGTGGCAGCACTGGCAGCTCTATAATAGCACAATACAAACAAACAAAAAATAACTAAGTAATTGAATGAAAAAAAGTGTCTAAATCTTTTTACCACTTCATCTCTAAATTAATATCATATATAATTAAAATATTTGAGTACGAAAGGACCTAATATTTGATAAATATTTTTTTTAATTTGTGCACAATACAAAACCAAATTTTAAATTTGTTGAAATTAATTTTTCCAACATAAATTTCATTAAAGCAAAAAGACTGACAAGATTTGACGCAAAAATTGTTACATTCGCAAACATGTGGCAGCACTGGCAGCCCTATAATAACAAATACTAAAAAAAATATTATTGAATGAAAAAAACGTGTCTGAATCTTTTCACCACTTCATGCCTGAATTAATGTCCGCTCCGTAGGATCCTCCTTATGAAATTCCAGAAAATCGCCTAATATCAAACATGAAAACCCTATATTTTTATTATGACGCATAAAATTTTACTGACCGAGAATCTATGCCGCTGTCTAGCCCTCTTCCAAGTATGAGCAAGCAAAGTTTATTACCAGTCTTACATTATTCCTGTTGAGAACGAGGACACGATAATTTAGACCCCGCCTAGACCTGCCTAGACCACTTTAAGTCCATAGGGAGCTCTGAGGGCTTCAAAGTTACCAGATCTTCTGGCCAATTCATATGCGCCGACAAAGCGTTTGTTTATTCTCTAAAATGACAGAACGAAAGTTGTGCACAAAGTGTTACCCTCCCGTGGTTACATTTCGGGACTCGAGCGGCCTTGGTTGCTTCTTCTTCATGTCTTCTAAAGGGTAAAGCAAAGCTGATCGCAGCAAACGTACGATCGCAGGAATGTTTTGAATGTGTCGAAGCATCATTCTTTACGATGACGTTCATTTTAGGTGGAGGGTGACTGTGTACCGGATTTTTATGGCTCCTCAATAAAAGTTGGTTCATTCTATAGCCGGATATTAACGAGGTCTCCTTTGGGAGTTCAGATAGTCTTTTACCAATTAATAATCGTGCAGTACTGGTGACTGTCTAAACTTTGATTTAATGATGTTATAAACTAATGGAAGTTACGAAGGAGCTGGAAAAGGCCCGATGGGGAGGGGGGTGTGAGATAGGCCCGTGGGGGAGGGGGTGTGAGATAGGCCCGTGGGGGAGGGGGTGTAGGATAGTTCCGAGGGGGGAGGGGGTGTAAGATAGACCCGAGCAACTCAACAAAGTATTGCATCAGGGTTTGTGGAGGGGTCCAAAGTACCTGGGAAGTAGCACTGGTGTGGCTCGAGGGTGGTTCTAAGGCCACCTTCGGATGGGGCCCCGTCCCGATTCAGGCCCAATACGACGCCTTCGTAAATGGAAATCTTATTTCCATCTTATTCCATTATTAAGATCTCTAAAACAATTTCAGCTGGAAATTCCCCTAGAAGGGGCCTTAAAACTACCCGACTTTTTAAAACATTAAAAATCATTGACACAATGGAAATTTCAAAGCACTTCGGCCAACGTTAGAACTTGGAAATATTGACACAAACGTTAGAAAAAACTTGTATGCTCTTCTAATGGCCTTTAAATACTCGAAAGTATTTTTTTAAATTTTTTTTCTAGATGATATTGAAAATGAAAACCACAAGAAACACTTTTAATATAAAAATGTTTATAATGACAATTCATGTGCCGTTAAGAGAGTGTGTGTGTGTGTAAATTTAGAATATGTGCGGACAGACAGACAGACAGACCAGAAATTGACATACGAAAACACATGTGAGCGTTGAAACTCCAAACGGTTCATCTTTCTCCCAGTCACAGAGTAGAAAAGTCTGGACGCTGTAGTTCTTGTTGTTGTTTTTAAAAATTTTTTTTTGGTGTTTTCGAAAAAAAAAAATAACCATGACATGGGATGAAAATGCAAGGTCTTTCTTGTAGATACTTTCAGTTCGATCCATCCATGTGTGTTTCATTTCATCCATGTTTTTTTTCGCCTTCTTCTTCTTCTTCTTTGAGATTTATGTTCGCTTTATTTTCAGTTAAAGTAATTTATATATGAATGCATGCATGTGCTTGTATCTTTTTTTTTATGTATATAAACATTAGGGCGACCCTGTCTTCTATGAAAGCAAAATATTATATGAAAATATTCACTTTTATTCGTTCTATTCACTTCAAAGCGTTATCAAAAATAGGTCAATTGCAGTCCCTAAAAATTTATTAAGTGCCCGGATTTCCTCTTAACGAAATAGGCCCACTTTTTATCCCAAGAATGAAGTAACCAAATATATTATTTCATGTGCTTTCATATGTTTCCAACAAAATTATCTAATTTAAATGGAAAATAACAAAAATTTTTGCAAAAATACTGAACAATCCCCATGCGGGGATTTTGTAAAACTCCCTTGGGAATAGCGAGGATCTGAGAAACTAGTTTTAAATATTTTTCTTTCTATTAATTTTAACAATTTCCTGCTTTTAGGCGAATAAACTAAACAATCACCCCGCATGGAGATTTCGAAAAACTCCTTTGGGAATCCCGAGGATTTCGAAAAACTTCTTTGCGAATCGCAGAAATATGAGAAACTAATTTTAGTTATTTTTCTCTGTATTAATTTTCAAAATTTCCTGATTTTAGGCAGAAAAACCGGACAATTCCCATGAGGGGATTTTGAAAATCTCCTTTGGAAGTTGCGGAGATATGAGAAACTAATTTTATTTATTTTCTTCTTTATTAATTTAAAAATTTCCTGCTTTTAGACAAAAAAATACTGAACAATCCTTCGCAGGGGAATTTTAAAAATCTCCTTTGGGAGTCGCGAGGATTAAAGAAACTAATTTTAGTTATTTTACGCACTATTAGTTTTAAAAATTTCTTGGTTTTAGCCAAAAATACCGCACAATGCCAATGCGAGGATTTTGAAAAACTCTTTTGGGAATCGTGGGGATTTTGAAAAACTAATTTTAGTTATTTTTCTCTATATTAATTTTAAAAATGTTCTACTTTTAGACGAATATACTGAACAATCCCACGCAAGGGGATTTTGAAAAACTCCTTTGGGAATCGCGGGGATCTGAGAATCTTAATTTAGTTATTTTTCTCTCTACTTTAAAAATTTCCTGCTAAATTAGAAATATTATTAAATGAAAATTTTATATTATATTTTTGTTGCAACATTTTTTTGAATTATTAAACGCTTTAAGGACTTTTTGAAATTTTTTTCTACTCAAATTTTAGTACAAAAAACAAATTTTATTTTTTACATAAATTTGTTGTAAATTCTAGATTTTTCGCTCTTCTTTTAAAAACATCTAATAGCGAAAGGAAAAGTTTTTTTTAATCAAATCGAAAACTTCAGTTTGAATTTTTCATAATGTTGAGGACTCCAGCTTATTTCAGGATATCAAATTCAAGCTCTAAACTTAAGTTCAGCAACAAGAATTTTTATTTCAAGCGGCTGAAGTATTTACATTTAATTTTTTATGTGCCCCACTGTGCACCAATAGTGCGATCTTAGCCTGAGGATATTTAGCAACATTTTTGGCAATTTATTTTAAACATTTTCACAAAAACGTTTAAATTAACATTTAAATTTAATTGAACAATTAAATTTAAGTGAAATACTTAAGGAAAAAATGAAAATATTAAGCCCGGGCGGAATAATTAAAAATCTGTGGGAGTTGAAATCAAAATATTTTAGCTCTGAATATAATCGAAAACTGAATAATAAATCAATAGGGAAATTTTTTATAAGCATGGTATTCAATTTGGGCCATCTGTTTTAATATGACTGCCAAGCTGTCCTACCGTCGGCCCCTTTCTGCGAATTCTACAGGGTTACCATCAGAGTTCTGAGACTTTTTCGAAAATTTAATAGTAAATCAATAGGGTAACTATTTTTAAGGATTGTGTTTAATTTGGCCCATCTGTAACTGTCAATATGACTGCCATAGCTGGCCTACCGTCGGCCCCTTTTTGTTGATGCTACAGAGTTAACAACAGGGTTTTATGACTTTTTGAAAATTTAATAGGAAATCAATGAGGATATTAATTTTAAGAATTGTATTCAATTTGGCCCATCTCTAACTCTTTTTACACGTCTGCCACAGCTGGCCTACGTCTGCCCTATTCTGCTAATTCTACAGGGTTACCATCACAGTCCTGTGACTTTTCAAAAATTTAATAGTAAATCAATAGGGAAACTAGTTTTAGGAATGGTGCCCAATTTGCCCCACATGACTACCACAGCTGTCCTACCGTCGGCCCTTTTCTGCGAATTCTACAGGGTTACCATCAGAGTTCTGGGACTTTTTCGAAAATTTAATAGTAAATCAATGGGGTAACTATTTTTAAGGATTGTGTTTAATTTGGCCCATCTGTAACTGTCAATATGACTGCCATAGCTGGCCTACCGTCTGCTCCTTTCTGCCAATTCTACAGGGTTACAGCCAGAGTTTTATGACTTTTTCGCCGGGCTCCCCTAATTTAAATATTTTTAAATGCACGTGCATACGTGTGTGTGTGTGTGTGTGTGTGTATCCGTTATGGCCTCCATACATAAAGTCCGCGAGATACCGTTCTACGCCTCAATATTATATTTGTTGTTTCAACGAACTCACACACATACACATGAGTATCTTATATTTGAGTCCCCTTGGCGACCACTACCACCACCAGCGCATAATTTTTGTTTATGCAAGTTGTTGCTGTTTTTATATCTAAAATGTTGTTGTTGTTTTTTGCTTTTCTTTTCCCGTGGCATTGTAAAAGTGTGAGGACTCCTGACATTGACATGGTCTTGTTGCTCTATTTTGTTTATTTTCCCTTTCGGCTTGTCTTTCGCTTCTTTTGCATATCGTCGTCGTTCTTTTCCCGGCCAGAGAAAAATATTATAATAAATGAATTCAAGAATAAAAAAAAAAATAAGAAATAGAATTACTGAAACATACTGATAAATATAAAACATGTCGTGATCTTCTTAAAAGAACATCAGCCATCCATCCATCCGCTTGTGTTAAAAACATTGAGGCGTCCATCCAGCCACCCTTTTTTTGTATCCATCCGCACATGCATTCTCTCATATACGACGGCTACATACGAGCCCATAATACGTACACGAGGGTGGGCACTCTTAAAATAACTATTAAATTTCTAAATCTAGACCCCAACGTATTCATAAATGTGGCCAGAGAAATGAAATTTTCAATATTTAAAATGAAAGGCCTTATTCATAAAAAATGTTTGGTGCTTACAAGCTGCTTATAAGACGAATTTTTTATAGGAAATTTTTCTCACAGAGAGCGCATGAATAGCCAATTTTTGTTTAATTTTTTTAAATTTATTTTTTATACCCTTCACAAAAAAGTGAAAGATTTGACATTCCGTGTGAAATTTCTTCGATATTAATAGGGGTCCCCATAAAATTTATATATATTCTGGATTCTCATGAATAGCGATGACGATTGAGCGCTGTCCGTCTGTCTGCACGTGAAATCAGGTTTTCCCATGCTCCCACAAGAGCTGGAGTCATCGTTCTTACCACTTTTAATTCAAGTGGTATTGAAATTAGAAAAAATCCGAAATACAGTACCAGAGCTGGGAAGCCTACACCTATTTCTCGACGCAGAACAAATACCAAAAAACAATTATTTTTATGTTTGTTTTGTAAATTGAACCTATTTAATGCTTTGGGGAGCATCAATTGTCTATTAAAAACTAAAAATATTAAAAATTGTTTTCCAGGGATGGCACATTCGTTATAGTGCACGTAACAACTAAAATTTTTGAAAATTTTAAGTAATTCTTAAATAAAATGGTTTTATACATCATGAAAATTTGCTTTGGTAAAAAAAGAAATTAAAAAAATTAAAATTTCGTTTCCAGGGGTGGGCAATTGATATTTTTTTCATTCATAAAAGTAACCAAAAAGGCAACTGACGTTATTTTTTTTCTAACTAAAACTATTTTATAACTTGGGAAGCACAAAATTGTTACTTAAAAATATATGTAACGCCAGACGTATGTTGGTGAAGGGTATATAAGATTCGGCACAGCCGAATATAGTACTTCTACTGTTTTTTTTAATAAGGTGATATTTTTTTTAATAAGGTTACAGTACGGCTTTAAAGCTAGCGCTTCCCAGCGTTGTAAAGATCAAAAAAATATAATTTCTTTTAGTATAAAGCGGTGGACACTTTCCAACAAAAAAAATAAGCAAATAAAAATAAATAAAAAAATAGATCCAACAGGCAGTAAATTACGACACTCGATATCGATCGAAATTTGTATTTAATTTATATTGAAATTTTGATCAATACTGGCAATAATTTTAAGTTATTGAAATGAACTGACATTGGCCAGTCTCCACTGTACTTGATTCCAATTTAATTTTATTCATGTACGCCACAAAATAAGAATATTTTATTTACACACTTCACATGCCTGTACAAACGTTTGGATGTGTTTGTGGGCATATTTGACTGCAGTACTGCGTAGGGTGGCTATTTTTAGTGTCCGCTTTTATGTTGTGTTCCCTGCAAAGAATTTATATTTCATTTATCTGTTACTTTTTTACTGGTTGCGTTATAAATTCTTGCAATAAATTTCAAAAAAAATATTACAAAAGATAGATGTGCAGTTAAAGGCAATTTTCCATCAGAAATTTTTTTTAAATGAAATAAAAAGTTTTTATTTTCAGTTTATTAACTTCAAGTCAATCCTGGCAGGGTATAAAATATTGGCACTGAGTCCAGGTTAATTTCAAAATTTTGTACCTCAACAACAGGCGTATAAATTGAAACAATTATTAACAATTTCAGAAACAAAAATTGTATCCTCCGTATATGGAGGGTGCTATTGGCTGAAGTAGTGAACACCCAGACTACGATGCCGTGCTAATATTAAAACTTTTCCAAAAGTAATTTTTAGCAACTTAAAATATATTTGCTTTACAACTTTTGTCCTATTTTATTACCTTTAAAATGAAACTTTTAGCGGAAATCATCATATTAAAAAAAAGGATATATGGGAGGTAGTCAAATCCTTGTTATGATTTCAAAATAAATTTTTGCACACCCTCCCAATATCATCTTGTGATCTTTAATGAATTTTCATTACCTGGGGAAGGTTATTTTAGTTAGAATCCTGATTTTAATAAAAAGGATATTTGAACAGTAGTAGTAATTTAAAATGAGAATTTTTGCCCAACGTAAAAGTAAAAACAAAAATAGTTGTTAAGATAATGGAAGATCAATTCAACTGATTCCATAATTTTTCTAATATATCTAATAAAAAGGATATATGGGGGCTGACCATGTCCCTGCTTCGATCGCACAAATTCTTTTCATACAAATTGAATAGCATATTTTGTAACCTTTCCTCAGTTTTTGTTAGATTCGGAAGAGTAGTTTTGCTGAAATCATAATTTATGTAAAAAGAATAGAGAAGAGGTACTCATATCCTTTCTTCGAAATGAAAAATTTATATAGCAAATGAAAGGCATGTTTGGAAACATTTTTATACTTTTTTGACTCTAATTTAGCCGAAATTATAATTTAAGTAAAAAGGATATGTGGCAGGTTCTCGTATCCTGGTTTCGATTGCAAAATTATTTTTTTATGCAAGCTTAGAGGCATGTTTCGAGATTTATTTTTGATTTTAGGAGCCTAATTAAGCTGAAATCATAATTTATATAAAAAGGATATATTACAGGTTCCCATATCCTTGCTTCGATTACAAGGTAATTATTTAAGCGAATTGCGAGGCATTTTTTGAAACCTTTCATTAGTTTATGCTAATTTTTAAGGTCTAGTTTTATCGAAATCATAATTTATGTAAAATGGATATAGAAAGATACTCATATCCTTTCCTTTACCACAAAATTATCTGAGGTCATGTTTAGATAGCTTTTTTTGATTTTAGGAGCCCAATTAAGCTGAAATCATTATTTATATAAAAAGGATATATGAGAGGTTCCCATATCGGATTGCACTGTAAGTTTTCTTGCAAATTGAGAGCGGTGTCTTGAAACCTTTCTGCAATTGACGTTCGTTTTAGCAGCCTAGTTTTATTGAAATCATAATTTTTATGCAAAAAAGGATACATGAGAGGTGACCATATACTTGCTTCTATATGAAAGCATTTATTATCGCAGTGAAATACATGTTTGGAGGTTAATTTTTAATACATTTAATACTCTAGTTTAGCCGAAATAACGGTTTTTGTAAAAAGGACATATGATAGGTTGTCATATCCTTGCTTCGATTTAAGAATAATTTCTTATACGAATTAAGAGACAGGTTGTGAATCCTTTCCTTAGATTATGTTAGTTTTGGAGGTCTAGTTTTATCGAAATCACAATTTATGTAAAAAGGATATATGAAAGATACTCATATCCTTTCCTTACATACAAAATGATTTTTATGCAAACTGGGTGGCATGTTAAGAGATCTTAGTTTTATTTACGTTACTTTTAGGAGCCTAATTAAGCTGAAATCATAATTTAAATAAAAAGGATATATGACAGGTTCCCTTATCCTTGCTCGGATTACACTGTAACTTTTCTTACAAATTTAAAGCCATATTACGTTCGTTTTATGAGTCTAGTTTTAGTGAAATCATAATTGTTATGTAAAAAGGATATATGAGAGGTGACTATATCCTTGCTTCGTTTACAAAATAGTTTTGTATACAATTGAATAGGCAGGTTTCGGAACCTTCCCTTAACTGGCGTTACTTTTAGCAGCCTAGTTTACCTGAAATCCTATTTTACGAAAAAAGGATATGTGACAGATTATGATATCCTTGCTTCAATAAGAAAAAGTTATATTTGTCCATATTTAATAAATTTTGGAACCTATACTTTTAATCGTCTACTTGAGTTGATATTATAATTTATGCAAAAAAGGATATATGTCAGGCTCTCATATCCTTGTTGCGATTACAAAATAATTTTTTATGCAAGTGAATAGGCAGGTTTTAAACCCTTTTCTTAACTGGCGTTGGTTTTAGCCACCTAGTTTACCTGAAGTCCTATTTTACAAAAAAAGGATATATGATACACTGCGATATCCTTGCTTCGATAAAAATAAGAATTTTTCCTCCATATTTAAAAAAGCATTCTGGAACCTTTAGCAAACTTTTGCAGTTTTTGGAAGCGTACTTCAGTAGAAAGTACGTACTTCAGTGGAAAGGATATAAAGGATGTGCCCATTTTGATATATCGCTTTCAAAATATTTCTTTATTTTGAGAACTTTAATATATTTTTGCCATTATTGGTGTTTTATTTTACCGCAAAATCGTAGACTTTATGAAAAGGATATAAGGACCTTATATATATCCTTGTTTTATTTATAAAAAAAAGTTTTGATGCAAAACAAAAGGTATATTTTGAGATCTTTTTTTATTACGGTGACTTTTAGGAACTAAGTTTGGAATTTTTTTCTAAAAAGGATACATGGTAAGAAGCCAAGTGTCCTTATTTCGATTAAAAACAATATTAAAAAAAATGCTTTTTACCTTTAGCAATTTAATTAAATTGCAATTTAATTTTTCTGAAAGATTTATAAAAGTGTTCCTTTTTACTTGATAATTATTCACAAAAAGGATTTTCCTGAAGGATTTTTTTTTAAATTTTAGGCTTATCTGAAATCTTGAGAGCCAAAGGCTTTAGCATAACAAAAGATAACAGGCAAGGCAGTGAAATGGCAAAACAAAACAACACCTTAAAATTTGAAAAAAAGGGTGTCACTTTCAAGAATAGGGTGTTCAGCAAAAAAAAAAAGATGTGTTAAAAACCCGAGAAGCCCTGAAATAGCCTTGACTATTATTTTGAATTATTTAATTAATTCCTTCTGTTTCTAAATCATAATAAAATTATTATATCACAAGAGAAACTGATTTCAGTTTTGGATCCCGAGACTTGATGAATTTAATTGCCGGACATGTAAATTTTAATGAATATTTCGTCGTTAATTTGTTTCCATTGTATTGCCATCAAATGACAATAAAAATGTCAATCAAACATTTTGACATGCTCGCAAAATCCGTCACAAATAATTTACATGCGAGCACCACAACGTGGCTCGCACCGACATGGGGGTCAATAATTAACAGATTTTATGCTCAACAGCGTTCATGCACATGCATGAGAAAGTGAATGCTGTTGCATTTGCAAATGTGTGTGTGTGTGTGTGTGTGTGTGAAATTATTATATAATTCATAGTGATTCAGTTTGTGGCTGAAACGATAAAATAATTTTATTTATCAATTACGGGAGTAGAGCGAAATTCTCTTAGAAATAAAATTTGTCTCACACAAAATTTGCTCTCTTTTAATTCTTATTGTTGGAAAGAGATTTAGTAGAGTCCTGCTTTTAAAAATTTTCAATCGTTTCAGAAGAGTAACAATGAAGTTTCTTATTTTTGCTATTGTCTGGCCGTGATTTTGAAAAAGTTGATGGAGAATACAGGAGATTTCTTGAAATACCTTTTTGAGGTCTCATGAAAAAGTTGTTAAAATTTATGGAAAATAACATTAATCAGTCAGAGAGATCCTACAAAAATTTAATTGTTGCTAATTTCCACGAAATATTTTTTATGAAATTTTTTTTACCCGGACTGGCACTCAGTGTGGGAACCCTATTCATTCAAAGGAATTGGGCGGGAACTATAAACACGGGGAAAAGTGTGGCGAATAATATACGGAATAATTGGTGATTTTTTGAGGTCCTATAAAATTTAAATTAAATATTTTTTATGAATTTTTTTTTACCCGGACTGGCACTCAGTGTAGGAACCCTATTCATTGGAAGGAATTAGGCGGGAACTTTAATAGAAGGGGAAAAGTGTTGCGAATAATAAAGGAAATAACGGCTGATTTCTGGAGGTCCTGTAAAATTTAAATTTTTGGTAATTTTCACGAAATATTTTTTATTAATTTTTTTTTGCCCGGACTGGTACTCAGTGTAGGAACCCTATTCATTCAAAGGAATTAGGCGGGAACTATGAAAAAAGCGGAAAAGTATGACGAATAAAAATGGGTTATTTTTTAAAGGCTTTCGGTTTTGTTTTGGTAAAAAAATAACGCCTTAAATTTTTATTTGAGTTGATAAAACACGATCTGCATAATTAAATATTTAAAGATGATTTCATTTAAATGTTAAGAGCGACTACGCATGAGTCTTAATATTTTCCCATAAAAAATAGTCTAAAGACGTTAGGTCCTACGATCTAGACGGCCAACTCAAGATCAATTAAACTGTCCGAAACGTCTTTTTAGGCATGATACATATTCCAAAATTCAACTTTAATCTATATATATTCAACTCACACAACAGAGCAGAACAGCTGTTTTCGAAAGCCGCCGCATTTTCGTCATTAGTATTCGTGTGTGTTTTTTGTTTATTTCAACTTGTCTGGTGTCCCAAAATTAATGCGATAACAGTTTCTATTTGCACTGATTTTATTATGAAAAAGAATACGAGAGTTGTATTACTCCGATGGTAGCACACTTTTGTTAAGTCCGTGTGTTGCCGTTTGATTACTTTCATTTTAATAAAACCATTAATTTAATACTCACAATTGACTTTTTTCTATTTAAATAGCGGAGTTCAACATCAATAAATTTTTCGTTTTGCTTTCCACGAATTTGTCTTTTCGAAAATTTTTGATGGCAACTCTTCCAGTATTTTGTTTTGGAGACATTCTCCGCTGAATGTTATTTCTATAGAAAAAGGGATACTTGAAATTTCACTTACCTGAAAAGAGAAGAAAAAATAAATAAAATCAATAAATTTTGAATGGAAATTTCAAAATAAATTCAGAATAAAACTGGCATAAATATGAGTATTTAGTCTGAATCGGATGTAAAAGACCTCCGCTGATTCTTTGACAGCTGGACTTCAAAAATTTTTAAAAATTTTTTAGTCCTGCAGTTCCTTCTCGCATATTTTTTCCTCGAAGGCAAATTTTTTCAAATCGCTGTGCCTTCGAAAGCTGGTTCAAGGCCCGTTTTAAAAGCAATAAAATTGTATTTTCTTTAATATCAATAGGCCACTGGACTTGGATTCAAATAACTCCTCTTACGAGAAAGTGCAAATGAAAAAAAATTTTTATTAAAAGTTTATTGAATTAATTAGTTAAATTAATTTAGCAAAAGTCATTTGGAAAAATGTGGATCAAAACAAATTTAATTTGATCTCAATGAAATTTTAAAATCCTAATTAATTGAACAATTATTATTCTAATTGACA
Source organism: Linnaemya vulpina (assembly GCA_963675445.1). Taxonomy (NCBI): domain Eukaryota; kingdom Metazoa; phylum Arthropoda; class Insecta; order Diptera; family Tachinidae; genus Linnaemya; species Linnaemya vulpina. The sequence continues at coordinate 67,536,734 of OY776280.1, read as the reverse complement.
ATAATTATTATTTGTAAACAGCACGTTTTCGGTAAAGAGGGGAGATCACATACTCATACACACATAAACACACACACACACATGCACACAAACATACTGACGGGTTCTCGGAATTGCTTAGCAAAACTTCTTGGGACCTCAAGACGTTCAGATCTGATGAGAACTGACATTTTTTAAAACCGGCTAAAACCAATAATTCCCCATTTTTAAGGTTTCACTATGAAAATTTAATAATTTCAAAAATCGTTGGAAAATTCGAGTTCTCATCACATCTCCACGTTCTAAAGGGTGCTTTACTGATCTTGAATTTCCTGTGAATTTGAACCGGTTCGAACCGGTAGATTTCAAGACATTTTCAAAACAACTTGGAAAATAATATTTTTAAAGTGTTTTTTTAAAATAACTTTTTAACGGTTAAAGAGTTCTACTGAACTTAGATTTCTTGTGAATTTGAACCGCTTCGAACCGGTAGACTTCAAGAGATTTTCAAAACCACTTAGAAAAAAACATTTTTAAAGTGTTTTTTTTAATAACTTTTAAACGGTTAAAGGGTTTTCTACTGAACTTGGTTTCCTGAGAAGTTGAACCGGTTCGAACCGGTAGATTTCAAGAGATTTTCAAAACAACTTAGAAAATAATATTTTTAAAGTGTTTTTTTCAAATAACTTTTAAACGGTTAAAGGGTTCTACTGAACTTGGATTTCTTGTGAATTTGAACCGCTTCGAACCGATAGATTTCAAGAGATTTTCAAAACCACTTAGAAAAAAACATTTTTAACTTTTCAACGGCTTTACCGATCGGCTCCAGAAATCAGATCTCAATAATAAAAATTCACGTAGGCTTGTGGGAATCGGGTCAAAATCGGTTAATTCGTTAGAGAGATATCGGGAACGGGAAAAGTATGAAAAATTTGATTTTTTTTGTCCTCGATTCTTTTAGAGTGATTAAGAACTACTTCAATTATCATGAGGGAATCGGTTGATTTGATAAGTTAAATAATTGTTTTTTAGCTCGAAGAGCTCAAAATCAAAGAATAGAACAAAACGCAGGCCCTTTAGGGTTAACTGTTCTGCACATTTTGTTTTTAAATGTAATTGAATCAACAGTTCGGATCTAATTTCCTCCTTACAGAGCTTTGAAAGAATGTATACATTTTTGGAGAAACATGTTGTTTTAGAAAACGAATTAATTTCTTGATAAAATTAATTCCGGCCTATTCGATTGCATTATCCTGCGTTATTGTATTTAATGGGTCCTTTTCCTTTTGTTTGTAGTATTTTATAAATTAATAGGATTATTATTCCTTAAGGTCCGAAAACAATATTCTTTTACATAATTTTTCAATAAGAACATCAACAATTTTTACACCCAAAAGGATATCACGAATATTTAATATTTAAATCCTCGTCCTTTTTTTTCTTTTGCTCATCTTCAACGTCAGAAAAGGGCCGTTGCATCGGCAAATGATGTGTAATTTCTTTTGTTGTCTGCCTTGAATGATGATTTTTGAATGAAAATGATGTGCGTGTTTATGTTACTGACTTCTGGACACCAGAAGAGGCCTTCAATTGTTTTATCTGAGAGTTGTGCGTTTTGCCTTCACGCACACACACACACACACACACACTAACAAAATTTGTGCAGTACGATGAATGTTTGTGGTTAAATTTGATTAATCCCAAGGATATTTAGACCACACCTGCAAAACTTCAATTCAATAAAAAGAAATATTTTCTTACTAAAATCACGTTCATTATTAAATCCTGGCACAGTGAGCCCAAAACATTTAAGGCATCTGCTTGTCCTGTTTGAGACAATAAAAAATTAAATACTTTTCTTTCGCTTGAAATGAATTGGAAAATTCGCAACAAAAAATATTTTCAGTGTATAAATATAATAAAAAGAATTTAATCATAAAATATAATATTTATGAAAATTGTCTAATAAAGGGTGTTTTTTTAAGAGGTAGACAACTTTGAAATGGTATAAGCAGTCAGTTTTTCTGGATAAAATGGCATCTCAACATCTCATCAGTTTTGTTTACTAACGACTCCACAAGAGGGCTTCAGCGCCAAACAGAATTCGCACGATGCGTCTTTGCACAATTTTGGAAGTGTTCCTCAGCGGTAATTCTATTCACGTTGAAATACCAAGACAAACTAAAAACACGTAAAAGTGCTACATCCGGCTGTGCCGAATCTTACATACCCTCCACCAACGTACGTCTGGCGTCACATATATTTTTAAGTGCCAATTTTGTCATTCCCAAGTTATAAAATAGTTTTAGTTAGCAAATAAAAAAAAAAATAACGTCAGTTGCATTTTTGGTTACTTTGTGAATGAAAAATTAAAATTTTTAAATAGTTTAGCTGTTACATGTACCACAAAATACTGAATGTGCCATCCCTGGAAACGAAATTTAAATTTTGAAATTTATTTTTTGCCAAAGTAAATCTTAATGATCCATAAAACGGTTTTATTTGAGAAAAACTTAATATTTTCAAACATTTTAGTTGTTACATGTACTACAAAATAATGAATGTGCCATCCCTGGAAACAAAATTGTAATTTTCTTTTAATACTTTTTACCCAAGCAAATCTTCATGGTGCAGAAAATGTTTTTATTTAAGAAAAACTTGAAATTTTTAAACGTTGTAGTTGTTACATGTACCACAAAATACTGAATGTGCCACCCCTGGAAACAAAATTTTTAATTTTTTAAATATGTTTATTGCCAAAGCAAATCTTCATGATATATGAAGCGGTTTATTGAGGAAAAACTTAAAATTTTCAAACATTTTAGTTGTTACATGTACCACAAAATACTCAATGTGCCATCCCTGCAAACAAAATTTTTAATTTTTTAGTTTTCATAGACAATTGACAATTTACAAACAAACAAAAAAAGAATTGCTTTTTGGTATTGATTTTGCGTCGAGAAATAGGTGTAGGCTTCTTCCCAGCTCTGGTACCGTATTTCAGATTTTTCAAAATTTCAATACCCCTCTATTTAAGAGTGGTAAGAACGAAGTCTTTAGCTTTTCTGGCGGCTTGGGAAAACCCGATTTCACGTACAGACAGACGGACAGCGCTCAATCGTCATCGCTATTCATGAGAATCGGGAATATATATATTTTATGGGGTCCCCTATTAATATTGAAGAAATTTCACACGGAATGATAAAGCTATATATACTGTTTCAGTTGTTTTTTTGAAGGGTATAACAAAACACTTGATAGCTGGCCAAGTTGACGCTAATTAAAATAAAAACGTGTTGCCAACCTCCCGAAGTTTTATACCTCCCGAAAAAACACCCTTTCGTCTAGACTATTCTATTTTTAATACTATTCTATTATTTCATTTGTTCACTGCAAATAAATTTTCTTCAATTTCTTAATCGGCCAGATTATTAAACCTATTTCTATGGAACAGCCCATATGCACATGTCCATGCATGCACACTTATTAACATACACACACACACACACACCCTGAGACACACCGTCACTCAATCGTATTCTTTTATTAACTTCAACATGTCGCTGTGACAACGAACTCTTTCCCTAAGAGTTGTATAAGTAGAAGTATATGTATGTGTTTGTGTGTGTATGTGTGTGTGTGTGTATGTGTGTGTATGTTTATGGCTTATTTCTCTATAAGAATTTAATATCGAATTGTGAAAAGAACGCATGACCAACAATACATTCAAAATGGATATCTCGCATATTGTGCTCAAATTGATTTGTACATGGAAAGAAAATGTTGTACTTGAGCCAACATCCATACACACACACAGACACACATACCACACATATACAAAAACAAATGCACTCGCATATTCATATGTGAAAAAGGGAAAAACCACCCTGAATATGTGAAAATATTTCCAATAAGAATACACATATTTGACAAAGCAACAACGACAACAACAACAACAAAAGAATAACACGCACATGTGTCCAATAGAAGATACGACATGTATCGCCTAAATTGTACGGTGGTGTCATCTATGAGTATTCGATGGCACTACACGCTGCCACAATTAGCAATAGATGGTGCGAGTTATGCCGAAATCGAATTGGTATTATTTAATTTCTCAAGGCTTTATTTTTCAAACAATATTTTAGGCTTATAAACTGTTTATAAAACGTAATATTTTTATTACAAATTGTGTTTTATAAGCAGCTTTTAGGCATAAAATATTGCTTGTAAATAGGGCCTTTAAGAACTTTTTCTTAATAATTCTACGATCACCTTTGGCTTGTGCTTAGCAAAGTCAGCAGCCACTAGAAGGCCTTGCTAAATGATCACGTTTTTTTAGGGCGGTATACGCCCTACTTTGTATGGCTATACATCTGCGTGGCCTTACAATAGGCAATACTTTTTTGTTTTAGTTATACAGATTGAAAAGATCTTGGCCGTTTCTACACCCGCTATAACGATCAATAAAAGGTGACCATAAATAGTCGGTAATTTTTGAAAATATTATTCATGAAATAAATTAATAAATATTTCATTTGTTGCGAACACAATACGGACTGATTCTTTCTTGTTGGGTAGCTTTTGTGGCAATGAAAGATTAACTGGCAGCGTATTTTATTCATGGATTTTTTTTGTAGCATATAAAGACTTTATATAAATACATGCCTGCATGTACTTATTAATACATACAAATATGTTGCGTTGTGCTTGTGTATGTGCCGTCTAAACGTATGAGAGTCGTTTTATATTTGTACGCAGCGGGAGAACTCAAAAGGCCTTCGAATTTCAGGCGGTTAATTTATGGCATCAGAGTTGTTTGTTAAATTTTTTTACAGTTTTCATGCTGGTGGTAGTCAGTAGGCATATTAACCCTGGATGGTTACTCTTCTTTTTTTTCATTAAAATAACTCTACGTGGAATCAATCAACCATTTTTTAAAAGTAGTTTTAACGCAACAATTTTTAAAGTTAAAAACAAACGAAAATATTTTCAGTCAAGTATTTTATTAAAAAAACATTTAATTCTCTTCAAATTCGCTACGAACTCGGGCGAAATAGAAAAGTGATATAAAGAGTTTTCATGGTGATAGTTGTCAGCAGGAATATTAACCCTGGAAGGTAACTCTTCATTTTCATTTAAAGTAACTGTACGTGGCATCAATCAACTATTTTTTAAAAGTTCTTCTAACGAATCAATTTTTAAAGTTAAAAAGAAAACTTTTTAGGAAAGTACAGTGAAAGCTCTCTTTGCGGACAGCTCTTATAAGAGGACATCTCTTTGAAACGGACAATCCTTAAATATCCGGAACCGCTTTCATAAAATTTTAAATAAAAATGTTTTTTATTTCGTTCCAATAACCGGACATCTCCACCTCGCGGACAAAATCTTCGTCGACGGAGGGTGTCCGCCTATGCGAACTTTCACTATATTTTGTTAAAAATAAAAGAATAAAAATAATATATAATAATAAAAAATGAAATAAAATTTAATATAAAAACTTTTTTCTCTCTTCAAATTCGCTACGAATTTGAGCGAAATAGAAAAGTGATATGAAAAAGAGTAAAAGAGCTTTGCCTATCTGACAAACAGTAACCATCCAGGGTTAACCATTCAACTACAGATTTTTAACCAAATAATATATAAGAAATGTTTATAATAATTTTTAAGTCATATTAAAATTATAAAAAATTTGTTTCAATTGAAAATTATTTTCAAATTCCTGGATTTGAACTCGAGCCGGTATAGTATTTCATAGATCAATTCATACTCTTTATTACAGTTATATAATTATCCCAATTTCGGTTCAATAAACAACGACAACAAAAATAAGAAAAACATCGATTCATATTGATTTTACAATTTGTCAGTATTTGAAATCAATTTCACTCGAAATACAAATTCAGAAATTAAGACTATCAAATTATATTAAGGTTTCTGTCCAGTAGGATTTGAAAAATTATTATGAATCGCGATCGTATTAAAAAAAATATAATTAAAAAAGTTCCTGGTCAATATAATCGGCAGAGAAAGCTCGTTAAAACGCTATTATTTTAAATTTCAAATCAACCGTTTGCCACCCGATTGATATAATTCTCGTTTACTGTAAAAGAGTCGAGAGCACGAACTGATCAGTTATACAATTTTAGAGCTGCAAAAATAAGATCACTCTTAAGAATTTTTTTCGTTCACGATATCTCCTGAAAGGATTAACCAATTTTGACCCGGTTCCGGGTAAGCGAATTGGAATCGATCAGTGAAGCCGTTTAAGTGTTCTTTTTAAAAAGAATAATTTTGAAAAATAATTTTCTTTCTGGTTCTTTTCTTTCGCTTTTTTTCGAATTTTTTTGTACATGATACCTCCTAAAGGGATTAACCGATTTGGAACCGGTTCCGGGTAAGCGAGTTGGAATCGATCAGTGAAGCCGTTTAAAAGTGTTCTTAAAAAAAAAAAGAACAAAAACAAACTTCGTTCAATTTCTTTTTGAGATTTCCTGATTACCGGTTCGAATCGGTTTAAATTCAGGCACGTGTTTGATTCGGTTCAGCTGTTTCAATGTGTTACATACAGACATAATGGCGGGTTCTCAGAGTTAGCGAGACCTTTACTTAAGACCTTAAAAACGTGGAGATCTGATGAGAACTCGATGTTTCAGAAACGGGGGTTTCGAAAATTTTCAAAAATTACGAATATTGAATGTTTTGGGTAAATATCATTTTTTAGACTAGAATGAGTGCTGTTAACACAAATAACATCCCTGCGCCGCCATTGAATTACTTTCTTCACGGCCCATTGTGCATGTAAGGATTAATCTGCCTTGTGAAGCGTCCTCAATCTTTCTTATAAAAGATAAGCTACACATTTCGTCCTTTAAGAAGGATTATGATATATAAAATATCCTCCTCACTCCTATTAGAGGGGAGGGAAAAGAAGGGGAAGATGCTCTTCATTTGCCAAAGATTTTCTTCATTCATAAGCCCGGGAGTTCATTTGCTTTGAAAAAGTGAACTATTTTCCACTGGAATTTCAAAAGCAGGCCTATTTGGAACAAGTTCTATTGAAAGAAATAGAAGGTTTTATTAAAAACCCGTGATCTTTATTCCGCGGCCATTTTTGAACAACATTCTCCCGAAGGCCTTTCTAATGATTCCAGTGATTTGCACGGCTTTCGGGAATCGTATCAAAAGAAGGAGAAGGACCAGAAGGCCTATCCCGCGACATCTTTGCACTGCATTTTGTCACGGGATAGGCCTTTCGGTCCTTCTCCTTCTTTCATTTTACATAAAACTTAAAATGAAGCAACCAAATTTCGGTCGATATCGGATGCGGTGCTTCAGACCGCCTTGAGTATTGAAAACGAGGAATATGAAGGCCTTTGGAAGGCCTGCTTTTACCACTCTGGGTATTTTTATTTTATTTACACGAGAATATGCATGTTGGCATGTACTTTTATATATATGAGTGTATATATATGTGTGTGTGTGTGTGCTTTGTCTAATAGCACATAAAGCCGAAACAATAACAAAATAAGTTCTGGAAAATGTTGTAAAATATTCTATCACTTTGGAGAGGGAGTGAGTACACTATTTGGAGGAAATATTCCAAAAAAAACGTAAATAAATAATCGTATATGGATGTACTTGTAAATATACTCACACATATGGGCATGTATGTATTGTATGTGTGCGTGTGTGTGTACAGGTCTTTTCTAAGACTTGGTTAGATCTTTTGAAAAATTAATCTCACTCCCAACTGTCTATCCGTTGAATATTCCAGCATGTAAATGCACACACACACACACACACATATGCCCTATGCATGTATGTGTGTGTGTTCACTTCATTGTGTGTGTGTGTTTGTTTATATTTATTCGCATGTAAATATGTTGTGGATGAAATATATGGCGGCCATAATGAACTCGAAAGAACGAACTAACGAACTCGAAATAAGGCAACAACAACAACACACAGAAACAACAAATACTTATACTCGCAACAAAAAAAAAAAAGGACACTTGCTCCAAGATTCGATATGCCAGCGAGGGTGGAACAGGGCACATGTACGTGTTATCCATTCCAATATAAAATAGATTCGTCTACATACACGAGCACGCACATGCATGCACTCGTTTATGTGTTGATATAAACACACATCGCGTACACACTGCCATACAAGCATTAACCATATGCATGTGTGTGTATATATGTGTGGGTGTGTATATTCGTAATGGTTTTTGTTGATTCCTACTGAAGCACACACTGTCACATATCCAATAAGTTGTAATACCATTTATATTGTGTATAATTGTAAGTGTGAGTGTATGTGTGTACGTGTGTCTGTATGTGTGTGTGTGCGAGTGTGTGTGGAATGAAAGGCATGTTCAAGTTTTGCGAAAAGGACACTACACTCTTTGGACTTTTTTTATTTGTGTCTGCAAATAATTGTGAGCAAGAGTGAGGGAGCATTCAAACACACACACACACACACCCATACCCATGTACACACTCGTACTTGTGTATGTGTACAACTAAACATAAAACCATTAGAGCAAACGTCCCTTGTGTACACCGTCATCATTCATTCAGTCAGTCAGTCATTCATTCATTCAGTCAGTTGGCATTTTTAGCCACCCGCACTCCATAAGACTTTTGTCCACCACCCCCACCCCCGCCTCATCTCGGGTGATTTTATTGTTTAGGACAATAAACACAAGAGGCATTATGCGAAACGTTGCCATAAGATGTTCGTTCGGCGCGACATCTCATCCATGTTGCTGATGATGATGCTGAAGTTGATGTGAATGTTGTTAAAGCCATTCAATAATAAACAAAAACAACAACAACTACAACAACAACATGGACAAAAACCACCACCTCCACTACCACCACCACCCCCATCACCATCACTAACGCTACCAAAAACACCAGCAGCAACAGCATGAAAAGCGTTTGCAAAAATGTTCTCGACTTCGCCGTGGTAAATGACGACGAGCTCGAAATGGATGCGGGTGTAAAATTCATGGCATTCAGTTCTGCATGTGAAACGAACACGTCCCACTCTTCACATGCATTTCGAAGTATTTGCATGTGGACAGAGATACACACACACACACACACACACACACACACACACACACACACATGCACGCACACACATACACTTAGGAATGCATATTTAAAAGTGAATGATGAACGGCAAGTGCCAGTAAAATGGGTCCGAGACTATAAATTAGGGAAATGGCAGAAGCTATTTTTGGTCCTTCAGGCAGTCCTGGCTACGAGTCCTCCGATAAAAAACCAATAAAATAAAATAGAAAAAACGTTTGATTCCTAAAGGCCACCCCAGTAACTGCCCGCTAATTTTAACCGCAAACTAAAGCAACCTGATTTTTTTTTGCAATTCCATGCTTTTGAAAAAATTATTATTTTAATTTTCAAATCAACCGATTCCCACTTGATAACCGGTAACTGAAGTAGTTTTCGATTACTATAAGAGAGTTATCGAGAACACCAACTGCTCGGATATATAATTTCGTGGTTTTTCACAATAAAACACTTTTCTGAATTTTTTTCGTTCACGATATCTCCTGAGAGAATTAACCGATTTTGACCCGATTCCGGGTGATCAAAGTGGTATCACTCAGTCAAGCCATTTAAAAGTGTTCTTTTCAAAAAGAAACACTTTGACAAACAAATTTCTTTCAAGTCCTTTCTTTCACTTTTTTTTAATTTGTTCGTTCAGGATATCTCACAAAAGGATTTACCGATTTTGAACCGGTTTACGATAATCAAGGTGGTTCAAAAGCTAATCATTTTGTGGATTCGATCGCTGCAGTCATTTTAAAAACTATTTTAAAAAAACCCACTTTGAAAAGAGATCTTTTTTGAAGTTTTTATTTTTCTAAATATATTGAAATCTACCGGTTCGAATCGGTTCAAATTTACAGGAAGTTTAAGTTGTGGAAAGCTCCTTAGAACTTCACGTTGATTCAGTGTGGGATTTTAATACTTACACACACGCACACTCATACACACAGGCATAGTGACGGTCTTTCAGAATTAGTCAGGAATGCTTCCCAGGACCTCAAAACCTGGAGATTTGATAAGAACTTGATTTTTTTAAACGGCGCAAAACCAATAACTTTTCGATAAAAAAAAAAGTTTTAATTTTTCTAGTGGAAAGTTAAAAATAGAGTTACCAGACCAAAATTAAAATAGGTCGATGGTTTAATTTTTAACCCGTAGTCATGAACGTTGGGACATTATGACCCAATAATAATTTTTTTGTTGCGGAACTTTTTGTGACTTGGCCAAATCTCTCAGTAGCTGGAAAATGGTCGCATACCCAAGCTGTTAATTATTTTATTTCAGCTGATGATTGAATGTAGGCCGAGACGGTTGCCACTCAACTAAAAGCGGGTGTATATGACCCCACCTGGCAGTCGGGGTTATGAACTCTCGATATATTGATAAAAAAACAATCGTTTTGGTGTATTAAAATTTGATTGCAGTTTGAAATGGACCCGTGAAGAAGGCGAAGATCGATTGATACTCAGCCTAATTAATTTTGGCGTTTTTCACCCGCTAAAAAGTTGCAAGAGTCTTGTGACAATTGAAGTTCATGTTCAAATAGAATAAGTCCGCAAACTTCAAGCAACAACGTTGTCTTATAAACGAGGTCCACAATAAAACCAACAGCAGAACCTTCACAACATGTTTTATATTTTCTTTTGTTCTTGTACTTCTGCTTCAAAAATGTTTGAAATTAAATTAAAGTCTGGTGACATTTTTAAAGAGAGTGAGTACCGAAAAATGAGGGACAGAGAGAGAGAAAGAAAACGCTGCTATAATAAAATAGATTCCACAGCGTGTTTTTTTAGAGTGTCACTAATTCGAGTTGGCATCACTGCACCCATTTAACAGCTGATGGTTCCTTTTTATTTAGTTTGATTTGAAATTTCGTCATGAATCGAGTTACGGCAGAGCTACGCGGCGTAATTGATATATTAATTGTAGTTTCAGAAGAATAACTTTCAAATAAAGTGAATTCTATGTCGTTCTAAAAACTTCATCTCTGTTTCATTCTACAGCGTGTTTTGTTTAGGTTGCGATAATTTTGAGTTGGCATCACTGCTTTATTTAAGCGCCTATTGAACAGCTGATGGTTGCTTTTTCTTTAGTTTCTTTTGAAATTTCATTATGAATCGACTTACATCAGAACAATAAATTTTTAATCAAAATAATTCTTCTATTCGTCAAACTCATCCATTCGAAATTTTATTTTCCGATGAAGCCCATTTCTGCTTAAGAGGGGGAACTAAAAAAAAGCAGAATTGTCGCATTTGGAGTGAAGAGAGACCACAAGCTTTTGTCGAAACACCATTTCCATCCACAGAAAATGACTGACTGTTTGACGCTTTATGGGCTGGCGGAGTCATTGGCCCATGTGTCTTCCAAAAACGATGATGGTCGGAATGTTACTGTCAATGGTGTAGGGTATGGGAACAAGTTTCAAAATTCTTACGTCCCTCAATTACGTGACATTAGTCCTGCTGCTGTGTGATTCCAACATTACGGAGTTACATGCCCCACAGCGGGCGCTACAATTTATTTACTCAAAGAAACTTTTGAAGAAGAAATAATTCCACGTACTGGCCCAATTAATAGGCCACCAAGATCGTGTGATTGAATCCCATTCGATTATTTTCTTTGAGGTTATGTCAAGTCACTTGTCGACGTCGATGCATTTTAATATCTGCAAATCAAGATTCGAAGAGTCATCGTCGACATACGACCGCAAATGCTGCGAAAGTTTGTTGAAAATGGGTGTTCCAGATCGCGCCTTCTACGAAATCATGTTTAAACATGAATTTCATAAAATTTTCCTTCAAATAGAACCCGTTTCATTGATATTAAAAATATATTTTCTTGTTTTATTATGACTTAAACTTGTATCACTCTGAAAAAACACCCTTTACTTCATGCAGTGAAAGAGGAAAACTTTTAAAAAATGAACATCAGCAATTTTAAGTTAATTTTCTATAATAATCTTTCAAAGAAAAAGTATAAATTTTAAATATTTTTTCCCAATCAAAGCTGAATTAGAAAACATTTTCTTACAAACTGTAGACGTTGGATGGACTAAAAATTAAGCCGCTATTAAGCGCTTCCGATTTCTCTGTGCTTTTTCTTATATTTTCCAGCATTCGCTGGCAAAATTTTATGTCAAAATGTTTAGAAAATTTTATTTTTAATTCAAAAAGTATCCCGCGTTGGCAAATAGTGAAGAGAGAGGGGGGCCTTTGTCAACCAAAATTTATTATAAATTTTATTATTTCAAATCAATTTGAATTAATTCTATAAACATGAATTGCGGGTGTCCCGAAAATCCCAGCAGGATATCCGATAGTGCTAAACCATGTCCCCTTATTCTGTAACTATCCCTGTTGACGTGATATTGTTAAATAATTACAGAATAATGAGGCCTGTGTTTTATATATTCTGAGAAAAGAAAAATCTCGGTATTTTAGCGTCAGTTTTGAAAACAAGAAAAATAAAGTGAATAAATACCTTTATGGCAGGACCTGCTTGTGTTCTTTAAAATATTTTCCTATTATTAATTCAAAATATATAATCAAATAAAACATAAATATGCAACTCAAATCCTTTTCCTATATTTCAGTTAATATAACAAGGACCTTCCCTAATGAACGCACACACACACACGATTGTAACTCGTCCATTTTTCTTTTTATCACACTGGCGTAGGGGTGAGTGTGTGTGTGCCATATATGAATGTATTAGCCCCTGCATGCATGTGTGCATGCCTGTATTGACCCATACACATGCACGCATTGACCTGAATTGATCAACAATTGGCGGCGGCACTTTTGTTGCATTGAAATCCCACCCCTAAACTGAAATTCAGTGCATTTACCACACCCCAATAAAACAATTTCGATTGCTAAACACACACACACACACACACATGCCACATGCATGCTGGCTTGGCTGTGCCAGCCCTTTTTTCTTTGTTAAGGCAGAAATATATTTCATGATGTGTGGAAATGAGCAGGAGTTTGAAAAGGACCTTCTAAATCACAGAGTCCAGTGAAATATGGACGATTTGAAATCTTAAGATCTTGGAAATGGATTACTTTCATCTTTTCTAAACTGGGCAGTTTGCACAGGATATGCGAAACGCTTGATTTTCAATTGTATTCCCTGATTTTGTAAAACACTTGGCGCTAGTGAAGTTCATAATTAAAAAAATAATGCCAAAAAGCAATTATTTTTTTGTTTGTTTGTAAATTGAGGTTCGATTCACGTTTTGTGAAACCTAAATTGTCTATTAAAAACTAAAATATTAAAATTTTTTTCCAGGGATGGCACATTCAGTATTTTGTGGTACATGTAACAACTAAAATGTTAAAAAACTTGAAGTTTTTCTTAAATAAAACCGCTTAAAACATCATAAAAATTTGTTTTGGCAAAAAAAGAAATTAAAAAATTTTAATTTTGTTTCCAGGGATGGCACATTCAGCATTTTGTGGTACATGTAACAGCTAAAATGTTTAAAAATTTTAAGTTTTTCTTAAATGAAACCATTTTATGCACCATGAAGATTTGCTTAGGTAAAAAGTATTAAAAGAAAATTACAATTTTGTTTCCAGGGATGGTACATTTAGTACTTTGTGGTACATGTAACAGCTAAAATGTTTAAAAATTTTAAGTTTTTCTTAAATAAAACCGCTTAAAACATCATGAAGATTTGCTTAGGTAAAAAGTATTAAAAGAAAATTACAATTTTGTTTCCAGGGATGGTACATTTAGTACTTTGTGGTACATGTAACAGCTAAAATGTTTAAAAATTTTAAGTTTTTCTTAAATAAAACCGCTTAAGACATCATAAAGATCGGCTTTGGGAAAAAATAAATTTAAAAATTTTAATTTTGTTTCCAGGGGTGGGAAATTGATGTTCTTTTACATTCATAAAAGTAACCAAAAAGCCAACTGACGTTGTTTTGCTTGCTAACTAAAACTATTTTATATCGTAGGAAGAACAAAATTGGTACTTCAAAATATATGTAACGCCTGACGTACTTTGCGGAAGGGTATAGAAGATTCGAAACAGCCGAATGTAGCTTTTTTACTAGTTTTAATATTAAATTTGTTGCGGTTCAACCACCACCATTAAAAACACTTAAAAAAAGCTTTTTTTTAATAAAAAGAAACGATAAAATCTTCTTCAAGGACTCAACTCTTGCACACCTTTAAATTGCAACACTCGCAACGTCGCGGCGTCACATTTTACAGATCAGCGCTTTCCCAAATCGATAACACAAATCAATACACATGCCACTACATATGAAAAGTTCTTTGAAATATTCTTTTGTTGTTGCTGTATTAGCATTTTAAATTTATGCATAAAAATTCATAAATAGTTTAGAAAAGAAAATATAAAAAAATGACACTCGAATAGTGCGTGTGAGTGCGGGCCAGAACTTGAGAGTGAGTACTCGATATCAAGTGTGACGCTGCCTCCCATGACGTCATTAATTCACTTATTTGCTCATTCAATCGTCAAATAAATTTCTTTTAGTTGGATTGTCAAGCTTTTTAAGGCTGTTGAACTCGCAGCATAAATAACTGCCAGGGATTTTTTTTATATTTTTCTTTCTTTTTTTTAGGTTGTTGAATGTATTGAAAGTGGAAGAGATAAAGAGAGAGAGAGACGAGAAAGAAGTTCAAATAATATAATTAGAAAATAGATACAAAAGCAACAGTTTAATTTTTCAGTTTTTTTATTGTTTTTGTTTTTAAGATTTCCCTGTTTGACAGTTTTGTGCGATTGTATGGGTGTCGTCTCGTGGCACAGAGTACAACAATGCCGACTGGCAGAAGCAAATCTGCGTTTCTTTTTTTTTTTTTTATTATTAAAATTTTTTTTATTTTGTTCGTTTATTATTCTATCTGAATTCCCAGTTTTTATTTTTATTATGAATTTCTGTTCGTCCTTGTTTAATAAGTCTGCCTGCTGTCTGCAATGATTGCGTAATGAGTATCTAATTGGTGGGGGTCTGGAGGGTGGGGTGGGGGTGGGGTTGTACATATTTTTATTTTTCACTTTTTTCCCTCTATTTTTTGTGTTATTTTAATTTTTTTCAACCAGCCGCATAAATTATTTACTCATAAAAAACACTTAAAGAGGGTGCGAGAATACAACGATTACATTTCAAGGTCGCGTATTTAAACGAGAAAAATTTTATAGAAAAAAAGAAATCACTTTTGTTTTGGCTGCAAAAGATGAAAAGAATGAAATTTTTGTGAAATCATGTTGTATTAAATTTTATAAGATAGAAAAATTATAGCAACAAGTTGTTGGCTCGAGGGTGTAGTTCTTCTTTTTTAAGGATGAATTGATTCGTCCTTTTTAATGTTTCTTATGATTCCAAAGAGTTTTTTTATAGTTAAAGAAAGCACTATAATTTTTAAACGAAGTCAATATCAAAATATTTATGATCAGAATAAAAACAAATTCAAATTTAACATTTATTAACCCTGGATGGTTACTCTTCATTTTTGCACATTAAAGTTGATCATCAATGAATCAAAGAACAATTTGCAAAACAATTCTTAAAAATAAATATAAACAAAAATATTTTTAGTGAAGTAATTTATAAAAAAAATATCAAAAAAATATTTTAAAAATATTAAAAATATATTAAAAAAAATATTAAAAATATATTACAAATAATACAAGGAAATAAAAACATAAAATGCGGTATAAAAACTTCTTAAAATTCGCTACGAATTAAAGCAAAATAAAAGTCACCTGATAAAGAGTAAATGAGTGACCATCCAGGGTTAAAACATAAAGACATACAGACATGCATAAGCCTGCATTTCATAAGTTCTTGCACCAACTAATCAAATAAATTCAAAATAACAAAATATCTCAACTTTGCAAAAACTTTCATGAACCAAATGAGAATTTCACAAGAATAGGAAGAGAAGACTTGGCAATTTTTAGAAAAGACAAAGCAGGTCCTGCCATAAAAGAATTGTTTAAATTCACTTTATTTTTTTTGCTTTCAGAACTGACGCTAAAATACCGGGATTTTTCTTTTGTCGGAAAATATAAAATGCAGGCCTCATTATTCTGTAATTATTTAACAATATCACGTCAACACGCATAGTTACAGAATAAGGGGGCATGGTCTGCTTTATAGGATAATCAATATTTATATCCTGCTGGGATTTTCGGGACACCCACAATTCATGTTTATAGAATTAATTCAAATTGATTTGAAATAATAAAATTTATAAAAAATTTTGGTTGACAAAGGCCCCCCTCTCTCTTCACTATTTGCCAACGCGGGATATTTTTTTAATTAAAAATAAAATTTCCTAAACATTTTGACATAAAATTTTGCCAGCGAATGGTGGAAAATATAAGAAAAAGCACAGAGAAATCGGAAGCGCTTAATAGCGGCTTAATTTTTAGTCCATCCAACGTCTACAGTTTGTAAGAAAAATGTTTTCTAATTCAGCTTTGATTGGGAAAAAATATTTCAAATTTATACTTTTTCTTTGAAAGATTATTTTAGAAAATTAACTTGAAATTGCTGATGTTCATTTTTTAAAAGTTTTCCTCTTTCACTGCATGAAGTAAAGGGTGTTTTTTTCAGAGTGATAAAAGTTTAAGTCATAATAAAACTAGAAAATATATTTTTAATATCAATGAAACGGGTTCTATTTGAAGGAAAATTTTATGAAATTCATGTTTAAACATGATTTCGTAGAAGGCGCAATCTGGGACACCCATTTTCAAGAAACTTTCGCAGCATTTGCGGTCGTATGTCGACGATGACTCTTCGAATCTTGATTTGCAGATATTAAAATGCAGCGACGTCGACAAGTGACTTGACATAACCTCAAAGAAAATAATCGAATGGGGTTCAATCACACGATCTTGGTGGCCTATTAATTGGGCCAGTACATGGAATTATTTCTCCTTCAAAAGTTTCTTTGAGTAAATAAATTGTAGTGCCCGCTGTGGGGCATGTAACTCCGTCCTGTTGGAATCACACAGCAGCAGGACTAATGTCACGTAATTGAGGGACGTAAGAATTTTGAAACATGTTCCCATACCCTACACCATTGACAGTAACATTTCGACCATCATCGTTTTTGGAAGGCACATGGGTTAATGACCCCGCCAGCCCTTAAAGCGCACCAAACCGTCAGTAATTTTCTGTGAATGGAAATGGTGTTTCGACAGAAGCTTGTGGTTCGTAATCACTCCAATTGCGACAGTTCTGCTTATTTACGTCCCCCAGTCAAACAGAAATGGGCTTCAGCGGAAAATAAAATTTCGAATGGATGAGTTTGACGAATAGAAGAATTACTTTGATTAAAAATTTATTGTTCCGGCGCAAGTCGATTCATAATGAAATTTCAAAAGAAACTAAAGAAAAAGCAACCATCAGCTGTTCAATAGGCGCCTAAATAAAGCAGTGATGCCAACTCAAAATAGTCACAATCTAAACAAAACACGCTGTAGAATCAAACAGAGATGAAGTTTTTAGAACGACATAGAATTAACTTTATTTGAAAGTTATTCTTCTGAAACTACAATTAATATATCAATTACGCCGCGTTGCTCTGGCGTAAGTCGATTCATGACGAAATTTCAAATCAAACTAAACAAAAAGGAACAACCAGCTGTTAAATGGGTGCAGTGCTGCTAACTTAAAGTTGTGACACTCTAAAAAAGCACGCAGCATTTGTACCCTAGAAGCTGTTGTTCGTATATGACGCACGTCCTTGGAATTGTCCTCCTCAAGCTCCACAGCTCAATAGCAACGCCCAGCACTGCTTGGCAACAGATGATAGAAATTAAAATAAAAATATTTTACAGTTCGATTTCACTATCGATCTGTTGTTGTAAACTTGTGAACGTGGCAACTGCCTATTCAACGAGATGTCGCATGTTATCGCTGCGTTGGTTTGCAATTTTTTTCAGGCGGAAAGTTAAAAAAATTTGGGAAAAAGAATCAGCACAATTAGAATTGTATTAAAAAGAAAGACTTTAAACTCGAATTGGTTTAATTGAAAATTTTTATTGTTTTTTTATTTCTACTTAAACAGTGCTGCCACTTAATTTTTCCAACTCTACTGACAAGCTACGTCCTATTTTATGCATAATAAAACGGACTGTTAACCAGCTGCAGTAATACCAAAAATACCCCCGAAATGCAATCATGTGTAGCTGTGCTGCCACCTTGTGAAACTAACACGGCTCATTTAAAAAAATTTTTTTTGCATCCGGTATTATTTTCCTGCGAGAAAAGTTGTTCGAAATGAGTGAATTCTTTTGAGAAATTGCAAATAAAAAATATTGTGCCGGGGGAAAATATTTTTTTCAAACAATTTGAGAAAAACAAATTTAATTTAAGTTTGACGGTTGTGCCAAAAGCAATTGCCTCCAGCATGAGAGAGAGATACAATTTTTAGGTTTTTTTTTTAATTTTTTATACTTTTTTTTATATATAAAATTTAAAACAATAACAGACATATTTATTTTAAACAATTTCAAGTTGCTTTCAAAAATTATTTCGAATTAAAACCGATCACCGGTTTATGAAGATCGAAGTGGGGTTTTCAATGTCAAAATTTGTGGAATCGATCGGTAAAAAGTATTTCTAAAAAAACCGCTTTTAAAAATTCTTTTATTTAACTTTTTTTAATTATTTATTTATTTATTTATTTTATTATTATTATTATTATTATTATTATTATTATTATTATTATTATTTTTTTTTTTTTAATTTGTGGAATCGATCGGTGAAAAGTAATTCTAAAATAGACCGCTTTGAAAAATTCTTGTTTTAATTAATTAATTTATTTTATTATTATTATTATTATTATTATTATTATTATTGTTGTTGTTGTTATTTTTTATTTTTTTGATATTCGATTCGGTTCAAATTCACAGCAAATCCAAGCTCAAGAAGATTCTTCAGAATCTTGGCTTGATCCGGTTCGAACTTTCAAAATTTTTATATACTCACACAAACAGACACACACACACATACATTCATACAGACTTAGTGACAGACTCTCAGATTTAGTCAGAGAGAAGCTTTCGAGGACTTCAAGCACTAGAGATCTGATGAGAAGTCGATTTTCTTTTTCAAAACGGCATGAAACTGATTTTTTTTATTTGAAATTTTCCCAGCCTCAAAGTTAAAAATAATCAGACGAAACTATTAAGGAAAAAGTTCTCAAAACTACAGCGCAACTTTCAGTGTTTATAAGACACAAAAAGTAGAGGAAAATATTGCCTGATCATTGAGCACAAACACACTCACACTTACGCATCTGCATACTGGCATGAGCAATAATAAGAGCATCTCTCTCTGTCCCACTCTCTAGAGATTTTTCTTCTGTTCGCTTTTTCCAAAAGCTGTTTTTTGGTCGCACCAACATCCCGGAGAACAAACACTCTATTAATTGGATTTGGAAATTTTCCAAAAATATCACGTTACAAATAATCATCACGACCCCTTTTCAAAACCGTTTCACTCGGCGTTCACTCAGTGTTCATTAAATGCTTTCAGTTGTGATTTATGCTGCCATTTGCATGGCTGGAATTTGCGTGTACCTGCCAATTTTGAATTTTCCTCAAAAAAGAAATTTTCATTCTCACACATGGAAACGCATAATTTTTTTTTATTCTATTTTTTTTTAATTCTAATTCAGATCCCTTTCAGACCGACATATGGGCGAGGGATTGTAATATATATAATTTTGCATTTGCAAATATAAATTCAAATTATTTGCATTCACACTCTTGCCAAGGAAGACAATGTACAACAACAACAACAACAACAACAAAAAAGTGTGAATATAACAAACGGAAGGATATTCGCAATAAAATCGGGGTTAAGATTGAGGTGCTTATGAGTTGGGGTTGATTTTCTTCATTTGAATCAATCCTTTTGCAAGAAGCATTTTTGTAATTATAGTTTAAGGAAAATCCTTGCACAGACAGGACACCTTTTTTCCATACGAATTCGGTGTTTGTTTGGAAATTGTAAGAAAAGAAAATATTGCATTTTGTTGCATGATCTGCAGTCTCACATGAGGAAAGGAAAATTATGCAAAACGGTTTCGTCTTTTTTATTTTGTGGAACACAAAAGACACGTTAAAATTTTCCAGCAGCGTTTTAATTAGACTTTTCCTATATAACCCTTTTCCAACGAACTGATCTTGGTGTGAACTTATTGATTTAGTAGGGGAATTTTTCTCATGACCTCTTTTATTGTTCTTTTCATTTCCATGCTCGTATGCTAATCCTTCGTCCTTAAAATACATGCAAGTTGTTCATTCTAATGAAAATAATATTGTTTCTTAATAATATCCTGACGAAAAGTCTTGTAAGAAATCAATGGACAGAGATTTATTTAGTTCTTTTAATTTAATTAAGTCTCCGTGTATGAATGAGTGTGTGATCCTGGCAGACATCGGCATTTGAGTTTCTTAAAAAACGTGTAACGAAACGGTTTTTTCGTAGCAAATCATTTTTAATATCATGAACGAATTTGTGAAAATACACAAGAATACGAGATGACGAAGGTGTAGCGGCTTTCGAAATCAGCTGCTCTGCTCTGAGCTTTGGAATATGTTTCATATCTTTCCGAATTAGAAAAAAACACTTTCCGAATAATAATTCTATTCAAATTTAACGAACGAATTTTTGAAAATACACAAGAATACGAGTTGACGAAAGTGTAGCGGCTTTCGAAATCAGCTGCTCTGCTCTGTACTTTGGAATATTCTTCATGTCTTTCTGAAGCAAAAAAAAAACACTTTTAGAATAATAATTCTATTAAAATTTAACGATCGAATTTTTGAAAATACACATCAATCCAAGATGACAAAAGCGTAGCGGCTTTCTAAAACAGGTGCTCTGCTCTGAAGTTTGGAATATGTTTCATGTCTTTCTGAAGCAAAAAAAAAAACACTTTTCGAATAATTCTATCAAAACTCCATTAACGAATTTTTGAAAATACACATCAATCCAAGATGACAAAAGCGTAGCGGCTTTCGAAAACAGCTGCTCTGCTCTTTGCTTTGGAATATTTTTCATGTCTTTCTGAATTAAAAAAAAACACTTTTCGAATAATAATTTTACCAAAATTTCATGAAAGAATTTTTGAAAATACACAAGAATACGAATTGATGAAAGTGCAGCGGCTTTCGAAAACAGCGGCTCCGCTCTTCGGAATATTTTTCATGTCTTTCTGAAGCGAAAAAAAACACTTTTCGAATAATTCTATCAAAACTCCATGAACGAATTTTTGAAAATACACATGAATACGAGATGAAGAACGCGTAGCGGCTTTCGAAAACAGCTGCTCTGCTCTGAGCTTTGGAATCTGTTTCATATCTTTCTGAATTTAAAAAGAAAACACTTTCCGAATAATAATTCTATTAAAATTTAACGAACGAATTTTTGATAATACACAAGAATACAAGATGACGAACGCGTAGCGGCTTTCGAAAACAGCCGCTGTGCTCTGTGCTTTGGAATATTTTTCATATCTTTCTAAAGTAAAAGAAAAACACTTTTCGAATAATAATTCCATCAAAATTAAATGAAGGAATTTTTGAAAATACACCTGAATACTAGATGACGAACGTGCAGTGGCTTTCGAAAACAGCTGCTGTGCTTTGGAATATTTTTCATGTCTGTCTGACTTCAAGAGAAACACTTTTCGAACAATAATTCTATCAAAATTTAATGAACGAATTTTTAAAAATACACATCAATACGAGATGACGAAGGTGTAGCGGCTTTCGAAAGCAGCTGTTCTGCTCTTGAGCTATTCTTCTGAATTAAAAAGAAATACTTTTCGAATATCAATTCTATCAAAATTGTATTCGAAATAAAAAAAGATTTTATTTGGAAAAATTTTTGCTTTCTTGTATTATTGCAACAGACCTCGCATATATGTTTTAGGCAAAATTTGCAATTGCCAACACTTCGACTTGTCTGTACTGTACCGACATCTGTTTTGCTATATGAAAAAATTATTATAAATCGAAAAGAATTGTACGAAGTGTGTGTGTGTGTGTGCGAGTATTCACACACACAAGCGTATTTACTAACGCTTCTATTTTTCATTATCCGTTATATATAAGCGCGTACATAAGAAATTATATCATGAGCGTTAAATTAGTTCATGTGCGTTGCAGTTTTATTTATTCGAATATGCAAATTTGGTCCTTCCCTTAGACGGGATTAGGACAACAACAAAAAAAAAAAAATGAAATTAAAAAATAAAACTGTAACACAATTCGCTCAAAGTCAGACAGACAGTCTGTCAGTCAGTCTGTCAGTCCTTGATTCAAAGGTGGTTTGAAACGACAAGCGTTATTGTTTCCTCTGAAACAACTCACAAACTCCAGGCTCGCTTGGCAAAAGAAAATTATTTTTTTTTATTGTAATTCAAATTTCAATCTTCTATTTTTATTTCATCGCTTCAAATACGCGCAGTCTATTATTGTCCCATTTTGGAAATGCAAATTATATGTGCGACTACATTTGCCAGCTCAAATGAGTTTTTCACAAACACCGACAGCATTTGCACGTTTTCAAAGGAAGCAAAAAAAAAAAAACAGAAATAAAAAAGGAAACATCCGCAATCAATATTTTAATTATATGCACATGCGAAAAGATTTCAACAGTATTTTTTGGCGGGTCTACCGTTTTTATTATTTTGCAGCATGTTTTGGTATTGAATTATTGATTGTATTTTTCTTTGTATCCTGTTTTTTAAAGGCAGCAAATAATTTCAACACATGCAAAAGTCCTTTATAACGCTTGCACAAGGTGGCTTGGTTACTTTTGAGCAGCAACCAGGACACAGGATGCTCGCATGTGCTTATTAAAAATATATTTAAATGTCTTATATCATTATACATAGTGTTTCCAAACAGGATATATGGGAGCTACCTGCTTCGAACTTAAAATAAACTTGTACATAAATTGAAGAGTATATTTTAGTACATCCAGTAAATTTTTGTTACTTTTGCAAGACTATTTTGGCAGATATCATAATTTTTCCAAAAAGGATATATGGGAGCCATTCGTATAATTGGTGGGATTTTAAAATAAATCTTTACACAAAATTAAAACTATATTTTGAAACATTCAATAAATTTTTGTTACTTTTACAGGACTACTTTGGCAGATGTCATAGTTTTTCCAAAAAGGATATATGGGAGCTACTCGTATCCTGGCTTCGATCTTAAAATAAATTTGTACAGAAATTGAAGAGTATATTTTAATATATCCAGTAAATTTTTGTTACTTTTACAGGACTACTTTGGCAGATATCATAATTTTTCCAAAAAGGATATATGGGAGCCATTCGTATAATTGGTGGGATTTTAAAATAAATCTTTACACAAAATTAAAACTATATTTTGAAACATTCAATAAATTTTTGTTACTTTTACAGGACTACTTTGGCAGATGTCACAGTTTTTCAAAAAAGGATATATGGGAGCTACTCGTATCCTTACTTCGATTTGAAAATAATTTAATACACAAAATGAAAATTATATTTTAATACACTTAATAAATTTTCGTTACTTTTACAAGACCACTTTGACAGAAATTGCTATTTCTCAAAAAAGGATATATGGGAGCTACTCGTATACTTGCTTCGATCTTAAAATAAATTTTTATATAAATTGAAGAGCATATTTTAAGAGATCCAGTAAATTTTTGTTACTTTTAAAAGACGACTTTGGCAGATATCATGATTTTTCCAAAAAGGATATATGGGAAGTACTCGCATCTTACCTTCGATTTAAAAAAAATTTTATACACAAAATAAAAACTACATTTTGAAACATTTAATAAATTTTTGTCACTTTTATAAGGCTACTTTAGCAAACATCACAATTTTTCCAAAAAGGATATATGGGAGCTACTCGTATCCTTACTTCGATTTGAAAATAATTTTATACAAAAAATAAAAACTATATTTTGAGGCGTTTAATAAATGTTTGTTACTTTACAAGACTACTTTGGCAGATATCGCAATTTTTCCAAGAAGGATATATGGGAGCTACTCTTATACTTGTTTCGATCTTTAAATACTTTTCTACATAAATTGAAGAGTATGTTTTAATACATCCAGCAAATTTTTGTTACTTTTACAAGACTACTTTGGCAGATATCATAGTTTTCACAAAAAGGATATATGGGAGCTACTGGTATACTTGTTTCGATTTTAAAATAAATGTGTACACAAAATGAAAACAATATTTTGAGACATTTAATAAATTTTTGTTACTTTTGGAAGACTACTTTTGCCGAAATTGTAATTTTTCCAAAAAGGATATATGGGAGCTACTTGTATCCTGGCTTCGAATTGAAAATAATTGTATACCTAAATTGAAGAGTATATTTTAATACATCCAGTAAATTTTTGTTACTTTTACAGGACTACTTTGGCAGATATCATAGTTTTTCCAAAAAGGATATATGGGAGCTACTTGTATCCTGACTTCGATCTTAATATAAATTTGTACATAAATTGAAGAATATATTTTAATGCATTTAGTGAATTTTTGTTACTTTAACAAGACTATTTTGGCAGATATCATAATTTTTTAAAAAAAGGATATATGGGAGCCACGCGTATAATTGATCGGATTTTAAAATAATTTTATACACAAAATAAAAATTATATTTTGAGACATTGACTAAACTTTTGTTATTTTTAAAAGGCTACTTTAGGAAAAATCACAACTTTTTCAAAAAGGATATATGGGAGCTACTGGTATACTTGTTTCGATTTGAAAATAAATGTGTACATAAATTCAAGAGTATATTTTAATACATCCAGCAAATTTTTGTTACTTTTACAAGACTACTATGGCAGATATTATAGTTCTTCCAAAAAGGATATATGGGAGCTACTCGTATAATTGGTCGGATTTTAAAATAAATTTGTATATAAATTGCAGAGTATATTTTAATACATCCAGCAAATTTTTGTTACTTTTACAAGACTACTTTGGCAGATACCGCAACTGTTTTCAAAAAGGATATATGGGAGCTACTCTTATACTTGCTTCGATCTTTAAATACTTTTCTACATAAATTGAAGAGTATATTTTAATACATCCAGCAAATTTTTGTTACTTTTACAGGACTACTTTGGCAGATATCATACTTTTTCCATAAAGGATATATGGGAGCTACTTGTATCCTGACTTCGATCTTAATATAAATTTGTACATAAATTCAAGAATATATTTTAATACATTTAGTGAATTTTTGTTACTTTAACAAGACTATTTTGGCAGATATCATAATTTTTTTAAAAAAGGATATATGGGAGCCACGCTTATAATTGATCGGATTTTAAAATAATTTTATACACAAAATAAAAATTATATTTTGAGACATTGAATAAACTTTTGTTATTTTTAAAAGGCTACTTTAGGAAAAATCACAACTTTTTCAAAAAGGATATATGGGAGCTACTCGTTTACCTGCTTCGATTTTAAAATAAATTAATACACAAAATTAAAAGTATATTTTGAAACATCCAGTAAATTTTCGTTACTTTTACAAGACTACTTTGGCAGATATCATAGTTTTTCTAAAAAGGATATATGGGAGCTACTCGTATCCTGGCTTCGAATTGAAAATAGATTTGTACACAAATCGGAAAACAACATCAAATTTGCAATCGGCCTGTTTTTGTATAAAATTTGATACAAGAAGGTAAAAAGAAAACTTTAAAATAAAAGGAGTTGAATTAACAAAAATTTCTGATTTCCTTGGCCGTTCTTTTTTAATTATTCTCGAATTTCTATTTGTTAAGCAATTCATTATAAGACAAAAGTCCTTTTTTGCCCTTTGATTTGTGTATCTTCTTAAATATTTTTCATTAAATTCTGTCATAACAAGCACACACATACACACACACGTGTGTGTGTATTGGTGTTTGTGTTACAAATAAAACTATTTTCCATGTACGAACGCGAAATATGTAATTCCGTGTGTGGATGTCGATGCAGAAACATACGCGGGGAGTACATGTTAAACGATACACATCCTAAATGGAAATCGGGAACACATCAATTTATATTTATTAGTGTACTTGCACTACACACACACAGACACACATACAGTTACACACAAGTCCACATTCGCACACATTTACAAGGATATGTATCCACTATTTTTAGAACGAAGAATACAGAGAACACAGTACACATTCATATTGTATACACACACACATGGCATTTTGCAATGTGTATGTGTGTGTGTGTGTGTGCAGATGCATGGACAGAGTGAAAAGAGCACTGGAGACATTGTCAGGGGAGTACATTATGTACACACATCAAAAGATGAATTGCTTATCGATACAGTCTCCTCAGACGTTGTGTGCATGCGAGGACGCGTACGCAAGCAGCGCTGCGACGCCAGGAATCGGTATATAGCCAGTCATTTACTTGCAAGCTCGTTGCTGAGTGCGGAATGAGTGGCGGGCATGTGTGTTTGCATTTCTATACACACACACACACACACACAAACACGTCCATTAGGATGGCCCTTGAAACTAAAAATTTTTATTAACGACTGCTTAAGAAACTATTTTCCGGTTTTTATTAAGAAAATCTGGAAAACGGTTGACCCTAAAGGCCATCCCTGCGACTTCACGTTAATTTTTACCACAAAATTATCTCAACCTGGTTTTTGTGTTATACTAGGGTTTTGAACTCCGCGAGCTGAAATCCTATTCTCTTAATTTTCAAATCAACCGATTCCCATGTGATAACCGGTAGTTGATATAGTTTCGATTACCATAATCACGAATCATCGTGAACACCAACTGATCAGATTTATAATTTCGGAATTTCAAAAATGAAATCACTTTCTTAGAATTTTTCTTTCACGATGTCCCACGACCAAATTAACCGATTTTGAACCGTTTGTAGAATCGATTCGCGAGGCCGTTTAAATATTATTAAAAAACCCCCATTTTAAAAAGTGATATTTTTTTTACTTTTTTTTTAAATATCTTAAGATCTACCGGTTCGAATGGGTAAAAAAAGTTAAACGGGTCACATACTTTTTTTCGAGTTTTCCCGTTCCCGATACCTCAAGAACGGTTTGACCGATTTTAACCCGGTTTACGGTGACCAACGTAGTGTTTAATTTTCAAGAGCTTCTCATCGGTAAATCTTTTTAAAAGTCTTTCTAAAAATTTACTATTAAAAATATTACTTTTTCGAAATTTTTTTAAACCGATTTTGAACCGTTTGTAGTTATTTAAAAAACCGTTTAAAAGTTATTAAGAAAACCCACTTTAAAAAGTGAATTTTTTTTTATATCTAAAGATCTACCGTTTCGAATCGGTGAAAAAAGTTTAAACGGGTTACATACTTTTTTTCGAATTTTCCCGTTCCTGATATCTCAGGAATGGATTAACCGATTTGAAAAATATTACTTTTTCGAAATTCTTTCAAAATTTTTTAAAATCTACGGTTCGAATCGGTTCAAAAAAGTTTTAAGCGGATCACATACTTCTTTAGTCGAATTGTTTTGCTCCCAATATCTCACGAACATATTGACCGATTTTGACCCGGTTTGCAATGATCGATGCGGTTTTTAATTCTCAAGAGCTGCTTATCGATAAATGCTTTGAAAAGCTTTCCTAAAAATTTATTTTAAGAATATTAATTTTTTAAAGTGTTTTTCAAGCTTTTTTGAAATCTACCGGTTCGAATCGGTTCAAATTCATGGGAAATCTAAGTCAAGCAAGGCTCTTCAGAACACTATCAGTTTGGTTGGATTCAGTCTTTCAAATGTTAGAAGCGGGTCACCTACATCCATACACACACACACACATACACCCTCATACAATACAAACACAATGACACCCTGTAAAAATTTTAACGCTTCTAAAGGACTCAAAACTTCCTTCTGCTAAGGACTAAATTTTTTCAAAACAAATTTAATAGCTTCTCGATTTTTTTTTTAATTTTCAATCACGTAACGTCATTTAGTTTCTTTTCAACCCCACTTTTTAGGAATTTTACAAAAATTTTTATAATTTTATTAATTATTTCAAAGATTTAACCAGCAGCATTCAAATATTTCTAATTTTATATTTTTAATTTCATTTTAAATTAGTTTTAAATTCATTTAATTTCATTTTAATTTGTATTTTATATTAAAAAAGGACCTGATAAATATTGCAAAAAAGAAAGGACATTCAAAAGCAGTAGAGATTCCAATGAAAATATTAACGATTCACCTTCTTAAACGATCGTGAATTTTGATAACAGCATAAAATGATCAGCCGGCGTTCTTCGTTTGGAAATCGATTCGTGGTTAAATTATCGGCGAAATTGAACATGTTCAACAGTGACATGTAACACGAAAACAGCTGAGCTGGCAAAAACAGTGTTGCCACATTGAAAGTCGCCAAAATAATATCACTCTTTAGTTGGAGTATTCTCGAGAATATATCGTTCAGTGAAATAGTCCTTCAACTGGGCGGCCAATCATTTCACTACGGCCCCCATGAGCGTATTATTTTGGTCTGTTGTCAGCAACAGCAGCACGGCGGTCTCAGAAGCAGCCCGATTAAGGGGAGCAGCTACTCCAATTCTTTCGAGGGAATTTAGTAAAATTTGCACCATTTTTAAAGTAAATTTCCACAATTGAATTCTTCGCTCAAGAGTGTAGCCTTCTGCTGGTAAAATTTCCCATCTTTTTACTTAAGAAATGTGAACGGGTGACAGCCCAGTGTTTGGCATTTCAACACTCGTCAGCTGATTCAATTTCTAACCTCAAATTTGCCCGCCCTTTAAATTACATTGTAGCCATTGTTGCTCTTGAGGCCACGGGACCAGTTTAATGTTCAAGCCAGCCCATGTATAAACACTTGCTCATATGTGGACACATTCGTACACACACACACACACACACATACACACATACAACTACTTGTACATGGCTGCTGTATTCATGTATATGAAAATCGCTCATTAACGGTGGGATAGATTTGTTTTCGGTTAGTCCTTCTCATGACCACTCAAGAGAATGCGACGCTATCAGACAACAAAAACAACAACAACAACAAGAAACTTTTTACATTATTTATTTGTTTGTTTCTTCTTCTTCTTCTTGGCTTAGTGGAGCTGTTACATGCGGGCGTGGATACCACATATGTGATTCGGTATGCACACACACACACACACACACACACACACAGTACATTGTTTGTTCAGTTTACCCATACATTGGCAAAGTGTAGTTTACGATTTTGCTGTCCTTGAAGGACTGCTTCCACTAACTAATAACAAAAGTGCCAGTTAAATGCTCATCATTTAGCAGCAGCTCTGGCAGGTTTCGCCGTAGTCGTACAAAAGCCATTGATATTTGACAAAATGCTGTATGCATGTGTGTGTGTATGTGTATGTGTGTGTGTGTGTGCGTATGTATTTTGCTTTTGTTCATTCTGCATCGTATTCGCTTTCTCTTTCCCGCATATTTATCTCTGTTCATTCAATTTTCAAACTTCAAGGATATTTTCTCTCAGCACACATGTTTGCTTTTTGTTGTTGTTGTTTTCTTCAATTTGTTTTTATTTTCTTTTTTTTTTGCTAAATCGCAACAACATGATACGTGAGTTTTAATGCCGTGTATGTGTAAATATATGCTGGTATGAGTGTGTGTGCGAGTAGCATTTTACCAATACACTCCCACATGTGACTGAATGATGCTTTTCGTTGCCTGTACGAGCGTACATGCAGGCATACGTGTATCACTTGTAGGTGTCCCGTACTTGAAAAATGGTCGCCTGGACGACAAAAGGGACATGTTTGTAAATACACACACACACAAACACACCACATATTCATAGCCATGTATGTCTGTATGCGTGTGTGCATATTTAGTTCAACAGCATCGCACACATATTTTTAGGTGAGTGGTTGTATAAGAACACACACGCAGACACACACCCACACACACGCACACACATTGTATTTGCGGATGGGCATGATGTGTATCATATGTACTCTTCCATTTACTGCTCTTATGCCGCACACATCCACACATAAGAACCGTACAATATCCGTCCGTACGTTTCGCTTTTGTACGGCACATGAGTGCTGAGAATTCGTAAGTAAATTTCAATACACACACATTCACGTTTTATGTACGTGGAGGCATATTAATAAGTGCTGGCAGATATACATTTATGTACATAAGCACGCACGCACACACACACACATACATACACCCAAATATGTATGTACTTCCCCGTATTGATGTGGTACGAACAGAGTGTTGTCGTATCTGAAGAATTGCTAATCCTGTCTGTGCATGCATTATTCGCCGTCATATTTGCAATTGAAAAAAAAAAAATTGGAAAGCGTTGGACCCTGAAGGCCATCCCTGCAACTTCCCGCTAATTTTTAACACAAAATTATTTTGAGCTCTTCGAAATAGAAAAATCTATTATTTAAATTTTCAAATCAACCGATTCCCACGTCATAAACGGTGATTGATGTGGTTTTCGATTACTATAAAGGATCGAGAGCACCAACTGATCGGATATATAATTTCGGAGTTTTTAAAAAACAACACTTTCTTCGAATTTTTCCCTTTCACGATATTTCACTAACGGATTAACCGATTTTTACCCGATTCGCAGCGACCGACATGGTTTTTAATCTGGAGACCTGATTTCTGGAATCGATCGGTAAAGCCGCTTCAAGGTTATTTAAAAAAACACTTTATTAACGTCAAAAAAAAAACTTTTTTCCCAATTTTTTCATTCACGATATCTGATGAACCGATTACCTGATTTGCAGTGGCCGACATGGTTCTTAATCTGGAGAGCTGATTTCTGGAACCGATCGGTAAGGCCCTTAAAAAATTAGTTAAAAAAACACTTTCAAAATGTTAAAAAAAATAACTTGTTTGCGAATATTTTTCATTCTCGATATTTGACGAACGGATTAACCGATTTTTACCCGATTTGCAGTGGCCGACCTGGTACATTAATCTTGACATTTGATTTGTTTCTGGAATCGATCGGTAAAGCCGTCTAAAAGTCACTTTAAAAAAGTGTTTTTTTTTAATGACTTTTTCCCGAATTTTTTTTTATTTACAATATCTGACGAACGGCTTAACCGATTTGCAGTGGCCGACGAGGTTTTTCGATCTTGAGAGCTGGTTATTTTCTGGGATCGATTTAAAAGTTTTTTTTTTTAAGAAAAAGTACTTTGAAATATATTTCTTTTCCCAAGTTTTTTTGAAATTTGTTCAAGTCGAACCGGTCGAATCGGTTCAAATTCACAGGAAATCTAAGTTCAATAGAATGGGTCATATACTTATACACACACGCACACACACACACATGTACACACATACAGTCAAAGTTACGGCTTCTCAGTTTTGGTCAGGGAAGCTGTAGAGGACCTCAAAGAGTCCAGATCTGATATGAACTCGATACTTTTCGAAGCGGAGTAAAACCAATAATTTCCCGATTTTTAAAAATTTCAAAATCTTCGCAGTGGAAAGTAAAACATTTCGAAAGGCCTTCCCTGCCATTGAGCTACACTTTTGAGCTCTTCCAGTTCAATTCGATAAAAAAAGAATAAGAAAAGAGGATCATTTTCATTTTCAAATTGCTTTCGAATGGATCAACCGATTCTCTCAAGATTAGCGGTGATTGATGGAGTTTTTCCGGTCCCATAAAAGAACAGAGAGCAGCAATTAATAAGCTAAATAATTTCGGATTCTTTTTATTTAACAATCACTTTTTCTCCTTAACTATAACTCACAAACCAAATCAAGCGAAATTGGCCCGTTTAGACCTGGTTCTTTAGTGTCAACGGCTGATTAGATTAAGAAATCGATGAAGAAATAATTTTAAAAGTTATAAAAATATAAAATAAATTTCTGGAACGCCTGTAGTTTTCTGAGAACTCACAACGATTCGATTTTGAAAAATGGGTCCAAGCCAATAACTCGGCGGTTGTAGAATATTTAAAATTAAAAAAAAAAAGTGCGCCACATTAATTTCATTAAATGTAAGTTATTTCATACTGACTGAGAGCAAAGTAGCTCTCAAGACAAAGAGAAACCAAAATTTTTTTTTTGTTGATTCAAAAATAATTTCAAAACATTTTTAATCGATTTTATGCCATGAATTTAGAAAGAATTAATTACATTGTGCACATCTACACAAAAATACCTAACAAATTTTGTATCTTTCATCAATATTGCATACCGGTAAGATATTTTAAAATGTACCACAAAATATAGGTGACGTATTTCTAAGCACAAAAAGCCGCTAATTTGAATTATAATCACTCAAAGTGTAAAGAAATAATTGAAGAAATAAAAATATAAGAAATAATTCAACATATAAAAAAAGAAATATTTTTTTAAAAACAACAATTTTTCCTACGTTCTAATTTTGCCGCTCAGTGTAAAACGTGTTGTAAATCGGTTGTTATTTTTTTAAACACCAAATAAAAAAATTTATGAATTTTATAGAAAACTAAATTTAAAAAATGTGATTTTCTAATAAAAACAAATTTAAGGCTGTAATTCTGTAATTCACTTTGCATTGGTGGACTTTGATGAATTTCTTTTCGTTTGGGCGACCGGCAAATCGTGTTCATAGACAATTTTAAAATTTGTATCTTTCCTACAAATTTCATTAACGCAAATTGATTTACAAAATTAAGCAACCAAAATCAAAAAAAACTTTATAGTTTCAGTGTTTTTAGTTAATTTTTTTATTTCAGCAAAAATATCCTGAAATGGCAACACTGCATGTGAAGTGCGATTACGTTGGTGTGCCCGTATGTCGGAATGAAAATAAACTAAAATTTCACGTTATTATGGGGATGTGTTTGTATGCATGTGAGGCAGTGGGAATGTGTACAGCGAATGTGTGGGAGTCGAAACAACTGATTTAGATGGTTTTATCTCCACACACTCGTTAAAGGACACCAATATTTCCAACAATTTTGTACATGATTTTGTGTGTGTGAAGAGGAAGACATATTCGTATATATGTAAATATGTGTGTGTGAAGGTATTTTAGGGTTGCCAAAAGGAAAATCGGGAATAAGAAAAATCCCGCAGTATTAGGGGAGTGTTAAGTCGTGAATATCGGGTTCTTTTGGGTATTGTAAGATCCCAATTATGGGGTAATCGTCAACATGAAAATTCCCGCAATATTTGGGGATTGTTAATTCGTGAATATCAGGTTCTTTTGGGGATTGTAAATCCGCAATTATGGGATAATCGTCAATATGAAAAATCCCGCAGTATTTGGGGATAGTTAAATCGTGGATATCAGGTTCTTTTGGGTATTGTAAAATCCCCAATTATGGGGTAATCGTCGATATGAAAATCCCGGAATGTTTAGGGATTGTTAAGTCGCGAATATCAGGTTCTTGTGGGTATTGTAAAATCCCCAATTATGTGGTAATCGTCAATATGAAAATCCCGCAATATTTGGGGATTGTTAAATCGTGAATATCAGATTATTTTTGGGTATTGCGAAATCTCCAATTACGGGATTTTTTGTGAGTCCGAAAATCCAAATTCCGTATGGCAAAATTTTATTAAGAATTTAAAATCCCATGTTTAAGGGATTTCTAAATATCGAATGCCGGGATTTTAAGGGATTGTTGATTATGAAATGGCAGAATTAAACAGGCAAGTCCCAGGGTTTCTTGGCATTTCTATAACACGAATATTCAATTTAATTCAAAAGTATTATTGAATACTGAAATGCACCTTTTTTTATACCGAAAAGTAGCACATTTTGAAAAATCCCCAACTTTCCCAAAATATTCAGGGATTACTAGATCCAAAATGGTATATAAATAAATGAAGAAATTCCGCGTTGATAAATTTTTTTTATATATTCTGTGGTTGTGAAATTCTGATTAGAGATTTTGTTTAAAAAAATTTAAGCTTTTACAGGGTTTCTTAATACTGAATGCCAGTATTTTGGGGATTGCCAAATCCCGCATAAGAAAATTGGACTAAAGAAATCTCTGGTATTTTAAGATTCTTGAATAATGAATTTAAAAATTTTTTGTAACTGTGAAATGTCGAATATAGAATTATTTTAATATAAAAATCGTGGTTTTTGTAGTTTTTGGGGATTGCCAAATCCCGCATAAGAAAACTGGAATCTCTTGTATTTTAGGATTCTTAATTACTGAATTTAAAAATTTTTTATAACTGTGATATAACGAATTTCGAATTATTTTAATATAAAAATCATAGTTTTCAGAGGGATTGTTAAATGGCAAATCCCCAGATGGTTATAAAATATATGAAAAATCTGGGATTTTAAAAGTTTGCAAAATGAAAAATTGTACAATTTAATAAAATATGTTACAGAATTTTTAAAATAATTCATAACGAACTGCAGGAGTTTTATGGGATCGTTATGAAAAGAATATAGTGAAATTTGTTTTAAAAGTTCCATAATTTTTGGGAAATCATTAAGAGGGTTTTAGGAATTGTAAAATCCCATATAAGAAAATGCGATTTAAGAAAACTTCTGCGTATTAAATTAAAAATAAAATAAACTAGTTTTCCGTTATTTATATTATATCTTATATGAAGAATCCCAGATCCTTTAGGGGGTTCAAGTAACCAATCCCAGGATTTCTTAAGATCTTAAATTCCATATATTAAATTATGTTTAAAGTAAGAAATCCTCTATTTTTAGCCACCAAATAAAATATTTCTTCTTAAAAAACTGAGGATTTTTGGGGTATTCTAATATAAAGAATTATGGGATTTATGGGGATTGTAAATGCTACAATAGTACAAGGCTGGCATTCTTAGGTAAATGGTGTGGGATCCATATATTTTTAATTTGGTTATATTAGAAGGTATTCGCTTATAATTTTGTTTTTATAGAATACAATTCAATTGAACACTGAATATAATCGATCTGATTAAAGATATTTCGGGTATTTAAGAATTATTCAGGACCAGGATATTTTGGAACCTTTGAATGCTTAATCCCTGGATTAAGGATATTGAAATTTATTTTAGAAAAATCTCAGAACCTTGAAGAATTGCAGGAATGCTGATTTTAGGGTGTTCGATTCAAGAGTATCTGATTTTATTGGGGCTTATTAAACTCCCAGGCCCGGAAATTTTTACTCTTATAAAACGAAAACCGATTTTTTTACGATACTAAAATACTCTAAAGAATCATAGTTTTTCCGATAAATTATTAAGACCTTATTCACACACAATTATTTCAGGCTTATAAGCTGTTTATAACACACATTTTCTATACAAAAAATCTGTCTTATAAATAGCTTATAAGCATAAAATATTTTTTCTGAATAAGGCCTTAAAATAAATAATCGTTCCTGTTCTGTAAATAGAGTCGATTTCATGTCGAATGATTTTTGAAATTAACAGAGATCTGGTAGACTTTTTAAAATCACAGGCGATAGTTTTCTTTCAGAAAGAAAAATTCTGGAAAAATATTATCCCAGTCGATATCTATCGATCGATTCTTATCGATATCGATTTTATTTGCAAAATTTGTATTTAAAAAAAATATTGTTGCCATCCGTTTATTGAAAAAATCTCCCTTTTTACAAAAGGGCATTTCCTAAATCCCGCAAACGATGAGTTTTTCCAAATCGCCACCCACTTGGCATCCCTACTCTGCAAACATTGAAATCACATTCTAAATATATTTTCGCATGTATTTGTAGAAAAACGCCAATACATCCAATCAATAAAATCACGCCATTTTGTTTTAAGCATCAAAGGATTTACGTTATTTTTTTCCTCTTTTTCTTCTTCTCTCTTCAAATCACTGGCATGTACACACAAATAAATCGCAGGTCTCTGCCTCAGATCCTTGTGGTTTTTGTTTAGCAGCATTTCAGTTGAACTTCTGCACAAAAATTAAGATTTTTCCTTGTCTTTTATAAAATATATTCTATTGGTCAACTTCTCCCAAGTATTGTGGATGTATGCCACACATACTCACACTCACATGCACGTATCTAAGCGTGTGTGTGTTGGAAAAGTGCAAAAAATTATTAAATATTGAAAAACATAAAAATATTTCATTGACCAACTACACGGTGATGCAAAATGGAAAATAAATAAATATACTTTTGAGATGACCCACGTACATCGTGGAGGGGCTTGTGTAGATCATTTTATAATTTTTAGAATTGTTATTACGCAGTTAATTAATATGTGATCATAATAACGGGAAATTTATGGCATGTTCTTTTCTAGGAAACATGCAACATTGGCTTCTTCAAACTGCATTCAGGCACAATTTTAAAATAGAAGTTAATTCTTGTAACAGATGGAAGATTAACTTGTAACAAATTGATATTTTGTGAATGAAACAAAATCCTAAATACGGCTCCAGAGCTGGAAATTATTCTTTTTTTGATATTATTATTTTAAGAAATATTATTATTTTTTATATTATTATTTTAAGAAAATTCAAAATACTACTCCAGAGCTGGAAAATTTAAACATTCTTATAAAAGCAACTAATTTCTTAAACAAAATCTAATATACGACTCCAGAGCTGGAAATTAATTTTTAAACAAAATTCTAAATACAGCTCCAGAGCAGGGATATTTAAAATTTGTTATAAAAGAAGCAAGCGGAAATTAATTTGTTAAACCAAATCAAAAATACAGCACCAGAGATGGAAACATTTTTACTTTCTTTTGGTATATAAAAGCAGCCAGTTGAAATTAATTTCTTAAAGAAAATCCTAAATACGGCTTCAGAGCTGGAAAATCTAAACTTTCTTATAAAGGCAACGAGCTGAAATTGACTTTTTAAACAAAAATTAAATATACGGCTCCAGAGCTGGAAAATTTAAAACTTTTGTAAAAAAATATATATAAAATACGGCTCCAGAGCTGGAAATTATTTTTTAAACAAAATTCTAAATACAGCTCCAGAGCAGGGATATTTAAAATTTGTTATAAAAGAAACAAGCGGAAATTGACTTTCTAAACCAAATCCGAAATACGGATCCAGAGGTGAGAAATTTAAGCTCCTCTGATATATGAAATAGTCGAGCTGAAATTGATTTTTAACACAAAATCCAAAATACGACTCCAAAGCTGGAAAACCTAAACTGGCTTATAAAAGCAAGACCTGAAATTGATTTTTTAAACAAAAATTAAATATACGGCTCCAAAGCTGGACAATTTAGACTATTTTTTAAATAGTTATAAACAACCAGCTGAATAAAACAAAATACTAAATACGGCTCCAGAGCTGGAAAGTCTAAACTTTCTTATAAAAATGAAATTTACTTTTTAAACAAAAATTAAATATACGGCTCCAGAGCTGGAAAATCTAAACTTTTATATAAAAAATATATAAAATACGGCTCCAGAGCTGGAAATTATTTTTTAAACAAAATCCTAAATACAGCTCCAGAGCAGGGGTATGTAAAATTTCTTATAAAAGCAACAAGCGCAAATTGACTTCCTAAACCAAATCCGAAATACGGATCCAGAGGTGAGAAATTTAAGCTCCTCTGATATATGAAATAGTCGAGCTGAAATTGATTTTTAACACAAAATCCAAAATACGGCTCCAGAGCTGGAAAACTTAAACTGTCTTATAAAAGCAACGAACTGAAATTTATATTTTAAACCAAAATTATATATACGGCTCCAGAGCTGGAAAATTTAGACTATTTTATAAATATATAGACAACCAGCTGAATGAAACAAAATTCTAAATGCGGTTTCAGAGCTGGAAATTTTAAAATAGCAACCATTCGAAATTATTTTTAATTTATTTTAATTATATTACTAAACAAAATCCTAAATACTGCTTCAGAGCTGGGAAATTTAAATTTCTTATAAAAGCAACCAGCGGAAATTGATTTTCTAAGCCAAATCCAAAATACGGATCCAGAGGTGGAAGATTTAAACTATCCTCGGGTATATTTATTTTTTACACCACATCCAAAATACGGCCCCGGAGCTGGAAAATTTAAACTTTCTTGTAAAAGCAACGAGCTGAAATTGATTTTTCAAACAAAAATTATATATACGGCAGCAGAGCTGGAAAATTTAAAAAAGCAACCAGCTTGAATAATTTTTTTAAAGAAAATTTAAAATATTGCTCCAGAGCTGGACAACTTAAACTTCCTCATAAAAGCAACGAACTGAAATTGATTTTAAAAGAAATTATATATACAGCTCCAGAGCTGGAAAATTCAAACTTTCTTTTGTACTTCATTTTTAACGTTTTATTAATTAAAAATCAAAAAGATACTACCAGGGTTGCACAAATGAAAAATATTTTGGTAAATAAAAGCAACAGACGTACGACGGTGAAGGATATATAAGATTCGGCCCAGCAGACTATCGCACTCTTAAGGCGTTTTCTTTTCTGCAAAAAATGTAAATATTTTCCAATTTCTTTTCTAAAAAGTGGCGGTTGGCAGGAGTATTGAAATAGAAGTAATTTTTCGTAGGGGATGTTGCATAAATTTCTAATAAGTTCTTAATATTTAAATGACATTATATTGCTCATTTCGGTTGAAATATTTTCCACTGACATTATATTGCCATTTTCTGTGGGAAAAGTGCAAGAAATGTTGCCTTCTTTTTTAGAAAAGAACGTTAGTTGATATGATTTGTTATGAGTCACCGTTTATGAGAAGGTGATAAAAACTATTTCAAATTCGACATTAACTGTTTTTATTATTATAACAACGAGGACTTTAAATATGGCATATGGCCGGTATCGGCTGGAGTAAAAATCGCACAACAACAATTCATTTTTAAAGTTCTCGTAAAGTTTTCTATAATAAAAATGCTAAAAATAGAAAGTCTTATCATATTCATTTAGGCCAGCGGACAAGTGGTAAGAATTAGATATATTTATAAGCACTGATGATGAAATTGCAGCGGCTCTCGAAAACAGCTGTTCTGCTTTGCTTTGAAAGTTTAATACTAAATAGCTAAGAATGAGTTTCCCTTGTTCTTTCAAATATTTATTTAGTTTTTTAAAATAAATTTTTATTTTAAGCACTCAAACTTTTGTTATCTTTCAGAGCTTAACCCCTTGTGGCGCGGCAACTTGAAAGCTTTTAGTTTATTATACATCAGTTGGAAATGTAACATTTTTAAGGGAAATAGCTATTGAATTTTTCTTTTAATTACATGTTGATTTTGTTAAAAGAATTAATGTTCTAGAAAAGCAACATGTCGTCACGCAGGGTTAACCGTTTTCTAAGCCTCATTAATAAATTATTCTGTATTAACAATTTATGTCGCAACTCAAATTAATATCTTAATGAAAAATAAACAAAATAAAACAGAAAACACAATCCAAATGATGCGGATACAACATCCGCAAATCGCAAAAGTCTATAAAACATATTTCAATTAAAAGCATAAAATTAAATATTTTCAAAATGACCTCAAGATGTTTAACCACGTGCCCATCCCATATTTTCCCTCAACTGTCTATACAAATTGTGCGTTGCGCCCAGGCAGGCAGGCAGGCAGGCAATAAACTGATGATTTATGGGTTGTTTTATTTGAAAAAAAAATAGAATTTGAAAAAAAAAACTTTTCCGATGCTTTTTGCCATTAAAATCACACCCATCGTTGTTGTCGCTTTCCTTCTGAAATACTTTTAATCTCTTTGACCAATTGTTATGGTTCGCATCGTAGACCTTCAACCCGCCGTAAGAGTTTTTTTTTCGCTTCAGCAGGCGGCTGGAAATGGAAAATATATAAACGGAATAATAAATTGAAAAGAAAACAACAACAACAAAAAAAAGGACTCAAATAAAAATCCCCTTGACTTAATTTGCATATAATTTAATGAATGAATCTCGTCAAGGCAAATGACCACCATCTACGAGCGTGTATTCTTCATCCCTGATGGCCGATATTTAAACAAGAAACTGACCAGCCATCATTCACACAAACAACACACAACAGCTGGGCTATTGTGGACTGGGCGAGCGGCGACATACAAACAAACTCGTGTACTCGTGTGCGTTAATGATGTCGACTGACCTTTTCAAATTTACCGGTTTAAAAATGGCGGCGCGTATGAATGTCAATCTTTAGTTCACTGCTATGACTTTTGACCATTGGCCAAGAAATGCTCACACACACACACACACACGCAGGCACGCACGAGCATGTGCGAACACAAACGACGAGTGCATGCACAAGCGCCGGGATTTTCTTAAAGGAATTAAAATGTCAGTCAACAACATGGTCGGAGGTAAATGTTGTGTTTCGCCAAATTCCTCCATGTTCACACAATTGAGACCAACGTTTGTCCAGTTTCTTGAGGGTAATTGTTTCGTTAACGAGTCATTGAACTGTTTTTATTAACTCGCATACGCAGGAGGTCAAAATAGTGGTTAATGACTGTCAGCAAAATGTCTCAATTATTTTGCAATTTTTCATCGAAAACTACCCAAAAATTTAGCGAATTTCAGCACACGTTTGGGCATGATTTTTTTTTTTTTTGAGAGGGATGAAAACCATCAATTCCCCGCCTGCACACACACGCACGCACACATATACAAATATGCAAGCATACATGCGTGTGTGTGTGTTTGTACGCCCTGAATGAATTCGCCTATTTTTTTATATGCACAAAAGCAAAATGGCGAAAAGATCTGACTTTAAAAATTGACTTTAAGATCTGCCAGAGAGAGCAGGCGAATTTCCAAAAAAAAAAAAGAGAAAAAAAAATCTATTTTAATCGGGAGCATAGAAATGCTTAACGAGTGGATAAATTTTCCTATTACAGCGATTAATTTCCCCTGAAAGTTTCAACCAAAATAAAGATATTAAACTAAGCGTTTAATATCTTTAACCCTGGCTGGCTACTGTACGTCGAATCGACAAAGCTCATTTACGCTCTTTATTTGCTCAAATTCGTATCGAATTTTTAAAGCGAGAAAAGTTTTCATGTTATATTTTATTTTTTAATTTCTATATTTAATTTCTTTTAATTAAAAAAAATTTTTTTAGTAAAATACTTCACTGAATATATTTTAATTTATTTTTAATTTCAAAAATTATTTCATCGATGCAACGAATAGTAACCTAAATGCACGATAATGAAGAATAGCCATCCAGGGTTAAACCCAAATTCGTTCGAGTTTGCAGAGAGAGTAAAAATGTGCATGTTATATTTCACTTCTTAATTTTTTTAATTTTTATAATAAATTTTTTTAAATAAAATACTTCACTGAAAATATTTTCGTTTATTTTTAATTTCAAAAATTGTTTCAACGATACAACTAATAGTAACCTGAATTGACAAAAATTAAGAGTAAGTACGTCCAGGGTTAAGGCTGGTGACTGCACGCTTTATTATAGAACTCGTTTGTTTTCCTCATACTCGTATTTAGTTTGCAGAGAAAAAAGTTATATTTTGCTTCTTAATTTTTTTAATTTTTATATTTAATTTCCTTTAATTAAAAAAAAAATTTTTGTTTTAAATAAAATACTTCACTGAAAATATTTTCGTTTATTTTTAATTTTAAAAATTGTTCCATCGATGCAACGAATAGTAACCAGAATTGACAAAAATTAAAAGCAACCACATCCAGAGTTAAGTCCTGGTTTAACCCTGGCTGGTTACTGTACGCTTTATTATAGAACTCGTTTGTTTTGCTCAAATTTGTATCGAATGAGAGATAAAAAGTTTTATATTTTACTTTTTAATTTTTTTATTTTCATATTTAATTACTTTTAATTAATTTAAAAAAAATTTTATTAAGAAACTTCACTAAAAATATTTTCGTTTATTGTTAACTTAAACTTAAATTGCTCCGCTAGACCATCTAGGGTTAAATGTAAATAAAACAAGTAAAAGTGCTACATTCGGCTATGCCGAATCTTAAATACCGTTCACCAACGTACGTCTGGCGTTACATATATTTTTAGGTACCAATTTTGTTCTTCCCAAGTTATAAAATTTTAGTCAAAAAAAAAAAAAAAAAAAAAACAACGTCAGTTGTCTTTTTGGTTACTTTTATAAACTAAAAAAAAATATACTTCCCGCCCCTGGAAACAATGCATATCTTCATGATTTATAAAGCGGTTTTATTTAAGAAAAACTTGAAATTTTTTAACATTTTAGTTGTTACATGTACTACAAAATACTGAATGTGCCATCCCTGGAAAAAAAAATTTATTTTTTTAGTTTTTATTAGACAATTGAGGCTTTCCAAGGCATGCAATCGGTTCAATTTACAATCAAACAAAAAAAGAATTGGTTTTTGGTATTCATTTTGCGTCGAGAAATAGGCATAAGCTTCCCAGCTCTGAAACCGTATTTCGGATTTTTCAATATCACTCTATTGAAGTTCGTTTCCAATCCATCAGTCCAAGAACGAAGTCTCCAGCTCTTCTGAGGGCTTGAGAAACCCGATTACAAGTACAAACAGACGGACATCGCTCAAGCGTCATCGCTATTCATAAGAATCCAGAACATATATATATATATATATATATATATATATATATATATATACATTATGGGGCCTCATATTAATATCGAAGAAGTTACACACGGAATTATTTTATATTAATATATTAATTTGAAAGGCCTTTTCAAGCCGTTATAAATACGGATTTTGCAAAAGCTTTCGGACCCGATTTAAAAAAAGCACTTTAAATTTATAGAAATACTTGACTCGATGAGTGATCCGTTTAATTCAAGATCAATGTCGATTTAATATATATCTTGAACGCGCCTTCGTCCCGAATGGTTCAAATGCTGGGTCCAATCTTGCTGGGCATACTCTCCTCCACATATGGGCCCGTGTCTCAAGATCAAATTCCTCAATATTGGCATCCAGTACGTCATCAGTGCTGGGCTTCTCCTTTCAGATATGAGGTAGTCTAAAAACTGTTCACCGAAACCGCCTCTCAATTGGGCCATAATTTGACGTTCTGTATGGCATGTAATACCGTCTTGTTGTTGTCACATGTCAGCCAAGTCCATGCCCTTCCATTTTGAGCAAAAATAATTTCTAATCCCCGCACGGAAACACCCCTCCCCCATATACAAGAACATATATGCCTTCGTGGTTTTTAAAAAGGCGTGTCCCATAACCCACACCCAAAAAGGATTTTTCGGGATTCATTGGGAGCTGCCTCTGGGGCGGCTCTTGAAACCAAAAGACGATAATTGTGCTGGTTCACGTATCCATTCAACAAAAAAAAAGAGATTCCCGGCTGTACACAATTTCACGATAAAAATGGAAGCATTTTGCGTTTGTAACTCTATTCATGGGTTAATTATAGACAAAACTGATCATGTTTAACAGTGACATGTTATACGAAATCAGCTGTGCT
Source organism: Linnaemya vulpina (assembly GCA_963675445.1). NCBI lineage: Eukaryota > Metazoa > Arthropoda > Insecta > Diptera > Tachinidae > Linnaemya > Linnaemya vulpina. The sequence goes on along the minus strand of OY776280.1, from coordinate 67,493,278 downwards.
GCCACAGACAGTGTTGCAAAAAGGGCAGTTGCCGTGATGTGGAATATAACGATGTGTGCCACGACTTTTCTGGGTGAAGCAAAGAAAAATCTATCTCACGATCTCGGTGGCCAGTTCACATCACGTACACGTGAGAAGGCCATGCCCTCGCCTCACCTCGCTTGTGCAAAATATCCAACTGTAGGTAAAATATTAAAAAAATAGTTTAAAATTTTTCAATTTCTTATATTAATTTTTATATAGAAAAATAAGTCTGGTGTAAAAAAATATGGTTTCAATGTCTTTTAAAAGGGCTGCCCGCAACATAGAGAGAAAACTCCCGGCGTTCTTAACGATTATCGCGATGTCCAGAGCCCTACACCCTACACAGTCTGGTAAAGTGCTCGTATACCCGTTTCTAAAAAACTTCTCACTAGGCTCTGGGTCTAGGCTGCCAGTGTTGCAATTACACGGCACTCCTGGAGGCAAATTGCGGCATTCGCTATCAGCCAAAATTCCAAAATTTAATAAGAATTTAAATTTCGATCGATATCGAATGCAAGAAACGATACGCTACGCCTTCCTTCCGGCTTCCAGACCGGACAACTACAGAGACCATTTTGTACTCTCTCGCTTCCTCTTCCTCGTCAAAACAGCTCCTGCAGTAGCCATCGTAATGAAAGGCTACAGGGTCCGGTCCCATAATGCCTCGTCATAACTTTAAGCAGGAGTGCCAGCGACTTCTTTCCAACTATTGGGAGCTGTTTAGTCCTAACGCGGCGTCGCTTTTCTCTGTGCGCCCTCGCCTCATTAATATTTAAGAGCTCAACTCCGGGAATACCAATATTCCTTCGTAAGACTGCTTCATCCTTTCCAGTTCCCTGAATGCTTTCATGCTCCGAAACCCCTACTGTCTGTCTTGACGTCTTGTTAGAGATTGAACACGCCTCAATTTCACTAGTTTTGAATCCCGAGCCCTAATTACGCCTGGAGCCTTTACACAAATGCCTCCAGTTCTAGTCTACGACCACAGTCCATAATTCTTACTGAAGCTCATTAATTCTGTTCGACGGTTGAAGTACCGGGTATTCGGACAGATACCGAAAGAACGGGTACCTCCAAAAACATGTGCCGTTTTGCAGAAATTTCTTTTCCATCAGGCAGTCCACCTGAGAAGGTCGGTCGAAATTCATCACGGGACACTTGTACACCCCCTGTACACGGTTTATCTGCACTGGACCTGCCCTCTTACATTTTGTAGAATGATTTTAAGTCCCATTCGGTTTCCCTTTTGATATAGACTTTAAGGAGAAGAGTTGAGGAGTTGCCTTCATTGTTATCATTGCATGCCAGCCTCTGTAGCTCTGTCTAATATAAAATGTTGTCTTATCCACTGGTCACTTAAGTGATCCTTAAGACGGAATGGGTAGGACTACTGCCCGGTACCTCCAGTGCAGGATAGGCCGCCAAAGTTCTTTTTCCAGGCGCAAAGCGTGTTTAAATTTTCCTCCGTCTTATTGTCCTCGTCACGTTTTTTTTTAAAGTTTGAAGTACGGGATTATGCCGGGGTAGTTTGCCCCCGGGGGCCCGCATGTTGTCCTAAAAGCTGGAATTTCGTAACGATTTTAAAATATCAGCGATTTAGTTGCCGCACGATTTACTCCTGGGCCGTTCTCCTTGGCCTATTCCAGTAGTTTGTTATGCTCTGAGTCTATGTGGTCATTTAGGCAGATTTTTGCACAACATCATCAGCACAGACAACAGACAACAACCTTCGTGGCAAGACTTTTGGATACCTTCTGGCAAAATAATCTGCTGTCGGAAGTGGATGAATTATAACTGAAGGAACTTGCAGGACAGTATTCCAGGACTATCCAGCTAAAAACATACACACGATAATTTAAATACTCTCTATTAAAAATTTTAAATACCATAGAGATCCTCAGTGATGACATTTTTTGTGTACTGAAATTGAGATCTTCAATTTGAAAATAATTGAAAACTCTCTCTGTCTGCTGAACGTATTGAATTTTGGCGCAGACAACAACCTTCGTGGCAAGACTTTTGGATACCTTCTGTCAAAATAATCTGCTATCGGATGTGGATTAATTATAACTGAAGGAACTTGCACGACATTATTCCAGGACACACACACACGATAATTTAAATCCTCTCTATTAAATATTTAAAATACAATAGAGATCCTCAGTGATGACATTTTTTGTGTACTGAAATTGAGATCTTCAATTTGAAAATAATTGAAAACTCTCTCTGTCTGCTGAAAGTTTTAAATTTTGGCAATCGAACCACTGCATTATAATTACTCATAAATTGTGTATTTATTTCTATGCTTTTGAAAATTTGTATTTAAAACAATTGATCAGCAGGATTATGTCAACTAACCAAACGATCCTTTTTTTTTTGTTGTATTATTTCGCAAATTCTCTTAAACAAAACCTGCGTTTGACCAATTTCTTTAAATGCTTCATTCCAATTGAATTTGATTTCTTTCTTTTTTTTTAATTTTAAAATAAAATTTTTGTTATCAAACTGTGCCGCAGTGTTGAGTTTAGTTTTGTAATTTCATTTAAATTTTTTCTTAACAATCGCAGTCATGTCAAAGTGTCAATCACGGTGGCTTTTGTTCCAACTCACCACTGTGAGAATGAGAACATCGATGTTTGGCTTTCTCTGCAGTGATACTCCGTTTTTTTTTCTATTTCAATATTTTTTCTTTTTTATTCGTAATACATTAAGAATCACATAAAATTGAATTTGCATTCATCCTGCACGTTGTTGTGCTGAATAACGCACACATCTTCATATGTGGACTACGAAATCCTGTACGTGTATGTGTATTGGTATTTGAGTGAGCATGTATGTATGTCACATATATGTATTTGTAAATACATTCCTCTTCAGTCCTTAATTAATTATTCACCCCAATCAACCCGTTTCGAAATGTTGTGCATAGAGAACGTGATGGAAAAAAGAATTATTAAAAAATAAAGAGGTTTTCTCCAGGTGTCCGTTAACGGAAATCTTCATGTTTTTTTTATTTTACAACAATTTAAGTGTGTGATTTTAGTTCGCCGTTAAGATTTTGGCAGAACAATTTCAAATTTCATGGCAATAGAATAGTTTAACCTGGAAAACTTCAAAACAACAATTTGCCAGTGGAGAGGTTAGTGTGCATTTGCATCGTACTATTTATTTAATTATTTAATCGCGTTAGTGAAAAGCACACTATCTCCGATAGCCCTTTTTTGAAAAGTACTTTTGCCAACAAGTACATTTTTTTTATAAGTAGTTTATTTTTCGAGCATCATGATAAGTACCTTTTAAAAATCTTTAATTTTTTAAAGAGTATTTTTTTATAATCTTGAACTTATCGTACGATCTGCCCTCTTTAAAAGTTTTCTTGTAGGCTGCTTTTATAGCCGTGGATGCATGCGAATAAACCGCACAATGGAGCGGTACTCAAAGCCAACATAACAAATACCATCGGCCGAATTCAGCTTAATTTATGGGCAGCAGTCATATGAAATTTGACTTTTTGAATGTGCTCCATCCAGAGGAGTCTTGGCAGACATTTGAGTGACACGATATCCCACTCACAATGATGGGAACAGGTCTTTTAATAGAATAAAAAACATTCGATGATGTCTCAAACACACACTTGTATTAATTTAAATTTAAAGACATAAAGCGCTTAATGAAATAGATTTTGCAGAATTTCATTTAAAGGCGGTAGAGTTTTTATTCGCAGGGCAGCACCATTTTTAACTTTAAATGAAATTTTGAAGAGCTGATTGTTCGAAAAGTGTTTTTAAGACATGATATTCCAAAAAGCAAAGAAAATTCATCTTAAGCAAAACAGCTGTTTTCGAAGGCCGCTGCATTTTCTTCAACAGTATTCGTGTGTGTTTTTTGTTTATTTCAACTTGTCTGGTGTCCCAAAATGAATGAGATAACAGTTTCTATTTGCACCGATTTTATTATGAAAAAGAATACGAGAGTTGTATTACTCCGATGGTAGCACACTTTTGTTAAGGCCGTGTATTGCCGTTTTATTACTTTCATTTTAATAACACCATTAATTTAATACTCACAATTGACTTTTTTCTATTTAAATAGCGGAGTTCATAAAACGCTAGAAACGCGTTCTATAAAAACATTTTTTGAACATCAATAAATTTTTCGTTTTGCTTTTCACGAATTTACATTTTCGAATATTTTTGATGGCAACTCCTCCAGTATTTTGCTTTGGAGACATTCCCCGCTGAATATTATTTCTATAGAAAAAGGGATACTTGAAATTTCACTTACCTGAAAAGAGAAGAAAAAATAAATAAAATCAATAAATTTTGAATGAAAATTTCGAAATAAATTTAGAATAAAATTGAAAAAAAATACGAGTATTTAAACTGATTTAGATGTAAAAGATTTGTGCTGATTCTTTGACAGCTGGACTACGAAAATGTTTAAAAATTTTTTTAAATCCTGCAGTTTCTTCTCGCATATTTTTTCATGCTCCTCGAAGGCAAATTTTCTCAAATCGCACTGCCTTCGAAAGCCGATTCAAGGCCTCTTTTAAGAGCAATAAAATTGTTTTTTTTTTAAATTTTAATAGGCCACTGATCTTGGATTCAAACACTCTTTTTACGAGAAAGTGCAACTGAAAAAAGTTTAATTAAAAATTAATTGACTCAATTAGTTCAATTAATTTAAAAACGTCATTTGAAAAAAATGTGAATCAAAACAAATTTATTTCGATCTCAATGATATTATAAAATCATAATTGATAATAATTTCAGTCGTGCCTCGTCAATTTCGGTTAGAAAAAAGCGCGTTTTCGGCAATGCGTCATCTTCACTTAGATTTTCAACGCCGCAACCTGTCGGTTTGCAAGCCAAAATTGATTTGTGTGATAGAGAATTATTTTCAATAGAGATAAGCCACGTTGCACAATGGGGGATTTTATGTAAAAAAAATGCGGAAAAGGGGTATCTTTCCCGCTAATTTTAACCGCCATGCTGTCGTAGCCTAGTTTTAATCCCATTCTATGCTTTTGAGCTCTTCGAGCTGAAACTCTATTCTTTTAAATTGAACATTTTCAAAGAAATGGGAAGTTATTGGTTTCAGCCCGTTTTGAAAAAAAACGAGTTCTCATCAGATCTTCACTTTTTGATATCCTCGAAAGCTTCTCCGACTGATTCTGAAAGCCTGTCACTAAATCTGCATGTATTTGATCCGCTTATAACTTCTGAACAGCTGAACCGAATTAAAACGAACAGAATTAACGTTCTGAAGACTGTTTCTAAACTTAGATTTCCTACGACTTTGAACCGATTCGAACTGGTAGATTTCCAGAGATCTCAAAAAAAATTGAGAAATTTTTTTTAAAATATATTTTGAACAACTTCATCGATCGTTTCCATTAACAAATCAGCTCTTTACACTTAAAAACATTGTCGATCACCGTAATCTGGCTCAAAACCGGTTAATTCTTTCGTAAGATATTGTGATCAACAAAATTCCAAGCGATTTTCAAAAATAGCTTAGAAAAAAAAATTTTTAAAGTGTTTTATTTAAAAATATTTTTAAACGGTTAAAGAGTTTTCTACTGAACTTGGATTTCCAGTGAATTTGAGCCGATTCGAACCGGTAGATTTCAAGAGATTTTCAAAAACAACTTAGAAAATAATATTTTTAAAGTGTTGTTTTTTTAAATAACTTTAAAACGGTTAAAAGGTTCTACACAATTTTCATTTCCTGTGAATTTGAACCGCTTCGAACCGGAACATTTCAAGATATTAATAAAAAAAATTGGAAAAAAAATTTTTCAAAGTGTTTTTTTTAAATAACTTTTAAACGGTTAAAGAGCTTTCTACTAAACTTGGATTTCCAGTGAATTTGAACCGATTCGAATCGAGAGATTTTCAAAACCACTTAAAAAAAAATATTTTTAAAGTGTTTTTTTTAATAAAAACGTCGTTAGCGATCGATTACAGAAACTAATCAGCTCTTAAGGTTAAAAAATCACGCCGGCTTGTGCGAATCGGGTCAAAATCGGTTAATCCTTCAGAGAGATATCGTGAATGCGAAAAGTATGATTTTGAAAAGTGATTTTTTTACTCCAAAATTCAATATCCGATCAGTTGGTGTTCTGGATTTTTTTATAGTGATCGAAAGCTACTCCAATTACCGGTTATCACTTGAGAATCGGTTGATTTTAAAATAAAAACTATAGAGTTTTTAGCTCGAAAGGCAGTCTGCTTCCAAAAAAGTGATTTATTTTTAAAGACTCTGAAAATCTGATCAGTTGGTGCTCTCGAAATCCGTTCAGAAGCTACAAGCGGTTCATATACTTACACACACACACACGCACACGCTCATGCATAAACACATGTCACATATACACAGGGCAGCTTCCTGCGAACTCAGCGTTTTATAAAACGTAATAAAATCAAATATCTTTTAAATTTTTATAAAAATTAGTTTGTTACCAAAATGTTGATTGCAAAAACAGTCTGGAGATTAAATCGCAGTGTACGTTTGCCAAATCCTTGTATATAAATAAATAGCGTCTGTATGTGGCTCTAATTCTGTTAGCCAACAACCTCGAGAGCAACGAAACACTTGAAGGCAACCACAAAATTGTTAAAAACGGTTTTTGCAACAGACCTCAACTATGAATGTATGATGTGTGTGTGTGTGTGTGTGTGTAGATGAGTGTGTGTGTGTGTTTGGTCCGTTCGTCTGCTTAACCATGCAAGACTACCAGTAAATGTGAGTACATATTTATGTGCATGTGTATGTGTGTTTATGTGTTCATGTGTTTGTTTGTATGCTGGTGGTTAGCAAAGTCTTTGTAGCCGCAGGAATATTAACGTTGAATTTCTTAGATGCTGACTGACTGGCATTCGGTTATAATAAAAATGGCGGCCGACGTCCAATTTAATATAATTTTGTACACCGACTTTTGCAGGGCAGGCAGATACACACACACACATGCACAGCCATATAAATAATATTGTTTTATTATTTAGAAATCAATGGCATAAACAACAAGAGTGTGTGTGGGGGGAGGGGGCAGGGGGCAGGGGGGAGTTTTGTATTGCGAAATGGTTATTCCATAAAATGTGTTTATCAAATAACATGAAAAGGAAATGAATGTTTGTAAATGCAAATGGGCGAGTATTACAATTGTGTGGGTGTGTGTGTGTGTGTGTGTGTGTGTGCGTTAGTTACACAAACATAAATTTAATCGAAACACTGGCAAATTGCAAAACTGTGCATGTCCATTCGTAGCTAACCACGCGTCTGTCTGTCTGTCTGTGTTGAAGTAAAATTGTGTAAAACAGGCTGGTGCGCCGCGTTCTAATCAATATTGATTATTTCCCTATTATTTGTTGTAGTTGGAATCAAGTTTGTATTTGTGTTGAGTAGATATGAAACACTGAATATTTTAGATAAGAAAAACCGCACATTTTTAGTTGCAAATAATGCCCCAACCCATCCCCCCCCTCCCCCTCTCCTTTCAAACAAAATATTTTTCTTTAAAAATTTAATACGAATTTCAAGTGATTCTGGAGGGCTTCAGTGGGTTCAATGTGGCTTTTGCAAGGACCTGCACGTCATTAGGGAAAACTTAAATTTCTTTAACGTTTAAAAACACAATTGGAGCGAGCGACCAATTTCGCCCATCACGAAAACTCAAAGTAACGGCGAAAAATTCAAAGGTTTGCGTTTGTATTTATTTTGGAAATACTTGGGAAATGAATTTTGCAAAATATCGGTACTCAGCTGCCGACGGGAGGGTCTTGATCATATTTCGATGATGTTGTTAACCCAAATTGTATCTTTTCCCCCCAACTGACTGTACGTAGGAAATGGCAACATGTTAAAGAATTGTTATCTGAGGAGTGGAAGTTAAGTCGAGCGAGTGAGATGCAAAACTCTTGAAAGAGAGCAAAAGATCAGTGGACTGACTGGCTGCACTTGAAAAATAATTTCCAACGTGACTTGACGTTGACTAACTCACATAACTTGTTTGTGACTATCAGAGGTTTTATAATTGATAAAGTTTTTTGTTGTTGCTGTATTAGAGTGACCATATGAAAACACAACATTAACTGACTTTCAATTTAATAATTTCAAAAATGTCAAAGTGATCTTCTCAGGGGATTTTAACTAATTCTTATGGGCATTTCAGGGCAGCTAAAGAAGGGATGGAATTTTTCCCCAAATCTAATTAAAATTGCTAGAGGCAAAGCATCAACGATTAGTTTCTAGCAAAACAACAAATACTTTACAGTGCTGACATGTTTTTTTGTTTCTCTCTCTCTCTCTATCTCTCTATCATGGATCAGCACTCAGACAATGACCCCTACACATGCAATGCATTTTGTGCCAGTTTTTTGTTGTTTTTGTTTTAGAGTGACCATAGCACCACAAATAAACTGGCTTTTGATTTAACATTTCCAAATATATCAAAGTGATATTTTCAGGGGATTTTAATTAATTCATATGGGCATTTGAGTGCAGCGAAAGTAGATCTTCAGAGATGGATTTTTTTCCCAAATCTATTTGTAATTGCTAGATGCAAAGCAACAACAATTAGTTTCTAGCAAAAACAAAAAACAATTTACAGTGCTGACAACATGTGTTTTTTTCTTTCTCTGTCATCAATCAGAACTCAGACGAGGACCCCTACATGAGATGCATTTTGTGCCAGAACTAGAGAGGACAGGAGAGTGTCAAGAGGACTGATGATATTATTGTAAATTATTGTGTATTTTTATTTAAAAATCTGCAAAGGAAAAATTAAATTATTATTAAAGCAAAAAACTAATTAATTAAAGCGCATTATTGTCATCTGATAAAAAGAACTCTCCGTTCGGTGCCGTAAGAAATAGAAAAAATCCACTGTATAGTTGACAACAGTGTGACGACCTGCAGGCGGTGCCATGTAAGTGTGTATATTTATGTACACAACTGTACTTTATTTTCGACCAAGTCTAATCGTGTTCAGAAATTAATTCTTCGTCTTTCCAGCAAAAATTAAATTAAAAATAAAATTTTTACTAACAGAGATTTTAGAGATTTTCTAATTATTATTTTATTGTTAATTTATATTTATAATTTATTTATAAGATAATTTATTACTGCTATAGGGTGCTTTTTGTTTAGTTTGCTTTGACTTACACCAGAGCAACCAGTGTAAATTGTGGAAAATTTTCATCAAAATAATGGTTCTGTTCGTCAAACTTATCGTGCACTTCGTGCATTCAAAATTTTATTTTCCGATGAAGCCCATTTTTGGTTGAATGGGGTGCGTAAATAAACAGAATTGTCGCATTTGGAGTGAGGAGAATCCACAAGCTTTTGTCGAAACACCATTTCCATCCAAGGAAAATAACTGTTTGGTCTTCCAAAAACGGTGACGGTCAGAATGTTACTGTTTGTGAAAATTGGTGTTCCAGATTGCGCCTTGTACGCGCCAGCCGTGGCGGCCACATGACCGAAATCACATTGAAATATTAATGTCATAAAATTTTCTATCCAAAAAGACCGTTCCATTGATATCAAAAATATATTACTATGTTTTATTATGATTTAAACTTGTATCACTCTATAAAAAACACCCTTTATTAATATTGGAGAAATTACACACGGAATGATAAACCCTTTCACTTTTACCCAAGTCCAAAATTATATATCTGATCAGTTTGTGTTCTCGTTTCTTTTATGGTGATTAGGAAATAGCGTTTATTGCGTGGGAATCGGTCGATTTGAAAATTGGAAAAATCTGTTTTTAACTAGAAGAGCTCAAAATCATAGAATTGAAAAAAGTGCTTAAAATTAATTAATTAATTCTTTTAATTTTATTTTATTAATTAATATATTTTTATTATTATTATTATTATTATTATTATTATTATTATTATTATTATTATCTGCGCTGCAGCAGCTTCTCCAACAGTTTGCCGGCACTATCGAGTATGCAGAGGGGCCGGTATGATGCTGGTTGCGTTAGGTCACCTCTTGCCTTGCTAATCAACTAGAGCTTCTGTATTTTCCACTGCTTAGGGAAAATACCTTGATTTAAGCAACCGTTATAGACCTCGAGCATCGCGTCTGGTCGATTTTTGGCGAGGAGTTTGAGTACCTCACCAGGTACTCCATCTGGGCCGGGCGCTTTGCCCCTTTTTAAGACTTCTGGCTGCAGTCCTGAGCTCTTCCTCTGTAAAAGGGGTTGGCATGTCTGCATATAGTTCGCCTTCTTCCTGAAGTGGAGGGTGCGTGATAAATAGATTTTCCACGATATTCTCAATTTCCTCACTCCTCATCGGGATCGGTATATAATTCCTGCATAACGATCTTATAGCCCAAATCCCATCATGGGTTGCTGTTAAGGTCGTTACAAAGTTCTTCCCATTTCATCCTTTTGCTCTGGATAATGGCATGTTTCAGAGCCTTTCGAGATAATCTGAAAGTCTCAGCCTCCATTAATCCCCGACCATTCCTCCTAGCTCTGGTGTACTTCCTCCTATAATGGAGACGTCCACCAATAAATCGTCCGTCTTCTCAAGTTCTGCGTCACGCGAGGCATAGATGCGTTGCAGCCTTGAGTTATGCGTTGGATCATTGCGTTTGCAAGGGATTCATCGTCCTTTGTTCCGTTGGGAGTTGGAATCTCATCGAAACTTTTCAGCAACACTTCGGGATCTAGTCTTGCTAAATTCCATTTCCGTGTGCTTCTCTTTCTTGATCTCAGTGCAGGACTTGGTCGGACTGTAATCTGGAAGGTAATATATTGGCGATCGCTTCCGGTGTAGTCCTCCAATACTTCCCATCCTGTCATTATTGTTTACAATTGTAATAAAATGTAATTATTTATTATTATTATTATTATTATTATTATTATTTTTTCTTCTGTATTATTCATTTTATTTAGGTCAAAACGAGTTCTGCTTAAATATTAATGAAACATTTTCGGATATCAGCGTTTGTTTTCTTTTCTTGCACACAATCTATTTGATAACTCGGTTAAGGACCATAAAAAACAATATTTATTTATATACTAACGCATGTACGCGTACATATAAAATATTTGATATTTTTTTGTACGTGTGCCTGCTCGCAGGATAACATTATTTTTATAACCAAAATGAAATTGAATAGCTGCTGCTTCAGACGGCATGAATCGGCATGAATAAATTGTATGATTTACATGAGTTGGTAATGAAAGTGTAGCAGTTAGTACACACACCTTAAGAGTGTGTATCTAGAGAATATTTTAACTTTAAAAGCCGTACCAAATTCCCTGGGATTTGTTTCAGTTCTAAATACTATTTACAATATGTGTGTGTGTGTGTGTATGTATTGATATGAAGAAAAAACTTTGCAAGTATGTGTATCGAATTTAATGTCAGCCTGTGTATTTTGATGCGTTTTCCTTATTTCCTAAATTATTTAAATTTCAAATAGTGGGCTCATTCGTCGTAGATATTTATTTGTGTGTCAGTTTGTGTCCGTGTTCGCTTCATAAAATTGTGTTATCCCTGTTGAAGAGTAGAGAGAGGGTCTTTATTTTTGTTTTTTTTTTCTTCTTTTCATTTCTTTTCTTTTCTTTGCCTTTATTTTCTTCCTCATGTCATATCAATCCCATATGCCCCGTTAAGGTTTGCTTAACGTACAAAAAAGCCATCCACATTCACAACTTGAGGCAATTTTAATGGCAGCAAACATCGAACATACACGCGAAATGTGTTGTGTCGTAAAATCCGAAACCAATAAGGGAAACAGCGCTTTATACTTCACTGGGTAACTTACCCAGCAGCATTATAGAGGCATTGTTACTTCACTATCACGAACCTCATCATCGGCATCGGCATCATCGTCATCATCATCGTCACCACTGGCACCATCAACACTCTCCAATGTAATTCCAAAAAATATCATACCTACTTCTCCCCCTCCCCCCTCCTCCTAAACCACTCCATCGTGCCACCTCCATCCTACTCCATCGCATAAAATATAACATTAACTAAAATGCCATTACCAAACTCCCATTCAAATAACATCCGTTCTTTATCTGAGCCAGTCAAAAGAGACAAAAAAAAACAAACAAAAAAAAACTAAAAAGCCTATGAATTTTATTCATGCTCGTGCATGCACACACATGCACACATGAGCACATATGACTACACCGACACACATGAAGGTTTGCCGTGGCAATATATTTTTCTTATTTCATGTATATAAAACACTATATACATATTTTAAATACAGGATAATCATTTTTTATTTTCATCAGTACCACCAAAAAAAAAAAAAAAAAAAAAAAAAAGAGCTGGCATGGCAGCGCAAGTGCCTGCTGTCTAAACAGAGCGACCCAAATGTGTTCGACATATAAACAAACGTATTTAAATGTCTGTACATGCACGGAACATTTAGAATATGTAACAAGCACACATACATACATAATCCCATTTATATTTACACACACATACACACACACTCGCTCACATAAATACACGAATTGAACCATCACATCAGTGGCGCTTGTTGGCCAACAAACGTGGTATTTGGACGAGTTGTTGTATGAATTTATAAATGTATGAACGACTGTTTGTCTGTCTGTCCGTCTGTCTGTCTGTCTGTCTGTCTATTTGTATGTATGAGTGTACGTAAGCACGGTTCATTTGTGTACAATATATTCCCCATCCTCACACACACTTAATCATATACATATACACACACCCATACCCACAAGCATTTAAGTTTACAAGTTTGTGTGTCGACATGAGATGGTCGCATTATTCCCCCCACCCCATCCACCAAAAAGCTGTCAAGTTTACTGATGCCTGCTGCCAAGGATATAAACATTTTTTATCATAAGCATGTTTTCAAAATAAGGATCATTTTTAAGAGATGTCATTTATATGTATGTGTGCGAAAAATAGCAAAAAAAAACACAAACAAACAAACAAAAAAAATTAAATGCAAAACAATCAAACGTATTCGATTCTTTTGCAAAAAGTAACCAACCAAGACCGACCACCTGCCACACTAGTCCTGTTGGAAGGAACATAAAAAATATTGTTTGGATTTTTGGCCACCTGAGATATATATCCACATCGTTGGCTATATAAAAGGGTATTTTTTTTAGAGTAGCACAAATTTAAATCGTAATAAATCAAGGAAATATATTTTTAATGTCAACGAAATGGGCTCTACTTGAAAGAAAATTTTATGAAATTCCTGTTTAAACATGATTTCTGCCATGTGACCGCCACGGCTGGCGGGTAGAGGGCGCAATCTGCAGCACCCATTATCAACAAATTTTCGAAGCCGATAACTTTGAAGAGCTGATTGTTCGAAAAGTGTTTTAAGACATGATAAATATTCCAAAACTCAAGGAAAATTCAACTTGAGTTCTTAAATATTGAACTTACTTGGCAGAGCAGAACAGCTGTTTTCGAAAGCCGCTGCATTTCATTACCAGGATTCGTGTGCGTTTTTTTAATTTTTATTTTAACTTGTCCGGTGTCCTAAATGAATGCGATAACAGTTTCTATTTGTACCGATTTTAATATGGAAAATAAAACGAGAGTTGTATTACACCGATGGTACCACGTCTTTGTTAAGTCCCCATGTTGCCGTTTAATTGTTTTCTGTATAACTCTTCGAATGTTGATTCAATTTGTTCAATTGTTTGTGGCTTAATGACGTAAACAAGTTACTTGACATAACCTCAAAGAAAATAATCGAATAGGGTTAAATCACACGATCTTGGTGTCCTATAAATTGGGCCATCGCATGAAATTACCTTTTCATCAAAAGTTGCTTCGAGTAAATCTATTGTAGCGTCCGCTGTGGGCCACGTAACTCCGTCCTGTTGGAACCACACATCAGCAAGACAAATGCCACGTAATTGAGGTGCGAAAAAATTTCGAACCATGTTCCCATACCCTACGCCATTGACAGTAACATTCCGACCATCATCGGTTTGGAAGACACATGGGCCAATAACTCCGCCAGCACTTTAAGTGCACCAAACAGTAATTGTCTGTGAATGGAAATGGCTTTTCGACAAAAGCTAGTGGATTATCGTCTCCCCAAATGCGACAATTCTGCTTATTTACGTCCCTCATTCAACCAGAAATGGGAAAATAAAATTTCGAATGGATGAGTTTGATGAATAGAAGAATTATTTGATTAAAAATTTATTCTTCTGATGCAAGTCGATTCATAATAAAATTCCAAAAGAAACTAAAGAAAAAGCAACCATCAGCTGTTCAATAGGCGCCTAAATAAAGCAGTGATGCCAACTCAAAATTGTCACAACCTAAACAAAACGCGCTGTAGAATCAAACAGAGATAAAGTTTTTACAACGACATGGACTTCACTTTATTCGAAAGTTAATCTTCTGGATCTGCAATTAAAATATCACTTTTAGTCGCCACAACTGGCTCCAACGTGGTAGAAACTGAAGGTCCAAATTTAAAAAATTTTTTCCAATATATGTGAGTCCACATAACGCAACGTCTGCTATGCAACAAGTGGCCAATCGTTTCGGGTTTATCAACGCAGACTAGCGACTAAACATAGACCTACAGGAAATCATCCAGCGAAGTTAAATCGCACGATCTTGAAAGTCCGAAAAGTGAAATTAAACGTTTCCTTTTATATATCAATTGTCGCACGATGTGTGGTCAAACTAAATTAATTCATAAATCACTTGACAGCTGACAAAACGGACGCCAGTTAAATAAGTGTTGTTTACTTAAAGTTTTAAAACTCTTAAAAAAAAACAACAGCCTTAAAAGAAAAAGAGCAAAATATATTGACTTTCAATTCAACCGATTTCCTTGTGATTGATGTAGTTTTTAATCACTATAAAAGAATCGAGAACATCGGACCAGATTAGATATATAATTTCGGACTTTTTCAAAATAAATCTTTTTATTTTTTTGTTCACGATATCTAACGAACGGTGAGAACATCAGATCGGATCAGATATATAATTTCGGACTTCTTCAAAATATATTCGTTTTTTTTTTTAATTTTTTCGTTCACGACTTCTCACGAGCGGATCAGCAGGTGAAGCCGTTTAAAAGTTATGAAAAATCACATTAAAAATTAATTTTTTTCTCAGTATTTTTTGATGTTTTGAAATCTTCCGGTTCGAAATGGTTCAATTTCACAGGAAATCTAAGTTTATTAACGCTCTTCAGAACTGGTTCGTTTAAGCCGTTCAAAAGTTATATAGTGGGTGATATATATGCACAATGCACGCACATACACACACATACATACAATTATACACACATATGGACGCACACATATATATACACAGTGACTGGCTCTCAGAATCAGTCAGAGAAGCTTTCGAGCACCTCAAATTGTGGAGAACTGATGACAACTCGACTTGGTCGACCTGGGTTAAGGCTACTAACTTCCCGGTTTTTGGAAATTTTTCAATTTTCCCAGCGGGATATTAAAAATTCATACAATTGATGGACTCATACATCTAAATAACACCATATTTTTGAAAGTCCCCCGATTTTGGAACGATCTTCATTAACAGATTTAGATGGCAGATATCTAACAGTTGTCAGCCCTGTTATCCGCTAAATGACTAACCCATTGAGAGGTAAATTGATACCCACTCTACAAGTCGGAATATATTTTGCCAATTCGAAAATGGTTACTCGAATGGTTATCCAACGAAACCGCACATCAATACCCGACATGATTACAAAAGGAAGGGTGTTTACCTTCGCTGGTTCGGTGCTGTACAACAACAAGAACAACAACAACCACATCATTGTAAATTGCAAATATATTATAAATGCAAAGTACTTGCGAATTGGTTTTTTCGCTTATCCAACAACTGCCAATTTTTTTATTTTCTTTTGTAACACATCCAATTGTATGTGTGTGTGTGTGTGTGTGTGTGTGCGTGTGTAGACTTTCCATATTTATTTGCTTCGTGTGCATGCAGGATATCGTACATATTTCGAATGTTTGTTGAATGGAGTGTATGGATGTTTGGTTTTTGAACGAACCGTATTATAATGAACGTATAGATGGATGGTTGCTAAAGTTAAAATAAAAAAAAAATAATATAAAATAAAAACAAAAACAAAAAGTAGAAAGAAAAAAACAAAATACAAGTAATTATTGAGGACTTGTTGTGGGTGGAGAAGGAGCAGGCGGAGGGGGAGTAGTGTCAGTTGAGAATAGCAACCTTTTTTTTGCACAGTTAGAAGTCCACCCCACACACACACACACACACACACACACACACACAACACACATACTTTCTTATTACATACTGATTTCGAATGGTTTTGTTTGCTAAACTCAAAACAAATATAAAAGAAAATAAGAAGATGATGGAGATGAAGATGAATATGAAGGAAAAATATAAAATGTTCTTAAATCCAGACGCAGAATAGGAAGGCAAAGATAACAAACACTTTTTGCACAATTCGCTGTGTCAACTGATGTGTTTCACTTTTTTAGTTTCATTTTTTATTTTTTTATTTCTTTTTTTATCGCAGGTTAAATTGTAAGTACAGTACAATCACATAAATTTTAACAGTTTTAGCATTTTGGCTAATATTCTCATGTTTTCTCTTGTTTTCTATTTATTTTATTTTATCGAATTTAACTACACTTTTCACAGGTATTTGAAATTATTAACAAATTATTTTGTTTTTTGTGGATGTGTACGAGTGAATTTAGAGTGTCATGAAATCAAAGCAGCGGGTACAGAAGTAAACCCGCTCTGTTATTTAAAGGGAGCGCAAAAATCACTTTCAAAACAGGCTGGGCGATTCACGAAGCACTTCTGATCTGAACTGATCTGATGTTCTCGATTCTTTTATAGTGATTAAAAACTACATCAATCACAAGGAAATCGGTCGAATTGAAATTCAATATTTTTTGCTCTTTTTCTTTTAAGGCTGTTGTTTTTTTTAAAGAGTTTTAAAACTTTAAGTAAACAGCACTTATTTAACTGGCGTCCGTTTTGTCAGCTGTCAAGTGATTTATGGATTAATTTAGTTTGACCACAGATCGTGCGACAATTGATATATAAAAGGAAACGTTTAGTTTCACTTTACGGACTTTCAAGATCGTGCGATTTAACTTCGCTGGATGATTTTCTCAGGTCTATGTTTAGTCGCTAGTCTACTTTGGTAAACCCGAAACGATTGGCCACTTGTTACAGAGCAGACGCCGCTTTATGTGGACTCACATATATTGGAAAAAAATTGTTTAAATTTGGACCTTCAGTTTCTACCACGTTGGAGCCAGTTGTGGCGACTAAAAGGGATATTTTAATTGTAATTCCAGAAGATTAACTTTCGAATAAAGTGAAGTCCATGTCGTTCTAAAAACTTCATCTTTGTTTGATTCTACAGCGTGTTTTGTTTAGGTTGTGACAATTTTGAGTTGGCATCACTGCTTTATTTAGGCGCCTATTGAACAGCTGATGGTTGCTTTTTGTTTAGTTTCTTTTGGAATTTTATTATGAATCGACTTGCATCAGAAGAATAAATTTTTAATCAAATAATTCTTCTATTCGTCAAACTCATCCATTCGAAATTTTATTTTCCACTGAAGCTCATTTCTGGTTGACTGGGGGACGTAAAGGAGCAGAATTGTCGCATTTGGAGTGCTTACGAACCACAAGCTTCTGTCGAAACACCATTTCCATCCGCAGAAAATTACTGTTTAGTGTGCTTTAAGGGCTGCCGGAGTCATTGGCCCATGTGTCTTCCAAAAACAATGATGGTCGGAATGTTACTGTCAATGGCGAACGGTATAGGAACATGATTCAAAATTCTTACGTCCCTCAATTACGTGGCATTAGTCTTGCTGATGTGTGGTTGCAACAGGACGGAGTTATATGCCCCACAGCGGACGCTACAATAGATTTACTCGAAGCAACTTTTGATGAAAAAGTAATTTCATGCGATGGCCCAATTTATACGCTACCAAAATCGTGTGATTTAACCCTATTCGATTATTTTCTTTGAGGTTATGTCAAGTCACTTGTCTACGTCGTTAAACCACAAAAAATTGAACACCTGAAAATCAAAATTCGAAGAGTTATCGGCTGCGAAAAGTTGTAGAAAATGGGTGTTGGAGATTGCGCCTTCTACGCGCCAGCCATGGCGGCCACATGACACGAATCGTATTTAAACATGAATTTAATAAAAATTTCTTTCAAATAGACATCACAAATATATTTCCTCATTTTATTATGATTTAAACTTGTGCCACTCTAAAAAAAACACCCATTATTTTGTACCAAAAGACTAGGGAAGGCCAACATCAGCTTTAAAAAATACTTGCAAGTATAACATAAAACAATAAGAGGGCAATAGCGTTTATATGTTGTTAAAAAAGTTCCAAACAAAAGATGTCGGCTGAAGAAATATGGAAGAAAACATTCAGAATATAAGACATATAGAAAACAATCAAATGGCAACATGGGGACTTAACACAGACGTGGTACCATCGGTGTAATACAACTCTCGTATTCTTTTTCATAATAAAATCGGTACAAATAGAAACTGTTATCGCATTCATCTTGGGACACCAGACAAGTTCAAATAAACAAAAAACACACACGAATATTGATGATGAAAATGCAGCGGCATTCGAAAACAGCTGTTCTGCTCTGCTAAGTAAGTTCAATATTTAAGAACTGACTTTTCCTTCCGTTGTCTTAAAAACACTTTTCGAACAATCAGCTCTTCAAAATTTGATTTAAAGTTAAAAATGGTGCTCCCCTGCTAATGCAAACTGTACCGCCTTTGAACGCAATTTTGCGAAATCTATTTTATTAAGCGGTTTCTGTCTTTAAATTTAAATGAATCCAAGTGTGTGTGAGACATCATCGAATGTTTTTTATTCTATTAAAAGACCCGTTCCCATCATTGTGAGTGGGATATCGTGTTATTCAAATGTACACCATGACTTTTCTGGATGCAGTTCATTCGAGATGTTCAATTTTATATGAATGTGGGTCATAAATCAGGTTGAATTCGGCTGCTGGTATTTTTTATGTTGGCTTTGAGGACCGCTGGGATGTGCGGCTTATTACACGGCCATAAAAAAAGCCCACAAAAATGCTTCTAAAAAGAGCACATCGTACAATGAGTTGAAGACTTTTTGATTTCGGAATTTAAAAAGAGAAACTATTGAAATCCGTTGATCCTAAAAGCCATCCCTATAACTTGCTCCCAATTTTAACCGCAAAGCTATTGAAACCTGGTTTTTGGCTTCTGAGCTCTTCGAGCTAAAACTCTATTATTTAAATTTTCATATCAGCCGATTCCCAGGTGATAATCGGTGATTGATGTAGTTTTCGATCACTATAAAAGAATCCAGAACGCTAACAAATCGGATATATAATTTCGGAGTTTCGCAAAATAAACAGCTCTCAAGAAAAAACCACGGCGGCCACTGAAAATCGGGTAAAAATCGGTTAGTCCGTTTCTGAGATATCTTAAAAGAAAATGTAAATTCGAAAAAAGCGATTTTTTAATTCGCTTTCGCGTTTATCAAATATTTGAAATATAAATGTTATTTTATTTAATATTTCTTTATTATTATACTTATTTATTATTATTATTATTATTATTATTATTATTATTATTATTCTTATTATTTTAATAAATTTTTTGTTTGTTGTTTTCTTCTTCATAGAAAAAGTAGAAAAATAAAAAGGATTTATAAGAGATAGAATTTATTTGTTGCCTTAAAAATCCTAACCCTACCACGCCTTTTCTTATGCGAATGAGTCCTTCGCAGCTTTTTGGAACTAAATTAAAGTCTACTGAGATGAAATGCAGGCATGTCTACTTAAATCTCAACAAACCAGGCTAATGTTTAATTGATATTCTCTATTAATTGTACGAAAAGAAATTATTGCTCTGGCCGTTAGTAAGAAGTAAAAAATATTAATTTTGAAATTAGAAATATTTAGAGAAAACTTATTAAATTGCAAATAAAAATTCTTGTTATAGTGTCTGGCATGGCTTAAATAACTTCTGGTTTTAACGTTAAAACCAACTTTTCAAGTCTAATTTTATCACACGCAAAGATTTTGTTAAAGCCAACTTGAAATAATTTTTGAATTGGTTTTAAGTAGGTTCCATGAAATGCAGTCTTAATTTTGCCTGGGCCAATGACTCCATCTCCCCTTAAAGCGCACCAAACAGTCAGTAATTCTCTGTGAATGGAAATGGTGTTCCGACAAAAGCTTGTGGTTGGACCGCACTCCAAATGTGACAATTCTGCTTATTTAAGTACCCATTCAATCAGAAATGGGCCTCATCGGAAAATAAAATTTCGAATGACTGAGTTTGACGAATATAATAATTATTTTAAATAAATATTTCAATAATTTGCCAGCGTTGCTCTGGCGTAAGCCGATTCATAATCAAATTTTAAGAGAAACTAAATAAAAAGCATCCATCAGCTGTTAAATGAGTGCAGTGCTGCCAACTTAAAGTTATGACACTCTAAAAAAGCACGCAGCATTTGTATCCTAGAAGCAGTCGTTTGTATATGACGCACGTCCTTGGAATTGTCCTTCTCAAGCTCCACAGCTCAATAGCAACGCCCAGCAGTGCTTGGCAAGAAATTATAGAAATCAAAATAAAAATATTTGACAGTTTAATTTTATTATCGATCTGTTGTTGTAAAGTTACGAACGTTGCAACTGCCTGTTCAACGATGTCGCAAGTTAACGTTTCGTTCGTTTGCAAGAATAAAATTTAAAATTAAAAAAAATTTTAATTTATTTGTTGTTCTAAAAGTGATTTGCAACATCGAACAATAGCAGGTGGTAACAGGGCTTTTACGCTGACATGGTTTTAATAAATTCTGGTTTTAACTACTTTTAAAATCCAGTTTTAGCACACAAAAAGATTTTGTCAAAATCAACTTGAAATCATTTTTAAATCGGTTTTCAGAAGGTTTCATGAAATGCGGTCTTATTTTTGCCTGTTTTTGTCTGTTTTGAGTTGAGTGCTGCCAAGTTCTGAAAGCGTTTAAAGAATGCACGGAACACTCCACAGAATTTGCATGATTTTTGTAAAAAATTCTTCACTTTTTTAAGTATTTTCATAATTTTAAAATAATGATTTGCAAACAGAATTTCTGTTTTAGAGTTGCGTGAAAAATTCTTTATTTTTGTATGAAAACTAAAAACAGCTGCAGTACAGTGTGTGCATTAATTGCTATAAAAGGAGAAGAAAAGAACAAAAACGAAATCTATTTCTTTCAAAAATTCAATATATTGTGATGAAATTTATTGTACAAACTGTTTGTTAAAACTTTAATTTATTAAATAAAACAATATCTACTTTGAACTAGAATTGTTTCTTTTTTTTAAATTTTATAAAAACTAAAAACAGCTGCAGTACAGTTAGTGCATTAAGAATTATAAAATGTAGAGGAAAATGCAACAACCAAAACTTTTATTTGTATGAAATATTAAATTTGTTGTGATTAAATTTATTAGACAAACTGTACACTAACACCTGAATTCATTATGAGATATTTAATTTGTTATGATTAAATTTATTAGACAAACTGTACACTAACACCTGAATTCATTATGAGATATTTAATTTATTATGATTAAATTTATTAGACAAACTGTGTGTTGAAACCTGAATTTATTAAAATCACAACGATTATGGTTTGAACATTAAAACCAGGTTTTAACTTTCAGTGTGAGAACACTTTCAATAAGTTTTTCTTTTCAGGTTTCAAGTCTAATTTGCGCAATTTTTGCATCCCGCAAATAAAAAGTCTGAAAATAATCTTTTCTCTCCGAAAAACACAAGAAACTTGTGCGGATTTTTCGCAGCCAGCACAGAAACTCAAGGCCGAGGCACTTGGAATCCGTTATATCCGTTATATGTCGCCTTTTTCAACTGACAGCCCAGCACAGTTTCTTATGACATCTGTCACTTTCAGTATGTGTGCGTCAAGGCAAAACACAAAAGTTGATCAAGTTATAAATTTTGACGCAGAAATCAGAGCGTAGTTTTTTTCCTTATTTTTGATTGATTATTTTATGTGCTGTTATCGAGCAAAAACAAAATAAATAATTTTAAATTAACCCTCATACGTTCCTCAAAATATATTACAGTAGAGTCCCTCGGGTGAAATATCACCCATATGTAATATTTACTGATTTTTTAATGAAAATATTTGTTCTTCTTTCATTTAATTCAACTTTTTTATTTACATATGTTTTTAATTTTCAGTCTTTAATAAAATAATAAATTAAACAATAAAAACAACTTAAATCATCCATTAAATTCAACCGGATATTAATATCACAAACAAAAATGCAGCTAAATATAGTAAAAATAAAAAATAACTAAAAATAATTACAATAACTAACTAATTTTTCTCGTTGCAATTGCTGCATACAAAATATGCAATTTTGTGTTGCCCGCAAATAAATTTTTAGCAGGTTGCACATGACGAATAAGCCTTCCTATCATTTTTCGGCCAAATCTCACATCGAGAACCCGAACTTAGCTTTCTTCTTTTCCCATTTGATGACGTAGACGGCTCATCGCTAGTTTGACGTATGATGTTCACCAACGTAATTGCAGAATCTGACCTTGGCAAATAAGGACGCCGCTGAATTTCCGCTTTGACTAATTCCATTCCTAGTTCATGAAGAAACAACCTCCTTTTATGTAGTTTTCCTTTATTCCAATCGTTGTTCATTTCTTTCCACAAAACGTACGCATTTACTGCTGATATGTCAATCATATTATAAAACAATGCTTGGGGCCATCGATTAGTTTTTCTCTTCACCGTATAAGTACCCACCAGCTGATCTAAGGTATCTACCCCGGCTTTAGTTTTATTATAAAATGCTATAATCTCAGGCAACTTATTTCCTTCATTCAATACAGATTTTTCATGATGAAGCGTACTAAGGGCGTTGACAATTTTATATTTTTTTGGAACGTATTGCACCAGTGAAATCTTGTCGTTGAAAAAGAACATGCTAGAGAAAACTGCACGCTTACGAAGTTCTTTTTTCGTTGATTGCGGCAAAAACGTTTTATTGGTCCGAACTGTGCCCACAATAGTGTTTTTTCTTTTTAACAACTCAAGTGCAAGTTCATACGATGTTAAAAATTATCACACGTTATATTTCGTCCTTTTAGATCTCTGATTAGGTCTAGAACCACTCTTTGGCCTTGATTTCTTTCGGGTGCTGCATCAGGAGCTGACTTTCCAGTGTATATTTGCAAATTCCATGCAAAATTTGTCACACTGTCACACAAGACCCACAGTTTTATGCCGTATTTTGCGGGTTTCGACGGCATGTACTGCTTAAACGGACATCTGCCTCGGAATCCCAATAGTTGCTCGTCAACTGTAACGTTTTCATGTGGGATATAAATACGTTGTTGATTATCTACCCATTTATCCCACAGCTCTCTGATTGGAGCTAATTTATCACGAGCTCTGCGTTCACTTCTGCTGTTCTTATCATCAAATCGAATGACTCGACACAGTCTTTTGAATTGCTTCAGTGACATTGTTGATCGAAATAAAGATCTTCCTGTTTCTTCACTCCACAAGCTTTCAAGTGACTCACCATGTGATTTATACACACCAGCCAATACAAGTAGGCCAAAATATGATTGCAATAAGACATCATCAATATCTTGCCAACCATTTCCATAAACGCGAAGCCCCTCCACATATGTATACTTTATAATAATTTTTCGTAAAGTTTCTGGAAAACATATAAGAAAAGCGTCTTTTATACTAGCAATGCGACTTGAAGCATAATAAGTTATTCCAACTCGATCGCGGATAATATTTTCTGCCCATGTTCGTCCAACAGATCTTGACACGTCAGTAGACCACGTAAATTTTTTATCTTTAGACAAAATGCTTGTTTGAGTGCGTACATCTAATTCTTCTTCGTCGCTTTCATCACTAGAAGAATGCGGAATTTCTGCAATAAACTCAACGGGAATATCTTCTTCGGAATCTGATACAGAGCCCTCTCCTGCATCACTTTCTTCCCAACTTTCCATTATCTGTTCAATTTCGTCACTAAACAAATACTAAGAAATTCACCATCTTTTAGTTTTTCAATAATAATTTTATTCCTCAATAATATTTTTATTTACCTTCCTATTTATGATCATATTCGGTGTTTTCTTACTAAGCGCAGAAAGTATAGTGTTTCAAAAATAAAATTGCCACAACCTGAACTTGTTTTCAAATTAATTTTTTAAAACGGGGAAAAACATAGCTTTACATTAAGAAAAACATGTGGTTGAACTGTGATGCCAGATATATTTAATTTCTTTCATAAAGGTTACCATAATAAAATAATTATTACACAATTTCCTTAATGGGTGAAATTTCACCCGAGGGACTTTAACGTAATTTTTCAAATACTTTCGAAATTATTTATTATGTAAAGAAAATTTTTGGTTATTTTAATGCAAAATCCTAATTTAGAAAATTAGAAATAGTTTCATTTGTATTAACTAAAATTTGTAAAAGATATATGGCTTTAAAATTGAAAATGGGTGAAATTTCACCCGAAGACCGTATGAGGGTTAAATAAATAAATTCATGTCATTTTAAAACGACGACAGATTTTATGTCCTCGGCCCATTCAAAACAAGTTATCGTTTGATCGCCAGGAATAGAATTTAACAGTTCATATTCCTGTTGCAGTGGCTGGTCTGAAATAATTAGGAATTCAAGGATTTTAGTTCTGAATATTCATTATTTTAGTTTCTATTCCCTCTAATTTTACCAATAAATGAAAAACAGGCAGAATATTTAAAAAAAAAAAAACTTCATATGCTTTTGTCGTGTACATGTGTATATGTACACATACACGCAAATGTATGTGTGATGTGTGGATACACCATTTACCACAATATACTATATGTGATTCAATAGATTAGGGAGGCTCTATTCGAATAATTTTATGTTTTTTTTTTTTATTTATTCATTTAAAGTTTTAAAGCAACGTTCACATCTATCAAATATTTGATGAAATAAGCGTAACCAATAATTTCTGCTTTATTCAGTTATTATTATTCGAAGCATGTTTTGAATTCAGAAAGACATAAGAACAACCCTAATTTATTGCACAACAGAACTTAATAATATTTTTTGAAAAATATTTAAATTTGCTTTTCTTATTTCCCGCTAGAAGAATTTAAGATATTAAAAAAAGTGCAAGTTATTGCTTTTGCACCGTTTTGCCTAAGTAGAGTTTTCAACAGATCTCGATATTCCGAGTTTCTAAGAATAGTTCTTGCCTAATTTTCAGCCATCAGTATGTTTGTCTGAGATCTGAGTGAGTGTGTGAGTATGTGTGAGTACGTGAGAGTGTGTGTGTAAGTATGTGACCCGCTTATAACTTTTGAGCACCCAAGCCCAGTCTAAAAAGCGTTCTAGACCTTGGATTTCCTGTGAATTTCAACCGATAGGATTCTGTAGACTTCAGGACATTCCAAAAAATAAAAACTTAGAAAAAAACTCATTTTCCAAAGTGATCTTTTTAGCAGAAATTTTAAACGGCATCACCGATCAATTCCAATAAACACAACGATCAAAGTACAGCGGGTCCAAATCGATCAATCTCTTCGTGAGATGTTGTGACTGAAAATTTCGAAAAAAGTGATTTAAGTTCTTCTGGTTTCTTGACCTCTTTTTATTTAATAATATTTTTAAGCTCATGTCGATTTCTTTTCTACAAAATAATGCAACATTTTTCACACTTTTTTATAGAAAATGGCAACATTTTGCCATTTCGAAAAAAGGAATTTATTAGGAATGAATCCAACATTCCGCACGAAAAATAATTTCTGTTTTGAAACTTTTCCAAACCCCCAAGTTTTAGAAAATAAGTGGACAAATGTTACATGTTTTTTAGAAAAGAGAACGCCTTAAGGTCTCTTTATTTAAAAAAAATTATTTATTTTTTCAATATAATTTTTTTTTCTTTTTTTAAGAAGTCACGAAATATTGAGATAAGATATTATTTTTTAAAAATAAAGAGATCTTAAGCTTAAAAATATTGGAGAATATTGGAGTGATTTTTTTTAGCTCCGAAATTATATATCCGATCAGTTGGTGCTCTCGATCGAAAACTACTCCAATCACCACTTCTCATGTGGGAACCGTTCGATTCGAAAATAAAAATAATAGTTTTTTTTAGCTCGAAAACCAGTCTGTGTCCAAATAAGTGATTTATTTTCAAAAACTCCGATATTATAAATCTGATCAGTTGGTGCTCTCGATTCTTTTATAATGATCAGAAAATCGGTTGGTTTGAAAATAAAAATAGTAGTTTTTATAGCTCGAAAACCAGTCTGCGTCCAAATAAGTGATTTATTTCGAAAAACTCCGAAATTATAAATCTGATCAGTTGGTGCTCTCAATTCTTTTATAGTGATCGAAAACTACTCCAATTACATGGGAGCCGGTTGGTTCGAATATGAAATAATAGTTTTTTTTTTTAGCTCGAATAGCTCCACAAACCAGTTTAAAATTTAGGGGAAAGTACAGGGATTTCTTTTAAGATCAACCGTTTTCTATATATTTTTTTTTTATTAGAACCAGCACTCAGGAGATGGCCCCTGCATTTTCAGAAGAGATAAAAATATAGATAATTTGTTGTGCCTCTTTTTTACCTTTTCACCACGCGGTGAATTTTCCCTAACGCACCGACGAAGCAGGATGTTGTTATATTCTACTCTTTACTGTACCAAACGCTGTCCTAATGTCCAGCGACCAGGGCCTATACCTTCGTCATTGAGACAACAAGACAACAATTAACACAACCCTGCTTTGATGCGGAATTAAAATCTGTATCTTATGTTGTGTTCTTTTCTGGAAAAATATGCAACATTTTTCACATCTTTTCTAAAAAGTGGCAGTTTAGAGAAGATTTTAAGAACAAATAAATTTTCGTACAAGATTCTGGACTAATTTCCAATATATTTTTCATTAGAAAATTATAAATTGTTGGAATACTTTATTAAAAAGTGCAAGAAATGTAGCATTCTTTTTGAGAAAAGAAAACAACATTATTCTTCGTAGTCTTGGGTTAACTACTGCAGCCAACAGCACCCTTAAGAGTTTGAAATTTATTTCAATGAAAAGCCCTGATGGCTGTTGTTGCCATTTAAATTAATCAAAATCAATTAATTATTTTGTTATTAAATAAATAAATTAATTTTTAATAGGAACCTATTAAAAATTGAATAACTTGACCGCCCTAATACACACACATACACACACACAGACACACACATGAATGTATAAGTATGCAAGTACATGAGCAAGCATATTTCACTCTGTTTGAGGTTTATGTGAAGCACACATACGCGCGCACACATACACCGACACACACGGTGACTCAACTACCCTCCTCCAACCACTATATAAATATTCATAAGCCACATATGAATAAATGTTGGTACATAAACACATACAAGCACACATTTCGAGCACATACGGATGGAGGTACGATGTGGTACGTACGTGCAGTGTGTGTGTGTGTGTTGGTCCACATATACTACGAACACATACAGTTTTATATGCATGCAGTTATAGGGATACACACACGCACACACACACACGCATATAAATCCATAGATTGTACTCGTATGTGGTGTATATTTGAAAAGATACTCGCATCCATTCATGTGCTAATGACGATTAAAAGTTTTGCTAGACAAACCACTGCTGCGTCCACCAGCCATTCATTTGCCATCCACATACACACATACAAACGACAAAGATGCCAGCCATACTGAAATTTTAATTCCTCGCCCACTTAACTCTGTTCACTTTTCGTTAGTATTCAAGTTTGAATGTGCGCGGTGAGCCACGAAATGGAAAATGGCGAAAAAGGGTAAGTAGTTAACTGGAACTGACAGGCTGCTTCGTTGTGAAAAGTGTTCATATGTGGCTTCCATGCGTGCATATGGATGTGTTAGGCATGCTCGTTCATGCATACATACACAAACACACATGCACACATGTCCATATACATATGTGGGTGTGTGTGTGTGTGTGTGTGTGTGGCTACATCCTTTACATATGTGACTCGGGGTATTTTATTTTATTTGTGCTACAAAATTGTACATATTCAGGGAGGAGAGTGCGGGTGAAGGTGGAGGTGGAGGTGGAGGAATTAGAAGCCATAGAATGGATGCTATTAGAACAAAAGAGCCGATGCTAAAATTTGAATTTAAGCTGAAGAACGAAAGAAAGGGTTTGACTTTCCGCTGGATGATGACGAGTGGTTGAGGGCATATTTTGTTGTAACTAATAATTTTCAAAGTTGTTATAAAAGTGGAGTTGGTTGTAATACCACATACCCCTGTATGTACTATTTAAGTATGTATGTGTATGTGTGTGTGTTTGCTTTCGTGTTTGTAACTTCAAATGTTGGAAAATGACAACTCTAAAGAAATCACTAAACTCAAGTTTAAGTTTCACATGACAAATGGAAAATGTGTAAAAAAAATTATCCTGAATATTTACGAGTTTAATGAGCTTCGCTGCCGAAAATTACTTTATTGGCATTAACGCATTTACCCACGAGGCATATAAATTACTCTTATAGAACTCGATTATATTATTAGGCCAAACAGGATCCGCTGGGGGTACGTTAGCAAGCTCGATGATATATCATCAATTTGTTCCAGTGCCCACCAGGAGAGAGAGAGAGAGAGCGAGAGAGAGAGAGAGCAGTTTTGCTAGGACCGCATGGAACTTATTTGTTCTCACTCTCTTTCTGAAATAGCAGGGCATATTAAGAATTCCAAAAAAGAGCAGGTTCGGCCTTAAAAAGTCTGGTGTAAGAAAATAGGACTGCGAGGCCTAAGATCCTGATTTGGACCCCGCAATCAGTCATGAATATAGTGGCGAGTTTTTCTGATCTTGATAAGAGCAGTTTTGTGTTAATTGTTATTGCCTTTTCTCAATGACGAAGGCATAGCACTGATCGCCACATATTAAGGACATCGACTAACGCCGTCCTGTACAAAAAATAGCGGAATATACTACCGGCCTTGGTCGGTATCTGTAGCGAATTGAAAATTTAAAATAGTCTTCTAGTCTATCTTCATGTGTCCTCTTAACACGATCCCTTCCATTCCCGAATCCAGCACTAGGCACGTAGGAGTCATTCCCTGAATGCTGGTTCCAAGACAAATAAAAATAAAGAAAGAATAGAACCAGTCTCATTGGATTCGGAACAGCCATTCTAAAATTATAAGCCAGTCGTATACTTACACACACACACATAAATACATACACCCACAGTCACACACCCCCTCAAAACCGATCAGAAACGCTTCCTAGTGATTCGAAATGTCGAGGTCTGATAAGAACTCTATATTTGCAATATAGAGTAACAATATTCCCCCTTCGTGATAAGTGGGGATTGATGAAGTTTTCGATCACTATAAAAGAATCCATAACGCTAACAGATCGGATATATAGTTTCGGAGTTTTGCAAAATAAACACCTCTCAAGATTGAAAAACCACATCGGCCACTGAAAATCGGATAAAAATCGGTTAGTCCGTTTCTGAGATATCTCAAAAGAAATGTAAATTCGAAAAAAATTAATTTTTTTTAATTCCGCCATTATATATCTCGCGTTTCTTTTATAGTGATCGAAAACTACTCAATCACCGATTATCATCTGGGAATCGGCTGATTTGAAAATTTAAATAATAGAATTTTTGCTCAAAGAGCTCAAAAGCCTAGAAAAGCACAAAAACCAGGTTTCAAAAGCTTTGCGGTTAAAATTGGGAGCAAGTTATAGGGATGGCTTTTGGGATCAACCGATTTCAATGGTTTTTCTTTTTAAATTCCGAAATCAAAAGTCTTCAACTCATTGTACGATGTGCTCTTTTTAGAAGCATTTTTGTGGGCTTTTTTTATGGCCGTGGAATAAGCCGCACATCGCAGCGGTCCTCAAAGCCAACATAAAAAATACCAGCAGCCGAATTCATCCTGATTTATGACCCACATTCATATAAAATTGAACATCTCGAATGAACTGCATCCAGAAAAGTCGTGGCGGACATTTCAATAACACGATATCCCACTCACAATGATGGGAACGGGTCTTTTAATAGAATAAAAAACATTCGATGATGTCTCACACACACTTGGATTAATTTAAATTTAAAGACAGAAAGCGCTTAATAAAATAGATTTCGCGAAATTGCGTTCAAAGGCGGTACAGTTTGCGTTAGCAGGGAGTACTATTTTTAGCTTTAAATCAAATTTTGAAGAGCTGATTGTTCGAAAAGTGTTTTTAAGACACTAACGGAAGGAAAAGTCAGTTCTTAAATATTGAACTTACTTAGCAGAGCAGAACAGCTGTTTTCGAAAGCCGTTGCATTTGCGTCATCAGTATTCGTGTGTGTATTTTGTTTATTTCAGCTTGCCCGGTGTCCTAAACGAAGGCGTTAACAGTTTATATTTTTAGCAATTTTATTATGATAGAGAATACGAGAGTTGTATTACTTCGATGGTAGCACACTTTTGTTAAGTCCATGCGTTGCCGTTTGATTACTTTAATTTTAATAACACAATTAATTAAATACCTACAATTGATTTTTTTTCTATTTAAATAGCGGAGTTCATAAAACGCTAGAAACGCGTTCTATAAAAAGATTTATTAAAAACATTTTTCAACATCAATAAATTTTGCGTTTTGCTTTTCACGAATTTACCTTTTCGAATATTTTTGATGGCAACTCCTCCAGTATTTTGTTTTGGAGACATTCCCCGCTGAATATTATTTCTATAGAAAAATTGATACTTGAAATTTCACTTACCTAAAAAGAGAAGAAAATAAAAATAAAATCATTTAAATTTTGAATGCAAATTTCGAAATAAATTTAAAATAAAACCCGGAAAAAGTACGAGTAAAAGATCTCCGCTAATTCTTCGACAGCTGAACTATGAAAATGTTTAAAAACTTTTTAGTCCGGCAGTTCCTCCTCGCATATTTACATAAGAACCAACTGGGCTGACGTTAAGGAAAATTTGCATGCATCTTTTGTTTATTTTAGAAAAAGTGTGTAGAAATTTTAAGGACTTTTGTTTTCTAAGAACAGCTTTATGGAAAAAAAAATTTATTTAAATACCATGCCAAGTAGGCAATAGGCGTGGCAGATATTGACAAAAATCTTTTGTTTATTCTACAACGTGTATGAAAAAATTTTAAGGCTTTTGCTTCGATTGGGAGAAGGTTATGGGCGTGGCAGACATTGCAAAGCATATTTTATTTATTCTACAACGTGTATTTGAAAACTTAAGGCTTTTGCTTCGATTGGGAGCAAAAAAAATCAACTTGGATTATGTGGGCGGTAGGTGATGGGCGAGGCAGATATTGACAAAAATCTTGTATTTATTCTACAACGTTTATGTAAAAATTTAAGCGCTTTGCTTCGATTGAGAGCAAAAAAAAAATCGGCTTGGATTTTAAGGGCGGTACGTGATGGGCGTGTCAAATATGTCTTTAACTTGATAAGCATCTTTTGTTTATTCTTAAATATGAATATAAAAATTTAAGGCTTTTGCTTCTATTGGGTGTAAGAAAATTGATTTGGATTATGTGGGCGGTAGGTGATGGGCGTGACAGATATTTCTATAACTTGAAAAGCATCTTTTGCTTATTCTACAACGAAATTTCAGGCTTTTGCTTCGATGGGGATCAAAAAAATCGTCTTGGATTATGTGGGCGGTAGGTGAAGGGCGTGGCAGATGTTGCTGTAATTTGTAAAGTATCTTTTGTTTATTCTACAACGTGCATGTACAAATTTAAGGATTTTGCTTCGGTTGGGATCAAAAAAATCGTCTTGGATTATGTGGGCGGTAGGTGAAGGGCGTGGCAGATGTTGCTGTAATTTGTAAAGTATCTTTTGTTTATTCTACAACGTGCATGTACAAATTTAAGGTTTTTGCTTCTGTTGGGATCAAAAAAATCGTCTTGGATTATGTGGGCGGTAGGTTAAGGGCGTGGCAAATGTTGCTGTAACTTGGCAAGCATCATTTGTTTATTCTACAACGTGTATATAGAAATTAGCTTTGATTGGGAGCGAAAAAATGTTCTTGGGCCATGTGGGCGGTAGGTTATGGGCGTGGCAGATATTGCAAAGCATCTTTTGTGTATCCTACAACGTGTGTGTAGAAATTTACGGCTTTTGCTCCGATTGAGAGCAAATAAATCGACTTGGATTATGTGGGCGGTCGGTGAAGGGCGTGGCAGATGTAGCTGTACCTTGACAAGCATCTTTTGTTTATTCTAAAACGTGTTTGAAAAAATTCAAGGCTTTTGCTTGGACTGGGAGAAAAGATCGACTTGTATAGGCGGTGGGCGGTGGGCGATGGGCGTGGTACACACTGACAAGCTTTAGGGTCAACAGTTTTCCATGTTTTTGTTTTTTATTATTTTATTTCCTTAAAGACCAAAATTTTGGCATTTTCAGGTGAATTAAATCTATTTTAACTGAGATCTCGGAAACCCAGTCTGAAGGGTTTCTTGTCCCCTTCAATAAAATAAAAGTTCTTAAATAAAAAAAAGAAGTTCTAAAATAAAAGTTCTTAAATAAATAAATAATTATTTATTAAAACAATTAAATTGAACAGACCTCGTAACTCACTCAGTAGATAATCTGTTGAATAAACAATTTTGTAATTTTGTGATCAAGTCGGGCGTTTCTATTAAACACTTTACGAAGTGCTAAATCACACGCTGGTCATGGAGTCCTTAAAAAGGCTGAAGTGCAGCGAGTGAAATAAAAATGTTTTATTACCGAGATCTTTGATCAGCTGCTGCTGCTGTTTAATTATTGAATGGGAAGTTGTTTTTTATTTATTCTATTCTATTTTATTTTGTTATTTTTTTGTTTCTTTTTTTTTTGTTCCGAGGTGTTTATCCCATTATAGACTCTTCAGATTTTATCTATAATTACGTCACGCATTGATTTTGATTAGCATTGAGTTGTTTTGTGTGAGAGATAATTGAAAATAAAACAACAGCAGTAACAACAACAACAACAACAACAATCATAGAAATAATTCCAGCCTTTTGAAGTTTCTGTTATAGTTTCTTTCTCTTGAATTTTTTTCTGTTTTTTTTGTTTTTTTTTTTTGCAAAAGGGTTTATTTGGCACATAAAAGATTTCAAACAATGGAAATTTGTAGACTTTTACCCATCGCTACCTGTGAAATGCGTTGAAATTTATATGAACATTTACATGGTGGCATATGTGTATGTGTGTGTGTCTGTGTGCGTCTGTGCATGCAAGTATCTATGCTTTTGTATCTACGAAATTATGTAAAATTGCAGATTGGAAAATAGATAGACAAACACACGAACACACGAACACACTCGTGCACTCACTCACATGCGAGAGTTTGAGCGCCGGGATCATCATTGTTCGTTAGCAACTGTTTGAATTTGAAATTCACATGAGCATGATGAACACACACACACACACACATGCACACATACACATGCAAAAGAGGAAATTTCGGTTTGCATTTGCATTTCGGTAGTTATTTACATTTCAGAAGAGCTTTACTGATTGATACAGTTCTTCTTCTTTGTTTTTTTTATGTTTTTTTTGTTGTTGTTGTAAATTGGAAATGAGTAGCTGCTATTAGGATTGAAAGGATGATACTCTCAGTTTCCCGCTGACTGTGTGTTATGATGATGGCATGCACAAGCATGTTGTTGTTGTTGTTGTTATATTTTGGATGCAACCACAAATCCTTTTATAGCCCCTTGATTTATGCATCTTTAAAAGCAAACAAACGAAGAAAATTCAATCTACCGCATCCTATTTTGAAAGGGGTTTTAAGAACGTTGTAGCATTAATGTTGCGAACCCCTGCACTGCATGTGAGAGTACACACACACACACGCACACACACACACGCACACACACACACACACATTTGGGAACTTGCTTGTGTGACCGTAAAAGCAAATATATGACAAATACATACTCGGATTTAAATCATATTTCTATGGGACATTTGATATGATAACGATGATGCGCCGTCTTCCCTACTTTTTTTGTTGTTGTTTTTTTTTTTGCCTCAACTGTCAAGTTGCCTCGCCAAATACATACTCGCACAGAAATAGTTCTGTAGGTTTTCGTATTTATCTCTTCGTTATATATTTTATTTCGGTATCTGACAAATTTCTGTTTGTGCGGATTATGGTATTTGTACACGTATAATTAATTTCATGCTACACATGCACGAGTTGAAATGTCATAATCGCAAAGTATGCACTCCAACGAAATGAAATAACAAGCGATGCCTGAATGGTTGAGGTTCTCAGATATTTTGCGGTTTGTTAACTTTTAATACTCTTGTTGTTGTCATCGGCCTCGTGGGTGCCCCGCAAACCGTTCTACATACTGGCGTGCATGCAACACAACAACTACAAAAGCAAGCATGTCAACCAGTGTTGCCACATACTTTGCGGCAAACATATTTTAGGAGTTAATAAAATTGTTTTTAATTTACCAATTTTTTTTTACAATAAACAGATTGTAAATAAGGAATTATGAATTTATTAATAAAGGGTGCTTTTTTTATAGAGTGATACAAGTTTATATCATAATAAATAAAGTAATAAATTTTTTATATCAATGAAACGGTCTTTAGTAAATAGAAAATTTTATGACATTAATGTTTATATATGATTTCGGCCATGTGGCCGCCACGGCGGGCGCGTACAAGGCGCAATCTGGAACACCAATTTTCACAAACAGTAACATTCCGACCATCATCGTTTTTGGAAGACACATGGGCCAATGACTCCGCCAGCCCATAAAGCGCACCAAACAGTAATTTTCTGTGGACGGAAATGGTGTTTCGACAAAAGCTTGTGGATTCTCCTCACTGCGGCTTCATCGGAAAATAAAAAAAGCTTGACGAACAGAACCATTATTTTGATTAAAAATTTCCACAATTTACACGCGTTGCTCTGGTGTAAGTCGATCCATTATGAAATGGCAAAGCAAACTAAACAAAAAGCAACTATCAGCTGTTAAATGGGTGATCAAATAAAGCAGTGATGCCAACTCAAAGTTGTATCGCTCTATAAAAAACACCCTATATATTGCAAAAAGATTTGCAAAAATTTTATAAATAATTTTTTTTCTCATTTAATAATTATTTCATCTTTAAGCCAACAATTTCATATAAAAAGTTATTTATTTTGATTTTCATACGCTTTTTATTAGCTGCACTTGTTTGTCTGTAGTGCTTCAGAGCGTATACTTACTGTTAATAATAATATTACGCATACGTCATACTGTACTCGTACAAAGCTGTTGGTGGGGTTCATGTTCTTTTCTTCTCATAAATTGCAAGTATTTTTACACGCTTTTGAAGCAGATTAAAAACTGTCAAAAAAATTCTCTCTTTAAGAATATCGAACCAGAAAGTTAAAAATAAATTTTCAAATAAATTTAAAACAACAATTAACCGAAATACACACACGTAGACATTCACACACACAGACACACACACACACACACACACACACACACACATCCACACATATATAAATAGTAGCAGGCTGTCATAATTATTCAGAGAAGTTTTTTAGAACCTGAAAATATTAAGACTCAATTATTTTTTTAAGCAGGGTAAAGCCAATAACTTCTCGATTTTAAAAAACTATCAATTTTCCTAGCGGGAAATTTAAAAAAAAAAACATTTAAAATATATGAAGTTTGTTCCTTTTGGGACTTCATGAAATCTACCACTTCGAATTGGTTCAAATACAACGAAAATATTTGGAAGGACACTTTGGAGCGATTTGGTTGGATTCGCTGAATCGATTCAAAATTTAAGAGCGGGTCATATACTTACACACA
This sequence comes from Linnaemya vulpina, assembly GCA_963675445.1. Taxonomy (NCBI): domain Eukaryota; kingdom Metazoa; phylum Arthropoda; class Insecta; order Diptera; family Tachinidae; genus Linnaemya; species Linnaemya vulpina. Next base: position 67,457,301 of record OY776280.1, on the reverse strand, counting down.
CACAAACACACAGACACACACACACAGACACACACACACACACACACATATATACATACGTACAGAAATGATGACAGATTCCCATTATTAGTCAGGAAAGCTTCCCAGGACCTCAAAACGTGGATATCGGATGAGAACTCGATTTTTTCAAAACGGATGAAAGCAATAAGTTCACGATTTTTTAAAATTTCAATTTTCCTAGCGGGAATTAAAAAAGAACACTTAAAAATTTTATCGTTTTCCTTTTTTGGGACTTCTCGAAATCGAATACTTTGAATCGGATTAAAGTGTACAGGATATTTAAGTTTGGAAGAACCCTTTGAAACGCTGCCAAGCAGCTTGCACACACACACTTACAAATACATAGAAATAAAGTGGCGTAAACTCAAATCTACTCAGCAACACTTCCTAGTGATTCCAAATAACAAGATCTGATGAGAACACAATTTTTGCTAAACACATTAAAATCAATAATTTCCCAATTTTTTAATATTCTCAATTCACGCAGCGGCAAACTTAAAAAACATATAAAACATATAACTGTGCCGAATCTTATATACCCTTCACCAACGTACGTTTGGCGTTACATGTATTTTTAAGTGCCAGTTTTGTTCTTCCCACGATATAAAATAGATTTAGTTAGCAAAACAAAATAAAAAAAACAACGTCACTTGCCTTTTTGGTTACTTTTATGAACGACAAAAAAAAAATCAATTTCCCACCCCTGGAAACGAAGTTTTAATTTTCTTTTAATTTTAAACTAAATAGTCATAATGTATTAAGCGGTTTTATTTAAGAACAACTTAAAATTTCTAAACATTTTAGTTGTTACATGTACCACAAAATACTGAATGCGCCATCCCTGGAAACAAAATTTTAATTTTTAAGTTTATTTTTTGCCAAAGCAAATCTTCATGATGTATAAAGCGGTTTTATTTAAGAAGAACTTAAAATTTTCAAACATTTTAGTTGTTACATGTACTACAAAATACTGAATGTGCCATCTCTGGAAAACAATTTAATTTTTTAATTTTTAATAGACAACTGGGACTTTCCAAAGCATGAAATGGGTTCAGTTTACAAACAAACAAACAAAACAATTGCTTTTTGGTATTGATTTTGCGTCAAGAAATAGGTGTAAGCTTCCCAGCTCTGGTACCGTATTTCGGATTTTTCGGAAATTCAATACCACTCTATTTAAAAGTGATAAGAACGAAGTCTCTAGCTGTTATGGGGGCTTGGGAAGTCCGATTTCACGTACAGGCAAAAGGACAGCGCTCAATCGTCATCGCTATTCATGAGAATCGGGAATATATATACTTCATGGGGTCCCCTATTTATATCGAAGAAATTACACGCGGAATGACAAACCTTTTATTCCTTTATAAAGGGTATAAATTCATATGAAAATGGTCACACTAAAACACGAATAAAAATGTACTCAGCACACAACTGCAACATTCGCTAGAGCTGAAACCAGCTCCGATTGAAGTGTGCGTGCAGCAGCAGGCTGATGGTTGCATCCTCAAAGAGTTCGTCATACAACCACTTGCAACAATAAAGTCAACTATTCAACAGCATAAATTTTATTTTAATTAATCAAGTGTCAAGAAAATTTAAGTCAATTCGGTCTTATTCCACCCCCCCACTTCCCCTTCTTGAAAATGACAAGATAACGTCACTGACTAGATTTACATGCATTTCACATGTTTGTGCATCCTCAAAAATTGTATATAAAAATAATTTATTTGTAGACGAGTGTATTATGCAGTCGGTATGTACTCGAAGCCAGCAAATGAAATCAAAGTTATATTCCAATTTGTCAAGTACATCCTGGCATGCAATTTGTTGGTTCGAATCGCTACTTGAAGATTTGAAACAGACTAGAGAACTGCAGAAGCAAAAGGAATTGTATTTTAAAGTGAAACTTTAATTTGTGCATGAGAAATATTTTCAACTTGCGAGTGAATGTGTTTTGGAAGTGTTATTTTGAAGAAGAAAATAAACAATTATGTTGATTTCTTTTCTAGAAAAGAGTGCAACATTTTTTGCACTTTTTTGTAAAAAATTGTAACATTTTAAAATTTCAAAATAGAAAATTAATTAGAAATGAATCCAACATCTATATAAGAAAAGAATTTTTTTTAACTTCTCAAAACTGCATCTTTTTAGAAAAAAAGGTAAAAAATTTTACATTTTTTTCAGAAAAGAAAACGTTATTATATTAAATTTCTTCTTAACTAAAGAAAATTGCAAAAAATAGCGCGAAATTACGTGAATGCCAGCATTGACAGAATAACAATTCAATTAGAAAATAGAATAACAATTATGTTGATTTCTTTTCTAGAAAAGAGTGCAACATTTTTTACACTTTTTTGTAAAAAATTGTAACATTTTAAAATTTCAAAATAGAAAACTAATTAGAAATGAATCCAACATCTATATAAGAAAAGAATTTTTTTTTAACTTCTCAAAACTGCATCTTTTTAGAAAAAAGGTAAAAAATTTTACATTTTTTTCACAAAAGAAAACGTCATTATATTAAATTTCTTCTTAACTAAAGAAAATTGCAAAAAGTAGCGCGAAATTGCGTTAATGCCAGCATTGACAGAATTGCAACTCAATTAGAAAATATAATAACAATTACACTGATTTCTTTTCTAGAAAAGAGTGCAACATTTTTTACACTTTTTTGTAAAAAAATTGTAACATTTTAAAATTTCAAAATAGAAAATTAACTGGAAATGAATCCAACATCTATATAAGAAAAGAAATTTTTTTTTTAACTTTTCAAAACTGCCAGGTTTTAGAAAAAAGATAAAAAATGTTAAATTTTTTTCAGAAAAGAACATGTTATTAAATTAAATTTCTTTTTAACTAAAGAAAATTGCGAAAAATGACGCCAAATTGTGTGAATGCCAGCATTGACAGAATTACAATTCAATTAGAAAATAGAAGAGCGACATGACTCCCTTAAGTAAACGTGTAATCGATTTTCCAATTTCACACGGCGACATTTATTGATCGGCATCAGCACATGATTAATGATCAACGAAATAGTTACACTGCGGTTTTTTTTATTTTGAATTTTTTTATTGTCGGGAAACTGCAAGTTGACGCATGAGTTAACAAATCAAATACTCGCCTCATTAAAGTAGAAAATTTTCTCAAACGTTTTTTCTTTATATGACGATTTGATCACTTCATACGAACTGGAATTTGCAGCGCATTTGCAAGGCCACACTGATTTGCTAAAAAAGTTTTAGTGTTTAAAAGTTTCTCAATTCTAAATCACGCATTATTGTTGAATTTACATAAATAAAATCTTGTAAATCACCGTCTATTTTTATATCCTTCACAAAAAAGTGAAAGATTCGCCATTCTCTGTGAAATTTCTTCGATATTAATATCGGACCCCATAAAATATATATATATATATATATATATATATATATATATATATATATTCTGCATTCTCATGGCAACTAAATTTGTAGTATGTCGTATGTAAACATGTCCCTACTTTGATCCTCCCTATAATTAATTGCTTTAATTCAAAATACTTTGCAAATAAATTTGTAAAACATCGGTGACTGACTGTACACGACTTACGGCTTCACACAAGAAGTGGCAACGTAGTTAACAACGGAAAATTTCTCAAAAGAACCGTAATCCTTTACCCTTATCTGAGGAGCAGAAGTTAACTACTGAGAGTGAGACGCAGAACTCTCAACAGAGAATAAACGATCAGTCGACATGCTGCACTTAAAAAAATAATTGCCAACGAGACCTGAGGTCGACTGACTCAGAAGTGGAATATTTTCAATTTCCAAAATGGGAAAAAGGCTCGATGGAAAAATATTTGCCAAGAAAGAATAGTTACAGTCGTGGGCTATGAATATTTTAAAATGCAAAACGACTTTTGAAAAAAACTTAGAAGAAGACTAGAATAGCTGTTTTCGAAAGCCGCTACACTTTCATCATCAGCAATTATTTGTACTTCAGAAACTTGAAAACCAAAAAGTTTGGCTTAAGAAAACATGAAAAAAAACTCAGAAAGTAGAACATGAAGAAAATAATCAAACATCTGGCACTTAACAAAACCGTGTTACCATCGATTTGATACAATTCTCGTATTCTTTTTCATAATAAAATTTGTGCAAATAGAAACTGTTATCACATGCAATTAAGCCACGTAACAAGTGGTAATAAAATAAAATTACACAAGAGTACTGATGATAAAAGTGTAGCGGCTTTCGAAAACGGCTGTTCTTCTCTGCTGTATAAACTGAGTACTTAAAAACTGAAGTTAAATTTTAGTCGTGCTTGGAAATATTTATGATTTAAAAAAAAAAACACAAACAAAGATACTCCCGACTGCTGACGCTGAAAGTGTAGCGGCTTTCGAAAACAGTTGTTCTGCTGTGCGGTGAAAGTTAAATTTTTCAAACTGATGTTAAATTTTCCTTTTGCTTTGGAATATTTATCAATTCTAAAAAAAACACAAACAAAGATACTCGCGACTGCTGACGCTGAAAGTGTAGCGGCTTTCGAAAACAGTGGTTCTGCTGTACAGTGAAAGTTAAATGTTTCAAACTGATGTTAAATTTTCCTTGTGCTTTGTGATATTTATCATTTCTGAATATATACAAAAAAAATACTCACAGGTACTGACGATGAATATGTAGCGGCTTTCGAAAACAGTTGTTCCGTTCTGCTGTATAAATTAATACTTAAAAACTGAAGTTGAATTATCGCTGTATTTTGTAATATTTATCAAAACCTTAAAAAAACAAAAATATGCTCACATGGGCTGATGATGAAAGTGTAGCGGCTTTCGAAAACAGCTGTTCTGCTTTAATATGTAGGCTGAATACCTTGAAACAGAAGCTGCATTTTCATTGTGATCTGAAATATTTATCATTTCTAAACAAAACAAACAAAAATACTCCCGAGTGCTGACGCTGAAAGTGTAGCGGCTTTCGAAAACAGCTGATCTACTTTGCTGTGTAAGTTGAATACCTGAAAACTGAAGTTGAATTATCGTTCTGCTTCGGAATATTTATCATTTCTAATATATATAAACAAAGATATTCAAGAGTACTGACGCTGAAAGTGTTGCGGCTTTTGAAAACAGCTTATCTGTTCTACTGAGTAAGTTAAGTAGTTCAAACTGATGTTGTCTTTCCCTTGTGCTTTATCATATCTGTGTGAATTAAAAACACTTTGCGAATATTCAGCCTATGAAAATTGAATTTAATTTAGCAAAATTTATTTAATTTTTTTTTTCAAATTTAGATGAGTCGCGTATTCAGTTTGAGCTTTATTTTGGGACAGTGTTGTACTTTGCAATTTTCCTAAATTCATTGTTTTTAAAAAAGAAAAATTTTATAATTGGAAAGTTGTTACGAATAGAATTGTTTTTAATAGAAAATTAAATCAGCAGGATTTTGTTAAAACAACGTTGAAGTTAAAATTTAATCAACATCTTTTTGATAATATAAATAGATTTTTTTATTGTGTGCCAGATATTATGACAACATAACGAATTTTATTAGGATCCTACTTACACACACATGAGTGCGTAGTTGTGTGTGTGTGTGTGCGCGCGTGAATACGCATACGGCAATAAGGCCGTTTATTTTTTGCTGCTACCCTTTTTATCCTTTCTACGCATGATTGTTTTCCAAAAAGACAATAAGTAAAGGGTGACACGTCGTTTTGGTATGTAAATCAACTTTTATTGTTAAACGAAAACAACAACAACAACAACAAAAACAACAGCAACTACAGCGATGAAGAACAAAAATGAAATGAAATAAATTTGAATGCAAAAAATGTAATCAAAATAATAAATTACCTAACCGTATGTAATCTTTGCATGGATGTGTGTGCGTGTGTGTGTGTGTTTTAATGTTTGTAACTGAAGGGTTTTTTCTACATCTTCTTCTTCTTTGTCGTCTCTCTAAGCAGGAACCGACAGCAGATACAAAAAAAATTGCAACACAGCAGAAAACATATAAAAAATTACCCTCAACATGGATGGATATTTTTTTTTTTTTTTGTACCCAGAAAAGTTAAAGAAACAAAAAAAAGCAACAAAAAAAGAGAATCACACATGAAAGGGTACAAGTACAACAACAAGCGATATGCTTAATGGTAATTCGACACAGGAGCCTGGGAATGGGATGGGTTGAGATGATTTAGATGGGTTGTCTATTTGCCGAATTTAAATAATGCAAAATTTAAATGAACAAGAAAATAAAAACGAAAATCTATAAATTGCAAAATGCCACCGAAATTGGAAAATGACAGCGATGGATGATGGTTAAATGAATGAGTGAATGAACGAGCGAGCGAACAAGCGAACAGATAATGATAAACATGACACCCAACTGTCAAGAGATATTTCGCGGTTGCTTTTTATTATCTGGCTTTTATTCTATTTTGCGAGTCGTACAACAACAACAACAACAACAACTGGGCTAAATTATCGGCGAACATTCTTTTGATTGCAAAAGCATAAAAAAACATTATTACGACTATTTTGTTTCTTTATTTGTTGTTTTTGTTTTCCAATCCAAGTGTAAAGTGTTTTTGTGTTCTGCCAAATCTATTTGATTTATGTCAAAGCTTAACGAGCTGAGCTGATGGTGGTAATCCACCAAATTCTATATGCACACATTTGAAACTATATAAATTCCTGCGTGAACATTCGAGTGATTTATGACCGCGTAACGTTCTCTCCTCAGGTGCTGAATGAACAGTTCAGTGTTGCTCCAAACAACAACCTCCGAATACGAGGTCACGTCAAGTCGTCAGAAAAAAAAAAACATTATCGCTTGACGACAACACAACTAAATGCCATTATTGGTATTCCTTAAGGCGTAATAGCAGTCAAGTGTTGTCGACAAATAGAGTGTGTTTTAGAAGTTTTAATCAAACTTTTTCAATTGTTGGCATCGAAGAAATTTCCAAACTATAAGGAAAAGTCAACAAAAGTTGTCCACATTTAACTTAAACAGTAGAGCAGAACAGCTGTTTTCGAAAGCCCCTACACTTTTATCATCAGCCCTCGTGAGCATTTTTTGTTTTTTTTAAGAATTGATAAATATTCCAAAGCACAACGAAAATTTAACTTAGTTTTTATTATTCAGTTTATACAGCAGAGCACAACAGCTGTTTTCGAAAGCCGCTACACTTTCATCGTCAGCCCTTGTGGGTATGTTTGATTATGTGTGTTTTTTTTTCATTGATAAATATTTCAAAGCACAACGATAATTCAATTTCAGTTTTTAAGTATTCAGTTTATACAGCAGAGAAGAACAGCCGTTTTCGAAAGCCGCTACACTTTTGTCATCAGTACTCTTGTGTAATTTTATTTTATTACCACTTGTTACGTGGCTTAATTGCATGTGATAACAGTTTCTATTTGCAGAAATTTTATTATGAAAAAGAATACGAGAATTGCATCAAAACGATGGTAACACGCTTTTGTTAAGTGCCTGGCGTTTGATTATTTTTTTCATGTTCTACTTTCTGAGTTTTTTTCATGTTTTCTTAAGCCAAACTTTTTTATTTTGAAGTTTTGAAGTACAAACAATTGCTGATGGTGAAAGTGTAGCGGCTTTCGAAAACAGCTATTCTGCTCTGCTTCTGAGTTTTTATTAAAATCCGTTTAGATTTTTTAAATATTCATAACCAACGACTGCAACTATTCTTTGTTCGCAAATATTTTTCCATCGAGCCTTTTTTCCGTTTTGGAAATTGAAAATATTCCACGTCTGAGTCAGTCGACCTCAGGTCTCGTTGGCAATTATTTTTATAAGTGCAGCCTATCGACTGATCGTTTATGCTCTGTCGAGAGTTCTGCGTCTCACTCTTAGTAGTTAACTTCTGCTCCTCAGATAAGGGTAAAGGATTATGGTTCTTTTGAGGAATTTTCCGTTGTTAACTACGTTGCCACTTCTTGTGTGAAGCCGTCAGTCGTGTACAGTGAGTCACAGAAACGAATAAAAATACGGATTGACATCATGGCCGAGATTTTATCGCTGATATTCTTTAGCATCTGAGCAGCGATATTTTTCAAATTATCTTTGCAAAAATAAATAAACTTTTGAGTCACAGAACAAATAATTGTCTGCGTTATTGCTTGAACCTTTCGATTAATCGATTAAACCCATTATTCGAGTGATTGAATACCCTAATAAGAATGCTCGCATGTACTACTCGCACTTACGTATGATTAAATCAGGCAAATCCTAAGGCTACTATGCCAAGCAACTCTCTGCTACTCTTTACCAATGTTCATTTGGATCAAGTGAGTGTGTGTGGGTGTGTGTGGGTGTGTGCGTGTGTGTGGAGCGAGTGCGTGTGGAGTGAGTGGCGGGGACCATCATTGATTACTATGGAAGTGTAAGCAAGTTTATGGGTTTTCAATTTAGTTCTGGGAATTTGAAGCAAGACGACGACTCTTCATTCTACTTTATTTAACTTTCCACATACTGTCTCCACACACACACACACACACACTTGCACATACTATCACTAATACTTTTCTATCTACAAAACACAATCATGCTTCAAGTGCGCAGATGATACCCAACGAACGCAAACTTGTCCACTTTTAAAATTCATTTTTATTCGTTATTCATTCATTATTTGCATGTGTGAGTGACAACGAATTTGACAGATGTCACTTCAAGAAATATTCCATATTCTCTTTGCTATTTCCAGAACCAACGCCTGCTGAGATTGAAAGCGTTTTATCACCGTTAAAGTTCAAATAAAATTAAAACTTGTGATCTTGATTTTTGTTAATAGTTCAAATGGATTTTTGCGAATTATAACTCGAGAGAGAGAGGGAGAGGGAGGAGCAACATTTAGCACCTTCGAATCTTCTCCGTGTCGTTTTTTTGTGAGAAAAGAGTCATGCTCTATACACGATCTTAAGGAAATAGTGTGGCATCATTGCATTTTCCAAGCGGGAGAGGATGGCGAATGTATTTTGCACGAGATTTCGAGCAGGACTTATTATTATTTTTTTAATAGAAGACAATAAGAAAATGACACTGAGATATTGCGTGCAGAGAGAGAAAACTAGATTAAATTTTTCAAAATCAGCTGTTATAAACTTGATTCCAAATCGATTTGGACTTGAAACGAACTTAGATCGAATTGCTCACATCAAACCACGACTCGAGAACGGGTTGTCTGTTGGATATCGAACTTGTGTGTTCGCTGGTTGTACAAAAATTTAAATATTTGTGTGTGTGTGTGTGTGTGAGGACAAGTATTTGACAACAAAAATATATGTAGTCAGAGTGAGTGGTTTCTTGTGTGTGTGTGTGTGTGTGTGTGTATGCATACAAACATATCGTCCAAGTGGTAGTGGTAGTTTCAAAAAGCCGTCAACTTTCCATGGAGTGGGTAAATGGGTTGCTGTAGGTGTTGCAGGGGATTTGGTAGTACTCAACGCACGTAAAATATCTCCTGCATGGATACATGCACACATACATACATGAATATGTGTGTGTGTGTGTGTGTGTGTAAGTAGGAGTGTGTGTATATATAGATTTACTCTTACATAATGATAAATACATATGTATCGTATATATTTATGCCCAGCGAGCATTTTCTAACGCATTGAAGCAAAAGTATCGCAAGAAATTATTTTGATTTAACCCTGGAGGAAATGTTGTACCCCTGGAATCTATTCTATGAGTGTTGAAAACGGGAGTGGTACATAATTGTTCCAAAATAGAACTGATGCAAACAAGGCACTTTAGAAAAACTATAAATAAACGTGAGATTTTTGTTTCTCTTTTTTAAGTTTCTGTCAGGATTTTTATTTTTTTTATATACAAATTGGTGGGCATTTTTGTCAGCGGTCAAGTGATTTATTTTGGCATTTTAATATTAAGAAACTGACGTCCGAGCAACGCTTCCGGATTGTGCAAAATTTATTTTGAAAATAAATAATCGAACGAATTTTGTTCAGCGCTTAAGCCCACTGCTACTTGGATGGATGATAATCCGCAAGTGTATGTTCAGACACCGCAATACCCAGAAAAACTAACTGTTTGGTTATGTTTTACGGCCTGGTGGACTCACTGATCCGTACATCTTTAAAAACGATGCTGGTCAGAGCGTTTTAGTTAATGGTCACCGCTAGGGATCCCTGATCATCTAGAGATCTCGATCATCATCGAACAACCCCAGTGTGCAGGAGCTGCAATTTCAACCGGACGCTGCAACATATCACACCGCTTGTGCCACAATTGATTTATTGAAGGAAACGTGAAAGTTCCATGTTTCAGATCCTTAAATTGGCCTCCACGATCATGCGTTTCAAGTCGCTAATCTAGACCGATAAGCCCGCAAAGATTGACCAGGACATTGATTGGAGGACAACTTTCGCTGCATTGTTGCCGGTATACGATCTCATATAATGGAAAGATGTCATCCAAAATTGGACTTCCAGAATAGAGAACGACCGATTCAAATTTATTTTTAACTTTTTGTTTTGATTTTTCTTAAGGGCGTTTTTTTTTTTTTTTTTTTTGGTGTGTTCAATGTGCTTTGAAAACGTGTAAAAATACTTGCACTTTATGGAAAGATAAGAACATGAACCACACCAACACAGCCTTGTTAGTACGTGTGCAAAAAAATATTGATGAATGAACGAAACAGTAACTTCCTCCCCTTCTTAAGCGGTTTTTTCCAATTCGTATAGCTGCCACGCCCCTCTCTCTCTCCGCCCCTTTAACTTCCCGCTAATTTTTAACACAATATTATCGTAACCAGGTTTTCGTGCTATTTTATGCTTTTCAGTTCTGCGAAGCTAAAACTTGTGTTATTTTTATTTTCAAATCAACCGATCCCCGCGTGATAAACCGTGATTTATGAAGATTCCAATTGCTACAAAAGAACCGACAACACCTACTGATCAGATATATAATTTCAGAGTTTAATAAAATATATACTTTTTTCCAATATTTTCGTTGACAATATCTTACAAACCGGTTAACCGATTTTTAACCGGTCCACGGTGATTGTCGTGGTTTTTAAATGTCCAGAGCTGGTGAGTTGGTGAAACCGATTGTTGCAGCGATTTGAAAACTTTTCTAAGAAACCATTTTAATATATAATTTTTTTCTGAGGTCTTTTTAGGGTTATTGAAATCTACCGGTTCGAATCGGGTCATATTCACAAGAAATCTAAATTCAGGCACGCTCATCATTCGGTTCAGACTTCAAGAGTTAGACAAATAGAGACAGCCAGAGTCACGGAAGCTTCTTATGACCTCAAAACGTGGAGATCTGATGGGAACTCGATTTTTTTCAAAACGGGGTAAAACCAATAAGTTTTCGATTTCTTTAATTTTCTAATTTCTTAGCAGGAAATTAAAAATCTTCAGCTTAAAAATTTGTTATAAAAAATAAACATTTTTTATAATTTTTTTTTCGAAAAATCAACGATACGCCTCCCGAATGCGTGATGAAAATTTTAATATTTAACACAAATTTATTCAAACTTTTTATAGAAAAATTCCTCAGGCTTTAATAATTATTTAAAACAAAATTTCTTCATTTTTTATCGGCCATGCCAATAAGAAATGTTCGCTGGGTAATCATATGTGAATGACTGTACATGTATGTATCCAATGGTTACTGGTGGGGTTACCTGAAAACAAAATGGCCGCCATGACTGAAACTAATTGAAAGTATAGAATGGCAATGATGGCTGGCAGTTTTATTTTGGAAATTTATTTCATACCTTTTACAACAACAACTCATTTAATTAAAGTTTTAATAAAATTAACAAAAGTGTTTCATTTCGTTTATAGTTGGATACAGAAATACATGCAAATAAGTGTTTGTACATGTGAGCCGTTGTTTTTGTAAGCATCTACACACACACACACACACGCACAACATTGATGTCAGAGTTTGCAATTTAACTTTCTTAATAAAATAGAAATACAAAATGAATAAAACCAAACTTAAGCACGTACCGAGTGATGTGAGAAATTGCAGAATAAATTGGGAAAATTTTAAATGCTAAAACTATTTAATTGTCCTTAAGAAAAGAACGCACAGTAAAGCAAATGTTTTCAAGTTATAGCACCCCCATCCACAGAATTTTTAATACGAAAAATAATCATATTTAACCCTCTACAGATGATATGATTGGAGCTGCAGCCCATTCATTAATCGTTACAAAATTTATAAAACCATTTTTGTGATCGGCCCCACTGTGCGGTAGCCTAAGGACCACGTCTCGCCATGTGCTTTATTCCCATATAGTAAAACGTTTCCATAATTAAAAGCCTTTAAAAACCAACCAAATATTTCTAAAATTATGTATCATTCGGTGCAAGGACATGTATAACTTTCATATATCCTTTTCCTAAAAAATGAAATTAATTAAATCCGCCTTTATGATTGTAATACTGTAAAAATTAATAAATATTCCTAGAATTAATGTATCTTCCTTCTGCTGTAAATTTCCTTTTCTTTGAATGCAAATATATGAATAACTCCCATATATCCTTTTTCTAGAAATAACTGCCCTGTAGTTGTCTCTGCATGTGTGTTGAGAGCGCTTTAAAAATTAATAAACATGTCTAAAATCAGATGCCTTGACTCCGATGTAATTTTTTCATCATGCGTTGCAAGGACCTGACTATCCTTGTATATCCTTTTTCTACAATAAACTAAATTACAGCCGCCTCGATCACTAAAATGCTTGAAACATTAATAAATTGTTCTTACACAAGGTGTCTAAGCTCTAAAGTAAATTGTGTGCTTTTCTTTACAAGGACATGCCTACCTGCCATATATCCTTTTTCTAAAACACTGCAATGATAGCTGCCCCTATCATTCAAATGCTCGAAACATTAATAAATACTTGTAAAATGAAGTGTCTTAACTTTAATATAAATTTTGTATCATCCTCTACAAGGATGGGCGTACCTCCTACGTATCCTTTTTCTAATATTAATCAAATTATAGCTGATTTTATCACTATAATGCTCTAAGCATTAACAAATGCTTCTAAGACAAAGTCAATTTAAAAGAAAGGTCACCTTTTACCAGGACATGTCTGCCTCCCATATATCCTTTTCCTAAAACCCACTGAATTATAGCTGCCTTTATAATTAAAATGCTCGAAACATTAATAAATACTTCTAAGACGAAGTGTCTAAGCTCCGAAGTAAATTTTGAGCCATTCTTTATAAGGACATGCCTACCTTCCATATATCCTTTTTCCAGAACACACTGAATTATATCTGCGTCTGTGATTAGAATGCCCTAAATATTAATAAGTGATTCTAAAACTAGCTGTTTTAGCTGCGATTTAAATTTTGTGTTACTTATTGCAAGGACATGCCTACCTCCCATATATCCTTTTCCTAAAACCCACTGAATTATAGCTGCCCTTATAATTAAAATGCTCGAAACATTAATAAATACTTCTAAGACGAAGTGTCTAAGCTCCGAAGTAAATTTTGAGCCATTCTTTATAAGGACATGCCTACCTTCCATATATCCTTTTTCCAGAACACACTGAATTATATCTGCGTCTGTGATTAGAATGCCCTAAATATTAATAAGTGATTCTAAAACTAGCTGTTTTAGCTGCGATTTAAATTTTGTGTTACTTATTGCAAGGACATGCCTACCTCCCATATGTCCTTTTTCCAGAACACACTGAATTATAGCTGCCTCTATCATTCAAATGCTCGAAACTTCAAATGAAGTGTCTTAGCTTTAATATAAATTTGGTATCATCCTTTACAAGGATGTGCGTACCTCCCACGAATCCTTTTTTTAATATATATTAAATTATAGACGATTTTATCACTATAATACTCTAAGCATTGACAAATGCTTCTAAGACAAAGTTTCTTGGAACCAATTTAAAAGGAACCTCATCCTTTACAAGGACAGGACTATCTCCCATATATCCTTTCACATATCTCATACACTCTGAATTACAGCGGCGTCTATGATTAGAATGCTCTAAATACTAATAAGCGATTCTAAAATTAGGTGCTTTAGCCCCAATGTAAATTTTGTACCACCTGGTACAAGGACCTGATAACCTTCTATATATCCTTTTTCTAAAAAATACTAAATTATAGCTGCCTCTATCAGTCAAATTCTCGACACATTAATAAATATTTCTAAAACGAGGTGCCTTATCTCCAATGTCAATTTTGTATTATGCGTTACAAGGACATAACCACCTCCCACATATCCTTTTTCAAAAAATATTTATAATTTAGCTTCGTCTGTAATTATAATGTTCAAAAAATTAATGAGTACGTCTAAAATCGGCACCAATGTAAATTTTGTGTCATCCGTTGCAAGGACCAAATATCCTTTTCTTCAAAAATATAAAATATAATATAATAAAATGCTCTAAAATCAATAAATACATTCAAAACTATATGTCCTAACTCTGACGTAAATTTTGTGGCATTCACTGCAAGGACATGACTACATTCCATATATCCTTTTTTTAAGAAATATTAAATTTAAGCTGCCTCTATCATTCAAATGCTCGAAACATTTATAAAAAAATTTTAAAACGAGGTGCCTTAGTTTAATGTTAATTTTTTATCATACGTTACAAGGACATAATTTGCTCCCATATATCCTTTTTCTAAAAAGGATATTATAATTTAGCTTCGTCAGTAATAAAAATATTCTAAGAATTAATAAGTACCTGCAAAATCAGGTGTATCAGCTCCAATTTAAATTTTGTGTCATCCGTTGCAAGGACCAAATATCCTTTTTCCCAAAAAATAAAAATTTTTTTTTATAAAATGCTCTAAAATCACTATGTGCCTTAGCTGTGATGCAGATTTTGTGCCATGCACTACAAGGACATGACTACCTTCCATATATCCTTTTTATAAAAATACTAAATTATAGCTGCCTCTATCATTAAAATGCGCTTAGCATTGCCAAATACTTCTGAAACTAAGTGTTTTAAATTCAATGTAAGTTGTAAGTCATCCTTTACAAGGACATGACTACCTTCCATATATCCTTTTACCTTAACTTAACTTGCAACTGCCTCTATGAATCAAATGCTCCAAAAATTATTGTATACTTTCAAAATATTTCTCAGCTCTGCTGTAAATATCTATTGCATGCAGTGCAAGGACATGGTTATCCGCACATATTTTATTTTTCCAAGAACCAAATTAAGGATGCCTCCAGGATCAGAATGTTCTAAATATTTCTAAATATATCTCTCAAATTATGTGCATTAGTTCTGCTTAAGTTTTGTGTCAATCGGCCAAAGGATTTAAGTACTCCCCATATATCCTTTTTTCGAAACAATTAAATTATTGATGTTTATTTATAATATCTGATGTATCAAAAGTTTTCAACTTTTTTATGTATCGCAGCACTATCTTTTGTTGTCTATATCCATGTTTACGGTCTTCTTTTGTTGACAGCAGTCGTTATGGGTAGTTCCTTTTCCAATTCAGGATGTCACATTAATTTTATTAAAGGACTTATGGAGACGTGAAAGGTGATCTAGATCAACAAGAGAATATGAATGAGGTTCATGTCCACCTCAGCGGCTACATGAACAATCAAAACTGTCGCTTCTGGGGCAAGGAAAATCCACAAGTGCTGCACGAGGAGCCATTACACCCGCTCAAAGTGACTGCATGTGGTGCGCTAATCACGCTGGACAATTCATCGGGCCATTTCTTTTCGAGGACGCGACAACAATTTACGGTGCGCACTATAGGGCCATGTTAACAGGGTTTTCGCTGTATTTCACAATAATTTCGCGAGTATTTGAAAATAATTATTTAAGTGGCGGGCGACATGGCGACAATTGTAGCCAGCGGCAGTTGTAGTTGTGTAGCCAAGATTCCTACTTGAGGTCGTTGAAATAAAAACTTATTGTAACCTGCGACATGGCAACAATTGTAGCCAGCGACAGTTGTAGTTGTGTAGCCATGTAGGCTGCTTGAGGTGGTTGAAATAAGAACTTATTTCAAAATAATTTTGTAAGCTGCGACATGGCGGCAATATAGGCTAGCGGCAGTTGTAGTTGTGTAGCCATGTAGCCTGCTTGAGGTGGTTGAAATAAGAACTTATTTCAAAATAATTATATAAGTGGCGACATGGCGGCAATTGTAGTTGTGTAGCCATGTATCCTACTTGAGGTGCGCTCCGTTCCATAAGAACTGATATCTCTCACTGTATCACTTCCTCTCACTCCACCACTCTTTCTTGTTATCAATTTTCTCAATTCAAAGTCTTTTTTGAATCATCACGATCGACAAGTTCAATTCTCATATATCCGTTTTTTTTTAAATTAATTTAACTTAATTTTTTTTCAGATGCAGCAAATAAGCCAACGCCCACTGCAAACTTAGGAGACACTCCCATCCCCTTCCTCCCCCTCCCCATGCTTCAGTTTCTCTACTCCTATTTTCACAAGTCAGGGAAAAAGCAAGTTTAGATTCTAAACTTTAGAACAAATGACACAAATCTCCCGCAGGGCACTTACAGCCGTATCCAACTTTTTTGTTGCTTGTGTTGGGCACGGTACTATTCGTATTATGTACACACACACACACACTCGCACATGAACATGGGAGTCTATTCCTACATATGCTTTTATGTACATATTTCGTATATAATCCTACTAAATCCTTCGCTATATAAAAGCATGGATCAACTAGCATGCAAGCACAAGCATGTGTGTGTGTGTGTGTTTGTGCATGTGTGTATTTGCATGTAAATCTAAATGAGCTTTTGTGGCATGTGGGTGTAATAAAGGAATAAAAGGTATTTGCTTTGGGGTTATATGATGAAGTATTTGACTTCCGGTCCCTCTGCATTCTACTTATTAAAAAGTTTTTAAAACATCTTCTCTTATCTATTCTCAGCTAATGAATGTGCAGCTTCGTATTTATGTGCGTCCCGGGGGCGTTTTCATTAAAACTATTTTACGCACAAAAGCTCGTCTACTAAATATTTGTTATTATTGTTATTGTTTTTCTTTTCTTTTTCAAAAATATTTATTATTTTCTTTTAATACACATTAAAAATTTGTATATCATCAGCACGGGCTGCTCTTTGAAAAATAAGTTTAGAAAACAACATGCAAAACACATATAAAACTTCCAGGATACACGACTAAATTCTTATTATTTAAAGGTCTGGGAATTTGAGGGAAACAAATTTTTTAATGGCCCCAGTTACATGCAACGCTGTGACGAAATAAGATTTTATTTCAACAACCCCAAGCAGACTATATGGGTACACAACTACAACTGTCGCTGGCTACAATTGTCGCCATGCCACCACTTCTATAATTATTTTGAAATAAGTTTTTATTTCAATCACCTCAAGCAGGCTACATGGCTACACAACTACAACTGTCGCTGGCTACAATTGTCGTCATGGCTACATGGCTACACAACTACAACTGTCGCTGGATACAATTGCCGCCATGTCGTCACTTATATAATTATTATGAAATAAATTTTTCTTTCAACGACCTCAAGCAAGCTACATGGCTACACAACTACAACTGCCGCTGGCTACAATTGTCGCCATGCCGCCACTTACATAGTTATTTTGAAATGAGTTTTTATTTCAACCACCTCAAGCAGGCTACATGGCTACACAACTACAACTGTCGCTGGCTACAATTGTCGTCATGGCTACATGGCTACACAACTACAACTGTCGCTGGCTACAATTGCCGCCATGTCGTCACTTCTATAATTATTTTGAAATAAGTTTTTATTTCAATCACCTCAAGCAGGCTACATGGCTACACAACTACAACTGTCGCTGGCTACAATTCACTTCTATAATTATTTTGAAATAAGTTTTTATTTCAACCACCTCAAGCAGGCTACATGGCTACACAACTACAACTGTCGCTGGCTACAATTGTCGTCATGGCTACATGGCTACACAACTACAACTGTCGCTGGATACAATTGCCGCCATGTCGTCACTTATATAATTATTATGAAATAAATTTTTCTTTCAACGACCTCAAGCAAGCTACATGGCTACACAACTACAACTGCCGCTGGCTACAATTGTCGCCATGCCGCCACTTACATAGTTATTTTGAAATGAGTTTTTATTTCAACCACCTCAAGCAGGCTACATGGCTACACAACTACAACTGTCGCTGGCTACAATTGTCGTCATGGCTACATGGCTACACAACTACAACTGTCGCTGGCTACAATTGCCGCCATGTCGTCACTTCTATAATTATTTTGAAATAAGTTTTTATTTCAATCACCTCAAGCAGGCTACATGGCTACACAACTACAACTGTCGCTGGCTACAATTGTCGTCATGGCTACATGGCTACACAACTACAACTGTCGCTGGATACAATTGCCGCCATGTCGTCACTTATATAATTATTATGAAATAAGTTTTTATATCAACGACCTTAAGCAGGCTACATGGCTACACAACTACAACTGCCGCTGGCTACAATTGCCGCCATGCCGCCACTTATATAATTATTTTGAAAGCTACGGCTGCATAATTTATTTAAGAGCTTAAAAAACTTTTTGCCATAGAACAAAAGAGATGTCCTGATCCGCAGCAGCCTATAGAGGACACCATCAGCTGGGTCGACTTCCCAGCATAGTATGAATATGCCAGAACATCATCCCTTATCTGACACCTCTCCCAGCGACTTTTGGTGTCAAAGCACAGCCACCACGTAGACTCACTGGAGCGATCTAAACCTACATCTGGCCACAGAATCTACCGAAGTCCCATCTGTGGGGCTCAACCAGACCCCATGGTACCAGTGCAAGAAAACTTGTTACGCCTCGCAGGTCAAACCAATGTAGGTTTGCCAACTACTACTGATTTTTGATCGATTGTATGGCGGGACCCAGGCATCCTTCCACCTGTGGTGTTTCTTACCTTTTCCCCAGAAAGCACTGCAACAAGGCGTTATGACTGACCAAGTTGCCTATTGTGCCGCCCGGGGGGAACTAACTGACCAGATATATAATTTGGGAGTTTTTCAAAAAAAAATCCGTTTTTTCGAATTTTTGTCGTTCACGATATCTCGCGAACGGTTTAACCGACAGCTGATTAGTTTCTGGAATCGATCCGTTGCCGATCGATTAAAACTTATTAGAAAAAAAAACACACTTCAATATATGTTTTTTTCCAAGTTTTTTTTAAATATCTTGAAGTCTACCCATTCGAATCAGTTCAAACTCACAAGAAACCTGAATTCAGTAGGACCCTTTAGAATGTCATCAGTTTGGTTGAAATCGGTTAAGTAGTTCCAAAGTTATAAGGTTTATAATACTTATACACATATACACAGACACACACACACACATTCATACATACAGACTTAATTATAAAGTGACGGGTTCTCAGAATTAGTGAAATAAACTTGCGGGGGCCACAAAACATCGAGATCTGATGAGAACTCGTTTCTTTTAAAGGAGGGTAACACCAATAACTTCCCGATTTCTCAATATTTTGAATTTTCGTTGCGGGAAACTCTTAAAGAATATTTTCCGATAATAGATTTGAGTTTAAGAGAATTTTCATGTTTTAATTTAATACACGAAATAAATTCATCTATTCAAAATACATTCACAATTTTCCAAGACATCACACACGATTAAAAAAAAAAAAGTTTCAAGTGAATTGACTCAAATGAAGATTAAAAACGTATTACAACAACAACAATATGAAGAAATGGGCTTATTAAGGCAACAGTTCAGAGGTCATGCACACGCCAAAATTACAAAAACATCTCTCATCATCATTAAACAGTCAAAGTGGACACACCAACCTGACCGGGTCATTGTTACTCAATTACCGCCTCACGGGAATTCAATGGCTTCTAACATTTAAAAAGTCTCTCTTTTTACACGACATTTCCACTGGTCAATAAATTCAATAATAATACAAAATAAAAAGGGAACAATTTTATAATAAAAATTTATACGGGGTTGAAAGCAAATTAACATAAAATCCAATCCCTCGTTTACCGTGTTTCCATCGAGTTGGTCTTGTGTGATCGCTCGCTGGTCAGCAACGGTCAAACGAAAATTGATGATTTATGTACTGGAAGAAATTAATGAGGAGGGTTGGTTGCCGTTTATTTGCCAACAAAATATTAATAATGTCTTGTAGAGTTTAGTAATTTATGATTTTATAATTGTTTAATTTTTATTACGAGCTCATACGAGAGCACACGAGTACGGCTGCGTTAAGCATTTGGGAAAATGTAAAAAAAAATTTAATTGTGTAAATAAGAAATGGAAATAAAAGCGGCGGCAGGCATTTTGTATGAAATAAAATTATTTTCCAAAAATTTAAGACTCCAGCAAAACCAAAAACAAATAGTTTTTGTTGTGAATAGATTTGTTTTAAGAGCAAATAATTTCCCAACAACCCTCGTGGAATTTCTTGTGTAAATCTTTTGAGAGTAAGACGGCCCGTTCCGTTTACGCTCCAAATTTATTTAACGTGGCACGACTATAAACTGTTTATTCAAAAAAACACACAGTTTGTCTAATAAATCTCAACACAATAAATTAAATATCTCATAGAAATAGATGCGTTTGTTTTTGTTTTCTTTTTACAACACTTAATTTACAAACTGTACTGCAGCTTTTTTAGTATGTATTTATAAAATTTAAAAAAAATTAATTGCAGTTTAAAATAGGAATTATTTCATTTAATAAATTCAGGTTGCAACACACAGTTTGTCTAATAAATTTAATCACAATAAGTTAAATATCTCATACAAATAAAAGTTTTGGTTGTTGCATTTTCCTCTACATTTTATAATACTTAATGCACAAACTGTAGTGCAGCTGTTTTTAGTTTTTATTAAATAATAACAAACATTTGAATTGCAGTTTAAAATAGGAATTGTTTCATTTAATAAATTAAAGTCTTAACACACAGTTTGTCCAGTAAATTTCATCACAATA
This sequence comes from Linnaemya vulpina, assembly GCA_963675445.1. Taxonomy (NCBI): domain Eukaryota; kingdom Metazoa; phylum Arthropoda; class Insecta; order Diptera; family Tachinidae; genus Linnaemya; species Linnaemya vulpina. Next base: position 67,436,297 of record OY776280.1, on the reverse strand, counting down.
AATTAAATATGTAATAGAAAAAGATGTGTTTGTTTCCTTTTATAACACTTCATTTACAGACTGTACTGCAGCTGTTACTAATTTCATAAAATAATAAAAAAAATTTAATTTCAGTTCTTTTATTTTATTTACTAAATTAAAGTTTTAACAGTTTGTCCAATAAATTTCATCACAATATATTAAATTTCTCAAAGCAATAGATTTCATTTCTACTCTTTTCTTCTCCTTTTATAACACTTAATGCACAAACTGTACTGCAGCTGTTTTTAGTTTTTATACAGAAATAAAGAATTTTTCAGGCAACTCTAAAACAGAAATTCTGTTTGCAAATCATTATTTTAAAATTATGAAAAACTTAAAAAAGTGAAGAATTTTTTACAAAAATCATGCAAATTCTGTGGAGTGTTCCGTGCATTCTTTAAACGCTTTCAGAACTTGGCAGCACTCAACTCAAAACAGACAAAAACAGGCAAAAATAAGACCGCATTTCATGAAAACTTCTGAAAACCGATTTAAAAATGATTTCAAATTGATTTTGACAAAATCTTTTTGTTTGCTAAAACTGGATTTGAAAAGTAGTTAAAACCAGAATTTATTGAAACCATGCCAGCGAAAAGCCCTGTTACTACCTGCTATTGTTCGATGTTACAAATCACTTTTAAAACAACAAATAAATTAAAAATTTTTTCAATTAAAAATTTTATTCTTGCAAACAAACGAAACGTTAACTTGCGACATCGTTGAACAGGCAGTTGCAACGTTCATAAGTTCACAACAACAGATCGATAGTAAAATCGCACTGTAAAATATTTTTATTTCTTGCCCAGCAGTGCTGGGCGTTGCTATTGAGCTGTGGAGCTTGAGAAGGACAATTCCAAGGACGTGCGTCATATACGAACAACTGCCTCTGGGATAAAAATGCTGCGTGCTTTTTTAGAAAGTCATAACTTTAAGTTGGCAGCACTGCACTCATTTAACAGCTGATTATAGCTTTTTATTTAGTTTCTTTTAAAATTTCATTATGAATCGACTTACGCCAGAGCAACGTGTGAAAAATGTTGAAACATTTTATTAAAAATAATTCCTTTCTTTGTCAAACTCGTGCATTCGAAATTTTATTTTCCGATGAGGCCCATTTCTGGTTGACTGGGGGACGTAAAGAAGCAGAATTGTCTTATTTGGAGTGCGGTCAAACCACAAGCTTTTGTCGGAACACCATTTCCATTCACAGAGAATTACTGACTGTTTAGTGCACTTTAAGGGCTGGCGGGGTCATTAACCCATGTGTCTTCCAAAAACGATGATGGTCGCAATGTTACTGTCAATGGCGTAGGGTATGGGAATATGCTTCAAAATTCTTACGTCCCTCAATTACGTGGCATTTGTCTTGGTGATGTGTGGTTCCAACAGGACGGAGTTATATACCCCACAGCGGGCGCTACAATTGATTTACTTAAAGAAACTTTTGATGAAGAAATAATTTCACCTACTGGCCCAATTAATAGGCCACCAAGATCGTGTAATTTAACCCAATTCGATTATTTTCTTTGAGGTTATGTCAAGTCACTTGTCTACATCGATACAATTCAACAGCTGGAAGTCAAAATTCGAAGATTTATCGCCGACATACGGCTGCAAATGCTGCGAAAGTTTGTTGAAAATGGGTGGTCCAGATTGCGCCTTCTACGCGCCAGCCGTGGCGGCCACAGGGCAGAACTCATGTTTAAACAGGAATTTCATAAAATTTTCTTTCAAGTAGAGCCCATTTCGTTGACATTAAAAATATATTTCCTTGTTTTATTACGATTTAAATTTGTGCTACTCTAAAACAAATACCCTTTATATAGCCAACGATGTGGAGCCCGTTTCATTGATATTGAAAATATATTTCTTCGTTTTATTATGACTTAAACTTGTGTCACTCTAAAAAAAGCACCCATTCATTGAATTTATAACATAAAATATTGACTTGAAATCAAATCAAGAGTCCTAAGGAAAATCTTTAGCAACAAGACTTCTGTATTTAAAATAAATAGGCCGGCTATTCATTTCAAAGAAACTAAAAAAAGTCAAAAGAATCGTTAAAAGTTTAAACTGACCCTCGGCAGCCGCTGTGGCCTGTTAACACACTTAAAAAAAAAAAGTTTAATGAACTTTCGTTTTTTACATCAACAAAATAGAATTGCTTTTGTGAAACTCACACCCACACAATCGTAAATAGTTTTAAATTTTTTCTATGTCTCAACACATACAAACGAGCTTCGCACACCCGCACACCCACACACTCACATTTATTTGTGTTGGTACATAAATTCAAATCTATTTTGGCGACGGTTTTAGTTTCTCTTTTTTGCACATCAGCCTTTTTTAACGTTCCATATTTTAACAATCTTAAGGAAAAAATTCGCGCTCCTTTTTATAGTCACGATGCCAAAAAACAAGGAGAGCAGAGAAGAGAAAAAATTTTAAATAATTCCTACGAGCAGCGTTTTTTTTTTTGTTTGTTAAAAAAAAAACTAAAACCATTAAAGTTTAGAATTTTTATTTCAAACAGTAAAAATCGATTCTGCCGTAAAATTATTTGCACAGATTTTATGACAATTAAAAAAAGAGGAAACAATACCAACACACAGAAACATAAAGACAGAAGGACCACGTGGGCAGCACAGGAAAATATTAAATCCTTTTAAATAATCAAAAGAAATTTCTTTAAAAATCATATGAAATTTATTCATTCGAAAGATAAATAAATCAATTGATATTGAAAACCAAACAAAATCGATAAACACGACTCCAGGGTTGGACAATTCAAAAAAATTTAGGTACATAAAAGTAAACAAATAAAATAATTTTTTCTTTTTCCTTATAAATCTCATATATTTTTAATATATTTGAAGGATATATCAAGAATCTGACAAGTCGAGCTCCAGAGCTGGAAATTTTATCTATATTAAATTAACCAAATTTAAAAAAAAAATAAATAAATTTTTTTCAATCAAATATATAAAAATTTATATTAGAAATCAAGCGAAATCAAACAAAAATCCATACCAGGGCTGGACAATTGGAAAATTTTTTAGTCCATAAAATAAAGCACGTAAAACCAATTTATTTCTTAATAAATCATACATATTTTCTGTGTTAAAAAAAACTTCATCGGTATTAAGAATCTGACAAGCCTAAAGGACATCTCCAGAGCTGGAGAATTTATGTATATTTTAAAATATTAAAGTAACCAATTAAAACTTATATTTTGTTCCACATGAAAACTATATAAATTGATATTAACGATAAAGCAAAATGAAAGTACACGATTCCGGAACATCCCCAGAGCTGGAAAATTTATATATATTTTGATATATACTTTTTGATATATACTGAAGTAACCAAACAGAGTTAATGTATTTTTTATTTTTCAATCAATTATATAAAAATTTATATTAGAAATCAAGCGAAATCAAACAAAAATCCATACCAGGGCTGGACAATTGGAAAATTTTTTAGTCCATAAAATAAAGCACGTAAAACCAATTTATTTCTTAATAAATCATACATATTTTCTGTGTTAAAAAAAACTTCATCGGTATTAAGAATCTGACAAGCCTAAAGGACATCTCCAGAGCTGGAGAATTTATGTATATTTTAAAATATTAAAGTAACCAATTAAAACTTATATTTTGTTCCACATGAAAACTATATAAATTAATATTAAAATAAAGCAAAATGAAAGTACACGATTCCGGGACATCCCCAGAGCTGGAAAATTTATATATATTTTGATATATACTGAAGTAACCAAACAGAGTTAATGTATTTTTTATTTTTCAATCAATTATATTAAAATTGATATTAGAAATCAAGCAAAATCAAAAAAAAACATCCATTCCAGGGTTGGACAATTGGAAAATTGTTTGCTACATAAAGTTAACCAAGTAAAACCATTTTACTATTTTATTTCTTAATAAATCATACATACTTTCTATGTTAGAAAGAGGTTCGTCGGCATTAAGAATCTGAAAAGCCTAAAGGACATCTCCAGAGCTGGAAATGTTATCTATATTTTAAAATATTAAAGTAACCAATTAAAACTTATATTTTTTCCATATAAAAACTACATAAATTAATATTAAAATAAAGCAAAATGAAAATATACGATTCCAGGACATCTCCAGAGCTGGAAAATTAATATTTCTTTTGATATATTGAAGTAACGAAACAAAGTTAATGCTTTTTTTGCAATCAGATTTATACAAATTGATATTAGAAATCAAGCTAAATCAAAAAAAAAATCCATTCCAGGGTTGGACACTTCAAAAAAAAAATTTTTCCATAAAATAAATTAAGCAAAACAATTTTATTTCTTAATAAATCATACATATTTTCTATGGTAAAAAATATTTCATCAGTATCAAGAATCTGAAAAGCCAAAAAGACAGCTCCAGAGCTGGAAATATTACTTACATTTTGGAATATTAAAGTAATCAATTAAAGCCATTTTATTTTTTAATATATCATACATATTTGCTAGATGTTAGAAAGAATTTTATTAATATCAGCCATCTGAAAAGCCAAAAGGACAGCTCCAGAGCTGGAAGTTTTATATATGTATGTATATATATTTTGATATATTGAAGTGAACAAGTAAAATTTATACTTTTTCCATATAAAAACTATATAAATTGATATTATAAATCAAGCAAAATCAATATATACGGTTCCAGGGCTGGACACTTGTATATTATTTGATACAAAAAAGTAACCAAGTAAAGCCATTTTATTTCTCACTAAAGCATGCATATTTTGTAGGCTAGAAATAAGTTTATTAATATTAATAATTTGAAAAGCCACAAAGGACAGCTCCAGAGCTGGAAGTTTTATATATGTATGTATATATATTTTGATATATTGAAGTGAACAAGTAAAATTTATACTTTTTCCATATAAAAACTATATAAATTGATATTATAAATCAAGCAAAATCAATATATACGGTTCCAGGGTTGGACACTTGTATATTTTTTGATACAAAAAAGTAACCAAGTAAAGCCATTTTATTTCTCACTAAAGCATGCATATTTTGTAGGCTAGAAATAAGTTTATTAATATTAATAATTTGAAAAGCCACAAAGGACAGCTCCAGAGCTGGAAGTTTTATATATGTATGTATATGTATTGAAGTGAACAAGTAAAATTTATACTTTTTCCATATAAAAACTATATAAATTGATATTATAAATCAAGCAAAATCAATATATACGGTTCCAGGGTTGGACACTTGTATATTTTTTGATACAAAAAAGTAACCAAGTAAAGCCATTTTATTTCTCACTAAAGCATGCATATTTTGTAGGCTAGAAATAAGTTTATTAATATTAATAATTTGAAAAGCCACAAAGGACAGCTCCAGAGCTGGAAGTTTTATATAAATTTTGATATATTTATAATTTTTGATATTTATAATTTGATATTTTATAATTTCGCTTCCAGGGTTGGTAAATTGAGAATATTAGAAATAAATAGTTTCGTTTTCCTTATAAATTTATTTGATATTTTTTTTTTTTAATAATTTATTGGTGCCAGAGATCAGAAATGATAAAAATGCCGCTACAGAGAGGGAAAGCTAATAAAATAATCGCTTTGATACAACGAAATTTTAAGATCTGTTCGAAACGCAAAAAAATAGTTTCATAAAGCTTTTGGTTTAGTATCTGTTATATATTTCGTTATTAGATTGAAATTATATAGACACACATAAACTGCATTTTTATGTCTTGTTTATTTGCATCCAGCTTTTTATGTACACGTTCGTAGCGATTTTATAACAATAATTTGTGGCAGTAGGTTTTTTTTTCTTCACTTCTTTTAAATGTTTTTTGTTTGAATCATCATCTTTAAGGCACAACTGAAATTAAAAGAATAACGACCCCGACCTTGACGTTCAGAAAGAAAGAAAGAAGAACGCATAAAAGCAAAATAATAAAGCGAGAAAAATGCAAACAATAGTCCCGTGCCTTATTACAGAATCCCTCGTGATGATGACGACAATGATGACGCGTTGATACGTTTATAAGTGTGAGTTTCGCTGTGTGAAGATGAAATAAAATATGTATGCATAAATAAATAAAAAAGAAAACTTTTTTTTTTTTTAATAAGAGAAATAAAAAAATTAAGAAAGAACTGAAGAAAAACAAAAATGAAAAAGCCGGCAAGTTTTGCTTTTTTTCTCTTTTCTAACGTGCAACACTTTTTCGCAGTACGAGTGATGCACCCTTTTCCATTCTCCCTTCCTTTACCCAAAACTTCCTTTGTGCATCAACAGTCTTGCATGAACGTGTTTGTGTGTGTGTGTGTGTGTGTGTGTGTGTGTATGGAAATGTACGTTACACGTCTCTTACCCAGAAATATTTACATTTAAGCATAATTGTGTAAGTAACAAGTAAAAATATGCAAAGATTTTTTTTCTTAAATATAAAAAAGAAAATAATGACACGGTAGAAGTCTGGTACATGTTTTTGTACATAATTCTTACATAAATACGAGCAGCTATTATATACTTGGCTGTGTATGTGTGAATTATAGAGGTTGCACTTTCATTTTTCTCCCTTTTCATATTTAATAATAGTTAACAGTTAAGACTGCATTTTTTATTTTCTTTTTTCGTACACATTTTATTATGCGTACATATATACGAGTACTTGTGTACATCCATATTTACATATGTATGTATGCAACGGGTGTTGCTTTAAAGCCCATGCAACTTACGAAAGGTTTAAGTGTCAAGTGCACTGTTACTTTGGAAATTACTCATCAATACTTTCTACATTTCGAGAGCTTCGTAATTTTTACGCCTGCCATAAGCTCTTGGCGGCGTCTCAAAGCCGGTAGACGCCGACAGTCAGTGCGGCTCATATAAATCTTTGGCTTTTATTTCACACAGTGCTACCACGCGTTTAGAACTATTTTAGTCATGATGCAATATATATAAGGTGGCATCGCTACGCCAGATTTATTCCACACAGTGCTACCACGCGTTTAGAACTGTTTAAGTCATGATGTAATAAATATAAGGTGGCATCGCTACGCCAGATTTATTCCATACAGTGCTACCACGCACTTAGGATTATTTTAGTCATGATTCAATATATATAAAGTGGCATCGCTACGCCAGATTTATTCCACACAGTGCTACCACGCACTTAGGATTATTTTAGTCATGATTCAATATATATATAAAGTGGCATCGCTACGCCAGATTTATTCCATACAGTGCTACCACGCACTTAGGATTATTTTAGTCATGATTCAATATATATAAAGTGGCATCGCTACGCCAGATTTATTCCACACAGTGCTACCACGCGTTTAGAACTGTTTAAGTCATGATGCAATAAATATAAGGTGGCATCGCTACGCCAGATTTATTCCACACAGTGCTACCACGCACTTAGGATTATTTTAGTCATGATTCAATATATATAAAGTGGCATCGCTACGCCAGATTTATTCCACACAGTGCTACCACGCACTTAGGATTATTTTAGTCATGATTCAATATATATATAAAGTGGCATCGCTACGCCAGATTTATTCCATACAGTGCTACCACGCGCTTAGAACTGTTTTAGTCATGATGTAATAAATATAAGGTGGCATCGCTACGCCAGATTTATTCCACACAGTGCTACCACGCGTTTAGAACTGTTTAAGTCCTGATGCAATATATATAAGGTGGCATCGCTACGCCAGATTTATTCCACACAGTGCTACCACGCACTTAGGATTATTTTAGTCATGATTCAATATATATATAAAGTGGCATCGCTACGCCAGATTTATTCCATACAGTGCTACCACGCGCTTAGAACTGTTTTAGTCATGATGTAATAAATATAAGGTGGCATCGCTACGCCAGATTTATTCCATACAGTGCTACCACGCACTTAGGATTATTTTAGCCATGATTCAATATATATAAAGTGGCATCGCTTCGATTGATGACTGTATTTTGCTCAACCAGTATTTGGCTGCATTGAAGTCAAGTTCTTATGTACAACAAGTCCTCGTTGTGTTTTTGTAAATGTGACAGTTTTGTTGCTATAATTTTTTACGTGGATCATCACTGTACACCAGGGTTCATCACTACTGCCCTTGGTGACACGACTGTTAGCGAAAGGCTATAGAAAGAGTGTAAGAAACTACAACAACAGCTGTCTTTGTGATGACCCCTGCTTTGCACAAACAACAATTACTTTGGTTACTGTAATGCTGTACTTGTTGCCGTAGCGATGCCAACTTATTATTCCACCATAATTTCAATGTAAATACATTCAATTGTATCCCTATTTCAGCAGAGGCGGCCAGCAAAAATTGTTGGCGGCTCAACTCAGCCGGCTGTTCAAAGCAGTGCTCTGCATAATACATTGCCTGAGTAGGCTTCACAGGTTCAGTGCCGGTCCGAGTGAAGAGAAAACTTGAAAATGGATTGACCCTAAAGGACATCTCTGTAAGTTCTTGCTTGATGTGTTCTTCGAGTTCAAAATTTCAATTATAATGACCTTCACAAAGATGTAAAAAGGGTGTATAAAAGTTTGTTATTCGGGGTGCAATTTCCTCAAAATTATGGTGATTTCTTTTCTCGAAAAAAGTGCAACATTTTTTACACTTTTCGATGGAAAATGGCAACATTTTGTAAATTTAAAATAGGGAATTTATTAGAAATTAATGCAACATACGAGGCGGAAAATAATTTCTGTTTTAAAATTTGTTGAAACTGCCGCACTTTCGGAAAGAAGTGAAAAAATGTTGCACTTTTTCTAGAAAAGAGAACGCCGTTAATAAACGACCCTATAAAGTGTATATATTCTGGATCCTTATGAAAAGAGAAGCCAGATAAGCGGTTTTCATCTCTGTTTGCACGTCGAACATGGTTTACAAAGCCCCAGACAAGCTAGAGATTTCATTCTTGGACTGATGTAAGGGAAAGGGTTGTAAATAGATCGATATTGAAAGTCAAAAAAATTCAAAATTAAATTCCAGAGCTGGAAAACTTAAAACTGAAAATTAACCAATAATTAAACCTGTTTTATACTTCAAAAAAATTCGAATTAAGATTAAAAATTAATACAAAAATTAATATGTGATTCCAGGGTTAAACAATTAAATTTTTTTTAATCTTAAAAAATAGCCAACTACAAAAAATTTTATTATTTTTCTTTAGAAATTATATATCTTTGATATTTTTCAAATGAAATTTATTTGTAGTAAATATTAGATGAGCCAAAAATACAACTCCAGGGCTGGAAAATTACTTAGTTTTTTGAACTACTTAGTAACTATTTTTATTTTTTTTTTTCAACTATTAATTACTGATTAATACTTATTTAATACAAACATATTAATAAAACATATTTAAATTGGTATTAATAATAAAAAAAAAAGATATCTAAAATTCTATTAAAGGATTATGCAATAAAATTTTTTTTCGGTGCATAAAAGCAAACGAGTAAAACAAACATTTATCTTTTTCTTTAGAAACCTCTCGTATTTGATATTTTTAAGAGAAATTTATTAGCAACAGAAATCGCAAAAGGCAAAAGCACGGTCCAGACTACCCGTTAACATTCAAAGGACTTAAGAGTTCAACTGCAAAAGTGAAACAACATGCCTAGAAATTAGTTTGGATTATGGCGTGTCACAATGTCAATGGACATGGCGACATGCTACCACAAAATATCCTTATGGAGCCTGCAATGTTAACGTTCCCATAAATTCAGATGCACATAAACTCATGCATTAATTCGTCTATTTGCTTACACTCTCTTGAGACTGGGTTCAACCCATGTGTGACAGAGAGCGTGGTCAGTCAATGGACACGCACTAAACACAAGCGTAACCTTTAACATGGGCATCGAAGATGAGCCATACAACTTTATTTTTATTTTTATTTTCATTTCTGTTTTTTTTTAAATCTTTAATTTTGTGTCAACAAGAAAACATGACATTCTCTGTCCAGCCCTTCTCTGTCCGGAGGGTTGCTGTATTCTCATTCTACCCCAACTCGCGTTTCACAAATTGCGTTTAGCATTTCGCAACCACCACAAATATTGAAATATAAGTCAGATACACGCACAAAAATCATTTAATATTCCTGTTATTGTTCATCATTCAAATCTAAAAACGAATATAATAAAATAACAGGTGAGTGCAATAAGCGTGTGGGCCACATTATTTGAAGAGTGCATTTTATATATTCGTGCCATTATTGGGCACCGTACTAAAGTATTCGCCGAAGGTTGTGAAGCGTGCTGCAGTATAAATTTCCAAAAAAATTTTTTAATAAAGCAGGAATAAACGTGTTGATTTACAATTCTCATTCAATTGATGCAATAATTAATACAAATAGTGATGATTTTTTTTTCTAACTTTTTGTCAACATGAAATCATTCGCGAAACCGATTATGTTATAAACTGTATGAGAGTTATAGAGTTGGGCAAAAAAAAAAAAAAAACAGCCAAGATTCTTTTCACAACTAATGACCGTTATTCCCGTTATTATCTCCTAGAGAAACGATGCATTTAGCTGATCGGATCGTACTAGTTAATTATCGTGCGATCTGCCCTGACATATAAATACCAGTTGGCAACACTTTTCCAACTTGAGCTGAGAAGTGATGTATGTTTAATTTGATCAGGTACTGCAACATGTATGGAGCGATGTCTGAGCTACGCTTCCGCAATTGTGTCCTGTTCGAAATACGTTCACTTTACGCTGATCATAAAGAACAATTAATTTGTTTAACCGCGAGATGGCGTACAAAATCGAAGGATTTAAAGCTGCTAGACAATTTTTTTTTTTGGTTTTTTTTGTAGGGATATGATGTGTAGTTGACAGTCGAGAGGGCTGAGGCTATTGACACCTGGAGGACAACATTCGCCGCGTTACTGCCGCGGGTTTTGTACGTCCTATAAAATCCGACTGTTAACTCCCATGAACTTGCAACAATAGCCCGAAATTATTTAATATTCCTCAATTAGTTTCACTTAATTTTTACATTTCCTATATTTCCAAATAATGTCAAAGGATAAAACAATAAATTTCGTTAAGTGTATACATGTTTGGTTGTCCAGCAATCATTTTATTTTCATCCCTTAAACGTGTCTAAACATGCTCGTATGAAGGTTTGTGCTGATTGAATTATAATTTATTGTATTATGAGGAAATTTCGAAACACACACACACACATACTCACACAAGCAAATAATGATGGACAAGGGTCATTTGGTGGTTAAAAATATTTTGAATAGGGTCGATAAATAATCCTAAAATTGACACAAGAATAAGATCACGCCTCATACTTCAGTTGCTTGTGCGACAACATGCATCGTTGTTGTATCTCATGTAGAAAAAGAAAAACAAATTTTCAAGCTGCCTAAAGTTTAATTGAAAGTTTTTAGCAAAAAATAATTTTTTATATTAATATACAAATATGTGAATGCGAGTGTGTGTGTGTGTGTGTACATCTGTATCGTACGTACTTGTGTCCTTAGTTAATATCGAAATTGGCCAGTATAAGTAGTTTGATAGAGGACTAAAAAGTATAGAGTAAAAGGTTGACCCTAAAGGACATCCCTGTAACATTCAGCTAATCTTAACAGCAGCACGATCGCAAACTGGTTTTTTTGCTATTCTATACTTTTGAGTTATTCGATCTTAAAAACTATTATTTTAATGTTTAAACAAACCGATACCCACATCATAAAATGTGATTGATGTAGTTCTCGATTAGTGTAAAAGAATCGAGAATACCAACTGATCAGACATATAATTTCGAAGTCCTTCTCAAAAAGTTACTTTTTACGAATTTTTTCGTTCACTGTAACTCACAAACGGATTAACCCATTTTTACCTGGTTTACGGTAAACGACGTGCATTTTAAATGTCAAGGGCCAATTAGCGGAATCGATCGAGCAAATCGTTTAAGAGTTATTTTGATCAACCACTTTAAAAAGCGGCTTTTTTCTAAAATTCTTTGAGATATTTTGAAATATACCGGTTCAAATTCATAAGAAATAAGTTTAGAGCGCTTGATTCGGTTCAGTTTGTCTTACTTACACACACACACACACACAAACAAAGCGACAGGCTAAGCGAAGGTTAATTAAAAATTACTTCTATTAAATTTTTATTACCGGCGGTTATGGATCGATATGTAAATAGATACAAGCAAATATGTATATAAATAACATGCATATAAATTTTAATAGTAATTGTGGTGCCGTATATGTATAGTAAATATTTGAGTATGTATTATCGTGCATATTTTAATGAAATTTTGCAAAAATCACTTAATATGTTACATAGAAAAGCATATATAGAAACGCTAAGACATATAAAAGAAATGATTGAAATTGGCAACGCTGATTATTTATTTACCCTCAATTTGTTAGACATTTTAAATAAATTATTAAATTCGTTTTCTCACCTGTTAAACACAATTAAAATATTTGCAAATTCTTGTAATTTTACTTAACGCCCGTGCCGATACCCGTTTGAAACATCTAATATTTTGAAAAATGGTGGCAGCACTGGATAGAACAAGTGATGCTTCTCTTTTGGAAATCAAAACATAAACACTTCAAAACACTCATTCATTCACATCTACTCTACTTTTGTTTTTATTTTCTTTTAAGGTTGCCAAACACATCCATCCATTCCGATGCACACACATGTGCATACATACACACGTACATACTTGTTCTATCATAGCGGCAGTTTTATAACAACATTTATAAGCATTTTAGCTTGTCAACCGGTGTTTGCAATAACAAAACTATTATTATTATATTTATCCACACACATGCACATATCGATGTATGTGCCTTTGTACGTATGCATGTATGCATGCTTGAATATGAATACATTTAATGCATTTTTGGTTTCTTATTTGATGAGCATCACCACATTAACAGATAATTGCAACATATTATTTAATTATATCATCTCAATTAACAAATAAGCGAACACTTTCGATATTCTAAAACACTTTCAGCATAATTTGATAGGAATATTAAAACGGACGACCGGCTACAAGGGCTAACGCGTGAGAACTAAAATAATTACTTAGTAACGCAGAGTTGCCACATTTAATTGAATTCGGTGTTGCAGTTATTGAGTCTCATTTAACTCCATGTACCAAATTGAAGATATCAGAGGGCAAAAACAACAGATATGGGGTTTTTTCGAATACCACAATTTAAGTTCCACTACTCTTCATAAGAACTTTGATAAATATTATGAATAACGACATGCTTAGACATTTGACTCGTTCATTTGCAACTCAAGTACAGTGAAACTTATTGGATAGATGCTAAAAAAAACTAACTTCATCGGTTTTGATCTTCTAACGTTATATTTTAACATATAAAAAGTCCAGCTTTGTCCTTTAACTCTGAATGGTAACTGTTTCGTCAAATCGACCAAGCTCATTTACTATTTATCGTATAACTCTTTTATGTTTGTTTAAATTTATATAACATTTTAAGATAGAAAAAAGTTTTAAGGTTAAATTTTAATTTATTTTTTATAAAGTAATTTAAGAAAATAATTTTTTAAATTGTTCCACCAGAACTATTTTTAATAATTTTTCGTCGAAGAGTAGCAGTTTCGTAGGCAAACAAAGAGTAGTCATCCAGGGTTAACAGGTTTTTCATTGTGCGCTTTAGTTAATGCTAAAACTTTAAATAAAAATAAAAGTCTTTGTGAGATATCATCGAAATTTTTTATACATTTGAAAGTCCTGTATATGCCATTATGTGTGGAATATTAAATCGTTGATATATCCGCCCCGGCTTCTCTGGGTATTGCTAAATTTGCAGGACTCTGGTGCATAAACCAGGCTGCATTTGATCGATCATTTAGCACGATCCCATTGGCTACACTAAAAAATTTTCTTCACAAATTCTATGCATATCTATCCAATGAAAATTTTCATTAAAACCCAACCAACGTCAACTATGGAAAGGGGGCAACCACTCCAAGCGTTTTCAAACAATTTCCTAACTTGTACTCTTATTAGCTGTAAATGGTAATGAAGCTCCTAAATGATAACACAGCTTTAGCCGTTTTTGAAGGAATTTAAAATTTCTTTTCCGAGGTAGAGAATAATACCTGCATTACCGATAAACTGTTGACATCACACGGCCTTACCTTTGCCATTGCAAAGAGAAATGGAGTTTCTCATTTCGGAGCCACAATTTTAAACAGCAACGACATGAACCGAAGTTGAAATCCAAACGTGTTGAGTTTAGGAAGACTGCTATTCCATTGCGGTTTCAAAATTGCATTATCAAAAATTGCCAGTTATATATTTAAAACTCCGGGTCAAAATACTACACAGTGGCTTTGCAGAGTAGAGGGTTTTACAAAATATCACAAATTTACTAGGAAAGTGCATACGAGCGTGGAGGACATAGTGGGTCCGGCACTCTGTATACATGCGCTGTCGCAGATTTTTTAGTTAACATTTGGTTTTTTGACAATTTTCTTAATTCGGAGGCGTGTCGATAGGGTATAGATAACGTAATAGTGAGAATGATATAACAAGAGAAAAAGAATTAAAGTAACTTCTTACATATAAGCAAATCTGTAACCCCCTTTTTTTCCCTCACTCAGACTTGGTTCAAAAAACTGCTTTACCCAAAACATGCCATAACATTTGATATGATTTCAAACAAACATCACAATTGCTTTGATTGTTATTATGTTGGAGTTGTTGCTATAGCGAAGCCACTTTATTATTCCACCATGGTTGCAGTTACAGTATTTACCAATATGGCAACATTGCTTACATACAGCCGTTTAATGTACAGAGAAACTGTCAAAGTGCCTAATGGAAAATAAAAGGAATTAGTTCATGCATGGAATGGACATTTAACGTTTCCATCTGGTGGGTTCATGCGTCCACCTTATTAGATAAACATTGTACAAAATTTATTGTTTGTCGTATGTATTAATTATTTAGAAAAACAGCACAGGTTTTTTTGAGAAAACAGGTTGTGCTGCTCGTCTTGTTAGAAAATTATTCTTCTGTGGTAAAGACACGTTCATAATTTGGAGGAAAAAAGATGTATATGTAATCCAAAAATAAATTCAAACATAAACAACTCGTATTATATAAACAATAATAAAAGTTTTTCTATGGAGAACGAAAAGTGAAATTGTATGTGCAGGAATGTAATATTGAGTACAAAATATCGACGTAAAGAATAATATAAAAAATTCATGAGCTAGAATAAACTCCAATTCAGAATCTAATTGATTAAATCGTAAGCAAGAAGTCTCGACCAGTTTACCACAAAGTATACATACATAGTTTAACTTTGATTTTTTGGTAGTTGAATTGTTAGTGTTCAGAAGTTGAAATACAACTTTTGAATTGAAAAATTTTGTGTTAACAAGCTGGGTACCACCAAGAGAAGAAAATTTAAAAATAGTTGTACATACAGAAAACATTCAACAACACTTATTCCTCTTATATGTACATAAATAAGTACGTGCATGCAGTAAAATGATTTTCCATGGAAGCATAGTGCGACGTATTAAGTTAACAAGGTGAGACAGGGAGATTGAAAAAATTATGAATGAATGCATCAGAGGCTGCATAAAACTAATGTCTTAGCCAATCTATTAGTAAAATTCCAAAAGGAGATCATATGATTATGTATAACATAAAATATATATTTTGTGTATTACAATTGTATTGTTGTCTAATGATGACAACTGTTTGCATGGGAGATTTTGCTTTGCGTCAATGTGAACCAATAAGAATAGATATGTGTCGAAATATTGGTTATAATGAGACATCCATGCCTAACCTGGTAGGTAATGAGTTGCAAAGTGAAGCTGAATACACATTACAAACTTTCTCCCCATTAATTGAGTATGTGTGTAGTTCACAACTAAAATTATTTTTGTGTGCTACTTATGTACCCATGTGTACACCTAAAGTGCCATTAGCTATTGGACCTTGTCGAACTCTTTGTGAAAATGTGCGTTCACGTTGCTATCCAGTTCTCCAAGGATTTGGATACCCTTGGCCACCTGCATTAGACTGTAATCGATTTCCGAAAGAAAATAATCACGAAACAATGTGTATGGAGGGACCAGGTGAAACGCAAGAGTCATCCGCTGTCAACGAAATGTATCCACATTCTGCAGGAAAAACACCATATCAGCCTACTACCATTACCAACGCATTTGAATGTCCTGGACACTCCAAATTATACGTAAAGCTGCATCGTTCTGGCCGCTGTGCACCACTATGCGAAGCTAATATTCTATTTGGGCCAAATGAAAAACATGTTGCCGAACTATGGACTCACACTTGGACTTATGCAGCTTTAGGACTAGCTATTTTAGCCATTTCTAGTTTGTTCTTTAATGACACTCAAACATCCAAAGTACAAGAACCCAATCAATCTGACGTTTTGTCATCCATGATGTGGTCACATGCTATGGTAGCTATTGGATGGACAATTCGTTTTATTGCAGGAAGAACAGCTACATCTTGTGGATTTGATCCACAGTTACCCAACGTATCATTACTTCTGGTAGATGGGCTCTCTAATGCGTACTGCGCTTCTACTTTTATTCTAAGATACTATTTTGGAATGACTGCTTGTGCATGGTAATTATGTTTTAGTTCACTTTTTTGTTTTATAATTCACATAAGAGAGTATTATGCTGGTCATCGTTTATGTAATGGAAAAGCCATCGATTTAAAAAAAAATTATTTCAAAATTATTATTTTGGAAAAGTATGATGAATTCCGATTCTGGCTTTGACTTCTTTGACTCATTATAATAGAACTATGGAAAGAAGTTTATCAGAAAATATGAAAAAAAAACTATTATGAACAATTTTATCCTTTTCAACTCCTTTTCGTGTCTCAATTGTTTTTCATTACTTATCTGATTGAGGAATTGCTGTGGATTATAATATTTCTTATTAGAAAGAATATCCAAAACACTACGTATTTCTATATATTTTCCATAGAAAAGTACTTTTTGATATAAATAATAAAACCTAACAATATAATATATGAAATAAATAATATATGTTGAAGATTTTGGTGACGCTCAAGGAAGTTTTGTCTACAAACTATTTTCAATGATAACTGAACAAATTGATATTAATATATTTAACTCCATACCACTGTTCTTGTGATATAGCCAACATCAGGAAAAAGAATTAGAAATGTTGTTAGACTTTAACACAAACATATTCCTGTAGTTTTTGATCAGAATGTTGTTGTGTCATTTGATTGAAAGAGGAAGCTTTATATAATTTCTTTTCGATTCGAATTTACGAGCCAGCACCCACATATTTTTGAAAAATTGGACACGCTAGTGGATGTACATAATTCAGAAATAAATTAATAAGTAGTAACAGAAAGTAGAAATTAATTTCATACATAGATGCATATCCAAGAGCAAAGGCGATCAAAATTTTTGAGTAAATTGTATAGAAATTTCGATCGATATCGATTGCAGTGATTTGGGCCCTAATCAATAAATTTTTTTAAATTCAGTGAAGCTCATGTTCTAAACTAATCTATCTTTAGGTGGGCTATTTTATGTCTGGGATGGCACCGAGATATACGAAGAGTAAGCCCGGACGAATTGGGTCACATAACAGTTGGCGGTGCAGATGTTTATCCTACCCTGAATACCACTAGCGGCACTGCCAAAATATTTCGCTCTAATAACAGTAAGATAGAAAACAACATAACAAGTAACAACCTAGCAAGATTTTTAGCATGGGGCCTGCCTGCATTCCAAACGGCTGCAGTAATAGTTGCGCGTGTTGTTGATGCCGATGAGTTATTAGGTGAGTGAAGAGTTTCCTAAAAACAATTTCTAGTTGCTGAAAAATATTAAATATTTTCTATTTTAATATAGGCGCGTGTTATGTAGGCAACCAATCTGACAAAGGCTTGCAAATCTTAGTAGCAACCCCATTATTTTGTTATTGGATATTCGGTTCAATGAACTTATCATCCGGATTTCTAGTTTATCGTCGCAACAGAGACATTCTACGCAACACAAATTCAACTTCATTAAAGCTATTACTACAAACAAAACGTAGTATATCTGGAGTCTTTTTGCTTATTTATTGCTTGCCTTATGCTCTATTGCTTTTAGCAGTCATATATGAGTTTGCAAATATAGATTTGTGGCTGAATGAATCGCCCTATAATCAAACTCCTTTATGGCCGTTTTTAACAAGAGCTTTCATGGAACTTATGCTGGGCATAATAGTTTCCATTAGTATTTTAGGACCAAAAATAGCCTCAATATATAAGCGTCAACTATCAACTCCCCCAATAAAAATGCGCCAATCAAATAATCAGATTATGCCTAAAGTTAATACGCAAAAGTCGAATATAAGTTGCCGTGGATCAAATAAATCCTACAGCACAGCATCATATCAAACGGTTCGAGATGCGATGCCGCTGTCTACAAATACGAAGGAAAATGTTACGTACAAGGTTCCACGAAGTCGATTGTCTAAATACAGTTCTGGTCGAAATATGCTTATGCAAAAGCATACACATTCACATCTGGTTATGAATACCTTATCGCAAACAAGTGCAAACAACAAAACTTCACTACATCACTGTGGAAATGAAACAGTGTTATAAACAAAGCCATCGCTTGCATAGTCAACGGATTTGTTTCGTATATAAGATATTTGTTGTACCTAAGTATTTAAAGTAACATATACAGTTTGCCAAGTATGTAAATTGTTATCACAACAAGAATTTTACAGGATTTTACAGCACGTCACTTTGTATTCTTACGTCAAGAACGTACTTCAATTATAGTAAACGCATCTGGATTTTATTACTGCTTCGAACATTTATATGAAAGCTATAATATAGTACGAGAACGATTCTAACTTCTTCGAAATTCCATCAGTTAGTACATGAAAAATATTTGAAATAATATAGTCATATTTAACTACATAATTCCAACTGATTAAAGTTCCATCACTTGTATCTGTTTTAGCAACACCGGCATATTGAAATGATCAATAAACAAATTCGATATGCCTACCAGACCATTAGAAATATTTTCCACCCTTCCATCCATCTTTAAAGTAAAATTTTTACACAAAAATCTTGTTTTGTAAACACTTAATTTTATTATTTACATACACATGTGCATACATGTGTATCTTTCTATATGCAAGCTCACATGTATGTATGTTAAGGTTTTCAAAATTCTAAGACTGTGATATCCATTAATGTACTTCTATTTTAAGTATATTTTTTTTGTATGTATTTTAAAATTGTAAAACAATTTTTATAACTTATTGGCTGAATATATAAGAAAAGTCCCTTATCTAACATTTATGAAACTTATGTATCTTAAAGAAATGTACTTAATTTAAAACTTTAGGTGGTCTGGCACAACAAACAGCAGCATGGGATATTGACGTCGTGACAACTTATGATCATATTAATTGAATAAGGGTTTCAAAACTAACAAATAAAATGCAAATATCGAAATAGCTTAGTACAATACATTATTTAAAAATGTTGAAGAAATCGCAAAGTATCAGAATCTATTAATACTTCATTTATACAAATGTACAATACAACAATTGAAATTGAAAAAATTTCAACATTTTTGTTGGTTAAATAATGATTACTGCACTTGTCACTGTTGTTAATTCAGAAATGTGTTTCCCGAATAAAGCATATTTGCGAAATTGTCGAGGCGCATGTCATTTTCATTAGATTAAATATGTCTCACGAAAGTAAAATTATCCTGTTGCCACCGTTTGTTATGTTCAGACATTATTATTATTATTATTATATTTACTCTTAAGCATAATCGTGCCATTAGTATTTAATTGTATTATTGTATTATTTAATAATTTTGTTTTAAATAAATTTTAAAGAGCGATGTGACAAAACAAGTTTAATTTTTTAAAAGATTTAGAAGTACTTTTCCGATGCTTCATCTTGTGTAAAAGTTTTTTAGGAACATTTTCATTGTATTGAAGACAAATTGTCCTCAACACTGAATTGTATATCATTCTTAGTATTGTCATTATACGTGCATTTCAAAATTCTAAGGTATAATATCGCGATCAGAATAAATATGTTATGTGACCTTATGTAAACTGAACCACTGTGGAAGTGGAGTTCAGACTCAACAGATATTAAAAATCACGGTGACCCGATTGAGTAGTTTTTTGTTGTTCTAAATTACTAGTTTAAAAATAAACTCTCTACATGTTTGAAGGTTTATTAGAAAAATGTAACAAATTTAAAGTTTACTTAGCCGTTTCTGTGCAAAAATTATTCTACCAAGTATCTTTTTGATAAATATTTATAAATTACAACTTTTTTTCTGTTTAAAATAATTCTATTATAAAACGAATAGAGAACAAATCAGTTTATAAGTATGTTCGTTTCAGTAACGATTTTAAAGTCGATATTTCACACGTTTACCTTTTCAGTGATTGCAAATACAACTAATTTAAAATGGGATACAAACTTTTGAAAAATAAAATAAAAAAACAACCCTTTTTAGATCTTATTTTTTCTCAACCATTATCATTCGTGTTCTGAAAAACGCATATCGATTTCGATTTGAAAACACCAAGCAGGTGTTCTGAGAATTTTTTTTTTTAATTTGGCGTTTTGAAGCCGTAGCGTATATTTAAACGATTCGGTCTATTTTATTTTGACTGCACTATTAAGAAAAAATTAAATGATGCATAATCTTTCTATTTGCAAAATTCAAGAAGACGATAACAAAAAGAACATAGTAAATATTAATAAAGTTTTAGAAAAAGCGCTGGAGGAAAATAAAAAGTTTTGAGGAATCTGAGTTATAAAAATTATGGTTGTTTTTTTTTAGCTGCATGGACTCCCATGACCTGTAGTAGCTCCAGTAAAATGCGGAAAGAAAAGAGTTAAGAACCCCTCAAATATTTACTTTAGAAAACCAGCGCATACACAATAATAAAATTTAATATTAAACAACAAATTGTAGAAAAGAAATTTTAAACTTGTTACCATTTAGTTGGGAGTAAACAAAAGCAAATTCATTAAATAAAATAACAATTCATGAAAAATGAATGTAAATACAATATTTAACAAACAAAAAAATTTGACATATGAGACACAATGAAACACTTATTTATTTAAGTTAGATTTGAATATATTTTTAGATAAACACTTGAAGGCAATTTGTAGTTGCAACAGCAAATTTTGTATTGTTTTACTCTGTATTCAATATAGAAAAAAGCCCCTCAAATATTTGATTTAAAAAACAGCGATTGTACAATAATGAAATTTATTATTAATGAACAACTTGTAGAAAACAAGCTTAAAATTTGTTATACATTTTTCTTTTTTTTGCCACAGAAACCTTTAGACAAACCCTTGAAAATTGTATAATGATATTTAAAGAAAGGAATAACTTCTTTTCATCAAAATATTCTCAGTGATTGATAAACATCTTATTGTTTCAGATTTAGATTTCGTTATTTTTCGTTTTTCGATTTATTGATTCGTTATGTCAGCTTCATATCGTTGTGGACTAAAGGGTATCCTTTTTTGATTTTAAAATTTCTGTTCTGAATAATTTGACGAACCGCACCTGGCAACCATAGGTAAGTATCGGACTAGTATATGTACTGTAATGAGGTACAGAGCACGACCACACTTTAGGGCAGATGTTAAAGACATAATTTTTTTAACAAAAATTTTTTATAAAAGAAGAAACATTTTCGTCTGGGATTTTGTACTGAAGCAATAAGAAAAATATTTTAAATTTGTTATTCTTCTAGTTTTTCTACCTTTTTTTTAATTAATATACACTAATATTTTTAAGCTTAAGGTCTCTTTATTTTTATAAAATTATAATATGAAATTTATTTGTTGGGTGGTTAAGCAATGTCTATATGCATTTTTTGGTGCTTCTTACCAAATCGTCAGTTGACTTCAACCACAGTTTTGCAAAGTTTCAAACTTCTCAACTTATTAAAAGAATTCCAAAAAAAAATTTTTTTTTTTTTTGATTTTTTGAAATTGTTTGTGAATTTTTATAGTTAATTTATTTAACATAATTCTCAGATGGTTTTTAAAGCACCAATGAAATGCATATAGACATTGCTTAACCACCGAACAAATAAATTTCATATTATAATAGTACAATGACAATATGTCAAAAAATTAGTTTATTAACAATTTATAAAATTATAAATAATTTTTTCAATATTTCGTCACTCCTTTGTGTGACTTCTTCAGGGAGAAAAAAAAAACAAGAAGTCACACAAAGGAGTGACGGAATATTGAAAAAACGGTCTATAATTTTATAAAAATAAAATATTAAAACTATTAGTGTATATTATTATTTTAAACTTGTTTTTGTTTTTAGCATAAAGTACCAAAAGGAAAATTTTTATTTGATTTAAAAACAGAATAGACCGTTAATGTCTCATATAATCAGGGTATGTTAGTTGTGTACCAGGGATGGCGTTCTAGAGGGTCAAAGCTATCAAATATATTGAAAAAAAAAAAACAATTTTAGTCACATTTTTAAAATGCCTGCATATTTGGAGCACATATATCGAAAACTCTTTGGGATTATAATAGCCTACAAAAATCAATATATGTAATTGTTCCTCAGCGTAGGCGCTATAGCCGTGTGGATCATGCACCACACCATTATGAAAAATCTAAATATTTAAATGGTTTTACGAATCGACGTTGGACAACTACATGAGTCGAGCGCCGCCTACCGGCTCAAAATCGGTTGAGCGGTAAAAATTCGAAAAACTATATGAAATTATATATCTAATCAATTAGTGTGACCAATTCGGTTGGGTCATTTAAGTGTTATATCAGTTTGAAAGTTAAAGTAACAGTGCTTTAGCTCCAAGAGCTCAAGCCTTTACGGTCCGTTTTATATATATACATATGTATATATATATATATATATATATATATATATATATATATATATTTATATATATATATATATACATATATACATATATGTATGTATATATATATATATATATATATATATATATATATATATATATACATATATATATATATATATATATATATATATACATATATGTATGTATGTATATATATACATATATATATATATATATATATATATATATATATATACATATATATATATATATATATATATATATATATATATACATATATGTATATATATATATATATATATATATATATATATATACACATATATATATATATATATATATACATATATATATATATGTATATATATATATATATATATATATATATATATATGAGACAAATAAATCCAATGAAAATATCAGCGATATTATCATTAAACTTATCATGCACAAAACTTTATTATTGCAGATATACTTTTTTTCCTAACACTGATTATAACTCAAATTAGATAAGAATCAAAATATAAAATTTGCGCTCGAAATCTACTTTTTGGATAATGTATATTCAGGGTTAAACACGGAAAGTTTTTTAATAAAAAACCAACAGTCTTTTATCTAAAGCGATTAACGCAGTCATGTACTAAAACAGCATCCCCTTTTGTTGCTACCTGCTTCGTAAAATACACGAGGTAAAAAAAATATTGTTTGCATAATTTTAGTAATTTATTTATATACAATGAAGTTCAGTATAACAGGAATTAATTTAGAGCACAACATTTATATGTACATTGAGCTAAACCGCTTAACTATACCCTTGATCCTTTAGCCTTGACCGCGACCATTAGCAATTCTTATTGCATTGTTATTAAACCTTCCACCATTGATTAGATTTCTTAGTTGTGGATTAGTATGTGCAGCGGCATTAGGTCCTCTTCCTGCAGCGCCACCACCACCTCCTCTCGCGGCATTAACATCATCCTTTTTATGGAAGGCTTTGTTGGCGTCCACTAAGTATTGTGAATTTTTAGATGAAATATCTTCTTAGTTTTCTAAATAATTTCTAGTTTAACTATTTTACCTTGACTTAATACAGCCAAAATTAAGGTTAAAAGGATTCCGATTGTTAGTCTCATGTTGACAAAATCGCCTGTCTTCGCAAAATATGTTATTAGACTTAATAACTGAATACTGACTGTTCAGGGGTTTTTATACAATTTTCAGTTTTCTCTCTTTTCTTCTTCTTCTTCTTCTTCTTATTCTTCTTCTTTTTAATACAAAACGTTAAAACTTAAGATGTATATTTAGATATAACCCACTAAACCAAACCTATAGAGAAATAACTCATAACAAGTTGACTACTAATAGCGTTAAGCTTATAAATTTGTTGTGAAAACTATTGCGAAAAGCTTGTTAATAATCATCATTTCATCGGAAAAACTGAGCCCTTGCGATAATACTACTGATATTCAGTGATTATAAAAAACTTACAAGTCTAATAATATCAAGGCGAACAGTAGAGCGCCCGGACAAATTTAGACGTGTACATTACACCAGACGACTCACCCTATTTATAGCCCCCTATTTACTGTGGTTCAGGTTGTTGAATAATTATCACTCCGAAGCTCTATTACTAAAGGTTATCGAAATATGAAGGAGTAAAAAGTGCATATTTTCAAGTGCATCACTTGACTCACTCAATGGCTCACTCATTAATACTATGGTGCACTTCCACTACTGCTAGAGAGCTGACGTTTGTTATAATGATGGTCCTTGGTGGCCCACTAATAACATATAAATTTTAGAAGTGCCGAGCTGGGTTCCCACTCTCGAATTTAAGACCATGCAAAGTTTATGCTCAAATATAAGTTCTATAACGTTTAAAAATTGGTCTAGTGGGATATATATGGTTCATATCTACTAACGTATTTAAAAGCTTATATGTTCTGTATGTACATTTATTATTTATCCAGATTGTTTCAAAATGGCCATAAATTAAACAACTTAAATTATTAAATATACAGTTGATACTTTGTACTTGCAGATGAATAAAGAGTGGTTAAAAAAAAAAGTTAAGCTTGTCAACATTTTAAATATAACGTCATAAAGTTTAGCAGTGTGTTGCTACCAAAATTCACTTTCTTTTAATAACTAAAATCGCTATTCAAAAATATTTTTATTATATAAAAATCGTGACCGATGAGATGGTTAAAGTGTGGCACAAATAATATGTGTGACGAACATTAACTTGTTAGAAATATTTATATAAGATGATGGTAATAGGGCAACAGATACGACATTAAAAAAAATGCAATAGTTTATATAAGAATATACGCACAATATGTTTCAGCGAAAATCAACGACAAGTGTAACAAGCCCAGAAATTTAAAATAAATCGCTCTATATTAATTAAATTTAATCTAATTAAATAATAAAATGGCTTTAATTTTTCAAAAAATAATATATTTTGCCTCTGCTGTATAATAATTAATATATTAGTTAAGTGATTCTGCATTTCAGCTAACGATATATAAAGGAGTGATGGTATTTGACCGATTAACTGACTGACTGATTCATCATCGCCAGCCCAGACCACTAAAGCTAGAAACTGTAATTTCTTTATATGGCGTCCCCTCTGATGAATACTACAGCCCCACCAAGATGGGAGTTTTAGAAATTCAAATGTTATAGGCCAAAACGGGTGAAATCTCGCAAACACGATAAATATCATATTTCTGATAAATACTTTTGTTAAGGTGTTGAATGTGGTAAAAATTATTAATAAATTTAAGAGATTAAATACCGTTGGTTTTTGCTTTTCAGTCTGTTACGAAACACAAAGAAATATTCTGCTCAATATTTTTTTAATTTCTCAACATAAGACTCAATATTTAATTGATTTTAAAACATAATAATTATTTTATATATTTTCAAATATTAATAAACTAATTTTTTTTTTGACATATTGCCATTGTACTGTTATAATATGAAATTTATTTGTTGGGTGGTTAAGCAATGTCTATATGCATTTCATTGGCGCTTCTTACCAAATCGTCAGTAGACTTCAACCACAGTTTTGCAAAGTTTCAAACCTCTCAACTTATTAAAAGACTTCCAAAAACCATCTGAGAATTATGTTAAATAAATTAACTATAAAAATTCACAAACAATTTCAAATATTATAATGTAATTTTTTGAAATTGTTTGTGAATTTTTATAGTTAATTTATTTAACATAATTCTCAGATGGTTTTTGGAAGTCTTTTAATAAGTTGAGAAGTTTGAAACTTTGCAAAACTGTGGTTGAAGTCTACTGACGATTTGGTAAGAAGCGCCAATGAAATGCATATAGACATTGCTTAACCACCCAACAAATAAATTTCATATTATGTTCAAATATATTAACACTTACTTTGATGATATTCTGCAGCTAGAAGTTGATATTGTTGTTAGTTAAGCGCATCATGTTGAAAATTAATTTTAATTAAAATAGGCTCTTAATTTTAATTAATAATTAATCATAACACTACATTTATACAACACACAAGAGTGTAAAAATTACACTTTAAACAAAAAACGACATTTCTTCTTAAATCACAGGGAATGTGATCATTCCAGGATTTGATTTACACTTTTTAATAAAGATTTTTATAAACAAATGATTTGTAACTCTTATATAAACTGATTCTCTCACACATTTTATCATATCACTTATTTCACAATACAGCCCATAGTGTAGGTTACATTTCTTTAAGTAATACATAAATTTTTTTTTTATGAATTTTATTCCAAGTGCTTTGAACTTATTGACCAACAACAACAAAGTGTAAAAATATTTAGGCATTATTGCAGCACTTCAAATAACACAAATCAAGGAGTTTTTCGCATTATTTTACACGCAATTTTAATAATTTCATTCTTTTGCAAACTTAACCACTTTGTGGCAGCCAGTTTGATGAAAAGGTTATAAAGCACTAATAAAAATTTTAAACTCAAGAAGCTAATGCAACATATGCAGAAGGCAAATATGTTTACAATCACTAAGTATCTTGTAAGGATTAGATACATATATTAAAAACAAATTTAAAACAACACTCTCATTTCTTAATT
The DNA here is from genome assembly GCA_963675445.1 of Linnaemya vulpina. Taxonomy (NCBI): domain Eukaryota; kingdom Metazoa; phylum Arthropoda; class Insecta; order Diptera; family Tachinidae; genus Linnaemya; species Linnaemya vulpina. Next base: position 67,409,201 of record OY776280.1, on the reverse strand, counting down.
ATGTAAGTTGATTTTATTATGCAAAAGCTTAATGTCAATGCAATGCTGCAACTATTGGCGGGAAACAGAGAACGAAACATTCGTTTAATTCGATGCTGAACACAACCATCAGCGCACAGAAGAGTGTTGCCACATAGGACAACTACACGCAAAAAACCCCTGCAATTATTACAATTTTGCTAAAACCACAACATATACTGTAAACAAAGAGGTCTGATTAGAAAGTAGTTGACACCATTTAATGAGAAGCACATAAACTAAACATATCTCACTGATACAGTAATACATTGAACATACTCCATAAAAATGTAAACAAATTTGATTTAACAGAAAGTTAAAACTTCATATATTATTATACTAAAAGCAGTAAGCGCAAAAATTGTCTGCAACAAATGCGCAGATTAAAGACAGAGGCTATATAAAAAAGGGTCACAGAATTTTTTTCAACGGCAGAAGTTTTCCAAGGATCTGGAATTACATTTGTATTATTGTTCCCTCCTTGGTCTTCCTAATAGTGGATCGAAGACATTTGCTCTGCACGAAGAACTATTCCGCCACCAACTTTGTATTATTTTGAAATACTATAGAAAATACTGATGATTCATTCAGTCAAAGTTCAAAACTTACTCTATTCGCCACCGCCTTTGTATTATTTTGAAATACTATAGAAATTGCTGATGAGCCAGTCAAAGTTCAAAATTTACTCTATTTGGCCGAAGAAATTATGGTTGAAGATATGGAAATTATTGATAAAAAATATTACAAAGTATGGGATACAAGAAATACTTATAAGAATATGAAGATCCTTTGGAGACCGCAGAAAAGCGGTATAAATAGCAAATGTAATCCTGAAGACTTAATGGCACAAATGTTAAGAATGGAGAAAGGACAATAGCATAAGTATACCGACAGCACCACTATTAAAAAGTACACAAAACTATTAGATGCAAATATTCATTAAAAAAATTAACGACATTAGTTTCGATAAATTTTCCATTTATACAAGCTAAACAATGTAACAGTATAATTTCATTCCAAAAATTTTATAAAAAATAACACTTTCAAGTCTGGACTGTATAGCTGAGCATCTATTTCCTATAGAAAGTTTTTAAAAATTCAATGGCTTCGAAACAAAACGTACGTATATACATATTCTAATAAACAGAAAGCCTAACCAAACAACATTATAATTTTGTAACATAAGGAAGTATGTATATATATATATAGTCCCACATCGCCAAAACATCATAACTTATGATTAGCGACAACAATTTCAAGAGGATTGTAGTCGACTCTGATATGTAGTGTTAATAGCTTTAATACATTTAAAGAGAATTCGTTTTTACAGCGGGTACGTATTTTAAGATACCTTTGATGTTTTGCCAAGTCAGTTAATTTAATAAAATTATTTTAAAAGTAGTAATTACTGTTTGTTATTAAGAGACTGATCTTTGTATCATTTTACCATATTACTAAATGTTGCAGTAAGCATGATATTTTATTAGATTAAAAACCGTTGGGTTTTTACAAACAAATATTCTGCTCTATTTTTATAATTTCTTTACGAATTTAGTATTACGAACACAGACCTCAAAATTTAATTGGTTTTAAAATATAATAATTATTATATGCATTTTCAAATATATTAACACTTACTTTGATGATATTCTGGAGCTAGAAGTTGATGTTGTTGTTGGTTTGCAGCATCTTTCAACATGATGATTAATTTTAATTAAAATAGGCTCTTAATATATCATCACAACACTAAATTTATACAACACACAAGAGTGTAAAAATTACACTGAAAACAAAAAACGACATTTCTTCTTAAATCACAGGGAATGTGATCATTCCAGGACTTGATTTACACTTTTTAATAAAGACTTTTATAAACAAATGATTTGTAACTTTTATTTAAACTGATTCTCTCATACATTTTATCATATCACTTATTTCACAATACAGGCCATAGTGTAGGTTACATTTCTTTAAGTAAGACATATTTTTAATACATTTTATTCCAAATGTTTGGAACTTATCCACCAACAAAAGCAAAGTGTAAAAATATTTAGGCATTATTGCAGCACTCCAAATACATTAAAGGTGCAATAGGAGAAAGGATAGATATATGCAACTTTCAATAACACAAATCAAAGAGTTTGTCGCATTATTTTACACGCAATTTTAATAATTTCATTCTTTTGCAAACTTAACCACTTTGTGGGAGCCAGCTTCACGAAAAGGTTATAAAGCACTAATGAAAATTTAAACCCAAAAAACTAATTCAACATATGCAGAAGGCAAATATGTTTACAATCACTAAGTATCTTGTAAGAATTAGACACATATATTAAAAACAAATTTTAAACATCACTCATTTCTCTATTATGTAAGTTAAAGTTATTATACAAAAGCTTTTGTGTCAATGCAATGCTGCAACTATTGGCGGGAAACAGAAAACGAAGCATTCGTTTAGCTAAAAAGAGTGCTGCCACATAGGACAAATATTCACAGAAAATGTATGCAATTATTATAATTTTGATAAAACCGCATACAGTGTAAACGAATTGTCTTCAAAAAGGTCTGATTAGAAAGTAATTGACATAATTCAACCAGAAGTACACAAACTAAACATATCTCATTGATACAGTAATACTTTGAACATACCCCATAAAAATGTAAACAAATTGAATACAATTCTTAAAATTTATTTAGATAAAAAGTAATGGGAGCAAATAAGAACTGTGACCGCAGAAAATGCGGAGAAATATTAATTAACACAAAATCTATAAAAAATAAAGTAAAGGCTTTTACATTTCATTGCGCTCTATGCAGTACAGAATGTAATCAACTAAAAAAGTTTTCCAAGCATCTAGAATTACATACGTATTATTTTGAAAGTAATATGGAAAATGCTGATGATCCAGTCAAGGACCAAAACTTACTCTTAGGACCGGAAGAAATTAAGGTTGAAGACATGGAAGTTATTGATAAAGAAGGTTTCAAAGTACAGGGTATAAGTAATACTTTGGAAGGTTATGAAGACCCTTTGGAGACGACAGAATCCTATAAAAGCGATGTAAAGAGTAAATTTATTCCTGAAGAGTTAACATGCACAATTATTAAAAATGAAGAGAATCACGATGTAGAAATAGAAAATGCTGAAAATGCCGATAGTAAAACGACATGTGACAGTAGTGTTGATATTCCGATAGCTGCACTAATTGAAAAGTCCAAGAAAAGTATTAAGCGTAAATATTCTTTAAAAATCAACGACATGAGTGCCGATGATTGTTCCAATCATGCAAGCGACCCTGATTTTAATGTAAGTAAAAACAATGACAGTATAATTTCTCTAAATAGAATTTATTACAAATAAGTAAGCTGCAGTTTTGACAATATTTAAGAAATAATATCACTTGTTTGTCTGATGAAATTAAAAAGCTTATAGTTTGTGGACCTATAGTAGAGTGGATATTTCCTTTAGAAGTGTATAAAAATTGTAATACTAATCCTAATAGCCAAAAGTACTCCAAAGAACTCATCCTTATAAAACTTGTGAATTAAATATAAAATTGATCTAAATTTTTTTCTTTACATATTTTCATGGATAGGAATCGAATCCTGCAAGAGACGCAAAAATTCTCCGAGATGTAAGTAGTGCTGAAATTTATAAATATTTCAAAATATAATTTAAATATTTGTCCATATAAATAAGACGAAAGAAAGAGCAGACATCTCAAAAGCAAAAAAGTCGCCAAAGGAATCGGTAAGTACAAACATAAGCGATTTACTTATCTTTAAATGCATATTACTATCAAAATTATTTATTCATTTTCAATATTATTGCGAAATTTTACGTAATGAACAATTATATATATCGCCAATTCATATGTCTGTCATATTCGAAGATTATGTTAGGAAAAATCAAAATGCATTTGCAACTTTGTAGAATATAAATTTTGTTTCGCTTAGTTCCCGTTCACACAAGGCTGTATTTACTGCTCAGATTCTTTTCAATTTTCTTCTGAAGCTGCCTTTGTGTTCACACAGAGAAATCTATTTAAACAAATTATGTTTGCTTTTATTCTAAATTCCTAAATTATTAACAGTTCATTATAAGAAACAATTACTAGAAAATTGAGCACTATTTTATTTAAAACTTTTGTACCATTTATTGGATAATATGATGCAGAATGGAAGTAATAAGACAAAAGCATGCACAAAATAATTAGTATAATGAGTTGGCTGCTTTGCACACGAGGCTGACTATACTTTTTCAATTTAATTTTTAATTGAAATATGTTTGCAATTCTGCTAGAGACCTAGAACTATTTATTTGAAAGAATTCATTGCTTTCATTAATTATTTTACATATGTTTCTTTTTAGGCCGATAATGAATCTAAAGTAATAAAGAAACACAAACGTTGTAGAAGGCGTTGGGTAAGTACTTTCAAATAACTAAATTTCTTATTTGTAAGGACATGCGCATAAACAATCAAATCTAAACTCTGGAATTAATAATTATATAAGCACAGGCGGTAGCTCTGAATTAAATTTTGTTGTGAAAAAAAACGAAATGTTCGTATGTCGAATTTGAAAAATTTATACATGAATAATTTACAACAGTATATTCGATCATGTCGTAATATCTCGGATGGTATTTTATTATGTAATTTGGATTTTCTTTATGTTGAATGTTTCCGCACGTACGTTGCTATAAAATTTCCGTATACGAACTCTAAACGAAAGCGAAATACATAGTAAAAATAACGTACACGAATCTTGTAAAGCGAAGTGTTCTATTTGTCCACTAAAAATCCAAAATTTAACAAAACAAACGATCTTGCATTAGGCGCTGAAATAAAACAAAATTATCTGCTAGGCAGATTAGGAAATTTTGATAGGAGATGATAAATGCATTGCCAGTTGCAATTAATTGATGTTAATATCCCATGTTATGTGCAATTTTATGGAAACAAAACGTTGCAGGCTATCGCCTTCCAAAGCTAAATTTCAGTTAATGACATTTGTGTGTGTGTGTGTGTGTGTGTTATCAATTTTAGAGAAAGATCGATGAATCCAAACTACCAATACTAATTGAAATGTATAAAAAATATGATGTTCTTTGGCAAGTTAATGATATTGCATTTGGAATAGTACCTAAAAGAAACGAAACGTTTGGCAAAATGATTGAGGAACTAAAGTCGGATTATAGCTTTGACAAAAGCTTGGATGAACTGCAGGATCATATTGACTTTATAAACTATTTATATTACAAAGATAAGGAACAGGAGCTGAAATGTGAATTAGATAAAACAGAGTTTAAGCCTTCATCGAAATTTTACAAGGATCTATCGTTCCTAAGTGATAGCCAAGGGCCGTTCAAATGTCTAAATTGCAATGAGATCATAAAAAAGTATGATCATTATCACATACATATGGCCCAGCACAACGGCTCCGTACCGTTCCAATGTCGTCTATGTGAGATGGGTTTTCAAAAGTTCGACAATTATCTGAGACATATAACGAGGCATTTGGGCATAAATAGTTACCACTGTAACGTATGCGGCAAGGGTTATCCATTGAAATCGGAGTTAGATTGGCACTTAACTTCTCATACGGGAGTTAAACCATTCTTATGTCCCATATGTGGTGCAGGCTTTAGAGCTCGTCATGGCTACGATAATCATATAAGACGGCATGAAAAACGCTTTCGCTACGAATGCCACATCTGCAAACATGGCTTTAATCATTTGTGTAAACTGAATACTCATATTAAGTCCCATCTCAATATACGTGATGTCATATGCAATGTATGCGGCAAAGGTTTTACAGCAGCCAAATATCTTCAAAGGCACAAACTTATACATGAGGAAGAGAAGCGTTACAAGTGCAATGTTTGCGGAAAAGCATTTGCCCAAGACTCCGGCTTACGTACACATCGAAAACAACATCAGCCCTACGCTACGATAGCGGAAAATAAGAATTTATTAAATAAATGTCTTTAAATATATTTGAGTTTGTTTTAATTTTAATAAATAATAATTAAATACAAGGGCTGTGCTTCGAAGGAAAGTAAAAACTTTATGGGGAAAAAATTAGAAAAGAGAAATTCGGAATGATTACAGAAATTAAGTGTGCCTTAAAATACTTACATACATATGTACATATGTATATGTAGATATGCATCAGCATATTATCGCGCAGCGTTAAATCCCTAAATTTATCGAGTATTCGAGAGAAAACGAGTGAGTATTTGAAACTTGTACAATTCTTTTTAATAAACACCTTCAAAAAAATCATTATTTGTATATTGAGCTATATAATTCCATATTCATTGTCCTCAATTTCTTTTCATACTCTTGGTAGAGTAGAAATAATTATCTTAGGTAAAGATATGCGAAAGAAGTTATAAAAATTATTTTAAATAAATGAAAGTTTTTGAGCTCATCATATAAAATGCAATTCTTTGGCTAAATTCATATCTATCTATATTTTTAAAATAGGCATGTGCCTATTCGCTAAAAATTTAATAAAATGAAAATAAAGAAAGTAAAAACTTGTTAGATTCAAATATGAAAACTAGAAACGGAAATCAGTACTTGTAATTGCTGCAACAATCAAAATAAAACGATATGATGAAAACGGAAAACACACATACCAACCACTTACGTCGCTGCCGCCGCTCATCAAAATATATCGGCATAGAGTACTGAGAGCCGCTTTCGAAGATGTTGTTGTTGTCGATTTCATTCAGGGATGATAGCGTGTACTCATTTGGTACTATATCATAACCTGAAAACATTGAACAAAAATTGGATAGGAAATTAAATTGATGTTGGCTCTCCCTCAAACCTTGGAATATATATCATGTCTAAATCTAACACTACGAACAGTGGGTCATCAATCTTAATTGAGTATAATATATGATTATGACAGAAACATTTTAGTACTATTGGAGTACAAGAAGTCCAATTTTACAAAGTCGATGGTACGAAATTAGTTTATTCGTTTATCATCTCTGTTCATATACTTTGTTGCTATTCTGTGCTTTGTTGTTTTGGAAATTTAGTTTTTAGAAAAATATTTATATTTTACATAAATTACAAATATTCCTTGATGTTCAAAAAGCCATGGACGTTAAAGTAAAGTCGGAACCTATAGATATTGATACCAACATAAACGAGCAATTTGAATGCACAGTTGAAAGACATGTAAAAGAGGAAAATGAACTCATCATTGATAGCGATTGGCTACCAACTAAGTATGAAGACGAAGAAAATGAATATTATCAAGAGTTTATGGCCGAATCGGATCAGAATAAGATAAATGAGACTGTCGTCAAAACTGATGGCGGCTATGTACAATATGTAATAGAACAGCTAGATGAAAGTGATGATTCTGATGGCGACTACGAAGAAGATGATGCAGACAGCGAAGATTTATGTGTAGAAAATGATTCTGGTGAAAAACATAACTTTTTTGCAACGGAACAAGGGTCACAGGATAGAGAAGATGCATCAGAATTGAAATCTGTGTATCAAGTAGAATTGACCAAATGGATTGCGGAAAATTACATCAATCGAGAATGTCCAGTATGCAAGGAAAATTTGCCAAATTACAAGGAATTACAAAGACATGTAACAGAACGACATAAAGAATCAATAAATGAATCGGAATCTAATTATATGTTCAGTAGAGATAATTGTGGGGTCTGCAAAAAATGCAACCAAGAATTTATCACTAAATATTCCCGATATGTTCACTCAACTAAACATAATGAAGTAGCACCCAATGCATACTATATCCATAATTGCAAAATATGTAACTATAAGTCAAAACGGAGCTACGTTCAAAATCATGTTTTGAAAAGACATCCAGAAATTGTAAAAGAATTTAAACCTTCAGGCTGCATTAATAGTTTGAAATGCCCACTTTGCGCTAACACTTATATAAAACGCTTACATTTATGTTATCATTTTATGGATAAACATCCGCATGAATATAAATCAAAGCTTCACTTTAAATGCCCATTATGTAAACATGACCACTTTGCTGAGAAGGAACTGTTCTTGAAACATCTCATTGAGGAGCACTTTCTCAATTCGTGGGAAATATTAAATTACCGAAAAGTGTTCGAGGATAAAGAATATTTTGCATGTAGAAAATGCAATAGACTATTCTTTCAAAATGACATTTGTAAATTATTATGCCACTACTTAAAGCACAAAAGTAATTTCTTTTGGTCATGTAAATTTTGTAATAAAAGAATTAGTTTTAAGACATCTCCTCTTAGTCATATGTGCATGAAAATGATGCGGTATTATGGAAAGGGTAAGGATGCCTCCCTGTCACGGAAATTGGAGAGTAAAGATAAAAACTTGCAAGAATTTGAAAAACACGTCGGACATGTGTGTCCCTTCTGTAACAAAGACTTCAATAAAATGGTAGAATGGCGTCTTCATATGAGGACTGATCATAAAATTGACACACTTAAAGGATTGCAAATGAAGGTAGATGATAATGATAACAACAAATTACGATGTTTAATATGCTACACAGTCGTAGATAATTTACCAGAGAAAATACATGCCCATTGCTTCCAACATTTACCTTACAAACCTTATAAATGTGCAATATGTTTCAAAATATTAGACTCGTTTAAAATGGCCGTCGATCATGTTTTAAATAGCTGTAGAGATGAAGATGATCCCAGATACGATATTCGCTCAATTCTAAAAATACAATGTTCATTCTGTGATTTTCAAGAAATGGATGATATAAAAAGTGTTTTAAAACATTATGAAAATGAGCATAATTACTGCGAGGATTTTTTCATTAAGGAATCAGACAATTCAATAACTTGTAAAATTTGTCAAAAGAAATATGTGCAATATGAAAAAACATCGTATTTTCAACATTTACATCATCATTTTGATGAAAAAACTTTTAAATGTATATTGTGCATGCGATCGTATCCTACATTTAAGAGTATTTCTGAACACTTGTTACAGTTCCATAATGCTAAACCCTTAAATAAAGATTTAGTTGAAACTGCGGGCAATAAAACATCATTTTCAGTTAAATCGAATGATCGTAATTCCGCGAACGCTGCGGAGTTCTCAAAATTCATAAGTTTTGTTTGTCCAGAATGCAACGAAAGCATGACCACTAAGCAGAACTGGCTCACTCACATTAGGACACATCACAGTTTCTTTGATGAACTCAACTTATATATTAAAGAAACCGATGGATCGCTTAAATGTCCAACATGTAGCATTCCATTAGATAGCAGACCATTTCAACAACGAAAGCATAAACTGACCCACATGCCTCAGAAATCATTTATGTGTAACTTGTGCTATGACCGCAGCACTTCTTTGGAGGGAATGTATCTACATTTTCGTCGGAAACATTTTGCGCAGGGCAAGTTTCAATGTCCTATTTGTAAGAAAATTTTGCCAACTGAACATCAAAGAACGGAACATATTAAAAAATCGCATCCACGAGATGAATGGCCTGCAGGCTTATGTTTAATATGTTACAAAATCTTATCAAGCAAACTTTGTTTGAGTAGACATATGGATACTCACAAAGCAGATCGTTTCAGATATACTTGTGACATTTGTGGCATCAAAATATTAGAACTGAGAGATTATAATGCTCATATGGATAGACATAAAATAAAATGCGAAAAGGGGAGTAACGGTCGCATGAAGAAAACGAGTAACCCCAACGACAATCATAATATCCCCAAGAGCGAGACTGAGCACCAAATCACAATAAAAAAATGGCATGTTCTGAACGAATTCGAAGAATTTATATCGTACGTTTGCCCCGAATGTAATGAAGGTATGACAACTCAAGAGCAGTGGCATAGTCACATTAGAACGCAACACCATTTCTTTAACCAATCAAATTTGTATATTAAAGAAGACGATGGATCTCTTAAATGTCCAGTATGTAATATTTCTATGGATACCAGATCTTTTCAACAACAAAGGCATAAACTGACACATATGCCGTACAAGTCATTTATGTGTAATCTATGCAATGACCGTAGCACCTTTTTGGATGGCATATATGTGCATTTTCGGCGAAGACACTTTACCCAGGGCACATTTGACTGTCCAATATGTCCTGATGTCTTACAAACAGACTATGAAAGAATAGAACATTTGAAAAAGAATCACTCTCCCAATGAATGGCCGAACAACATGTGCTTTATATGTTATAGAATGTTTTCAAATACTCGTGTCTTAAATCATCATATGGATAGTCACAATGAGAATCGCTTCACATATAACTGCGATATATGTGGATCTAAAGCATTTAAGTTAAAAGACTTTAAAGCACATATGAATATTCATAAAGTAAGAGGCGAATTTAAAGAAAAACTGGCTGATGATATCACTATGCGGTCATCGTCTACCGTCAGTCAATCATGTTATAACAGTTCCATTGAGACTAGTATCGAACCTGCTACTGAAAATATAAATAAAATAAGCAAATCAAGAGTTCTTAAAGAGTTTGAGGAATCACTTGTAAGTTGCAAAGTGAAAGAAGAAATGTGTGATGATATAGCAGAGCAGTACTCGTTAGCAAATAGTCGTTCAAATGACATCGATGACATGGAGAATGAAGGAAAAGATTTAAATTTTTGCACTACTTCATTGAGCGCATCACCAGACAGTCAATCAAATGAGAGTAACTACAATATTTCTGATTCGGTCACAGAATATATAAGTAAAGACAAAAAATCGCAAGAACGTAATGAATTCGCCAAATTTATGAGCTTTGCATGTCCAGAATGTGATGAAGGTATGACCACTCAAGAGGACTGGCACAAACATATTAAGACGCAACATACAATATTTGACGAATCAAATTTATATATCAAAGAAGCCAATGGATCCCTTAAATGTCCTACATGTAGGATTTCTATAGATACGCGACCATATCCACAACAAAGACATAAACTGACCCATATGAAATACAAATCATTTATATGTAATCTATGTTATGAGCGTTACAGTTCATTAGATGGAATTCGTGCACATTTCCGTCGAAAACACTTTGGCGAGGGTACGTTTGAATGTCCGATATGCTTAGAGGTGCTACAAACTCTGCATGAAAGAACGGAACATTTGAAAAATGTACATCCCCTTGAAGAATGGCTAGACAAAATGTGCAAAATATGCCATAAAATTTATTCTAACAAAAGCCGTTTAAATCATCATATGGTTACTCACAACGCTGATCGCTTCAAATATACTTGTGATGTATGTTGTGCCAGTATATGTAACGTTAAAAATTTTAAACTTCACATGGAGAAGCACAAAAATAGAGGTGAAACTGATAAAAAGTGGAGTGTTACCAAAACTTCTCAGTTTCGACTACGAAAAAACCAATTGGTAGAAACTGGCTTGGACGTTGCTACTGAATCTGAAAAAGTAAATAAAAGAAAATCTCCCACTAGTTCTTCAAAAACAAAAAAGCTGAAAATTGATGCGGTGTAAAGTGTGTTCCGAAACAAAATTGTTGCTACCCAACAGCTTAGGCGCTTTATACAAAAATATAAATAAAAAAATAATTCTGAACTGCAAATCCCAAGTGCTGTTTACTCAACTCAATCAGGCACACGTTTAGGAATCTTTTATGCAAATTGGGGGGAAAAGCTCAACAGCTCAAAATTGTTCTTTGCATAACCCAAACATTCGACTTGAGTGCACAACTTATATGAAATCCATTCACTTTTTAGCGGCTTCCTTACAAATTTTCTACCCACTTTGAGAGTTTGGGTTCTTAAAATTGTATTTCAGCAAAACATGCAAGAAAAAAAATTTATATATCAATGTCAAAAGTTAAATAAATTTTAAATTTTTACGTATCTAATAAAATGTATATAATTAATTTGAGATTTTTCTAAGTAGATTCATATCGAATAAGTTTTGTTTGTTACTTTTTTTTCAAAGCCCATGTTTTTGCTCTTGTAATTCTCATTTAGTTTTTCAAAACTTAAGCATAAATTGAGAGCTTTCGTTATTAAATGGAATTAAATTAAAGTCTACCGGTCATTTGATGTTCCTTATGAATCTGAAAATGTAAATAATAAAAAGAAATCCTCCATAAATTCTTCTGAAACAAAAAATTAATTCAGATCAAAATATCTTTCCGCAAAAGTTTTTTGTTATTTTATGGAAATATCCAGAGTTAAATAAATTAAATTAAATTTTGCGAATAAATAAATGTTAGTTATTTTCGCAAAAATCGTCCGGATATCAAAGCTGACATATGTAAACAAAATATACCCACCCCTATTCTGCGTTTGGATTATTGTTCCGCGCTCAATTGCACTCTGATCGTAGAATTGCATTCCAACAAAAAATCTAATCGAAAAACAGTATAAAATAAATTTATAGCATTTTCTTTAAACAAAAATCTGCAAGATTTACGTTAATAAACAAACAACTTGGAAAAACGTAACTTCGATCCTAATGCAGAATACCCACAAGCAAAATCAAATAAAAATGAGCGGAACGCGGAATATTTCGAATTGAAACGGAAAATAGGTGTAACTAATTTATAAGGTTAAAGAATATGATCGACATTTTGAAAATACATATTTTCATTTATTTCTTACTTAAGTTCTCTAGTCACTTATCTTAATGTTTATGACTACTTAAATTTCTTTCGTTCTTTTTTGTATACTACTTATTCCAATTGGGGTTCCATGGTATTTTTTATGTGCTCTAAGACCGGCATCTTGAGCAAAGCTTTTGCCACAAATATTGCAACTATAGTTTTTGCCTTCGTGTATACGCTTATGGTGGTTTAAATACTTTCGACTGGTAAAACCCTTTCCGCATACCGTACAAATAACATCACGAACATTAAGGTGAGCTTTGACATGATCATTCAGGCGGGTCATGTGGTTAAAACCTTTCTTGCATATATGACAAAAATATTTAAATCTTTCTTCATGTCGCCGTATATGATTATCATAACTAATAGCCGTACGAAATCCTTCGCCACACACGGAACATAAATATGGTTGGGCGCCTGTGTGAGAGCGCATATGAAGATCTAGTTCAGCATTAAAGGGATAACCTTTACCACAGATTTCGCAATGAAATTTAAAGACACGCAAATGTCGTTTAGCGTGTATTGTGTAGTTCGAGATCTTTTTAAAACCCATGCCACATTCTTGGCATTTAAATGGCATCGAATCTTCATGTAGCGATTTATGTATTTGATAATCATTATATGTTTCTATAATATCTCTGCAGTTGGAACATTTAAATGGTCCTTGATGCGCTTCTAAAAAATCACATTTCTTAAAATAAGAACATGAGGGTTGGAAATCTTCTTGCTTGACTTCACATTCCAATCTGTGTTGTTTATCCTTGGCAAAAGATTTGTGAATGTAATTTAAGTGTTTTTCCAATCTGTACATATCTAAAGATATATTCACTTTATTTTTAAGTTCGCCTAACATAGACTGCATTATTTCATGTCGTTTTTCCTTAACTGTATATGCTAAATGGTTGACATCCCACAAGCTGTTGTAGTTTTTATAAATATCAATAATATCGCACAAAATATTGTCATTTAAGGGTTTCTAAAAATATAAGAAAACAAAAAAACACATGATTTATATATATATATATATATATATATATATATATATATATATATAATTATATTATATATAGTTTAATACATAGATTTAGATTTTCTGATTCAATTGTTTTAAGGTTTACGTGCCAAGTTTCTGAAGAATTTGGTCAATAGTATTTATTTAAGGTATCACCCTGTACTTTTTTAAACTTCTTCAAAATTCCTGACTAAAAATAAATTAAAACTAAATAATTTTCTTAAGGATTGTATTATATAAAATAATATAAGATTATATAAAATTACCATGGTATGGCAATTGGTGAGTAAATAAAGAAAAGAGTAGAACTCAAAACGTTACTTTTTCATTATTTGAAAAGAGGCAAATTCTGATTGTAAAAACTTTCATAACGAATTTATGAAATAGAGCAAATACTGCCGTCTTCTATATAACAGCTGTTTAATATCGGAAATGACTACGACAATGGTAATACGAACTAATTTAAATGAAATTTTGAAAAAAATAATGCTCCTTTTAAACATCGAACTTCGACCACTTCATATAAAAATCTTTTTGCTATCTATGGATAGTAATTTATTGTCATTTGAACAAAAGTTATTTCCTATTGTATGCGTACACGCATGTGGGTGATTCTCATTCTAAGTCTACTTGATTTAATTATCTTAACTTTAACTTACTCTATTTTAAATATTATTGGCATGAGATAGTAGAACGAAAATGTATAGTTTTCATAAGAGGCAATGCTTTCTAAAAATTTAGATTATTTAAGAACGAAAATAAGCAAACTTATTTTGTGTACTGAACGTTACCCTTCTTTTTCAAGTGTTCTTCGTTTTCGTTGATAAAATTTATGCTTCTCTCTTTCAGACATTAGCATCCATCCATACATTTCACTTCTTTTTAATCTTTTTGCATTTCTGTAAAGAAGTATGAGAATTGCATGTAGAAAAATAAAGCAATTTTTTTGTCGTTATACATGTAAGTACACACACATACATATGTACGTACGTATAAATAATTACCTCTCTTTTTGTTTAACTAGAAATTCGGTATGACGGGCTTTATCGAGTTTTAGCTTTTCTCTATATCGCTTCTGCTTTTCCGCTGGTGTTAACCGTATTTTACCATCCTAAAATTCGAAGCCAAATCATATTTGTGAATTTTTAAGAAAGTAACGTTCAATACTTTTTTTTAAATAAATTTCCTACATTATTTTCGATTTTTCGAGAATAACTAAAATTTTAGTTTTTTATGAAAACCATGGGTAACGTTCTATAGATTTTAGGATAAACATTCTGATCGTTTGCTGTAAAATTTTCCATATTCGTAATATTCTTTCTCAAATTTAATTATAATTAATAACCTAGTGTTTGTAAGGCATGGTGAATAATCCAAGGATTAATAAAGAAATATACATCAATTTAATTTTAAACTCACACAGAAAGTTGCACACAACAAAGTTATTGATATGCCTATTGTGTTCATAAAAACTGTGGTTTTCCTAATGTGAACGTACTGTGACACAAATAAACAAATATTGAAAAAATTCAAAAGCAAATAATAACAGACAATATTTTACTTCCAAGGAGTCTGAAAAAAATGTCACTTGTAACAAATGTACGAGTTTTAAAATTAAGTTTGTTTCATACAGAGCGCAAAACCACTAACTAACAAATCTAGTTTTTTTCTTAATAAAAATTCTTTTACACGTCTCTATACAGCGCTTATTTTCAAAATAAACTTCTTAGAATTTCACATAAATAATTAGCCAAGATAATAATAATAATAATAGATTTGCATGTTTTTGTTAGGATTGTTTGGCCACTTTGCGAAAAAAGCAGTACTTGCATAAAATTCTAGCCCTAGTTGATATTACATAATTGAAATTAATTAATGCCATATTGCTTCAACTTACCACTTTAAGTTTTGGTTTTCTCTAAAAAAAACAAAACACAAATATTAATCGAATTATTGATTTTTTAATGAAAAATAAATACCTTTTTGAGTTTCAATTTATTTTCGGTAATGTCCTTCAGAAAGCTCATATATTCATAAAACCATAAATCTGAATTTGTTGTCTTTTCATTTTCATTTAATTGCCTTTCTATTTCCCTCTCATACTGTTTGCATATAATATTTAGTTTCTTCTTAACCATTTGTAATTTTAGGTCCATTTTTAGTTTTGCATTCAAATGATCGGTTATGCTTTGTAGTAAATATTCCTTCTGTTGAATGTTGCATTTTGCTGCAAGTGTTGTATTCCAAAGTTGTGGATTTTTATGATATTCTACAATAAGAGCTAACGTAAGTTCCTTATCTTGAGCCTTTGCCCTCCCCGCTGCAGCTTTTCCATCAAGACTGTTATCTTTCTTCAGATCAGTTTCTGATGCATAATCCTCTCCACTTAAATCGGATTGGTCTTCATGCTAAATAAAATATTAAACTCTGTATATTGTTTAATTTTATGGTATAAAAATAATTACTTGTTCATCTGAAAAATTATACATCTCCACATCTTCGCTATCATTGTAACGGTACATATTTAGGTGTTCATTTGATGCAGAGGTTTCATTATATTCTAGTCGAAGTGGCAGGGATAATTCGTTATTGTTATCTTCAAAAGTTTCGAGGGGGTCCTGAAATTTGGTATGAAAGTCATACTGTAAAATCAGATAACATATGTAAAAAGATGCGGAGTTTTATAGATGGTTAGACCATCGGAAAATATTTATTTTTATTTACATACAGATTATATAAAAACAGTACACAACTTACCTTTTTATTAGTTGCTAGAACTCTCGAGTTCTCATCTCCAGTTTCTGATTTAATATCATCATTAGTGCAATCCTCTATTTTTATCTCTCCTAGTAATATATTATCGGCTACTGGTACCGCTTGAATTTCAGTTTTGTCATCTTCTGTACTTGCATCAGAAGTGGCTAGTTCCAACTGGCGGATATGCTCCTGTTCAAGATGCAATGTAAACTTTTTCATTTGTAAACAAATGGTGTCACAAAAACAGCAATTGAACGAATAAATATTCTTCGTCTTCCTTTTAATAGTTATTACAATCTCTCCGCATTTTGTTGTTGTAATATTTTTACTATTTGTATTAGCAACGCCGGTGAATGGCATTTTTAATATTAATATTATTTCTAAAGTTTTCAATAAAAAATTTTGCAAAAAAAGTTTTCTTTCTGTATTCGTAATACGTTCAGTCTTTACTCATTTGCGAAAGGTGTGTTGAAAATATGCAGATAAGGGCTCACCAACATCATTCCCAATTTAGGTATTTTTTACCCAAGTGGAGAATCTCATATATATATATATATATATATATATATATATATATAATATATATATACATATTTCTACGTGTAAATACCATGTGAAAAAGTGAACCCAGTACACATTATGTGTCTACTCTTTTACTTCTAGTAATACATACAAGAAAATTAAGTAAGCACACCCTCGTATCTATTAATTTTTCAATTCTAAAAGCGTATACTGGTTGACAGTTCAGTGCTCAATTCAATAATAAAACACCCTAATGAGCTGCTCCTACATATGCAAACGCAATGAGAACTTGAACACTAAAATTTGACATTAACGTAGCCAAAGTGGTTGAGCAAAAAACTGTCATCTGGGGTAGAGATGCCATCTTACATATATTATACGATGGTATTGTCTTCAGAACAAATAATATTGTATGTGCGATATTCTGTGGTATGTGTTACCCTGTGACATGTTTTAAGGAAAAAAATTTATACATTATTTCGGACTCGACAACGAACTAGAAAATTCTAATTTCTGCGAAAGTTTACATAAATTAAAGAGAATAAAATCGTTCAAAGTAAGTAATTTCATGATTTGTGTAACTTGTCACACACAGGAATAGAAGAGAAGACAAGTTATAAATTAAGTAATATTTCTGTTTGCAGAAAGAATTTCACAACGATTGAAAATGTTACTAAGGTTTGCAACACAATTACCTGGCCGTTTAAGCAATGGTTCCATCACATTTACATCATCTTTAAAGCATACTTTGCTGGCTCCGCGCCTAATAAAACCAAGCAATAACAATTTATTGGTTCGGCAATATGCCCGTGGGCCCAGAGAAACTCCCGTACGCACTGAAGTTGGCCGAGGGCAAACCTTAAAGGAAAGGTTAATGGCACCACCCTCGCAAAATGGTTGGAAATCATGGTGTTTTGTATTGACAATTTTGGTTGTAATACCATTTCTTTTTTTTTCCAGCATATTCAATGGGCAAGGGCGCTGCTGCTGGGGCTGCTGGCATTGGTTTAGGTGCATTATGCTATTATGGTTTAGGTCTTAGTAAAGAAGCTAGCATCCAAAACAATTCTCTGTGAGTACTGCTTGTTGGTATATTCACACGTAAATGCATGTGTGTGTTTGTTTTTAAATGTCTACATAAGCTCTAAAAATGCATATGTTCTTAGTGTTTTGTAATTGTTTATTGTTTTAACTCCTATTTTTAGCCTATGGCCGCAATATGTTAGAGATCGATTGCACACAACTTATGGATATTTTGGAGCCTCTTGTATTATAACAGCATTAACTGCAGCAGCAGTTTTTCGATCACCACGACTTATTGAATTAACCACGCGAAACGGATGGCTGGTAAGTCGTGCACTTATAATGTAATTTTCGTTCAATGTATCTACATCCATTCTGTTTTTATTGCACTTAGTCCACACTGGCCACTTTTGCTTTAGTAATTGGCACCGGTGCCATGACACAATCTATTCCTTATAAGGAGGGTATGGGTCCTAAGCAATTAGCATGGGCTTTTCATTGTGCCGTTCTGGGTGGTGTTATTGCACCATTATGTTTTCTTGGCGGTCCTTTGCTAACACGCGCAGCTCTTTATACCGGTGGTATAGTTGGTGGTCTTTCCACCATTGCCGTTTGTGCACCAAGTGATAAATTTTTGTATATGGGTGGACCTTTAGCTATTGGCCTTGGTTTTGTGATGGCTTCTTCTCTGGCAGGCATGTGGTTGCCTCCTACAACGGCATTGGGAGCTGGTAAGTAGCATAACAAATTAATTAATTCAATAGCAGATGCTCGTCAAAACAATATGACATATCGTTCATAATTTTTTAAGATATTTGATTAATTGTGTGCACGAATTTGCAAATGTTAATAAATTCCACATAGATATAACTAGTCAGCTACTTAATTCTTTAAAAAATTTGTGTGTTTAGGTTTAGCATCATTATCATTATACGGAGGTTTGGTATTATTCAGTGGATTTTTGTTGTATGATACCCAGCGTATTGTGCGCAAAGCGGAAGTTTATCCAATGTATGGAATGTCCCCCTTTGATCCAATTAATGCGTATGTATTAAACATATTTCCCTAACAGCAAAATTAATGTATCATTTATATTATAGGAGCCTCTCTATCTACATGGACGCATTAAATATTTTCATACGTATTGCCATGATTATGTCCGGAGCAGGTGGTAATAATCGTCGCAAATAAATAACTATGTGATCTTAAATTATACATATTTTAAATTAAATTACTAGTTTAGAACATAACTTATGAAAACATTGGCTAAATAAATAAAAAAAAATATATAAAACTGTATTGAAAAAAAATACCTTGCATTGAGGAATTCAATCCTATCCAAGTGTCTCTATGTCAAAAAAATTCACAAATAAGATATATATATCTGTATAATGGGCTATTTAAGTATCACGGGGCATTCTCCAATTCGGATAAAATCTATTCTGATCGTGAATTCGCATACAAGTAAATAGCTATTGAGAATAGAGATAAAAGGGGGGTTCAACATGGCATTCGCCCTATTCTGGCGATTCGTTATCACTTCGAGGCGATACAAAAAATGTAACACTTCTCTTCTTCAACAAATCTGTATTTCTAGCACAAAACCTAACCGAAATTTTGTCCACAATGAATAATTACGTGTGCCATTCTTGTATTGTCTTGGCATGAAGTTGACAAATATTTACAGAATATAGAAGATTGATTGCTTCCAGGCACTTTGATTTTCATATACGTCTGTGATATGTTTGTGTCTTTAAATTAATTAAAATGTTATAAAGACAGATTAGTACGAGTTGGTTTGCATAAAGCTGTAACATGTGATATTTTGTTATCAAGAATGCACCTTTATATATCACGTGTGACTTTATTTCACCATCTTTGCTTATTTCCAGTGTTTTCACGTATCAACAAATTATTAAACAGTATTCAATGACAACTTGGCATGTAAAACCCATATTTTTTATTGACATTGAAATATTAAATGGGGTTGTTGTCAGGTGTCAGTGTAACAAGTAAACGGCTTAGTACTTAAAGACATAAAACTACGGTATAAGAATTTTATAAATAATATAATTAATTTTTAATAAATTTTCAGTGCCTGCGTCAACGATATTTTGATAAAAACGGGCAATCAAAACAGATCTATAAAATAACAGGTATGTGTAAATTGGACAATGTAAAAACGACCGCACCCTGCCTGAAAAGCTAGACAGGACATGATAGACATTGCGAAAAAAATCGATAGCTTCACAAAATATCGGCAGTCGTACGAAAATTTTGTATTAAAGTTTACCTTTGCAGATTCTGCTGCATTCGATCTTCAGCTGTTTCAAAATATGGAAAAACGTTATTTAGATAATCCCTATCCGGATTATGTAAACAGACAAGCCACTCCCTTGGAATTTGAAGATGAACATGTAAAGAATTTGATTTGTACTTATGTGGATGCTATACTGGAACACTGCCGCCCGGGCTGTGATGACGAGGACCATAGAGGTGATTTGTATGTTGGCAATGCCGGTATAGCTTATATGTTTTGGAAGATGGCCAGATCATCACAATGTCATGACTTGTATCCAGCTTTAGAGCATGCTCATGCTTTTGTACGTAATGCGAAAGCTAACGCTGATCGTTATAAAAAAAGATCATCGGAACGTTATTCATTTTTATGTGGAAATGCAGGAATTTATGCTGTGTCAGCGGCTATATCTCAAGATTTGAAGTTGACTCAGGATTTGTCAGATGATTTAATGAACTTTAAAAGCGGTATAGCTCCCAGCAAAGAGTATATGCATACGAAATACGGTTGTGACGAAGTACTTGTAGGTAGAGCTGGGTATTTGTCCGGTTGCTACTGGTTAAATGATGTTCTAACAGAGAAAAAAATTACTGATGATGACGTTTTATCTATATGCCAAATGATCATAGCAAGTGGCCGTGAATATGCTAAACAAACAAGAGCTCCCTTGCCGTTAATGTATCAATACCATGGTACAGAGTATTTGGGTGCTGCTCATGGCTTGTGCGCCATTCTCCATATGCTATTGGATAGCCCCTGGTTCCAGACAGATCCCATATCGGCTCCTAGTGCTGAATTAAGAGACATTAAAAAGTCAATAGATTTCTTTTTAATGCTCCAGGATGAGCAAGGCAATTTCCCGGTAGCCTTGGAAGACTTAAAAAGTGGTCGTGAAAAGCGATTAGTGCATTGGTGCCATGGAGCTCCAGGAGCAGTTTATTTACTTGCCAAAGCTTATTTGATATTCAAAGAGGACAAGTATATGAAGGCTCTAAAAAAATCTTCTGATTTAATTTGGAATAAGGGATTTTTACGTAAAGGACCTGGTATATGTCATGGCGTTGCTGGCAATGGCTACGTCTTCTTATTACTCTATCGTCTCACTCATGAGCCAATCTATCTGTATAGAGCAATTAAGTTTATGGAACTGTTAACTAATTCTGAATTTAAATTACGCGCACGAACACCAGATCGTCCTCATAGTCTCTATGAGGGTGTGGCCGGCACAGTTTGTTACTTAATTGATTTACTGGAGCCAGAGCAGGCCTATTTTCCATTTATGGATGTTTTTCATTGAGATTGGCATCAGTTGGAACATCTTATTTAATTTGAAACTGAAGGCGAACGTCGAATTTGTTCCCTGGTTTTTTTGGTGTCTCTTTAAAACTCAGAATTTTGAACCTCACTCACGCATATCAGGGAAATTTAAGTAGTAGATTATTATTGGTTTTACATTAAATATCATTATAATTTCAATGATATGTATTTTGCTCAAATTGCGTTAAAGAATTCAGCTAACTGTGAGTTATATACATACATATGTTATTTTCCATTTTTATATAAAGATTTTGCTGTAAAACATTTTCTATATATAAGCCTCAATATGTATGAATACATTTGTGTTTCCCTTAAACAAACAGATTGGCAGTGAATATGTCTTAAATTATCCCCTTTAAAAGACGAGACAAACTTATATTTAAAAATAATTGACTACGAAGGTTTTTAATTGGTATATGTGATGAAGACATCAGTATGATATAGATCTTCATGTGTAAAACTTTGCAAAGCAATTAAATATATTTTGTGCTTTAAAACTCCTTATATTATGTAACTTAAAAATTATATTTAATAAAAAAATACTTAAAATTTAC
Source organism: Linnaemya vulpina (assembly GCA_963675445.1). Classification (NCBI taxonomy): domain Eukaryota; kingdom Metazoa; phylum Arthropoda; class Insecta; order Diptera; family Tachinidae; genus Linnaemya; species Linnaemya vulpina. The sequence continues at coordinate 67,387,068 of OY776280.1, read as the reverse complement.
TCCAAAGAAAATGTGCTGATAATTTGTTACTCATTTTGAATAAACTAGTCGTAATTAATGATTTCCGAATGAGTCTTCTGCATTATTGATGATTTATATTATAATTTATTAAGAACGAAAATGGATACAATTTATTTTTCATTTCCAGGAGTATATTAAAAGAACAAGATTAAGAGAAATGTTCAATAAGAAATTACTTTTATATAAATTCAATTAAGTTGCAGCAGTATTTCTACATTCTAGATGCCATTATAAGGTTGATAGCTTGCTCAATATTCCCTTGTGCCATATCCAAATAAATATAATTTTCTGTATGATTCCGAAATCCCATTTGCAGCATGGTTCTTAATTGTTCGACGTAAGGAGATTGACGGTAGGATAATGGTACATCGTCATCTCTAACTGATGTATAGGAAGCCATTCGATCTATTTCAGTTGTATCCATTGCTGTTGAGTTACGACTACTACTAGGATTGGTATTTGATAATGAATTATCTAGTATTCTTAACAATCGAGATCTTAAAGAATCTGGTGATATCCTCATACCGCTGGCAGAAGTCGAGACAGGCGTAGAACTGGCATCCAATGTAGTGGAAGCAGACGTGGAAGTTTCCGAATTTCTCTGGGCAATATTGGACAATGAATTGGCAGAGCCATGACCGAGTTGAGCCAATGCTGTTTGTAGTTGATGGCGACTTATCATACGTATACGTGCTGTTTCGGATTGAGGACGACGTGAATTTCCCTCACGACTGCTACTCCGTTCGTTACTACCAACAGAGTTCTCTTCTTCTGAAGAATTTGTAGAATCGGTGGCTGGCTCGGAGAACTTGGATACTGATACATTTCTTGCTAATTCTTTGCGCACAGTGCTTACAATAAAAGAAGCCGCATCTACTATAATTGGATAATGTTCAGCAACTTTCTTAATGACTTCCGGTTGATGTAAAGTATTGAACAATACGGAGTCCCTGATAAGAGCTAGAGCAGCAGGATTCCTACGAAATTCTGGATATTCAGCAAGTATCTTTTGCAATATATTTACGCGGCAACTAACATTGATTTGTATATTGCCAATGTGATAGAATAAGTTCTGAGCAGCATCCACCGTTTCCGAATCTTTCACATTTTCTGATGGCTCATATGCCTTGTATTTTTTAGTTTTTTGGAAGCAATGTATAACACACTCTGGCTTAAGAATTTCGCATAGTTTTCTTTCATCTTCCAAAGCAATCCCGTTATAAATAACTTCCAACTTGTCTGCATCAAAATTGCATTGTTCGCCTATTGTTTGCTTCAGATCCAAAACATTTTTTTCAAAATCTATTTCTTCTAATGTAAGGAATTCGTCAGGCTTATTGGGTAGATGCAATCCAGCGTACAGAGAATGCATTTTGTATTTGTTTAATTGTTAATTAATTTCGAGTTAAAACTAAATTCCTTTGTATTTTATATTTAGTTACGTCTCACAAATGTACTTGCAAAATTTTGTTTTTCATTGCAAGCAGAGTTGTGTTGTGATGGGAGTATAATACCGTTTTTTACCAACGAAAGCTTAAGGGAGGAATAAGACTGAAAGGAACAGACAAAGGCTATATAGCGCGTTATATTAAAAATCGATGAAGTTTTTAATGACAAGATGTATATATATATATATATATATATATATATATGTATATATATATATATATATATATATATATATATATATATCTGTTTGGCTGTACAGGATGGCAGGTGCTGAGAGGTTCGTTATGTGATACACTCGAATTTTAGTGGAAATGCCGCATATCTTTGGCTCTTTTATGTTTTATGTGTATTGCATGCGAATTCGTAATAAAATTGATATGAATGTGTATGATTGGGATTGAAAAGAAAATGGTCCAAACAAGTCAGCTTATATCAATTTTTGTAAATGGTACTTATATCTGTTCTACGTCAATGTACATTCGCAACGACTTGGAATGGCCAGCACTGCCTTCAACATCTCTGTCTTTTATAAATATTATAACTGAAAATTTTGACATTAGCTAGCATTTGTCAAATTCTTTTCATTTCGTGCACACGCATCTGGCACAAGTAATAAAACGGTGGTGGAAAGGTCTATAATTCCTTATATATACATTAAAATATTCTAGTTAAAAGACTCGTTAATAGTGGAAAAATTCATAGTTCAAGTATAATTATAAAATTGTATTAAATTTTAACTCTGGAAGCACCATTAAAAGTTACTTGCATTAGCCCCTCCTGCCTCGTTTAAGCGCAATTGTGTCACAGTGTTTGTGTGTGTTGTGTGTCTCAAGTGATTGATTAAATGCTTGGAAAAGAAAATCAAGAAAATTTTATTGCAAAGATTTCCCAACATATCCAGTTTGAAGAGAAATCAATTTTTTTTAAATGAAAAGCTGATGTTGCTGTGTTTCAAGTAAAGTAAAAGTTTGAAAAGCTAACAATCATATAAGTACATATAATATAACATTACATATTTGTTTATGAAAATATTTAATAAGAAGAGAAGGTAAAGGAGAAACCGAAACTACAATAAAGCAATAGTAAAGGTTGTATCAGTAACAAAATAGTGGTGAAAATTATTTAGGTAAATTATAACACATATAATTTTCTATATATTTCTAAATATTTAAGAACTTGGAATTTAAGGAATATATTTCCATATATGTACATGCTTATCGATTTATTTTGCTTGCGGATCAAATTCTTTTATAATCAATACAGAGATGTCATAAGAATATTTGTTTTTCAGGGATATTCTTAACAATGCACTGTGGTTTAAGTAGAAAAAATTTATATAAAAGATAGTCCAACCATATATCACGATGGTAACTGGAATTATCTTAATAAGAATTGTGTGTGAAATAATATACCGGCCAAATGCCTTTATTCGCAAGCTATGGTGCGATCGAATAAATAACATAAAACAAAATCGAATTTTGGAAATTTCTTCTTTTATATATTCGATTTAACGATAGCTTGTAACACCGGCGAATAAGGAGATAATTGACCTTAATGACCTTCACGTTTTCTTTTAAATATCGCCAAAGCAAGAAGTTCAAAGTTGTCAAATCACATGATCGTGATAGCCAATCAACGTCGGCACAACGAGAGAAATCAATTTTTCGCTGTGTAGCAAGTGGCACCATCCTAATTGGAATCACAAATCGCTCATGTATATATAATCAATTTCTAGCCACAACAATTTTCTGTTACATATGCTTAGATTCTCCCATTTTAAGTAGACAAATAACCGAAATTGCAGATTTCGAGTTGAGTTTTAAACAAAAATAGGATTTTTCTCTTTATATCTGAACGTATTGCTAAATAAAAATAATAATTATCTACAAAACAAATTTTTGAAAGCACCGGACTTAATACTAATAGAGTTCTAGTAAAATCTGACACTAATTTTCTATTCTACCTCAAAGCAAATATAAAAACAGGAATATTTACTGAGAAAGAAATTTTAAAATATATCCTTTTTTTCTTATAATATGTAATGTATTATTAAAGAAAAGGGTTATACATTAATAAAAGAGAATATATGTATATAGATAGTTTGAGCAATATCTATTTCTTATCCGACGGGACAAAACTGGAGAGCGAAGCTCCAGGAACAAGCAGGACTCTCTTGATTGCCTGATAATCACTTATTTTATTTTCTACTTTACGCTTTAAATATATAGTCTACCAATAATAATAGTCTATCAGTCTTAGAAAAGTTGTTTTTTCCATTGGATGTATAAATTGAAGGTATCTCTTCTCAAATACAAAACAAATCTTGTATTTAATACCGAAAACGCAAACGAATGAAGAATTTGACACACTAGATTTGCCCATTTGTATGTGTGTGTAGACAGACTATTTAAACTGTTTTTCATTTTGAATCAAAATTTATAAAAGGTTAATAAAACGTCAAAAGAGAAAAGGAGAAAAGTTAATGACACAGGTTTCCAAATAGTGGAAAGTGAGCTTATTATAAAACAAAAACTTTTTGTTAGCAATGGATAACCGTTTGCTTGCAAGCGTCAGTTTATGTTGCAGTTTTCTTGAAATGCATCGGATGAATCTAGCGTTGGTGGTGGATGAATTAATTGCTCTTTAGTTTAACAACATACAACACATGTACAGTTGTTGTTTGTTGTGCTGATAGTGATTTTCTATTAATTTGAACATATATTCTGTGTGCGTTTGTGTGCGTGTCTGTCATTGAAAACATCAGTTTTATAAGTACGCCAAGCACGTTTTTGGAATAAAAACAAAATTGAACACGAAAGAAGTGCATTTATGTTTATAACCACCATGAAAAATGTTACATGAAAATGAAATCCACCCCACAAATCCTTTAGGTATGTTAATCAAAACGAGCTTATATGACCATCCATATATTTTTGTAATATTTCTAATTGCACAGTTGGCACCCTGCATTAAAAGGTAAATACATATTGGAAAACTCCCTTCTTAAAACTTTTCATAAACACCCAGTTTTTATATACATACATACATATACTCGACATAAGTATCAATAAAATTTAAAATATATTAAACTTTTAGTACTGAAACACAGAGATTATATTCATAGTACATATATATATGGATGGTTTTATGTACTTCTCTTATACATACATATATATTTATGCAATCTATAAATTTTTCTAACTAAATTCGGTTATTCATGGCATGGGGTCATTGATGTACGAGTAGCGAAGCGGTCATTAACATTTCCTTTTAATATTCATGATTTTCATTTTCTTTATATAGTTTTTCTGCTTTTCTTTCAAACACATACATACATACGTATCAACTCATGTATGCGTGTTTTTAAAATTTCTATTTATAAATTGCTCAAACCACGATCATAATTTTGACCTTGGCTGATATTTTCTCATATTTTTATCTCTATTATAAAATCAATAAGTACCTAATTTTTAAAGTAAAATATAAATTCTTTGTTAGTATCATAAATATCATAAATTTAACTTTTTAAAAGTTTACAAATGACTAAATCGTTCCACAATAAAGTAAGACAAATCACAATGTTTTATTGCAAATGAAGTATTTTATAAATAAAAATCCATTAATATTATATATGAAGGTGATTAGAGCACATGATAATAATAAAAAGAACATGAGTTTTAATACAAATAAATATATAAGGAGAAATTCTTCTTCTTCTTGCCAAGACTGCTTTTAACAATACAGGTATTTTCGTATAAAATTTTATTGTTAAGCAGGTTCAGTTTGGTGAATAATATAACCATGCATCGGCTTACAAAAAAACAACGCTTGCAGATTATTGAATTTCATTATCAAAATGTATACCCAGCGAAGAAAAAGCAATTGCAGATAGCGACGGTGCTTTTTCTGATCGAATGGTTCTGTGAAGGTGCAAAAGTCGTTAGACTCTTTTTAAATGATATGTTAAGGCTCGGGACGGTTGACACTCAGTCAACCGTACCGGCCGATATGGTTATACGATTAAATTATTTTTTTACCCAAAGGTATTAATCTATAGTTAAAAAATTCATAAAAAAAATTTTTTAAACTAATTTCAGGACTTTATTTTTTACATAACATTTTAGTTTAATTTTTTCTGCATACCACTTTAGTCTATTCCTTTATATACTTACGACCACTTTATATATTCACTGCATTTAAATATTTGTTTTTTAATTCGTTTACAAGCAAATACATGAAGAAAGTATTGAACTTATTTAGGCCGCTATATGATTTATAATATTCAAAATGGTTTTACAAAGATGCACATCTGTGCGTGTCTGTAGTAGTAAAACAGGCTAAGGAAAACACAATCCTTGTTGTTAGCCATTTATTCTTAAATGTAAACTATAGCCTGATCTGGAAAATATTTTTATTTTAAAATTATTAAAATTAACTTTCCTAGGTATAAAAGATTGTAATAAACAATAAATGTGATGTGATACATATATGTGTACCATATATATTTTATGAAATGTTATTGTCCTTTTATAAACTGTTATATCTTTCGAACTTCCCATTCTGTGGCTTTAAGACTTTATACCGAAAATTGATAGCAAACAGCGAAATTGGCTTATGAAGGCAATCCCTCAGAGTCAGGGAAACATATAAGAAATATGTACCTAGAAAGCAAATGTCACAAATTTTTATATGTGGTCGAAATAAGAACTAATCTAATCTACATTGGACAACAAAAAACGGTGCAAGTATTTTCTAAAGACACATTAGAGTAAAGGAAACTAAAAATACAATTAACTAATAAATCAATATATGATTCAAATCCAAAAATTCTTTAGGCTTGGCTAATATGTTGTCTTTAGTAATCATGTATTTCAACACGGCAAATAGAATATATAAAAGTCATACTTGTGTATACTTTTTCGAAACACTCCTTTTCGAAGTTCAACAAACAGCGAAAAAGAAAAAAAATTGAGTCCTATTATTTTATTTATGTATATAAAAGTCCAACCTAATTTTCTCATAAAAAATATAATGCCTTTTTAAGTGAAACAAAAATGCATTACTCACTTGAATATGTGTCACCAATGCACTGTGGGGATGGATGGTTGCAAAATAAATGAAAATAAATATACTAGAGAGCAGGTCTCGACTAATTGCATTTCTGATTGCATCGGAAATTATACGAAAGATAACTCCGTCAGCATTGCGATATTCGATTGTACATTAAACTAAACCTTTGGCATGTTTAAGGCAATTACTCATCATTATGTTCAAAAAACGTAAGATATTAAAATCCTTTAACATTTTCTTGAAGAAGACTTCAAAGTTTCGTGGTGAAATATTTAACTTACAAAAAATGAAAATTTTGTACTTATGTATATAAAAAGTAGTTAATCTTAAATTATTATTCAAATCAAAGTAATCTAATATAATCCTACTTTCAATCAGTGTTGGAAAAACGGATAGTGCTAATTAAAAAAAAAACTTTAATGCAGTTTTTAGTGTAGACTTAGGCCCTAAAAGTGTATTCAAGGTTTGAAAATTCATTGCTAAAAATGTTCCTATGGAAAAATTCATAATAGCAAATCAGAGTTTTTCATGGAAACAGATTTATTCGCGATAGAATTGATTAAATGACCTGGCCGTTCATTAATACCTCCACATTAAATTATTCACAGTCGGTTTTCACTTGCTCCGCAGCAAATTAAATTAGACAACATTTTTGTGTGTTAGGTGACGATATGTATCGACACATATATTGCGAGACGCCCCACTGTGCGATGTTTCATAAGCTCAAATATGCACTCGTCATATATACCAATATTCATATCTATCCACTGACACTTTGTGTACAAACGTATTAAAATACAAGTTTCCTGTAGATAAAGCATTTGTTGTCAGTCAGTTGAAATTACTCAGTCCGTCTTTTATATGTTTATCTTTCATCTAAAGAGTCAAAAAGGGGAGTCAAAATTATCAGTAATACACAAATATTAATGCATGTTTATTTATTTTATTTATATTAACTTATTTAAAAAAAATAAAATTTATTTGTTAATGTCAGGTTGGTTTATTACAACACCGTCAATTTTTTTACAGCCTGATTATTCTATAATGTAGAACGTTATCGTTTGCTGGAATTTGAAACTACAAACAAATGATTTGGTTTCCAAGAAATTAATAAACTAATAAAAAAATTTATTATTAGTGGGACACAAATCAATTGTCGTTGTACCGCGTGGACAAGGCCGTTAAAAAAGGAAACAATTGGAATTATTTTGTACAATCATTTGTTGTGGGAGGTTCTGTCAAATAATGTGCTGTCTATGAAAATCCCAATATCCGGGCTTATAATATCCGAAAAATAGAATGTTGAAATTTGATATTTGTAGAATCGGGTTACTTACCCCTTTAGACATTGCAGAAATATTTCCAATTAATTTATATTATATCAGTTTGTACCCTAATAACGGACCTTGGCCTTAAAATAAATTTTGTAAACTAATATTCGATTTAAAAGAACAACTACTATATACATGTTATGTTCTTATCCCCAGCAATTCACGAATAGCATGAAATTATTCATGAAGAGTTTTTCCACGATTGCAAATTAAGGAAAGAGGAAGGAAACATTTCGAGAGAAAAAATATTCATGTAAGCAGTGATTCTCTTCATATAACAGAAACATAATATTGAATATCTTCTGACATTTCAAGTAGAGTTTCTTTATTATTTTCCTCAAAACAATAACAAAGGGACAATTTTATGCTGTTTTACGTCTGCCAAAGCTTATCAGTTTACATACGCCCATTCATTATCTATGTATTATATAATAATACTTTTTCAATTACTTTTTTTTTTCTTATCTTTACTAAATATTTATGAATGCACATACGTGTCGCCTATCCTGTTTGTATCCCAGGACTGTGCAGCTATTTTAATTGGTATTATACGAGCATGATGACTCTTTTCTCTCGGTCATTTGTCTTGTTTGCTTTTGTTTATCTTAAATAATTTTTTTTGAATTCAATTTACCTGACTTTTTACTTTGTTTTGCTTTCGGCTGCATATTTTTCTAATGTAATTAAACATAAGTGGGATATGACAAATCGTTTTATATATGTATATGTAGTTTTTTGTTCCTGAAAAGCCAAAGTAAATATGAATATATTCTTGATAAAAGACGAATTTCGGCCTGCAAATTTAACAGTTTTTAAACTTTGCTCACAGTCTTAACAAGTGTTCTCCTTCTGATTTGTGATCATATATTAAAAAGTGTTAAGTAGTTTTGTTAAACATAAACAATATATGTATGTATAAGTACTTTTGGTTAAAAAAGCGTTAATAACACATCCATCCATACATAAATAATTTGCGTGTGTTCACAATATAGTTTTACGCGTGCCATAACTTCTCACTTATTTGCTTTTTCGTCTCCTCAGTTGTGTCATATTAAAACCTATTTTTTTAGCTGCTAGTAATTATAACAAGTATGTAATTTAATTAAAATTATTGTATTTTACTTTATTTACAATGCGTGAAGTTTTTGTTACTTTGGTTTTGTTAGCGGTGGTGTCGTTTTGTTTCAAGTGTTAGATTTCTTTGTAGATATTGATATTTCAAAAATAAATATGGACACACGAGTGTGTATAACTGTGAACTTAATATTCCTTTGTAGACAACTTTGGGGACAACTTGATTTCCAACTCCAGGTCCTGCTTACTGGTTACCTTGTTCATGGTATTTAACTCCTATGTTAAGTCATTTAGTTTATTCCGACAAACTAGCAACTCTTGAAGCATTGGAAGCTGATATTAAAGCAAGCATTGGTGTCATGCATCAGATTTATTAGAAAAAGTAGTTAAAAGTTGAACAGTTCAAATGATTCAGGATTTAATATTTCAAAAATGAATATCAAGAAACTATCTAGCATATAATGATAAAAAAACATTCCATTATCGTTATTAAGAGATCTAAAATTTTATCTCCGTTAACTTGTAAAATGGGAGCCAGTGTAGGAAATCGAACTCCACTTAGCAAAAGTTTTTTTAATTAAGTCTGCCTCAAGCCGAATTGTAGCTCTCTAGATAGTAGCGCTTCTAGGTGAAAATGTACCAAGACCAAGACTCCATATCGGTAGTCCTCTATAATACTGAAGGTTAAGTGAGTACCTTGAAATGCATTCATATGATGGAATTTCACATACCGGCTAAGTTTCCGAAGGATTTCTTGTGGATAACGTTCGTAACAGGCGCGTTTACATGATAATATATCTACCACAAATTGTGTGCATACATGATGAAATAAATACACGATAGCAGTGCCACAATAATCGAATCAAATGTCTGTAATTTACTTAATCCAATTCCATAAATGGAGATCATCGTGTGTTTTTTAAAATACGCTTTGGTGTGTTTTGGAAATAAGCCATTTTGTAAACCTGTCCATCACATAATCTTATATTAAATTGGTTCATCAAAAAGTTCTTAACTATAAAGTCATTAAATTAATAAAAAACTACTGTAAATTAAATACTTAGTAATCATTTTAAAAAGCTGTCAATAAATTACTAATAACCCAAAAGCTTAGGACGAAAAAGTTCCATTCTAAAATAGTTTAAAAATTCATGACATGAAAAAGTCATTTTTCAGTGCCAAGAGCCAGTAAATCATGCAAAGGTTGTCTTGTTTATTTATTCATTGTTTGAAATGTATGTGCATTGATTGGTGAACTCATGACTGATCTTTAAGTTTACTTGCTGGGAAAAGAAGAAGAAAATGAAAAAATTTCTTAGTATTATTTGGTGGTAAAAGCTTATTAAGCACCATAGTTATATCACGTTTTAGCAGAGGCGTCACGCATGCGTATTCACACCACGCACTTAAATGCTTTATTTAATGTTTAATTTCAAACAGCAAATAAATGTTTAAAGAATTTTTTTGTTATATTTTTTAATTTTTTTTGTTAAACATGATTAGATTTCTAATATATATTTTTCTAAAATTGTTTATTTGCTGCTTGTACAATGTCTGATATTGACATTGATTAATTAATTACCATTTTTGTTTGGTGGCAGGGGAAAATGTACTCATGTACTCAGTCTCAAGACATTTTTTCAAACACGCGGAACGTTGCAGACAATTTAAATTGTAATTTATATTTCACATGATGATTTTCAAATATATACATATTTTTTCATGTTATTTTTTTTTCTGTATTGCAGATTTATCCACATCAGTTGGTATTATTTAATTCTCTGCGCGAATATTTCAAATCCTGCAAACTTTCACAGCCCACACAAAATGTTTAGTCCGGATTATGAGAAACGTATTCTGAAACATTTTAGTCCAGTTGCTAGAAATTTATTCAATTCTTTTGAAGCTGCTTCAACAACATCATCGCTGGATCGATTTATACCGTGCAGGTAAGTTTTACTAATAATCTTCCATTCCCAGTCATTCCTTCTTCGGTGTTTTCGTTCTTCCAACGTTTCATTTTATGGATTTGTAGCGAAAAGTTCAATGCTCTTCGTTGTTTTCTGTTTCTTTCAATCTCTGAAATAAATGAAATTAAAGTTTCATTTTATCTTCATGAATACTTAGCCGACTGGCTAGTTAAGTGTTCTTTGTAATCTTGGTTTGTTTCTGTTGTTATTTTTAATTTTAAAATCTTTTATCTTTGTACTTAGTGCAATTCGTGGTCGTTGGTATTACTAACGCTATAATTTGTAACGCTCTAGTGGTTCAATTTTCCATTAGATGTGTTGTATTTCTTTAAATTGTAATGTTTTTAATAAGTTTTGGTTTTCTAACTACGGCTGACTACTACAAGTTATTTTGCTGTAGAAAAGAAAGGTTTTATGTTGTTTATTAAGACAAGCAAAATACTTTTTAAGTAGTGATAAGATCGTGAGCAGGTTTTTATTCATTGTGAAGTACTTTCATAAAGACACAAAACACATTGGAGGCATTTTCGAATTTTTCGGTTCAGAATTATTTAGCGTGTGTAAAAAGGAAATTAAATGCTCCAAAGCAATTTAAATGTTAACAGTGGCATATCGCTTTTCAAAACAAATCAATAAAATGTGAATGCCTGGAAAGGCCAAAAATTTGGATGGAAAAGTATTCACGACAGGATCGATTATATGTTCCGATGCGAATGCTATTTCGATCACGAATTTGCACAAATTTGATTTGATCCCAAACGTCGACATTGCTCTACAATTGAGGATTTGAAAACCGAATCCCTGAGAGAGCGCAAGGACATATTTATAACTGTTTATAGATTGTAAAAAACGCTGATTGGGACTATTTTGAAGGTTACAAAATAAAAATTCAATCCTATCGTGAATACTGTACCCTTATCTAAATTTCAGAATTGTTCATTCGTACAAGTTTTAATAATTTATATATTAATTAATCGGGTTCTATATCAATTTAAAAGATTATACTTGGCCCTCGCAATAGCTTTTATCACTCCAATAGATCAGATCCATTGTTGGCGCAGCTAAGATTTGCTGCTATTTCAATTTCAATTGCTAAAATAAATGTTCGCGTATTCATAAAGTTACTAAGACAACAAAAAATTAAATAATATGTAAGTGCAACAACACAGCAGACTGTCTGGCTTCATGACTCAATGAGCTGGGGCATTTTAATAATGCAAATAATAATTAGTTGCCTGTATATTTTTTCTTTCATATTTTATTCAAACATACCATGTTTGATTCACTTGTGCGTGACGTTAAGTTTTTCTGAATATGATTTTTTTTTTTGCTTTTTAATTTGTAATTAAACAAATGCATAAATTACATCTAAATTCGAATATGAAAAATAATAAAAATTATGTAAATAAGCTTGCACAAGGCACATACATATAAACAATAAAACTGAAATGTTTTATTTCAAATGGGCGCGTGTTTAAACCAGTCACATAATTATAAAGGCTCACTCTTGCATACATGGAATCATAAGGAACTGTTCGTTCAAAATTTGAACTTCCACTATTATTTCAATAATAATTATTTTTTTTTTAATTTATTGTCGACATAATATTCCCTCTTATTCTCTAACTACCTGTCGATATATGTAAGTCGACAGTACTCGATGTGGAGTACTGCTGGCAATTTAATACTAGTTAAGAGTAGTCAATTGCTATCAGCAACGAATGTGTACGTGTTTCATTTTTGATACCGTCTTCAAGTAACTTTTATAAACACACACTTCCAGAATAAAGGTGAATTTTTTATCTACTTATTTTGCCTGGAATAAAAAAAAAAGTTTTGAAAAATTTTTAAATGAGGGTCTTTCCACAGGGACTCTCATATTTCCACAATTGATAACGACCATCTTGTTAAAACTACATCTATCAAATTATATCATTTAACCATTTAAAAACAACCATTTAAAATTATTAAAATATAAATACATCCAAATTTTTAAGGGACACTAGTAATTGTAGAAACCTCAAAATTACACAGAAATACCGTTCAACGGAAGTTGACACAACGGTTTCAATTAACAAAAGCAACAACAGTTTTTGTTTGTGACTACTTAAACAGGTGACTACGACGAAACAAAAGAACTTTTTCCACCCAAATACATGCAAACATACGCATGCAAACATACACGTTCATACATACATATTGAAATAAATATTTATTAGCAACTAGAAAGGGTTTGAATTTCAACATTTTAAAGTTAAGAATTGCAACAAAAGCTTTGAATACAAATATATTAGTTTTAATTAAATTTATATTTTGGTTCACACCGACAATATTGCCAATTTTTATTACCTATTTTTCTCTTTTTTAATTTTTCGCTGAAGGCTTTTATTTTTACTTATTTTTCTTTCGAAAAATTGCAAATTCAGCATTAGTTTTTAAATGCATTGTTAAATATAAATTTGACATTATTTAACTTGGGTAGATATTTATTTGTTTAATAATTTTGCACGTTTTTAGCATGAATTTCGATATCACAAATTCGCAAATGCTAACATTTTTGCAAAGTAGACTAAAATTTCACATTACCTTGCACATGCAAGCAAGGTTGGTCACATATTCCACATATTTTGCATTTGTTTTATTACTATTATTATTACTTTTATGATTTCTAATAAAAAAAAAAAAAAAACAAATGAAGTCGTGTTTGACAAGGTTGTCTAAATACTTTCATGCATAAATATCTATATAATTTATTATGAACAAAATAATATATTTTATATATGTACCTTCAATTAAAAATCCCATATTAACATTATATTTTTTGTCTAATTGCATTATTATAAATATTTTTTTTTCCTTTTTGACAAATTTCATAGACCACAACATTCGAATTGTTATAGATGATATGTTGTGAAAAGATTTCAAGACTAGTTGAGGAGTACCACTCTCTGTTTGTCAAATTCTTAATAAACTTCTTCAGAGGCATTTTCTGTCCTTTAAAACTTGGGAAGATTACTCTCTCTATGTAAATCTATTTATTATGATATGTTCCTCATATATTGTGTATTTTCAGGGCAAATAATAATTGGCAAACAAATTTCGCGTCAATAAACAAATCAAATGAAAATTCACCACAGACTAGTAAAAAGCAAAGAGATTGCGGTGAAACGGTGCGTGATAGTTTAGCGTATTCATGTCTATTGAAGAATGAATTATTGGGTACGGCCATTGAGGATGTTAAGGCCGTTAGTGATGAACGTAATGAAAATGCTTATACACCCACATCCAAAAGAAGTCTATTTAAATATCAGTCACCCACAAAACAGGTAAGTTGACTGCTTAATAATAAATGTGAAATGTTTAATTGATACAACATCCGGTTTGTACAAAGGAAGTGAGTAACTCATTTTGAACATTATTGAATGTCGATTTAAAATGAAAGTTTTTTTAATTGAATTTTATATTATTTTGAAAATCCTATCGGTTTTTTTTATTTTCTGGTTGCAATATATTTTTTATATGTGTAATTTATTTGCCATAACGCCATGGTTATGCCTTGATTTCAGTTTACAACAAAAAGCGATTTTCCTAAAAACTCCATTTCATGAAATTACAATGAGTCTAACAGACTTTGCAGTTGTTACTTGAAGAAAGAAAAAAACATATAAGGGTTAATAAAAAGCATGTTAATTTTTTATTTTTGTCATAAATTACTCGATTTTCGTGCAGCATTTTTAACTCTAGGAGCTTATCTGCTGCTGTTTGAGTAATTTAATTTATGTATTTAAAAGGTTTTCTCTTAAAACGAGCTTCATTCATTTAATATTTTATAAGCACATAGTTAAAGAATTAATTAAAATCTAGGTTCGTGCCGGAAAATGTGTTCAATTTGATTCATTTATTTTTTTAACATGAAAATAGTCTGCAGTTCGTATGAAATTGTATGGAATAAGTAAGAAAGAAAAGGTTTAAAAATCTTTGTATTAAATTTATCATTGCTACACACACATTTAAAATTATTTATTTACGGGAGGAACTCCATCTGTTGAAATATAATGAAATAGTTTCACTGCACGATGTCATACTTTATATTAAGACACATTAAAATATATCTATCTATCTGCCAAGTACAAAGGAATTCCTAAATTTCGTTGGATACAAAGTTTAATGAACCTAATTTGTTTAGATACAACTTTCTTGAAATTCCTAATAATTTCATAGATTGTTGATTTACAATATTTTTTAAAGTTTAATGATCTTTAAAAGAGTTATTCCACTGCACTTGCTATAGCCATACATATGTACTTACATATGTAAGTGAGTATATATGTATGTACATAAATCCATATGTACATCCGCTTTTTTCGAATGTTTTTTTTGTAACTAGTGATGATTGCATGTATATTTAGAACGCTGACCTTTTGTAATAAAAGAAATTTCTATTGTTATCATCTATTCCAAAGAAGAGTTAAACTGGTTTCATCTTTTACTACAAGAAACAGAAACGTGAGTGTTAATAGAATGTGAGGAATATATTCTCACACAGCCATAAATGAATGGACAGGTGTCTGCAGTGTTACCACATACTTATTATTAAATATTACAATATGGATTAATGGGTATTTTGCTGATTTTTGATGAAAACCAGAATGGCTTTTAAACAAAATTATCAAAATTATAACAAAAAAATAATAATGAAAGTAGTTAAAAAAATAAATATAAACACAGCATGCATAAGTATTTATATGTCGATTTGTGCATGAGTAGTAGATTATTCGTTATTTATTATTTTAAAGGAATACTGTCTTGTAGATGCATGTGCACAATATATAAAAGGTTTAATTTATAATATATCTCTCTGATTTATAAAAGGCTAATAAAACAAACCTGCATACAAAAATGTATTTTATGAACCTTCCTGACAACATTCAATCCTTCTCCATGGATACACGACCTTCAACCCGACTGCCTGTCATCAGTCTCAAGAAGTTTCTTTCTCCACTACACTAATTCCCCATACAATTTTATTGGATTAACTACATCCAAGTGCAAGAACCAACGAAATGCAATTGTATAGATCTACATAAACAAAGCGTATCGTTGGTCACAAGTAGAAAGGCCCTAAGAAAGCAAAAATAGAACAGAAACCGTGTTGGTCAAAATAGAAACGGTAATTATCAACTGCATTTGTGTATTGACATCACTGAAAAATAAAATTTTAGAGGATTTCTACTTGTGACCATTGAATTTGGTCGTGCTGCATTGAATATTGTCGATGGATATGGTTCTTTGAAATGTCTTAACAGCTGATTTTGACAGCCGAACTTGTCACGGTTTAAACTTATATTAATACGTCCAACGTGTTTGTTTGAAACTTGCCAAATTAAAATATGTTTATACAATATTTATTTGAGCGTATTAGTTATAACTGCATTTTGAAGAGCTTAAAGTAAAAGTAATATCTGTAGATGTTATTATTTATATATAATATAAAATTGTATAAATAAAAACTTATACAATTCTGTTTTTCCAAAAAAAAAAAACCTCAAAGATTACTGTAATTGGTTTTTATTTTCTTTTAACATTTTATTAAATTTAAATTATTATGATGATTTTATAAAGGCGATTGATGCATTCTTTAATCTTACATTGTGAACTTTCTTTGTAAGTCAAGAGCATTAAATCTTTTATATTATCAAACCAATTGCTTCTCAAAACGTCTGCGTAGTTAGTTAATAATATTTTTAATATCATTTTTTTTTACCCAATTTGTGGTGAAGTTTTGAGAAATTAAAGAAAAGAAGTGGCAGGGCAATACATCTCATCAATCATGCATTTAAATTGGTTTATTAAACTAAATTTGGTATATGTTATTATAAGATTAAGAAAAATGAAAAAAAATTCAAAAGCTATTGACTTAAATTAAAAATTTCTTAAATATGCAAATGTTCATTTACATTTTTTATTAATGTTTAGACTATTAGCAAGAAACTTTTCTTTTTTTCGATTAAAAACAAAACCAGAAAAAAGGTAAAAATGATTGCATACAAAAATGTCCACAAGTTATTTTAAAATAGTTTGTTTAGTTCATATATAAAAAAAAAATTCTTTTTTTGGAACATACGCGGTTGTCCATAAGAACCGTAGATTCAAGAAAAATATATTTCTTAAAAAGATCACATTGTTAAATAATTATGAAAGCACTATGTATGTATGTATGTGTGCACTTAAGTATATTAAACAAATACTACTTTTAGACAAAAGAAAACAAAATTCAAATGTGCTCAAATATTGATTCAAGTGTCACTTAACTGTCAGTTGACCTCACTGAAGTAGTTGCTAACAATGCACACAGAAAAATAAATACGATATACGATAATTAATAATAGCTTTTGTTAAAAAAATAAATAAACTTTATTATTTTTTTTTCAACAATGTTAAGCACTTCAATCAATTTCGTTATTAACAAATCGATAGAGAATATTGAGTTGCTCTTTTTTCTGTCTTGTTTCTTATTACTATTTTATTCAGCACCATAAGTTTCATGATATATATTTGCTTTATTTTTTATTAATCAAATCAAGTAAAAAATAATAATTTTTTTTGAAAACGCTTACATAAATTGTTGAGTTCTGTTAGGCAGCTTCCCCACGCACAGTGGGAGTTGAAAAAATTGCTGTTGAATTCAAAATTAAATCTCATCCAGCTAACAAAAACTTTTTAGCAGATTTATAAAAACTATATGCACAATTATTAATTAAAATATAACTATATGCACAATTATAATATGAAATAATAAATTGAAATAAAAATAATAATAATGAAATAAAATTAATTAAGATAAAAAAATAAAGAATTAAAAAGAATTTAAATTAAAAAATAAATATAAAGAACAATAAAATAGTGAAATAAAATCATCATTTAAATGAAATAAAAAAACTTATAATAACATAAAATACAATAATTAAAATAAAAACATATTTTTCTGTTTTAACATCTTTTTCATATACAATTAAACAAATTATTTAAGCTTTAGATCAACATTTATTTTCTTTAATTTATATACAAAAATAGTTACTTAAAGCTTATAAAAGCGTGGAAAAAACCATGTGTATAGCAGACTTTTTTTAGCTCTTCTACAAAGACATCTGCTTGGAAACTTTTCTTTAAATGCAGCACTGAATTTCATTAAAATCGAAGGAAATGTTTAGAAACTACAGAATTATTTCAATTTTTCTTTTTTTTATCTAGAGTTGTGTGCTGTAATGATCTCATAATTTCGACTGTTTTCCATTGCAGTCATTTATTTATAGGAAACAAACTTTTCCATAGAATCTGCATAGAATCTGTTCATTTAGTTTGCTTTTAACAGAAAAATATTATCACATACAATAGCATCAGATATTTAAGAATATCAGATATTTTTTATAAAAGAAAAAATGTTGTACGATGGAGGCGGCTTCATAAACTTAAAAGAATTTTATTATTGCAAAATTCATAAACACTTTTCAACACTTTTGTTATCAGCAAAATTTAATCATCTGCTTAAGCATGTGCCAAACTCATTATTATGTGTCTTGTCGTTCTTTAAATTAATTTTTTTTCTTTCGAACATTTTATTATAATTGAAATGACTTTAACAGATTTCTTTTTTATATGCCAGTATATGATTTCATTCCAACATTCATTTAAAAATGTCACACAAGTGTCATATGTCTCATTTGTTGTTTCGTTGTTGTCAAATTATGATTTGTCTTAAATAAAGTACGAGTATATCTGTTTGTTGCTGTTCTGTATTACTTTCTTGTACATACTTGACAAGTGCTTGAGATGATTTGTTCATTTGAATAAACATGATGATCATTTATTTCAATTGTCTTAAATGAAATTTGTCAAGATGTTTATATTATATAGATCTACCTTGGACACAAAGAATTTTATAAGAGATCAAATTTATCAAACAAAAAAAAAGGGGGCAGGTTTCCCTTATCAACTGGTATTAAAAATGAAAGTATTTGGGCTGTTATTCTTGGTAGTGGAAAGTTCAATTTTATTTATTTATTATATCTATTTGACTTAGAAATTATTTCCAATAAGTTGTGATGCAAATGATTTGTGAGACAGGCAGACTTTATGCAATTTAAATTTCAACTTACACAGCGGAGCAGAATAACGTTGTTTTTTAAAGCCACTACTCTTCATCATCAGCGGTAAAGTGTATTTTTGATCGATTTTTGACAACAGCATTCATTTATAAATTTTTCATGACGAAATAGTATCCGAGACCTGTATTGATACAAAACTGATGTTAATAACATACATTTAATCTCTGTGTTGCCGTTAGATTATTTTTTTTCTTCTACTCTTGTGAATTGTTTCTTCCTATTTTTCTTTCTTTCACATTCTGAATAGGAGTTTTTCTTATTAAAAGCTTTAATTTTAATAAATTTTCATACAGTTTAAAGTAAAACTGTATTTTTTTTTAGTTTTATATCATGATCTCTCTTATCAGTCTAAAATTAATTTCAAATGAATTATTTCTTCGCGGGGAATTTATTTCAATACATTCTGATTGACTTTCTGTTCGTTCTGTCTGTTTGTCAAAGTGTCAACCATGTATAAATTTGTTTAAATCAAATTGAAATTTAAATTTTGTGTCTCCGTCTTTATCTTTATGGCATTACATGGTTGTAATACTAATTAAATTATAAGCGTTAATAAATTTTAATAAAATGCTTAATATTCAAATTCAAAACTCTGACATTTCTAAACATACATTGTCTTGTGTACATTTTGACACAATTAGTGCTCATTGTTTAAAATTTTTGATTTGATTTTTATTATATTTCTTTAAGCTACTGGTATTTTTTTTTTTTTAACTTTTTATTTTTTGAGCATATGCTGATCTATGCTTATTAATAGGCCTCTAGCCACCTACTCCATCTACAAAATTCGAAATTCATAAGCCAAAAATGATTGGAAACCACAGTAAAAAAAAAGGTATAATTTATTACTGACATTTTTAAAGAGAAAAAAACTTTATAATACGAAAAATAGTGGGTGTGGGCTTTTTATTACTCTGCAATTATTTTCAAATAATTTTTTTTTTTTTTGTTATAAAACATCAGTACCTCCTCATATCCGTGATCTAATGATGATGGTGTTGTTATTGTTAAAAGGTGAAATAAAGATAAATGTCTTTTGGCCAGTTCATTCAATTCGTTCAAAATATAATAAGATTGTTTAATCTTATAAAAGTGTCTTGAATTTTTTGTCGTTCAACAAATGCTGAATGAAAAATCAATTAAATTTAAATATTTGGTATGATTTTTTGAATACAAGCATTTTGAATGACCACATCGTCTCAAAAAAAAAAAAAACAGAGTTATTTTTATTGCTAATCTCATATTTAAAGCCCATTTTCTTAAGTCGCAAGGCTGAGGTAAACAAATATTTTTCTATTTTGTCTTAAATATTGTCAAACGAATTGTATGAGTTTCTATGAAAACAAGAAATAAAAATACAGCGATAATAGTAAAAACCCCATATTTGGGTTTTTAATATTTTTGAAAATGGAAATTTTCAGACGAAAAGAAGTGAAAGGAATATAATATAATTTTTTTAAACCGATTTTTGCGTTTCTTTTAAAACAATTTTAATTTCTTTTACAATTTACATAAAAAGAGTGCTATAAAATGATTCTATTTGGCTGAAAAAATTTTGCTATTATTCGAATAGCAAAAAAAAAAAAAAATTTTTTTTCTAACATCTTTACAGTTCTCAGAGGAATTTTTTAAAATCGTAAAAACGAGAATTTTTTAAATAAATACCCTAAAAATGAGTCTATTTTGAAACGCCCTGGTTCCTTCAGTGACACAAATTTTGCCAACAGATGTTTTTATGTGGGTTATAATAGAATTTCTTAGGTATATAATTAGTCCAGGTTTTGCATTAATCGAATACTAACCGAACAATTTAATAGTACATATTGGGTTTATTGAATAATTTAAAAATTAAGCCAAAAATTGGATTTTTCAATATAAAGATTTTTTTGAAAAAGTAACATAATTTAGCAAAACGTACTTTTTATTTAATAAACGAGAAAAACTTTTAAAATGAAAAAAAGCATGAAGGATTGTTCCAAACTTCTAAAATAATCAATTATTTTGGAAGCTATTGGCCGAAAGAAAGGTTATACCAAAAATTTGGCCAATTTGAAGAACATTTTTAAAAAGTCCATTTCTTTTGTTCATCAAACAAATAAATAAACACACTTTTATTTGATTTAACTTATGTATCACATGATTGTTTGTTTGTGTAGGTGGTGCGAATTAATAACTATTGCATTAACTAACTAAATAAATGAAACAAACGCAAAACCAAATGCTTCCACTTGTCTGCTTGCATTGGTGACGTCACGCACAAAAATAATATCGATTTCGTTCAATTTGGCCAAAATTAGCAACGCACTGACCTTTTAGTATCAGGTACCCAGAACAGCAAGAAATGCATGTGTCACTAAAAATTATTGTATACTCGAAGCAGCCAATTTGGCTTTTTTCGAAATGCTCCGCGTAGTGCAGCAGCCTCTTCAAGTTCTTCCTCGACTACTTCAGGTACTTTAACTTTTGCAAATACAACTAGCGGGCAAAAGCAAAATATAGAAATGCGTAGTCTATTACAAAAATCTGAGTGGTATAAGAATCTAAATTAAAAATTTAGTATCTACAGAACTAAAGAAGTTCCATCAAAATTCTTCGTCCAATAAAATATTTGACATGTGATGTACAGATTTTAACAAATCTTGGCATTTTCATAGATGATAATGGTGAGGTGGCTCATATAGATAATGACAATGAAGAGTCGACGGATTCATCGCAAGAAGCAGCAGGTAATTCTAAATCAAATATTAATTTACCGAATTTACCACAACCTCCCCCAAATGTGGGTGGAGGTATACAGCAAAATAATCCGTCTATGGAAAATAATCCGTTCTAAGAGCACCACCTCCCAACTTGCTTGCTGAAGGTCCACCTCCTATAGCTTTGGGTCCCATGTTTCAAAGACAACCAATGCCAGTTCAATCCTTTTCCCGACCGTCAATTTTGGGTTTGCCGCCAATCCTTTACATCCATTCGGTAACCCCATGAATGTCAATATAACCTCAAATTTCTTGGCAGATGGTACCAATCTATTGGGTCATTTTAGTGCCAACTTTGTGCTCTTGGTATGATTGCCAATCTTCAACAGCAGCAACAGCGAAATTTTAATAACAACCAACGTACCAATCAGCGTAATCAAAGTAGAAGAATATTTAATATACAGAAAATAAGGCCAGCAGCAATCCTCAAGATCCTATTATCCCGCCTAGTACTACACCCGCTACTGCGAGTCCAATAGAAGAATTAAGCTCATCTAAATATTTTAAAAATGTGTATAAATGTAATATTTTAACATATTTGCTTATAAGACTTGTTTTTTAGACTTTATATAACGTATAATAGATTTAAATTATTTTTACGTTGTTTTTTCTGCTTCTTTTAATTTATTTCCAATTGAAAGTTTTTTACATTAAAAAAAAAACTTGTAAGATAAATCATAAATTATTTAATTATTTGTTTTTACATTGTGTAATTAAATATTTAATTAAAAAAATTCAAAAGTGTGTTTTTGAATACAAAAAACTCTTAAATTGGCAGTTTGATTGGAGAAATTATGTTATAGTGTCAATTGCGTCAAATCCGTTCACAGATCTCCGAAAAAAACTAAAAATCGCAAAAATCCTAAATATTGTGCGCTGGTGTCTTAAGTCTTTTTACTTTGTAAATTACAACTAATTGCAATAGTCGAGATACATGCTATTTTTCACACAATCTACAGCACTAAATTAAATTCCCCTCTCATATTAGTATCTCTCTTAGCAACGCACAAGAGCAATGAAACCAATATTAGTTGATTGCAAGTTACATGAGTTCATGGCGCAGCTAGTAGTGTGTCTGGCTTGCAATCAGAAGGACCCGTGTTCAAATCTGCCTCTATGCATGCAGTTTAATAATTGCATATGAAAATTAAAAATGCGCGTGTGAAATGTGAAGTAAGTAAATGCAACCGCACAAGAGCAATGAAATCAAGAATAGATAGTTATAAGTTACATGAGTTCGTGGCGCAGCTGTAGTGTGTCTGGCTTGCAATCAGAAGGACGAGTGTTCAAAACCCCACAACAGACGAATAAAATTAAATAAATAAGAAATAGGAAAATGACACCGACCCCGCCGACGGCAGATGGTGAGAAATAAAACACGACAGAAGAGGCCAAAACGACAGACCGGGAAAATGACAGAGCGACAAAAAAAATGACCGACGGACAGAACGGACAGACAGACAGACCGCCAAAAATGGCGAAGCGACAGACCGAAAAAATGACCGGACGACAGACCGGAAAAATGACCGAACGACAGACAGGGTGGAAAATAAAAAAAAATTGCCGACGGCAAAAAAAATAATTTTTGCTGCGCGTCACCTACAGCAGCACGTCGTGGGAGGAGATTTTTTTATATATCGGTAAAACTCGGAAACTAGTGGACCGATTTGCATGAAATATGTATTAAATGAAAGAGGATGAGCAGATCTATCGATCCACAGCATTCGAATCGAATAGCAACAGATATACCAATGATTTTCGAAATTTGTCAGTGCAGCAGTGCTATTTTATACGCGCAGTGATATTTTATACGCTTGTGTTGACTGACGCAAAATATGTGGCTCTTCAAGTAAGCTAATTATTAATAGCAACAAAACACAAATGCGCTGCTGCCGTCGAAAAGAACAAAATAGCAAAGCAACCAAAAGCAGCGAGGGAAAATTCTGCTTGTGGAAAAATAAAACCATCAAAGCAACCACCAAAGCAGAAAAAAAAATTATTTTGCATACCTCAGCAATATCCTCATTATGTACCTATTTATTTTAAAATTATTGCAAATTTCACGGTCTGTATAGGTTTTATTACTTTTTTCTTGAAATCTAGACGCAACTGTAGGCGCTCTAAGCTTATCCAGGCCTCCCATAGGTGAAAATTCATTGAATTATCTCCAGTCGTTGCCATATACGATGCTGGATAAGCTTTGGAACGTCTATAGGCCAACCTTTCTTGTCTAAATAAGCAATTAATCACAAAATCCTAATTATGTACCTATTTATATAATATATAGGAAAATTATGACGGTCTGGATAGGTTTATTACTTATTTTAACAATCTGGACGCACTGTAGGCTTTCCATAGGTGAAAATTCATTGAATTGTGTCCAGTCGTTGCTATATACGATGCTGGATAAGCTTTGGAACAACTACAGGTGCGCCTGGCTTGTCTAAATAAGCAATTCATGCTCTGCAACGCTAATATATGGTTAAAAGCACGGCATGGTTATAAAAGCGGTAAATTCAAACCGCAAAAATTTGTTTTTTTGCTGCTGTTTTTTCTGCTGGCATGTTTTTAATTTTTTTTTTCTCTGCTTCTTCATGTTCCACGTGTTTTTATTTCATCTGCCCGCGCGCTGTTATTTTTGTTTGCTGCTTTTTTTGCGCTGCTTTGCTTGCTGCTGCTGTCGCTTATTTTTTCCCCATCAGTGTGGGTGGTATGGGTGGTGTGTGTGTTATGTTTTTTTTTTCATCTTATTTTCTCCTCCTTCCCCCTCTTGTTTGGTCTGTCTGTTTGTTGTACTCGCACGCTCACACCATCATTATTTATTTTTCCAATTATTTATTTATTTCATTAATTTCATTCCTGGATGATATTCGAACACGCGTCCTTCTGATTGCAAGCCAGACACACTATCAGCTGCGCCACGAACTCATGTAGCTTATAACTATCTATTCTTGATTTCATTGTTCTTGTGCGGTTGCATTTACTTACTTAACAATTTCACACGGGCATTTTTATTTTTCATATGCAATTATTAAACTGCATGCATAGAGGCAGATTTGAACACGGGTCCTTCTGATTGCAAGCCAGACACACTACCAGCAGCGCCACGAACTCATGTAACTTGCAATCGACTAATATGGGTTTCATTGCTCTTGTGCGTAAAAGCATACGGTTTTATGTTTGTTTATTTCATTTACTTACACCACCTACACAAACAAGCAAACCATCATCTGATAGGTATGTAAAAGCAAATGAGAGTGAGTATTTTGTTTGTTTAATGAACAAACGAAACAAAAAGTGTGGGTATTTATTTTTTTCTTTGATAACCAAAAGAACTGGACTTTTTACACAAACAAAATATCACCTGATTAGCTTAGCCGCTATGTTTATTAAAAATTGAATTTCAATGAAGTTAATTTACGAATTATTTTACGTTTTATTTTTTAATGAAACAAAAGAAATTGTAAACATTTTTCTTCGCATAGAATTAAAATTATTAGATAGAATTTTTATAAATCAAATGATTTATTAGTTATTTAGAAATAAAAAAATACTTACTTATGATGCAGTAAAGAATAGTTTGATTCTGGACTGACGAAAAAGAAGAAAATACAACTCAATTTGGTAGTCAATGATATTTATTGAATAAAATAGTTTTTTTTATAAAGTAAATATGTATTTATATTTATTTTGTATCAAGAAATGCTGCAAGCAAGAAAAATTATTAAAGAATGCATTTACTTACGTATATATCGTGTTATTTATGGGGCCCACACACATCAATGCAATTGTATAAAAGAAGTTGACTATCCAACCCAATTCAATCCGATTTATCAAGTGGTTGTAAAGTTCGGATTTTCCATTTTTCAGTACATTTTTGTATCAATACGGAAATTCATTTATCACTTCTGAAAAAATAGAATACATGTCCAAAATAAAAGAAAAGTTGAAATTTAAAATTTTATAATTAAAATAAATTTCTGAATAAATAGTGACTTTTTAAAAATTTTCTTAGAAGTGTCTAAATTTTTGGTAGAGGCCTCCTTTTGGCCAATAGATTCCGAAATAAATCATTTTCAAAGGCAGAGAAGCATATTTTTGGATTTATGAAAGAAAAGTTAAAATTGAAAATTTCATAATGGGTACCTTTTTGTAAAATTTTTCCTAGAAATTCTTGGTAGAACCCTCTTTTTTTGCCTATAGTTTCTTTCACTTTTTCTAAGTGATGAGTGCAAGGCAAATTGAAATATATTATTGTTCCCACATTTCATAGATTATGCCGTTTTTTTTTGCACAAATTAAAAAAATATATATTCAGTTAATCGTTGAAATTTATCGATTAAACGAACAACGTGGTTTAGACACCCTAAGTATTACTTTTCGAAAAAGAATTTATATGGGGCGGGAGATTTTTCAAACGAAAAACTTCGCCTATTGAAAAATAACATAAATTCTGTGAATATACTAAAAATCGCATATCTGGAATTTGGACGTCTAAATACTTAAACAATTTCTGCATCAATCGAAAAATACGGAAAAATCCTAGAAATAAATCTTATTTATATTTCTTGTGGGATTTTTGCCTTAAATATCTTGTTTCTTATTTTTTTTATAAATGTTTTGTTCAAAAGGCCTCACAGTGTGTTTTTGTGGTTTATATTTTACATTATCCATATTATTTTTCACACTTTCTGTTCATTTATAATTCAACGCACTTTTTCATGATCATTTTAATTAATTTAAATTTTAGTACTTTTAGATGATAATTTTTTTCCTTTGAAAATATTTTATTCAACTATTACAATCATCTAATATAAAATACATTTCAATTAATTTAAAAATAATAAAAGTAGTTTAAGTTAAATAGTTTCATCGATATGTCCATTTGAAGTTAGAAAGTAATTTCAAAAAGCATATGATGAATAAAGATAAAAAGAGCCAAATTGTTATGAAGTCATATTATTTTAGAAAAGTTTAAAAAAATGTCTTCTACCGCCTACAAATTTTTTACGAACATTTTTGTTTTATTCCACTATGAAAATCAGTCTTTAGAAACTGAAACTAACATAATTATCGACTTAACCTCGTTAAACTCGAATAAAAAAAAGTTTTCAAGTTTTTTCTTAAAGTTCATTCAAGTTTAACAATAATTAAATTAACTTTCAACACAAGGAATATATTTTTGGTTTTTTTTTAATTGAAAATAATTTGAAAATTCAATTGTACTTGTCTGTACACATGAAATGAAATTGATTAAAGAATCAATACTCACTCACATCAAGTACACACTTAAGGGGTCAGCCACGTTATAAACTTTGAATGTAATTTATTTTCTTGTCTGGCTTGTAAATTCTCGTGCAGAGAACCAAAGCCATACAGTCATTATTTATTTATTGAGTTTTTATGGTGAAATCTATGATAAGCTTAATTATATTGGCGGTGGAATGAATAATTTATGAAATACTCCTGCAAGTGTATGTTTGTGTGCAGGCATGCTATTGATGCGACTGTAAATTATTGCACGATCAAATTTAATAACTTTAAAAAATTATGTTATTTTTGTTGTAAACGTCGTATAAATCTTATAATTGCATTTAAGTATTTTTAATTGAAAATGTTCGTATGGGAGTTGCTTAACTGGAATTGTTGTACGAAGACGAAACCAACAGGTTTTTTATTTATTTTAAATTTACTTTTATATGTTTGTGTAAAATTTTTTCAAATTAAAAGCAAATTTATTTTGTGATCACGTTACATACATTTACTTGCTTGTTACTGTTTGCCCTCGCAATCAGAAAATATATGTGATACAAGTATGGGGAAACATATTTTTCTTGCGAAAATGTTCATGAATTTTAAAAAAAAGCTCTTGAAATAGTATAAATGCCTGAAACAACGAATACAGCATAGTTGGATTTTTATTTAAAATCAAAATTTCTCAAATATAAAAATCATGTAAAAGCCAGCTGTGGTTTTAACGTTTTGAAATTTTGCGTTGTTTGCGAAAGTTTTTAAAATTCGTTCCACAATGTTGCAATCTATCCTCCTGCTATTGCAAAAATATTCGCCCATATTATGAATGTCGACGTTGACGTCACATCAACGCGACAGCAAAACATTGTCACTTGTCATTTGATTGTCTGCAATAATTGATTATTATTAACAGCCTTTTGGTATTCTCTAAGACGTGTAATATTAATAGAACATGTTACCAGAAGTTAATTTATGTCGACAAAGACCACACAAGTGACAATATTGTGCTGTCGAGTTGATGTGATGTCGACGTCGTCATTCATTATACGGGTGATTATTTAAAATTAAAACAAGTGCTGAAATGTTGTTGTAGTGGTTTTCTCATTTTCCTTGGAAAAAATATAAAGCCTACGGCATACCCTTTTTTGTGACACGCACAATATTAGAAGTGATTTCTTAGTAACTTTCTTGTTGACAACACTGTTTTTGGCAGCTTAACTGTTTTTAGTTTTTATGTGTGACATGTAACTGTTAAAGCATGTTCAGTTTGGCTTTTATGTAATTTAACCAAGACTCTACTTACATACGAACAACTCTACAAGAGTATCGTGGACTTTTTCATCGGAAATGAGCTTCATTTCTGGTTGAATGGTCACGTGCAAAAGTAAAAGGAATTGCCAATCCATCCCAAAGAATGGTCTGTTTTTCTTTCTTAATGTAGAAAATATTAAAGATCCAAAAATTTTTCATATTGTATAATAGTTTAATGGAATAAATTTTCATACAAAAATTTATTTTACGGGCCTATTTTTTATGAATTGCCCCCTGCAAATATAAATAAAAAATGCATAAAAAATTTAACAATTAGTTTTTGGGCTCTTATCCGTTCTATTTGCATTTTACAATAGCATTTTCTGTGTAAATTTTATTCCTTCTTTCATTTGCTATCACTTATTCCAGTCATTGTATTTAAGTAATTATTTACTAAGCAATTTAAAATAAAAACTATAAGCAAATATTTAACAAATATCGTCCGGGCTGTTTCCAGTCCTGCATTTCAGCTTTTCTTTGGCAAATTCATTTTTTGTTGCCTTTCTTTTTCACATTGATTTTCTTGTGCCAAATAGTATGTTGTGCAATCAAGTTGTGCCTTAACGTTGTACACAATCGAGTATAAGTTTGTGAAAATAAAGAAAAAAACAGTTTTTGCAATTTTCTTCAAATATTCGAAAATAAAACAAACGTTGATATAAAATTAACAAAAATGTTTTATTTATGCACATACAGTATGTACATGATACATATGCATTAATGTTGTATGTTAAAAAATATTTCTTTAATTGAAAGTGAACTTCACACGCCATTGATTGTTGCCATAAATTTCAAATATTTCAATTTCAAGGTTGCTGACTTTACGCACTTTTATTTTTGTAAATAAATTCAGTTGAAATCTATTAATTTTCGCACCTTCTCTTTTTTTGTAAATAAATTCAGTTGAAATCTATTTACTTTAAAATATGCATACCAAATTAAATTTGCAAAACATCTCAATATCGAAAAAAAAAAACGTAGAAAATGTCAAATTGCAAATGTTTTAGTTTTCATTGCGTGCCGCATTAAACACACATTTTTTTCTGTTATGCATTCTAATTTGTAACTATTTCACACTTCAATGTAAAAGTTAACGAATGAGCCAGTAAAACACACACACACACACACCTAATTTATGATCATTTCATGCGTAAATTGTAAATAAAGTTTTTATACTTTTGAATTGCATTGACACAGTTTTTTAATTGAATAGATTAAAGTGCTCTTTTTTTGTTTTTATTCATAAAACACTAGACAAGAAAAACGAGATAATGAAAAGTTGTTCCATCAACTAAATGATAAATAAGCACAACCTATTTGTATATAATAAAATCTGTACTGTCCATCTATTTGTAAATATGAGGTTATTACGTGCGGTTGTATACTTATTTAGTAGTAAAAGTTTATTTATTTGTTAAAAGTAAAATTAATTATAAT
The DNA here is from genome assembly GCA_963675445.1 of Linnaemya vulpina. Lineage (NCBI taxonomy): Eukaryota > Metazoa > Arthropoda > Insecta > Diptera > Tachinidae > Linnaemya > Linnaemya vulpina. The sequence continues at coordinate 67,357,231 of OY776280.1, read as the reverse complement.
AAATGACAACTCAAGTGTCAAAGTTCGCAAGGCCCAGTTAGAAGACAATTTAGAACCCTAATTAAAAGTATTTAAATTTTATATACAATATTCTTATATAACAACGGGTGCTCCCACCTTTCTTTTTAAAATTATTCCTTTTACTATCACAATTTGAAAATAAAAAAAACAGTTTTGGTTGAAATTTTATTGCAGAACTGCAATAATTTTTTTTAATGTATAACGTTGTTTAGTTTAGTTTGTGAATAACCAATTCTATTTTGAATCATTTTTCCATTTCTTTTTATATATTCGTTGTTATTGGAAGCAATGCTGTTTATTTCCTTTATTAGTTTCTTATTTCCCATTTTAATTTTTAAATTTTTGTAATAAAAGTATTTTTATATATCAATTTCACTAAACCACCTAAAATAAAAAAATTATTAAACATATAAATTAAACCGGCGTGTATTATATTTCCCACAATTTCTTCTTAACCATAAATATTTATAAAACGTGGAAAAATATATGTATAACGTTTACTTAGGTTTGACCACAAACTAAAATTCAAGTCTCAACGTGTTTAAGTCGCTATTACTTAAACCACAACACAAAATGCTTTCACATATAATTTTAAATAATTCTTAAAATTCCCAAGATTTATTAGTGCGGGTATATGCCAGTTCATACAAAAATAATTAATATAGATATACATAAATAAAATGTTATCATATTATGCGAAGTAAAAAAAAAAAAAAAAATACTACGAAGTTTCAGCAGAAAAATACAAAATATAAATTCAACATTGAAATCGTATTATCTTACGTCGCTTTTCATTTAAACGCAAAAATCTTTATATTTATCAGTCATATTGTTTAGTAGAGTTTAATCAAGATAACACTATAGCAACAACAGCTAACGATGGCCTGATAAACTAGTGTACTGGGTGTTTTTTTTTTTAGTTATCTAAGAACTTGAAATAATTGAAAGTATTTTGTAGCGAACTTTTTATTCTTCTATATTAAATTTAATTATTTAAAAAAAATACTTACAATTAAAATATAAACTTATGATTTATGCTAACCCGAAAAGGCAAGAGCGTTAAGAAAATTCAAACCAAAAAGTTTTGACTTAAGCAGCATGAAACAAAAAGTTCAGAAATTAAGAACTTGAAGAAAATAATCAAACGGCAATACAGGGACTTAACAAGAGAGTGCATCTATCGGTTGGATACAGTTCTCGTATCGTACAAAAACTCACATGAGCACTGATGATGGAAGTGTTGCGGCTTTCGAAAACAGCTATTCTGATCTGTCGTGTAATTTGAATAATTAAAACTGGTGTTGACTTTGCCTTAGAATTTAAGATATTTATTAAGTTGTTCTGAAATAAGGCACAAGGAAAAGTCAACATAAATTTAATTGTTCAACTTTCACAGCAAATCCGCTACATTTTCATCAGCATAATCAATGTTTTTTTTTTTTGCTTACCATCTCTTATTAATTGACTTGTTTGAATTTGGTAATAAAACTGTTACCAAATTCTTCAAATTTTCTTTTAAAATAGCATACGAGAATTGTAATAATACTAAATCCGTGTGTTATATTAACTCTCTGCGTTCCCGATTAATTAGTTTCTTCGTGTCCTGTTTTCTGAATTTTTGTATCATTTTACTTAAGTCAATTTTTTTTATTTTATTAATTATATTTTTTAATCACGTTCACGTAATTTTAATAAGTTGTAATCAGGATTCATTTGATTCATGAAAAGCTTTCTACATCTTCAAATTTCTAATCATAAGTATTCATTAAATTTTGGAATGAGAAATAGACGTTGTTGGGGTACCCAAATCCCGATACTTATTTTAAGAAATTTCGTAGTCCGGAAAAACTCTGGGATCTCGGGATATTAAATCCCATGTTGTCGTTTGATAATTTCCTTCGTATGATATTTTTGTTTTGAGGCAAATTTTTTTTTTTTAATAGTTTGATAATTAAAATTAACCTTTTTCCGAAAATTTTTTGTTTTTTGACTTGTGCCACTTTAATACTTTATGGTGTTTGCAAAGTTATGTAAAATACATGCATATATATTTATTTATACACACACACACACACACACACATATATATATATATGTATATATATATATATATATATATATATATATATATATATACTTCAATTGAAGTTAAAAAGTCTAGTTATTTGAAGTTTTAATTTAAAAATAGAAACCAGTTTCATAAATGAAGCAAGAAAATCAAGAAATAAAAATAGAAACGTGTACATACGACGACTACATATGTAAATAAATCAATACGTTCCAATCGCTATTTCTTCACGATGGGCATTTCTACTTTTTATTCAACAATTCTTTGTACATATAAATACTTTTGAAGCACAATTTTTTATGACCAATAATACGGTTTTATTCATTTTTCGCTTCACATTGTTTGTCACATTGTGTATACGACGAAGTATTTAAGTTTGAAGCAAACAAAACCAAATTAAAGTGGGCGGCGCTTAAAGAAAGACTACAAAAAGCCGGCATTTATAAACTGGTTTCTTATTCCAATAATGATCAAATCAAAATTGATTTACATCCCATACAATTCTTTCAATAGATTTCTTTTAGTTTTTAAAAAATTTCGTTAACATCAAGTGAAATAAAAAAATAAAATAAAAAAAATATTTTTATCTATCGCCGCACACATTTATTTAGAGAATATATTTATGCAAATATGAAAGAAATCCACAGGTGTCATTAACATTTTCTATATGTACATATAAGTATACTATACATGTACATAAGTATACTATATATGTATGTATATAACTTATGTTTTTATGGATGTATGGACTAGTTAACAAAAACATATGCAAATATCTATAATTTATGACTGAAAGATGTGAAAAAATCGCTATTGTACTGACAAGATAATGAAATTTAATAAACAGAAAATCACAAAATTCTGTTATTGAATTCTAAATAGTTAAATTTTATATGAAAAAAAAACCTACGAGTCAAAACCATGTTGCAGAAAAACTTGCTAAATTTTTTATGATATTCGCCATTGTTCTTTATTCAATTCTTGACGGATAGCGAATAGTGGAAACTTGTTCAGAATTTGAAACTTGATTTTGGCTTAGTAAATGGCAAGCGAGTGGAATTCCAACAATTATTCTTAAAAATATATATAAAAAGTTATCATGCTTCATATTATTGCATAATGAACTGTCCAAATAGTTACTTAACTGACCTAAAGAATCGTCTAGAAATAGAGTTTAAAAAGCTCAAAATAATAACAAGTTGGATCAATATGTGCTACATGCAGCCGCGTTCAGCTTTTGAATTTTTTGCTTGCAATTTCTTGTGGCAAATATAGAAGCAATTTTCGCAAATTAAAAATATTGAATAATAAAAACTTAACAAAATATTAATGCACATAAGTTTCAAAATATATACACATACATATATACATACATACATGTTTATATAAATATGTTCATATGTATTTACATGCATTATGTAATCCCTCACGATATTTAATTGAATTTCATGTGTATTTTCATATTATTGGCAAGCAACTTTTATGAATGAATATTTTTGAAAAGAAACGAAACCTTTTCAGACTAGTAATTCTGACACCGCCCACGGTAACCTACCGCACACATTTTTTAATATTACCTGGATGAATAAAAAAAAAAACTATTAATTTTTGAACCAATTAAATATAAATTTTTTTTTTAATTTAGACGCCTTTGAAGTATTCTTTCCACAAAATATTCCCATCTGATATTTTCAGCTGATATTTTCATTGACAACTAACGAGATTATAATAGTACTTCACAAAAAAATTAAACTAAATATATATAAAAAATCTCTGTAACTTATTGTGAAACTTTTTTATGAGTAGGACCAGCACTCGGGCGACGATCCCTATATAATTTTCTTCTTTTATGTTATTATGAATAACATAAAGTGTCAACTTTTACCTACCGCCATCTATTCAAAACAACTAATTTACACAATTTTAACCAACCAAATTTTCTTGATTGGCATTAAAATAACTAAACTTAATTGGATTGGTTTCTAAACTGAAACTTAAGTAAATCTGCACCACTTGCAAAAACGTCACCATCATCAGTCACTTTCTCTTTCGAGAAGTTGTCAGCACTGCAGAATTGTTATACAGGGATGGATAATTCTTAACACTGAATTTTCGCAGCAAAAATAATATTGTTATATCAATAGTTTTTTTTTTGTAATGAAACTCCTGATATTTATAAGTTAACAAAAAATTATGCCTTAAATTCTATTTGATTTTATAGCGTAATACAAAATTAATATTTGAAACATCTTATAATTATTCTTCAGGCTCTAGGTTCAGGCTAATAAGAAGAATAATTATAAGAAGAATTTAAGTAAAAAAACAAGGTCGAATAAAATACAAAAAATAATTTGAAACATATTTCAATTGAGAAGTAAAATATGTTCATATCGAATGTGTATGTTTGTGGTATTTTGTGAAAATTTCAAAGTCTATTCTTTCTCTTAGTAATTCTCAAATAGTTCTTGAAAGTTTTTGCACAAGCTGACAAGCTATATAGACATATATAACTTGTCATTATATTATATTATATATTATATTATATAGATATATATAACTTGCCATTATATTGACATATATAATGAACAAAACGATTGTGTATTTTTTCATATTTTCATTGAAAGCCGACAAAAGTGCTCATTTATCACTGGCAGTAGTAGTTCGTTTAATCTACATTGAAACATTTTCCTGTTGTCATTTGTGCAAAAGAATTTATATATGTACATATTAAAAAAATAATAAAAAAAAAATACGAAGCATGCCAACAAACTGTTAAATATTCATTGAATGCAAAGTCTTTCTTATCACTGTTTTCTTTAACAAACAAATTCACATTCTTCTGCTGTTCAAAGTGCACTCGCTCATGTCAATGATGAATGCCGGTCATTACTGATTTCAATTGTTTAACATTTAAGAAAAACATTTGTACTCATTAAGTTTAAACATGTTTTGACGGTTTTTCTTAAGCCAAATAATTTAAACAACAACAAAAAATTAAGTTCATTATCCATTATGGCTTTACATGTCAAAATAATATGAAAAAAAATTAACATTTTCCGCCTTTCTCATTCTAAAATAAGGCTTAAATTACAAAATGTTTCTTTATTTTTTTCAAACTCAACTTTTTTGGTAGTCATGTTTTGACAATTATAAAAAGGTTAATGATCTTAACAATTGTGCGTGCGCTTAAACAAAATAAAATTTTAATAAGAATTATATAAGTGTTTTTAAAGAAGGAAACTGTAGTATAATTAAGAATAACAATTGCCAAAGATTCTGTTAAAAAGAAATATCATCATCTTGTACTTCTTATTTTTTATTTTATTTTTATTTTTTTGTCATAGATTTATGTTGAAGATTTTATAAATCTTTCGAAATTCCCATTTCCTTGTCTTGAGTGTTTCAGTAACCTGTTTAAGTAATTAAAAATTTTTTTCCTTACGCAAACAGATTAATGTGAACTTTTTAGTCGCTTTATTTTATGGCTGTTTCGTTTGTGAAACTATAAATAGTTGTTAGAAGCTCTTTGCTATTTTGGGAATAATAATCTTTAGTTATACATATATTTTATGCAGAAAGAATTATGTACATAATGTATATGTAGATAATTTTGTGTTATGGCAAAGGGAGTGTGATCAACGAAATTTCAAAGTACATCCAATATCTATGTATATATTTTTTGTGACGATAATTGAGTTGCAAGTAAATACTTCACGAAAGTAAGTGAAAGAGCTGCTACACATTCTCATTAATTAGTACTTTAAATGGAATCTGTTTCCATATTTAACAAAGCCAAAATCAAATACACATGACTACCGAAGAGAAAGTGTAGCGGCTTTCAAAAATAGCGCCGTTCTACTCTGCTGTGTGAGTTGAAAGCTACATTTCATGTCTTTCCAACACTAGTCGATTAATCATAATTCAATTTGATATGGTATATAATAAAGAAAAATTCTAAAAGAATTATAAATTAAAATTTATTTGAATAAAACTTTTCAAACTACATTTCCTGATTTTTTATAAATTTTATATGCCTGTCAATATTATTTCGATATCACTCTTTTAATACAATTTCATTTGCCAAACACAACAATTCACATATTTCCGTTAATTGAGTAACTAACTGTTGTATGCTATTAAAATAAATAATATCTTTTTTCCGTTAACAATGCTAAAATTCTAAAATGTAACGTACATAAATATGTATGTACCTTAATATTTAAGTAAATATTTGCTTTACTTTATTTTATATTAATTTTCTTTCATTCTTTTCAGGACTTCAATGAACAATGTCCCTATTCCCTTTCACCCGTGAGCACAAAAAGTCAAAAACTTTTACGATCGCCACGCAAAGCCACAAGGAAAATATCACGCATACCTTTTAAAGTGAGTTATTAAAATAATAATAACAATTAATAAATAAAATTTTTTTTATTGTATTTTATTTTCAGGTTTTAGATGCGCCTGAATTACAAGATGACTTTTATTTAAATTTAGTCGATTGGTCATCACAAAATGTGTTGGCCGTTGGTTTAGGTAGTTGCGTTTACTTATGGAGCGCCTGTACAAGTCAAGTAAGTGCTGCTTTGGTTATTTTCAAATTATATATTTGCTTTGTTAATTAGTTACATACGAGTAATTTTTTTTTATTTTGCTAACTTCTGTTACTGGATTATTTTCAAATATTGATTTAAATATTTATTATTTGTTTTGCAGCAGCATTTAAATTTTGCTATTATTTAATATTATTTTAGGTAACACGTTTGTGTGACCTTAGCCCAGATGCGAACACTGTGACATCAGTTTCTTGGAATGAACGTGGCAATTTGGTAGCAGTTGGTACACATCATGGTTATGTTACCATTTGGGATGTCGCTGCTAGCAAACAGGTGTGTGTATATAACAATTACAAAAAATATTCTCATTATAACAGTAAAACTCGACTATAACGAATTTTTGGGGACCACCAAAAAGAGTCTAAAGGCGTTAAATCGCACGATATACATATGTAGACGGCGAAGTAACTGTTCGTTTGAATACATGGACCAATACCAAACTAAACATGTTCAACAGTAACGGTGTTGTTAAAAAGAGGGCTATTTACTTCTCGTTTCCACTGACTATTGAGAATTTACTTCATAAGATAAAAAATAAAATAACTATTTGTATTCTTTTTATATCACCAGATTAACAAACTTAATGGACACTCAGCTCGCGTAGGAGCATTAGCTTGGAATGGCGATATACTATCAAGTGGTTCACGCGATCGTTTAATCATACAAAGAGATACACGCACGCCAGCCCAGCAATCAGAACGTCGTTTAGTTGGTCATCGTCAAGAAGTCTGTGGCTTAAAATGGTCTCCGGATAATCAATATTTAGCCAGTGGCGGTAATGACAATCGTCTATATGTATGGAATCAACATTCCCTTAACCCAGTACAATCTTATACCGAACATATGGCAGCCGTTAAAGCTATAGCCTGGTCACCACATCATCATGGTTTATTGGCTAGCGGTGGTGGAACTGCTGATCGTTGCATACGCTTTTGGAATACATTGACTGGTCAACCCATGCAATGTGTTGATACTGGATCTCAAGTGTGTAATTTGGCCTGGTCTAAACATTCATCGGAATTGGTGTCAACTCATGGCTATTCTCAAAATCAAATTTTGGTATGGAAATATCCTTCCCTGACACAAGTGGCAAAATTAACAGGTCATTCCTATCGAGTGTTATATTTGGCGTTAAGTCCCGATGGGGAGGCCATAGTCACTGGTGCCGGCGACGAGACATTAAGGTTTTGGAATGTATTTAGTAAAGCAAGAAGTCAAAAAGAAAATAAGTCCGTCTTAAATTTATTTACAAACATTAGATAATTCTTTTAAACAAGAAAAACAAAATTAAACAATTGACTATTAGCGAGAACACATGAATGTAATAATAATAATTAAGAACACAAAATTTCCATCGACATTTAAAACTGCAATTCGAGATATCATCCTCATCGACATTTTATGTTAAAGCAAATCACCAAAAATCTATTAAGAAAAACCAAACTTAAGATGTGTATTATAAACCTTTTTAACATTGTGGGTTTTCCTTACTGTTCCTTTGGCAACAACTAAACATACACACTTATACCAATTTATACATTTATAATGTATTTTTTAGTTTGTTTATTTTTTTAAATTTTGTTAGCTCTTAGTTTAGTAAAATTATTTTATAGTCTTTTTTCAATTTATTTAACAACCAATTACACCGCAGCATATATTTTTTAATTGTTTTATAATTTTATTAAAATATTATTTTTTTTTGAACTGTTATTTTTAAACAAATCTTTTGTGAAAAATGAAAAGAAATCTTAAAAATTTACTTGATGGGTTTATAAAATTGTATGTACATAGATTTATAACATAATATGAATATGTTTTTGAAAATTTTTTGTATAACATAGAAAATTGAATTTATATATCTATAATCCTGAAGAAAAAAATATTATATGGCACATAAATTTGTTGTAAAATTTATTTTAAAAAATAGTTATGTATTGGTTAAACTTTAAACGAATGGTGAATAATTTTATGCAGAAAAAATACATTATTTTTCATTCAAACTGTTAATGATAGACTTATTAGTTTTATTATCAAAATTTTGCGAAATTATTAGTTTCAAATTATTCAAATATCGAGCTTGAGGTGATATTCCTTTAATAAAAAATATATATAATCTTTATTCTCAATATTTTGCTACTTTGGAATACACAATTTAAATATTCACAGTTTTTGATTATCTATTCCTAAATATTTTTTTTGAATGTCCTCCTTGTTCTGTAAAGCGAATCTGGGCAAATATCTGGATTTCAAAAAATAAGTAATGGCTCCGCCCCATTGTCTATTTCAAATCATATACTAATAAATTATGATAACAAGTAAAAAACTACAAAAAAAATTTGAAATAATTTTGCTATTTAAATTTTTCTAAATCGAGTCATTTTAAGCAGGAATATTTTAGTGTATAAGCAATAAACTTATAATAAACTTATGGTTCGACTATGGGCGGAAACTCGACCGCTGTGATTGCAGATGGCAAAGTTAAACTCAGAATTGTTTGTGTTTATCAGCTGTTATGCGGTACTTGTCTGCAGCCACGCAATTTTACACCGTCATTTCAAGTAAAATGTTTATACCATCCATATTCGACCTATAAGTCAATTGCCCCCAAAATTAAAAAATAGCACTAAAAAGCAATAAATACAAAAAAAAAAAAATTGCACTAAAATAAAATTATTTCGAATTTACTTAATTTGTAAACTCTGTAATTTGTAAATTCTGTAGCATCTATATTTTCAAAAGAGAATATTTAGTTTTTAAACACATTAATATCAATTTTGAAAATTTTAACTGCCTGACTTTGCGATGTCACTAAATATCGTTCTGTCGAACAAATGCATTAGAAACGTAATCAGAATTTAGAATTTGTTTTTGTTTTGATTGTATTTTTTTCGACGTAATGATATCTAAAGACGTCGTGGGCCAGTCAGTTAATTTCTTATGATGTAATGCTATTATAATTTTTTTTTAGATGGATTAACTTTTATTTGTCAAATTTTTTTTACTCAACGATTATTTTCTGAGTGTTAATTATTCCTCAGAAAATAAAAGTAATTTCTTGAGTTTTATTTCTTCCTCAGGAAACTTGAGTTATTTTGTGAGTTCTTACTTTGCTAACATCAATATTAACCGATTTAAGATAAAATTTGTCGCCTCCATGGAAAAATTTGTATATGTTAAATTAATTATGTTCATATATTTAAATATTACTTTTTTTCTTAAAAAAATAATAAAAATCAAGAAATAACTTTTATTCTCTGAGAAATAAATAAAACTCAGAAAACTTATAACCGTTGCGGTGATAAGACAATGTCAAACAAACAATTTCTCAAAAAAAAAAAAAATAATATTAAAAAAATTATTGTCCTTTCGAAGACTACAATATTACAATATTCTATTGACCGGCCCAAAGCTCTTTAATAAGATCAACGAATTAAAACAGCTCTGATCACTTATGCTCTGCCATCTAACTGTTAAATTCGTTATAAAAAAGACAAAGGAGTTTTTTTTGGCAAACATGAATGTTTAATCTATTTGTTTATTATATTTCTATAACTAATAAGTCCTTCCTTAATTATATTATTATATAGAATTATTTATGCATAGACAACAAAGCTCGTGTGCAATGATTAAATTACAAATTTATATATTTCCATTATAAGAATTAAAAACTGCAAACTAAATTTATATTTGCTCAATTCATAAACCTGATGTTTAAAGATGTATGTGACTGAGCAATTAATATAAAAAAAACTACACAACTTAAAATAAAAAAAAAAAAATTATAAACTTCAAGCTATTTTATAACTTTAAAAGAAATTAGCTAAAAGAACTGAATAAATTATATGTATGAAGAAGAAAATCTTAAGTTTAAGAAAATATGAAATATATTTCCAAGTCCCTTATAGTAAGCTTTTGAATGTAAGTAATTATTAACAAGAAAATTGAAATCATTGCATTGCAAAACCATATTAATGGAAACTATAAAAGTATGTATTAAATTGTAAAATTTTAAAATAACGTACAATTTGTTAGAATTTGAATTTTCTTTGTCTCAGATATCTTGAAGTTGTTTAAATTGAACTCAAAATATTGTATTTATATGCGCTTCGGCAAAAGAGAATATATATTTGAAATATATCTAATATAAATGCAAAATATAAAAATTAAATAAAACAATTTGCTTTAATTATTACAACAGATGGTGCAGGAGTTATCATTATAATAAATATTTTCTCTTTCTTTCCCAGATGTACAAATTATAGTTATAAATGGAAAATTTTCATAATTTTATTAGAAATTTTAAGAATGTCTTTTGAAAGCATGTACATACATACATACTAAAAACGCGACAACAATGACAACTATCTGGTCTATAAAATTTGTTAACATTTGCACAAATACTTCTTCTTATTACAATTGAACTAAATTACAATTTAAATTTAAACGAAAGAACGATATATTTCGACATCGAGGAATAGGCAGTGAGTGAACTCTTACGAAAAAATTTTGTTTAGCATTTTTGTCAATTCTCTTTTAAAATTGCTTCGCTTTGAAACTATTTTCGCCCGTGCTGCTAGTTTTATTGTAAAAATAAATTAGGCTATTTCCCTTTAAAATTTAAGCAATTTCAACTTGGTATATCTTGGAAGTTACTTGCCAAAAGTTCATATGACTTTTAGCTTATCCCGAAAATGCATGAGGACCCTAGTGAGCTAGTTTTTCAAATTGAATCCAAATATCACGCCAAAGTGTGTTTATCGGGCCATATAATATATGAAAGACTTAAGACACGAACCCGAAAATGTTGGATTTTCATGAAAATATGATCTTATCAAAATTGAAAGTGAATATTCGAATTCAGCATGCGAAAAGCCCAGTTACAGTGTCCGCGTTTCCGAGAAAAATGCAAAAATCATGGAAATTTAAAAATGCATCTATCTTAATGCATGTGTCTTAAGTCTTCCAGAAACACTAGCGCTATTTTTGGTGCAAAGGTACCAGAAGACTTAAGACACATGCAGTCAAAATTTTTTGATATACATATTTTCAAAATCAAATTACTAATGACACGCCCTCAAAGCGTGCTTCAAAAAATATTTCATTTACAAGCAATTTTTAATGAAAGCTGCAATTTATTGTTAACTGCCGGCAACGATTTGAGTTTTAGTTAACAAATTGGCCAAAAGGAACACATTAAGAAGATTGAAAAGGGCATAGAACAGGGGCAAATCACGGCACTCGATATTAATTGAAATTTGTTTATAAATTGTATTAAGGTACCGATCGATATCAATAATGGTACTCTGACCAAAGGAATTCTTTGGATTATATCTGATAGAAATAAAAGAAAAATAAAAGTATATTTAGATTAGTTTAACCACAAATACTAATGTCGATTTCTTTTCCATTTGTTACACTTTTTAACAGAAAATGGCAACATTTTGCCATTTCAAAATAAGGAATTTATTAAAAATGAATTCAAAATCCCTCACGAAAAATTATTTCTGTTTTAAAAAACTTTTCTAAGCCGCTACTTTTTAGAAAATAAGTGAAAAAATGTTGCATGTTTTCTAGAAAAGAAAACATAAATTCCTAAGAATAACAAGAAAAAAGTGCACAAAAATAATGTAAATACTGGAGGATTTTATGTTTGACCAGTTAATTTCTCGATTAATTAATCGAACAGTTCCTTAAATTTCGTATTAGTCGGTTATTTGATAAATACAATTTTTACAGAAATCCATTCGTTTCACTATTTTGAGATTTTATATGCAATCAAAACAATTACAACCCAAAGGACTCTTGGATTAATTGATAAGAAGAAGAACAACTGATAAATTTCAGATCCTTCAGTCATCTATCAATATTGAATGTCCTAGTTCTACTCGATAGCATCTAGCCGAAAAATGCTATCATGCAGCGTAATGCTCCGCGCAACATTCTCAATTCTTTCGTGAATGACAATTTTTGAGCAATTTCGGAGAAAATGAGTGTAATACTTTTCATTTCCTGCACAAAGTTGTACTCATTATTTCCTTGGTGTAGAATTAAATTATCGGCGGGTTTTTGTTTACATTTTATAATCAGAAAGTTTTTATTTAATACAAAAAAATGTTTAGCCAGTTTATTTCATCATGCACTTGTAGCTGCTGCAAAAGATGAAAATTTTTGTTTTATATAATTTTAAGCATCTAAATTCATTAAAAATGAGTTTTATTCAAAAAGTAAAAAAGCATTAATAGTTCTAAATCCTCAATTATGGTTTTTGTCATTCCAGCAATTTTGAACATTTTTGACATATTCGGAAAGTAATTTTCTTTTTTACTCTCAATTGATTGAGTTAAAATAGATTCGAAGAAATCAATTCTGAGCCGATGGAAACATAATTACAATTTACCTGAACTTTATTTTCTATTCAAATCCAGAACGAACTCCATACAGCCTGATTTTTTTATTTATTTCATATATAAAATAACACTTTTTTAAATTTTTACGTTTAACGTTTAGCGTCATCACCCAACTGAACTCAATAGCAGTTGTTCAATGCAGCCGTAAAACGATCGGCTAGGATTTTATTCACAACCGATTTTGAAACTCTTTAGAAATTCCATAGAATTTTGTTTTAATTGAAGGTAAGTGAGTGGACGTCATTTTACGAAATCACTATTGTTTAGCACAAAGTCTTACCTGTAAAGTATCAAAATGTTACCCAGTTAATTTGTTTTTTTTTTCAGACTATCCATCCCTAAACGTAAAGCAGGGAAAACCTGGAAAAATCATGTGCAACTAACAAAGGGACAACAACAACAACAACAATGTGCATTAACGAGCCTACCTGCTGTAAACCATATGCTGTAAACGAATATGCTAATGATTATTTTATTGGTAGTATTATTTTTAAGCATTACACTGCGTGATAAAATTTTTCGGCTAGATGCTGTCGAGTACAATCAGGACACTCTATATTTATCTGACATTGTTTTCTTCTTATCAGTTGCTCTTCTGCTTAATTTAAACGAAGATTTGTGTTAGTTGTTTATGATTTTATTGCTTATGAAATCTCAAAATAATAAAATTAATGAATTTCCGTAAAGATTTTATTAATTGAATAACCGACCAACACAAAATTACTCCATTAGTAAGAGATTAAAGCAACTCTTCGATTAATTAAACGAGAATTGAATACCCTCCATTATTTACATTATATTTAAGCACCTGCTTTATTCTAGATATTATTATGTTTCAAATACTCTTAAGCAAGTGGAGTTCTTGATCCCATGAAGTTTTTATTCCACCTGAAGAGGAAAAATTAAAAACACTTTTCTCTCTATCAGTTCTTAATGAAAGTAAAAACAAAGAATTTAAAAAATAAATAAAATTCAAAGAAATTTTTGTGCAAAAATATAGGCGAATTTAATAAAAATTTTAAAACATAAGTATAAATATTTACCCCCATATTCATAAAAAAATTATTTATGAATCATTTTAAATAAAACACATTTTAAAGTAATTCTAAATTTTATCAATATAAAGTTAAGAATCGCAGTGTTAGTTCGATTGGAATGCAACTTTATTTCATTTACATTTTGGAGTTCCAATAAATTTATATCAATTTGTGTTTTAATAACGGGGTTGCCCTTAAAATAGGTTTTAGAAGAAGAACTAATTGCATGTTCTGTTCTGTTCTGTTCTGTTCCCCAGCAAAAACAAAGTGAATAAATTAATGGTGCAACAACAAATGGGGCGAAATTCGTGGACAAAAATCGTTCAGGATCAGGGGAGTTTTATTTTAGCCTGAAATTATTCACGGAGAATTTTTTCAGGGAAAAGTATTCATGATGGGGATAAATATGAAATCAATAACCGTGCAGTCTTTCAAAATTATTTTAAAATACCGACAAGTTAATACGTCAGCCAGATTAGAAAGAAACGTTTCTATTCGTTAATCCGTTTGCTTATCGGCAATAGAGATAAATAAGCCTTATCTAAATTTAAATCAATTTCAAATTCACTTATCACAGGCAGTTAATCAACTGTAAATGGAATTATTTGTGCTATTGCGGCAATAAAAATTTATCGTTTTATTTTTATTATACCTTTTTTCCTATGTATTAGCAGATGTACAAGTATTTTTATAATTATTAACTAATTAAGGTATTAGTTACCTGCTGTACGTTTAAATACGTTTTAATACAAATAGAGTACGTTTAACTCGTCGCTCTTTTATATCTCTTCAAGTCGGTAATGTAGCGTGTCTGTAGGTATTTGAGTAATTTTAGAATCAAATTTTGCATTCAGCTTACAAACGATTTAGTTCTCAGTTTACTTCAATTGGCCGAAGAAGCTCTTGCGGAAGAAACTCAACGGAATTCAATCTCTTATAAAAATATTTATTTTATTGTTGTTGCGAGGGGATTCACAGTGTCATTTGAAAAAAAAAAAAACGCGACATGATGCATCAAAATAGTTTTGGATTTCTTCTTTTAACTTTAATTAATATATTGGTAACAACTCAACAGCATGTTAAGGCCGATTTATTTCCGTTAACGATTGTGCATATAAACGATTTCCATGCCAGGTATGTAAAGTTCATTGCACCAAGTTGCAACTGAAGAGCAACAATATTGAATTCAAAAAGTTTATACGATATGAATTGAAGGTAATTAGGTAACTAGAACTCATTAGTTAATAACTTGTGTTGTTTAATATTTATTTTGCTGTTAATATTATTTACTTTGTTGTTAATATTTATTTTGTTGTAAAACAAAAAAAATGCTATTTGGGAAAATTCAAGAACGCACTTAAAAGTAAAAAAAATAATTTTCAGTATAGAATTAAATTTCCAAACAAAAAATAGTAGTGAAAAGAGTGCGTAGAGGTTTTCAAGAACTGATATATTTAACATGCTACGTTTTTTACAAATTTATTTCTATATTGAGAGTTAGTTTTTACTTTTGAATTTAATTTGCTATAAAAGTGTAGTTTTAATTTTTTTTAACTGAATTTATTTTTCGGTTTGATATATCACAAATTGATGGAAGAGTGCTAATATCATATGTGTGTGAAGATAAATATGCCGAGTTAAATATGTTTTGACGTAAGCCGTTACGTCATGGCATATTTAGCCTTGAAGTTAAATATGTTATGAAGTAAAGAAAAAGAAAAAATAAATTTTATCCAATAAAGAAAATATGTTATATATAATGAATTTTAAAAAATTTTTAATAATATTAAACTCTAAAATGATGATAATTAATATAATAAAATATTAAAAAAATAAAATATTCAAAATGTGCGTTTCATAAAATTGCAATCTTACATGGTCTTGGAGGGATTTTGACCAATGTGGCCAAATAAGGAGTTGGCATGCATGGCCACTATATAGGAATTGATTATCGGACTGTATTCTATTAAAAAAAATAGCCGTCATAGCTGAATTGAGTTTGTGAAAAATTTTACAGGCCATCAAAGTTCAATTTTGTTCGAGTGTATGACGTTCTTGGAGGGATTTTGGCCAATGTGGCCAAATAAGGACTTGGCATGCATGGCCACTATATAGGAATTGATGTATGGACTGTATTCTATTAAAAAAAATAGCCGTCATAGCTGAATTGAGTTTGTGAAAAATTTTACAGGCCATCAAAGTTCAATTTTGTTCGAGTGTATGACGTTCTTGGAGGGATTTTGGCCAATGTGGCAAAATAAGGAGTTGGCATGCATGGCCACTATATAGGAATTGATGTATGGACTGTATTCTATTAAAAAAAATAGCCGTCATAGCCGAATTGAGTTTGTGAAAAATTTTACAGGCCATCAAAGTTCAATTTTGTTCGAGTGTATGACGTTCTTGGAGGGATTTTGGCCAATGTGGCCAAATAAGGACTTGGCATGCATGGCCACTATATAGGAATTGATGTATGGACTGTATTCTATTAAAAAAAATAGCCGTCATAGCTGAATTGAGTTTGTGAAAAATTTTACAGGCCATCAAAGTTCAATTTTGTTCGAGTGTATGACGTTCTTGGAGGGATTTTGGCCAATGTGGCAAAATAAGGAGTTGGCATGCATGGCCACTATATAGGAATTGATGTATGGACTGTATTCTATTAAAAAAAATAGCCGTCATAGCCGAATTGAGTTTGTGAAAAATTTTACAGGCCATCAAAGTTCAATTTTGTTCGAGTGTATGACGTTCTTGGAGGGATTTTGGTCAATGTGGCCAAATAAGGACTTGGCATGCATGGCCACTATATAGGAAGTGATTATTGAACTATATTCTATTAAACAAAATAGCTGTCATAGCTGAATTGAGTTTGTGAAAATTTTTACAGGCCATCAAAGTTCAATTTTGTTCGAGTGTATGACGTTCTTGGAGGGATTTTGGCCAATGTGGCCAAATAAGGACTTGGCATGCATGGCCACTATATAGGAATTGATTATCGGACTGTATTCTATTAAACAAAATAGCCGTCATAGCTGAATTGAGTTTGTGAAAATTTTTACAGGACATCAAAGTTCAATTTTGTTCGAGTGTATGACGTTCTTGGAGGGATTTTGGCCAATGTGGCCAAATAAGGAGTTGGCACGCATGGCCACTATACAGGAATTGATTATCGGACTGTATTCTATTAAACAAAACAGCCGTCATAGCTGAATTGAGTTTGTGAAAATTTTTACAGGCCATCAAAGTTCAATTTTGTTCGAGTGTATGACGTTCTTGGAGGGATTTTGGCCAATGTGGCCAAATAAGGAGTTGGCACGCATGGCCACTATATAGGAATTGATTATCGGACTGTATTCTATTAAATAAAACAGCCGTCCTAGCTGAATTGAGTTTGTGAAAAATTTTACAGGCCATCAAAGTTCAATTTTGTTCGAGTGTATGACGTTCCTGCCACTGAAATAAAAGCGCTCCTTAATAAGCCGGAAATTTTCTAAATTAGCTACTTTGGTTGCGTGTTCGAAAATAACAAATAAAATGTTCTACAACAGCACACATTTTTTTAAAGTTGACAATAAAAAATTAAAATGAAATTTTGTACAACAGTATATATTTTTATAGAGTTGCAAATACAAAATACGTTACACTTTTTTTTGCAAAGTAATGCCAGCAGTGTCTTATTGAGGATACATAAAGAAATTTACTTCAAGTGTTCAACAGGTTCGTGGCAAAGAGGCGAAGTTTACGCCTGAAGCGTTCAGCGTTTTGAGTTCAAATCTCCGGATTATTTATGAAAAAATTTTCTTTATGAATTTTTTTTTTCAAATTTAAACTTTTTAATTTAAAGAAAATTTTCCAATTTATGTAATCCAAGTTATTTGTAATGGTCATAATAATTAGCTAGGAAGTTTGTATACAAATTTTATTAATATCAGTTTAACATTTTTAACCTATGTATAGAACAAAGATATGTTATTCTAAGCCTAGTGAGTTCGATAGACATGTTTGACGAAAACAAATCAAAAATTTGAAGGAAGATGATATATAGGATTTTGCCTGTTGCTTTGGATTTTTAGTTTTCATTTTCATTGTTAATCTATTAAACAAAGTGTAAAGTTAAAAAGTTTTAAGCTGTGAATATGTTACCAAGAGAAATTTTCGGTTTTCTATCTAGAATATATTATTCTCAAAATACTTCTGAGAGCAAAATTGAATGCACGTCAAAAGGTTTTTTTTTATTTGCCAATGAAATTTTAAAAAATGCTGGCTTGGAACACATAGCCGATAATAAAAGAAACCATCATCGGTTCAAAAAAGTTTTTGTAAGCATACATACCATGCATTTTTATATATGTATGAAAAAGTGGATAACAATATTTTTAACAAATTTTAAATAGCGTAAAAACGATCTGGACTGCGTTAAGGAAATCCAAGCCTTTTTAAAATGGTGCAATGGTAGAAATACAAAATTGCAGCATGAAATATTAAAGCTCTATTACAAAATAAACGTTGACGGAAAAGGTATTTATTATTATTTTAAAAAATGTTTTGTCTGTAGAGCTGCTCATATAAGAAATTTTTCATACATTAAGTGAACAATTTAAAACATGAAAAGATGGATGAACTTTCTCCTGAAAACCAAGCTTCATGTGCATCTTCTGTTATGCTTAACAACTATACAAATGAATTTCTGCCGCCATATTCGTCTACAAAGTTCAATATGTCTAATATAAGTAATACTCCAAGCAGCGACACACAATTAGGTGAAATCAAAAGAGTGGAATTAAGTAAATGTATATCTGAACCAGGTAACTACTAATTTTATTTGCTATAAAGCTACTCAAAAAAAAAAAAAAAAAAAAAAAAAATATATATATATATATATATATATATATATATGTATTCATTATTATCCATGACTCCTATCGTAATTACACATATATATGTGCTTTTTTTGCAATAGAACTTTCTGATGACGATTATTTTGAAGACATTATATCTCACCTTCTCAACTCTCCTAAACATAATCTATCGCAAATAGAGAATACAGCAACATCAGATATTAAAACAGATGAGTACGCTGTAATAAGAAAAAAAATAAAAATTGAAGCGGCTCCAAATCAAATAGTTTTAATGACTGATTATAAAAATAGTGAAGAAGTAGTCATGCCGGGGTACCAATACTCAGTAGGTGAATTTAGTTTTAAAGAGCAACAAGTTGCCTATTTGAAGGAATATTTCATAGAAAACGGAATCGCAGAAAATAAAAAAGAACTTGTCCGTTATATTGAAGATTTGGTTAGAGAAAACTATAAAAGTATAAATAATGTATGTGCTATTAACATAGTAAGCTTTGCCTTCACCAAGAACATGACTTCCATGAGAATTTACGGAAACTGTCTGTATGCAAATGAAGGATGCAGAAAATATAAATTTATTGTTAGTTTAGTTAGCATGTCATTTTCTGTAAAAGTTTTTGCGAATCGACCAAAAATTGTGCATCCTTATTTAACCAGAAAACAACAGATTCGAGCGGTCAGAAGAAATATGATTAAAAAGAAGTTAGTCAATCAAAAGCCGTCTAACTTTAGAAATGACATGCTAATAGGTAATATGCAGTCCGTTCCAACAAAGGATGCGATTCGCAAAATAAAAAGTGAAGCGGTGCAACAACACAATAGGGACAAGGATATAGTTATAGACTTGCTCCTAATGCAACGCGAAAAAAATTGGTCATACTTTATACAACGTATATCTATTCCGCAAGAGATATATTTATTCTCGGAAGAGCAATTAAAATTGCCCAATAAATATGGAGGCCTATTAATGAAAAAGAGCAGAAATACTCTTTTTGTGGATGCAACAGGTGGAGTTGTAAAAAAGTTTTTAAAGGATTCAAAACGAGTATTTTTATATAGCATTGTCATGCATGTTGCAGATGAGGGAAAGAAAGGCATTTTAATACCTATTGCTGAGGCTTTATTAGCCCGACATTTCGAGGAAGATATAAGAAAATTTTTTATAGACATAAAAGTATTTTGCCTCCAAAATAAGATAAAATGGCCAATTTGCAGGCGGATATGTGTTGATTGGAGCTGGGCTATTTTAAACGCTGCTGTAAAATCTTTCAACAATATAGACTCAACAACATCCTATTTAATAAAATGTTTTGACATATTACATCAAAAGGAAAAAATTAAGAATAGTTTTGTTGCTATTCAAATTTGTTCCTCCCATTTTTTTAAAGTTTGCCTAAAAGACATAGAGGATTCCGCAGAGAATTGTATTCAATCGGACTGTTTCAAAAAAATCATGATAAAGGGCATAAACATTGGGAATATAAATGAATTCTGGACATGGTTCCAGAATTCAAGCATTTTATTGGTTTCATCATCTGAAGATGAATTATACAACAGCGCCAAGAGCTACTTCATGTCATCGGTAGCAAACAACGATATTGATAGCAATTTAATGTCAACATCCGAAACTTTTTGCATCGATCTTGGTGCTCAATACCAAAACAGCCCTTTCCATAAAAAAGCTCTAAATATTCTCGATGGTCTTGGCCTCAATAAAGAATCTGAAAATGTTGCTGTAAGAAATCCGCTTCACAATACCAAATATTTTAATATAGTTTTAAAAAAATATGTGCCATATGCTGCCCTTTGGTCAAATCTAATGGGACTATTCATAGATTCAACAGCAACACGTATTGCTAATAGTCCCGCTGAAAGTTATTTCAACATAACTAAAAACGTAACGCTGGAGGGAAAAAGATATGTCAGACCAAGCTTTTATATACGTTCATCAAAAAAATATATAGAAGCGAAAATTAAAGATATAGATTGGATGATTAACGCAAATAATATGCACGACAGTGAAAATTTCACAAACAATTCGGAAGAACTTATTATAGATGAGTGGAAAAGGACTCCCAAAAAAATTAAAAAAATGATCAACGTGGCAAATCTACAAGCAGAAAAATATTTGAAAAAAGACGAAGACCAAATAGAGGTTTTAAGTGAAAAAAAAATACCTCAGTATTTGAAAAATGTTAAATTCTTGCTTTTTGACTATGCCAGTGTGTACATAAAATTAAAAAAAGAAATTCCGCATTTTTCTCGCTTCATTTATTTACACGAGTTTCAATCACTAAATTCCCGTAAAGAAATTTTCAATAATATCATAGATTTATATACGCACATTCTATTTGTAAAATATAATATATATAATAGTGATTGCTTACCATTTGAATATGGAATGGCTATATTTAATAGCAAAACTATACCAAAATTCGCAAATGTGACTTCACTGGACACAAAAAATTATATTATTATTCCTATTCATAAGAATAACCATTTTACTTTTGTATTTTTGAAATGCAAAACAAACGAATTTTTTTATATAAATCCCTTCATAGCCACAAAAGATGAAACTGCTGAAAAATTTGAAGTTTTTAAAAAATGCTTGGGTAACACAGATATGAAAAATTGGAAGCTCAAGGAAGTTACACACAATAAGCAAACTGATTCTTACAATTGTGGTGTCCTATGTTTGCAATATATTGAGGCACTCATTACTAATAAATGTTTGGAAAATATTATAAACCCGGACAAATATAGAAAAATAATAAAAAATGATCTGGTGATGTACGGAAAAACCGAAATCAATTGCGTTCATTGTGAGCAAACACATTTACCGCCTATTTTTATATGCCATAAGTGCAACAGAGGTGTTGATGAAGGGTGTCAGCAATATGTTCATTCGTTAATGAAAGGAGAAAAATACAAGTGCTTCCTATGCTAACATTTCGTCAGCGATCAAATCAAAAACATGTGCCTTTAGATTAAAATTTTCATATTACTTACATATGTATATCTAATTTTATTTGCTTTTTATTAAATATTGTTTTGTTTGTTATTGTTTGTTATATAATTTATTATAATTTTTGTTAATAAATTGAATTTATTTGTGTATTTTGTAAAAATGGTTGTTATATTTATGTCTAAAGACTTTTTATTTCATTTACAGCTTATGGACATACCAATTTCTCTCGTGGAATAATACACAAGTGTTATCTCCCCAGCAGAAATAGAATATCAAACATTTCAAACTGATATAATTAAAATTTTTATGAGTTCAAATTTGAAAAAAAAAATTTTTTCATAAGCAAATAAATAAATATTATAAAAAAAAAGTTGGAAAATTTTCTACAAATTAAAAGCTTTAAATTTGAAAAAAAAATCATAAAGAAAACTTTTTCATAAATAATCCGGAGATTTGAACTCAAAACGCTGAACGCTTCAGGCGTAAACTTCGCCTCTTTGCCACGAACCTGTTGAACACTTGAAGTAAATTTCTTTATGTATCCTCAATAAGACACTGCTGGCATTACTTTGCAAAAAAAGTGTAACGTATTTTGTATTTGCAACTCTATAAAAATATATACTGTTGTACAAAATTTCATTTTAATTTTTTATTGTCAACTTTAAAAAAATGTGTGCTGTTGTAGAACATTTTATTTGTTATTTTCGAACACGCAACCAAAGTAGCTAATTTAGAAATTTTCCGGCTTATTAAGGAGCGCTTTTATTTCAGTGGCAGGAACGTCATACACTCGAACAAAATTGAACTTTGATGGCCTGTAAAATTTTTCACAAACTCAATTCAGCTATGACGGCTGTTTTATTTAATAGAATACAGTCCGATAATCAATTCCTGTATAGTGGCCATGCATGCCAACTCCCTATTTGGCCACATTGGGCAAAATCCCTCCAAGAACGTCATACACTCGAACAAAATTGAACTTTGATGGCCTGTAAAAATTTTCACAAACTCAATTCAGCTATGACGGCTATTTTGTTTAATAGAATACAGTCCGATAATCAATTCCTGTATAGTGGCCATGCATGCCAACTCCCTATTTGGCCACATTGGGCAAAATCCCTCCAAGAACGTCATACACTCGAACAAAATTGAATTTTGATGGCCTGTAAAATTTTTCACAAACTCAATTCAGCTATGACGGCTATTTTTTTTAATAGAATACAGTCCATACATCAATTCCTATATAGTGGCCATGCATGTTAAGTCCTTATTTGGCCACATTGGCCAAAATCCCTCCAAGAACGTCATACACTCGAACAAAATTGAACTTTGATGGCCTGTAAAATTTTTCACAAACTCAATTCGGCTATGACGGCTGTTTTATTTAATAGAATACAGTCCGATAATCAATTCCTATATAGTGGCCATGCATGCCAAGTCCTTATTTGGCCACATTGGCCAAAATCCCTCCAAGAACGTCATACACTCGAACAAAATTGAACTTTGATGGCCTGTAAAAATTTTCACAAACTCAATTCAGCTATGACGGCTGTTTTTTTTAATAGAATACAGTCCAATAATCAATTCCTATATAGTGGCCATGCGTGCCAAGTCCTTATTTGGCCACATTGGCCAAAATCCCTCCAAGAACGTCATACACTCGAACAAAATTGAACTTTGATGGCCTGTAAAAATTTTCACAAACTCAATTCAGCTATGACAGCTATTTTGTTTAATAGAATATAGTTCAATAATCACTTCCTATATAGTGGCCATGCATGCCAAGTCCTTATTTGGCCACATTGACCAAAATCCCTCCAAGAACGTCATACACTCGAACAAAATTGAACTTTGATGGCCTGTAAAAATTTTCACAAACTCAATTCAGCTATGACGGCTATTTTGTTTAATAGAATACAGTCCGATAATCAATTCCTATATAGTGGCCATGCATGCCAAGTCCTTATTTGGCCACATTGGCCAAAATCCCTCCAAGAACGTCATACACTCGAACAAAATTGAACTTTGATGGCCTGTAAAAATTTTCACAAACTCAATTCAGCTATGACGGCTATTTTGTTTAATAGAATACAGTCCGATAATCAATTCCTATATAGTGGCCATGCATGCCAACTCCTTATTTTGCCACATTGGCCAAAATCCCTCCAAGAACGTCATACACTCGAACAAAATTGAATTTTGATGGCCTGTAAAATTTTTCACAAACTCAATTCAGCTATGACAGTTATTTTTTTTAATAGAATACAGTCCATACATCAATTCCTATATAGTGGCCATGCATGCCAAGTCCTTATTTGGCCACATTGGCCAAAATCCCTCCAAGAACGTCATACACTCGAACAAAATTGAACTTTGATGGCCTGTAAAAATTTTCACAAACTCAATTCAGCTATGACGGCTGTTTTTTTTAATAGAATACAGTCCAATAATCAATTCCTATATAGTGGCCATGCATGCCAAGTCCTTATGTGGCCACATTGGCCAAAATCCCTCCAAGAACGTCATACACTCGAACAAAATTGAACTTTGATGGCCTGTAAAAATTTTCACAAACTCAATTCAGCTATGACGGCTATTTTTTTTAATAGAATACAGTCCGATAATCAATTCCTATATAGTGGCCATGCATGCCAAGTCCTTATTTGGCCACATTGGCCAAAATCCCTCCAAGAACGTCATACACTCGAACAAAATTGAACTTTGATGGCCTGTAAAAATTTTCACAAACTCAATTCAGCTATGACGGCTATTTTGTTTAATAGAATACAGTCCGATAATCAATTCCTATATAGTGGCCATGCATGCCAAGTCCTTATTTGGCCACATTGGCCAAAATCCCTCCAAGAACGTCATACACTCGAACAAAATTGAACTTTGATGGCCTGTAAAAATTTTCACAAACTCAATTCAGCTATGACGGCTGTTTTTTTTAATAGAATACAGTCCAATAATCAATTCCTATATAGTGGCCATGCGTGCCAAGTCCTTATTTGGCCACATTGGCCAAAATCCCTCCAAGAACGTCATACACTCGAACAAAATTGAACTTTGATGGCCTGTAAAAATTTTCACAAACTCAATTCAGCTATGACAGCTATTTTGTTTAATAGAATATAGTTCAATAATCACTTCCTATATAGTGGCCATGTATGCCAAGTCCTTATTTGGCCACATTGGCCAAAATCCCTCCAAGAACGTCATACACTCGAACAAAATTGAACTTTGATGGCCTGTAAAAATTTTCACAAACTCAATTCAGCTATGACGGCTATTTTGTTTAATAGAATACAGTCCGATAATCAATTCCTATATAGTGGCCATGCATGCCAAGTCCTTATTTGGCCACATTGGCCAAAATCCCTCCAAGAACGTCATACACTCGAACAAAATTGAACTTTGATGGCCTGTAAAAATTTTCACAAACTCAATTCAGCTATGACGGCTGTTTTTTTTAATAGAATACAGTCCAATAATCAATTCCTATATAGTGGCCATGCGTGCCAAGTCCTTATTTGGCCACATTGGCCAAAATCCCTCCAAGAACGTCATACACTCGAACAAAATTGAACTTTGATGGCCTGTAAAAATTTTCACAAACTCAATTCAGCTATGACAGCTATTTTGTTTAATAGAATATAGTTCAATAATCACTTCCTATATAGTGGCCATGCATGCCAAGTCCTTATTTGGCCACATTGACCAAAATCCCTCCAAGAACGTCATACACTCGAACAAAATTGAACTTTGATGGCCTGTAAAAATTTTCACAAACTCAATTCAGCTATGACGGCTATTTTGTTTAATAGAATACAGTCCGATAATCAATTCCTATATAGTGGCCATGCATGCCAACTCCTTATTTTGCCACATTGGCCAAAATCCCTCCAAGAACGTCATACACTCGAACAAAATTGAATTTTGATGGCCTGTAAAATTTTTCACAAACTCAATTCAGCTATGACAGTTATTTTTTTTAATAGAATACAGTCCATACATCAATTCCTATATAGTGGCCATGCATGCCAAGTCCTTATTTGGCCACATTGGCCAAAATCCCTCCAAGAACGTCATACACTCGAACAAAATTGAACTTTGATGGCCTGTAAAATTTTTCACAAACTCAATTCGGCTATGACGGCTGTTTTATTTAATAGAATACAGTCCGATAATCAATTCCTATATAGTGGCCATGCATGCCAACTCCTTATTTGGCCACATTGGTCAAAATCCCTCCAAGACCATGTAAGATTGCAATTTTATGAAACGCACATTTTGAATATTTAATTTTTTTAATATTTTATTATATTAATTATCATCATTTTAGAGTTTAATATTATTAAAAATTTTTTAAAATTCATTATATATAACATATTTTCTTTATTGGATAAAATTTATTTTTTCTTTTTCTTTACTTCATAACATATTTAACTTCAAGGCTAAATATGCCATGACGTAACGGCTTACGTCAAAACATATTTAACTCGGCATATTTATCTTCACACACATTAATATCATTACATATATTAATATTTATAATCATTTACTTCAATATGCTCATACTTAAACTGAGCGCTTGTTCTCTCTCTCTCTCTCTCTCTCTCTCTCTCTCTCTCTCTCGCGCTCACACACAGAGGATGTGTGACGAAATGTGATCAGTATAATTATACAAACTTAACGATTATTATATTGCTACCGATTATTAAAGCGTAGAGAAATTTAAACTAAATTTGTTTAAATCTATCTGGCACAAAATCGAGTCTAAATGAGTCAGTTACAAACACACAAACATACAGGCAAAGCTAATAAGAGCTGTTTAAAAATAAATTAAAAAAATATTTACTTTAGAAAAACGAAACAAAAACAAAAAATTAACTAATTACAAATTGTGCTGTGAAATATCGAAAACAAGAGATAAATATTAAAATGTTTTCCCTTTTCCTAAATCAGCAACCGTGAAAAAGTTCCCCCTGAATAATTTCATAATAAAATAAAATTACTCTGTTCTTGAATGATTTTCTGCCGCGACTTTTTTTCCACTTGTCATTTTAATTTATTCATTTATTAGTTGTACTTGGAAGCCATTTTGTTATGAATTAAAAGAAAAACCTTTAGAAGAAAATCGAAACGACTTTATCAAAGTAAATTGTCCCTGTGAGAAAAAGATGTCTGGTGACTTGAGTTTGTGCGACGAAAAATTCTTGTTAATTTTCTTTAAATAAATAATTACATTTTGAATATTGTTAACGGCAAAAAAATCACCAAAAATTTAAAAGAAAAGCGCCGAGCGATGAACCGAAAAGCTCTAAAACGATGTGAGTTGTCAATGCTCTTTGCGATACTCCTTAATTTTTAAATTTGGCTTTTATTCGAAAGTGAATTGAATATTACGAATTAATTTTTCATAATAATTGACAAAAATAATGAAAACCTAAATTCGTTTTCATTATGAACGAGCTTCCTTTGATTTCAGACGACATTTACTTCTATAGCAGTTCTTTAAAAATACCTTTAATCGAACACGACATATCCTTTTAATTTTTTAATGGAACATTGTTGATAAAAAAAGCTGGCTATTTAAAAGAATAAGCCAGATTAAGCGTATTATTTGAAATAAAAACTTATCGGCAAATACCATGCAAACACACATTTTTACAGATTATCAAATGTACGGTCAGACAGAGCAAATAATTATTTTATATAAAATTTTTTTTTATTAACCCGTTATAAATCAGAAAAAATGTTTATCAACCAGGCTTCAATAATATTAAAAAAGCGAACCTGACGAATTCACTAAATTTTGCATTTATTTATATATTTATTATTATTATTATATATATTTTTTAAATTTATATTTATTTAATTTATGATTTTTTTTTAGAAAAAGTACAATTTTATTACCTTTTTGGTCTCCTAAATTTCCAATAGTGAAAAAGTTTTCCATTAATAATTTCATACTAGAATTAAGTTCTGCCGATCGTGAATGATTTCTCGCCACATGTTCCTTACTTACTCACAGTATTTCTTATAATCTAAAGTAAACCCCGAAAAATATTGTCCTTTAAGGCGTCTGGTTTATCAGCCTAAACCATGACTTTACATGGCCCCACAGGAAATAGTTTGGAGGTGTCTGAGCGCTTGAAATTGAACAGCAATTCCAAATAAACTTATCTACACACATTTTATTTTAAAAAAGTTGATGGTAGCGTCGCTTTATGACATGATTTTATTAAATTTTTTACATGAGTTTTGGAGGAATATTTCTATTAAAAAAATGTGCAAAAAGTTGTGTTCAATTTCAAAGTACTTCCAAGCACGGTATTTCGGACAGATAATTTTTTTTATTATTAAGCAGTACAACCCTGGGACAAAGCTCATATACAATATTCATAAATACTTAGGGAATATACTTTTATCGATATAATAATATAACCTAAAATGTTGGTTAGAGTTGTTTGACTAGATATTTGCTACGTCGGACCACATCCCCTACCCTTGAAAATTTTAGTAGATTACAAAGAAGAATTATAAGTGAACTTTATCGCTTTTTACCTCTTGAAATTATCTAAATATTGCTGTACAATTATGTTCTTTATATACGTTGTCAATCACATTCTTTAAATCAAATTTATTTAAAGATTAAGTTTTGTTTATCAAATTAATTTATCAGCAATCAATTGAATTAGTGAAGAAGAGTTCTGGGCCCGGTTTCTCAAAACTGCAACAAAAATAACCACCACACAACACATTTATTTTCATAAAAGTGTTGTTGTTTTGATGAAAATACCCTTTGATTTTTCTGGAAACTATTTAGAAAATTAATCGAATTTGAATTACAAGAAAAAACGAAGTATCGGGCTTGAAAAATGCAAATATTCATGTCTCGTTCATATCCAGACATCGATCGTCTGGCCCAACATGTCGAAAAACTACTTCAGCAGTTTTATCAAGCTCTCATTAGACTTTTGCACTTCTTTTATAAATTATAACGAAATTATGAAAATGAATGAGTCAACTTTTGATGAAATTTGTTTCCTAAAGAATCAAATAATTTGGGAAACGAGTTTCTTTGAATTTATGAGGCAAACCTCTTGCGCTAAATCAAAAACAAAAAAAAGGTCTCACTACCTATCCGTTTGATTTTTCAGATTTGAAGCGACTGATGCATCGGGTGGCACATGCGATGATGATCAAATTTGTATAGGTGGATATGCGCGTACTGTTTACACCGTTAAGCGTCTGCTTGAGGATCACAAAAATACGAATGCAGTTTATTTTAATGCCGGTGATAGTTTCCAAGGAACCTTGTGGTATAACATTGGCCGTTGGAATGTCACAAGTGAATTTTTGAACATGTTGCCAGCTGATGCAATGGTAAGTTGGGTTTTATTTAATCTCGAAAAAAATAAATAAATATTGGCAAACATATAGGACTAGAGATACCGCGCCACTACCCCGCACTAAACTCAAGTTTTAAAATGTAACATTAAATGGTTTTTAAACTTAAGTTCTATTTCAAAACAAAATTTTTTTTATAATAATAAAATTGTTTCATCAAAACATTTCATAATGTTCGGGCAAGGTACCGCGCACTTTGCCCATTTCACTGTCGCCATAATCGTCCTAACGATAGGACTGTATGCAATGTGGATAAATTTTAAGTCCAACACCCGTACATCGACGAAATGCCAAATCTGGCGAAAATATTGCCGCTGTCCACGAGAGCGTGGAAGAGAAACCAAGGCGTACAGTACACTTTTGTGTTGTGACTATGATCCGCCCCGTATGAAATTCAACTGACCCAAAAACTGAAAGTACACAACCATAGACAACGAATTGATTTCCCTGAATGTCCACTGAAGCATTTGACAACTGTTACGGATTTTCATGGCAAAACTTTTTCTGGACCAATTGCTACGTGATACATATTTGATACGATACCCACGAACTTATTTTCTGCACACGTACACTTTGTTTTATTTAAATTTAGAGTTACGAATCGCTTAATAAAATATCCTTTACATGCAGATGCATGTCTGAGAGTATTTCAAGAGACATTTCTAACATTTCAAATTTATATTACAGACATTGGGAAATCATGAATTTGATCACGGTGTAGAAGGTGTCTTGCCCTTTTTGAAAACGCTTAACACAACAATGCTTGTGGCAAACATGGATTCAACAAAAGAGCCCAGTCTCATTGGCAATTATCAAAGCTCGATGATTATTGAAAGAAGCAAACGTAAAATTGGTGTTATTGGCGTAATTTTGGAAACAACTTATGTACGGTCTCCGACATTAACTCATACGACACCGCTTATTAAAATCAATTAATTAAATTATATTGCAGGATTTGGCGAATACCGGAAATTTAACATTTCGCAACGAGAGCCAAACTATTGTAGAGGAGGCAGAAAAACTGAAATCCGAAGGGGCTAATATCATTATTGTCATTTCTCATTGTGGTTATGATGTAGATAAATTAATTGCCGAACATGCTGGCTCCGAAATCGATGTTATTGTTGGAGCTCACTCTCATACGTTTCTTTATACTGGAGCTAATCCACCAGGACCTGATAGACCCCGAGGAGATTATCCAACACAAGTTATTCATGCCACGGGCCATCGCGTCCTGATTGTACAAGCTGGAGCTTATGCCAAATATGTTGGCAATATAACAGTTTACTTTGATGACGACGGTAATGTGGTTGAATTTGAAGGTGCTCCTATTTATATGGACAATAGTGTCCCACAAGGTAAGTTTATATATTTTAATTTAGTCATACTTTACACCAAATCAAGAGCGAAGCGATTTGCTCCACCAATATGCTTCATCAGTAGGAATGAAGTAGATTCATATTGAATCTACTTGCGAAGCATGAAAAATTCCTATCTTCCTATCGGAACTGGCTGTCAATACAAAATACCGAATTGTTGTAAAAAAAATCAAAAAGAAAATATAATTATCGACTAAAAGTAAGAAGTAAATTGTTTAGCTTTACTAAAATAAAGTCAAAAAGAATTGATGGAAAAACAATTTTTAAAAATGCTTTCACAGAAAGAAGCATATCCTTTAAGATAGGATTTATGGAGGATTCAAAATTTTTGAGTTATTGTTTCAGATATAAGAAATAATACAATGATAAAAAAGCTTCAAAAAAGTGTGAGAAGAACAGAATCCTTTCTTCCAAAATAAAAATAACTTTTTAGATTTATTAGATACTTTTGTGCTCATTCGGTAAAGACTCTATCTGGAATAGTAGATTGATGATGAACATATTCTCAACAAATGAAGTTCTTTTTGTTCAGATCTAGGTCTCAAACTTATAATAATAATATCAAAATAAGGTCGAATAATATATAAAAATTAATTCTTCCTAATAAAGTTTGAATGTAAAAACCAAGCGATATATTTTTATAATTTGATTTTCTTATCATCCACTGGTTATTAATTTTACTTAATAGTTTAACAATCGTAACTAAAGCTGTTGGGAATACAATATTTTATAGAAAAGCTATATTAAATCGATTTTTTTAAATGGTGTCTTGGGTTTTAACATCGTTTCTGCACTTTGTTGTCTGATATTTATTTTAAAAAAATTTTCATTCCCCTGATCAGGCTGTTATTAAAAAGCGATTCTACTTTCAGATGAAGATGTTCTCACTGCTTTGCAACCCTGGAAAATAAAAGTGGATGCTCAAGGAAAAGTTGTGGTGGGCGAAACGTTAGTTGATCTCGAAAAATATACTTGTGGCAAGGAGGAGTGTAACTTAGGCAATTTCTTCTGTGACGCCATGGTCCATGCGGTAATAAAACGATTTTAACAAATTTAAAAAAATGGTATATATTTTTTTACTTCTTATAGTACTTGGATTTGGCACCTTATGAAAACGAGGCATGGGCTCAGGTACCCATTGGTTTGGTTAATATAGGCGCTTTACGGGTTCCTCTGTACCGAGGCAGTAAGTTTAAAATTGCGTGATTAAATAAATTCATTATATATAACGTTTAATATTTTTAGATCTAACCTATTCGCATATTGTTGCCATGTCCCCATTTGAAAATATTTTGACTGCTTTCGATTTGCCCGGCGAACGCTTGCTAGAAGCTTTGGAATATGGGGCTAGCAAAATTGATTATGCTAATGGCGTAACCAGTTCTCATATACTACTTCAGGTGTCGGGTTTGAAGGTTACTTATGACTTTAAAAAACCAATGTTTGAACGTGTTATCGATTTGAAAGTACGTTGTGCCAACTGCTCTTATCCCCGATATGAACCATTTAATATAACTTCCACTTATCGTATTGTGGCTCCCAGTTTCTTACAAGATGGTGGTGATGGTTATTATATGTTTCATGATTACGGCAGTAATATTCAGTAAGTCAAATTGTGGGCATTTCCTTTTTTAGATAAAAAAATATTTATATTAATTTATTCGTTTCTTTAAAGGCCTTACGTTACAGATTTAGATGCCCTGCTGAAGTACACTAAAAATATATCTCCGATCATCACTGGCACTGAGGGCCGCATTAAAGTTCTTCCGTAGAAATTTGTATTTGTTTTAGAATAAATAAAAATGGAGTAGCTAATTAAAATAAAAGCCCTATTTTCTTTAAATGTTTGCTTATTAGTTAATTTGCGATAAAGAGTGGAGTATAATAATGAAAAATCCATAATTTCGAAATCAGAAAATTATACGAGACCCACAAAATTAAATTGACAACAGTATCTTCAATTATTGTTCGAATTTTATTAGTGTTACAAGTTTAAAAAACTATGGGTTAGAACTTTTAAAATTATAATTTCAAAATAAACAGTTCCATACGTACAACAGAAAAAATGTTCATATTATTTTAATTCAGTACTTGTATAAGATTGCATAATTTATTAATATCTGGATTAGGAGCTAATTTTGAATTTGATTTAAAAATTTTATTGCATTATCAACTTTTATCAATTAGGATTAATAATAAGAATTTTATCTATAGGATATTATTAATAGTCCTTTTAATTGACACAGCAATTAAGGAACTGCGAAAATATAATATCTCTTTAATAGAACTAGAAGGTGACAGAAGCCTTCAAACTCTAATTAATGGACAATGTATGATATTATTAATTAGTTTGTTATACAATTACTAATATATTTTCATGTAAATCTAAAGTTTTGGCTGATTCAGCGTAATTGGGTTTATTTTGTAAATTATTATCATAATATATTCTTGAAAACAAAGTATTTATTTATCAATTGGGAATTAGTACACCATTTTATTGTCTACCATCCATCTATTATCACAGTATTACAATCAGAACTGAACAAATGTGTATATGGCTTTAGCTGCAGCTAGGGAATTATATTTAACTAAATATTTATGAAGAAAATTCAATTACCTGCATATATGACGATGTCGTCAGCTATCATTCGATCAAAACATATAACATTCAAAACAAAAGCAATATTTAATGTTCAATATGTATATATGTATACTATAAATATATATATATATATATATATATATATAAGCAATGTAATGATTTTTTTATTTCATATTCTGTGTAAAACTGTTATACAAATTCCGTTATGTACAAAATTAAGGCCTACGTTTCTGCATATATTTTAAATTCTATCTTCGCAGCTCTGATAAAAATACCATTATCCAACACTATATTGATACAATGCCGACAACTTTTCTAATAAAAACCGTCTACAGAACACTGCACACACTTTACATTTTTATGAATAGCAACATGAACTGAAAATACATACGCATAGAACCATAATTGGGACACTCTAAGCGGAATACTAATCAGTTGTTATGTCATATAATTTTAAATTACATTCGAAATATTGCCTATGTTTGATATGTAATATTCGACTTTACATTGATCTTAAATTGTTAATTTTACGATAAATTTTGTTACATTTTTACCAATAATTTCCAATATCATATCATATGTACATTATCTATGCATTCCTATTTATAAACATAGCTATTTTATGGAAAACTTATATTGATTTATTACGAGATTAATATAAAATTACCGATTGAAAAATAACCTCGATTAATTAATCGAGAGATTAGCCCAGTATTCACCCAGTAATCCCAAACAATTTCAGCGAGTTGAAAGCTGGTGTAAAAATCGCTGCGTTTGCCATCTTTTATATTGATTGGTTAAAGGCAAATTTTTATTTGAGATTTTC
The DNA here is from genome assembly GCA_963675445.1 of Linnaemya vulpina. NCBI lineage: Eukaryota > Metazoa > Arthropoda > Insecta > Diptera > Tachinidae > Linnaemya > Linnaemya vulpina. The sequence continues at coordinate 67,323,035 of OY776280.1, read as the reverse complement.
CTGAAAACAATAATCAACTTTCTGTGATGGTTGTCGTTCACATAAATAATATATTTGTAATATCTTTTCTTCTAAGCTGTGCAGTAAACGCATTTTTATCTGGTTCGGAAGATCCATATAAAGTTCTTGGTGTGGACAGGCACGCAAATACTCAGCAGATACGTAAAGCATACAAAGAACTGGCTAAAGAATGGCATCCTGATAAGAACAACAACCCAGATGCTGAAATAAAGTTTGTGAAAATCAAACAAGCATATGAATTGTTAAGTGATGCGGACCGTCGACGTTTGTATGATCAACATGGTGTGACTAGTGAAGATTCTCATATGTTTAAACAGAAACATGATTACAGTCAGTACGGAAGATATGCACCAGATCCTTTAGAGGAATTTTTTGGAAAAAAATTTTATTTTGATCATGACATAAGTGTATACCACAAACTATCCATAACCACAAAATATTATGAGCAGATTATATTGCCCAAAAGTCAGACAGTGCCATATATACTGATGTTTTACAACGATTGGTGCTTTAGATGCACACATATGGTGGGAGCGTTTAAAAAGCTCGTAGAAATCTTAGAACCTTTAGGTATTCAATTTGCAACTGTTAATGCTGCTCATGAACAGCGTCTTTTTCGCATGGCTGGCTTAAGTGATCTGCCCAGTCTGGTGTTGGTATTAAATGGCCACAATTACATATACCGGGAATCTACATTGACGTCACAAAAGGTGGTGGATTTTATACGCAAAAAGCTTCCATATCGTATAGGCAGTACTATAGATGATGATAACATTGATTCGTTCCTTAATGGCTGGATGGACAACAAAGTGAGAGCTCTAATTTTGGAACCTCGAAACCAGACCAGACTAAGGTACTTAATAGCTGCATTTGCATTTCGCAGCAGAGTGGCATTTGGTTTTGTGTATTTGGATAAGGCTAATTGTGCAGAAATAAAGCGGCGCTTTCAAATACATCCAAAACTGGACACTTTGTTGTTGTTCAATGAATACGTAGAACGTCCTGTGGCTAGTGTGTCTATGTCTGAGATTCCAGCTCAGACTGTAAATAGTATTATATCATCAAATCAATATTTAACCCTTCCACGGCTATCCTCTCAGGAGATATTAGAAGGTATATGCCCTGCCGAATGGAATCGTCCGCGTAAGCGCCTTTGTGTGGTACTTATAACAGAAAATTCTGATGAGCACAACTTTGCTCGGGGGGCATTAAGAAATATAGCACTGCAAAGTGGTTATAGCCTAGATAAAGTAAGATTTGCTTACATTTTTAAAGAGAAGCAAATGGAATTTATTAATGCGATATCAAAAGGTTCCAATGACGATAAATTGTTACGCATAGTAGTTTTATGGCGTCGCGATACATCACATGTTAAATACGAATGGGTTAATGATGCAAACTTAGACTTGCACAGGTCAAGTCATCAATCATCCGGTCATCTGATAAATCACACCAAACAACGCATTGATCACACAATACAAAAGCTACTGAAAACCTCAGAAGCCTTGAGTTATGAGGCTTTTGTTAAAAATCTTCTCGACGAACATGCTCAAGGTTTCATCCATGAATGGATATCGAAAGCGTTGTACTTTTACGAATATTTAGTAGATTCCATAGAAGAAGAGCATATACTGGCCACATTGTCTTTACTGGGAACAATTGCATTTATGTTTGCTGTTGGCTATGTTATGGTATACTTTGTACGTGCCGAGGAGGAAAACCTTAAGGCGAAAGGGCAAATAAATTCCAAGTTTGCAGTTAAACAAAATAAACATGTGCCCGAACTCAAACTGCATGAATTGAGGGCTGAAAAATATAATGGCATGGTACGTTTGCTGAAACCAGGTTGTAGAACAATTATATTGATAACCGATTTACAAACACGTACAAAACTTATACCACCCTTCCACAAATCTGTGTGGCCTTATAGAAAAAATAAAACACTAATTTTTGGCCACATGTTAATTGAAAAAGGTCTGTCCTGGTACTCGGAATTGCTTAGACTATCTTTATGTGAAACAAAGAACTTACAAATAAATCCCAGAAACTGTATTGGTACTGTTATTGCTTTAAATGGCCACCGCAAATATTTCTGCATGTACCATGCCAAACATCCTGAAACTACAAGAGGTGTTAAGAGAATGGAAAAGATAACGAGACAGTTGGTGCGTGCAGACGACCCGGAAAGTGGCGCTTTCTTTACTGTCGGCAATACAGATGATTCAGATGACAATGAACCAAAAATCCTTTTGGAAGAGAATCTCCTGGACGGTCTCAGCAATTGGTTAGATCGTTTATTCGAAGGCACCACACATAGATATTATATCAATTATTGGCCTGATTTCCCAACAAAATAAATTCGAAGCAAATAACGATTATTAAGAACGATATAAAATATTAGTATATCGCAGCAGTTAATAAGTTAGTGACAGTTATTTTCCCCTTCTTGTTTTACTTATAGATAAGAGTGAGCGGGCGAATATTTTTGCTGGGATGCCAACCAAAGATCTAAGTATTATATATTTGTTTTTTACTTCTATTTGTTAAAATAATAATCGCGAAAAGTTGTACTAAGACCGAGCTGATGGCTGTAACTCGCATTAAAAGAAAATTTCTATAATTTTTTTATTTTAATTTAATATATACATTATAATACATTATAAATGTCAAACAACGTGCAAATAAAATAAACTAAATTAAGCACAACGCCACTAGAGAAATTAAACTATTTCGATTTGAAAAATATGTATAAAAATGTATGAAATATATTTCATCCAAAAAGCTCCAAGAAACTATTGTTTAATAGTATCGAATACTTTTTAAAAATACTATATTCATTTCAAATCAAGCCTCACTCAATCATAGAACTAAAATACCAGATATATTTGGGAAATTTTAACATAAGCTTTATTTAATACATATTTGTTGTTATTTATTTATAATTTTTAGTCAAAATAAATAAAATATGAAAATAAAATAAAACATTTCGAATTTGCAACGTTTTTTAATAGCCCCCAATATATAAAATAAACAAAATTTGATTCTATTTGTTCATAGTATAAAGTATGATATGAAGTAATTAAATAAAAATGTATGCAATCATTACATGAAAAGTGTTTTAATGAAATTGATGTGACATATTTTTACTCAGTCAAGTGTTGAAAATCCTATCACACTATGAATCAAGCTCTTGCTAATCAAAAGAAGATTAAATGACCGAATTCTAAAAAAACCGCAAAATGGAAGATTTTCAAAACTTTAGGAAATCCCGAATCTTAATGTGATATATATATATATATATATATATATATATATATATAATATATTACTGTATAGCTACAGTAATATATTCGTCATTATGAAAATAAGTTTTTAATAGTGAACATATTTTGTAACACCCGAAGCTTTGAAATACATTTTCAGAAAATATTGAATCTTACCGCCTTCCACACTATGGACACTATTATACATTTAAAACGAATTCTAAAGTTTTGTACTTGTTTAAAAGTACTTCGGCACAATGATATCGAGTGACATCGTGGACAAATTAATTATATAAAATACTAGTAGTTAATTGCCTATCAGAAGGTCTTAACAGAAATTTCTTTTTTGAAACCTTGCCCGTAGTAAAGTGAATGCAGTGATTGAAAACTTCCTAACATACAACATCATCTTTGATGTATTTCTGGAAAAAAATACATAACTATGCTCATATTGGAGAATTCCAAGGGTTACAATAGATTTTCCGCTTTTAAGAGGAATTATAAAAAATATATTTTGACTTACATATGTGTATATTTCTCTTCTATTGAATCCTTTTTTTTCCATTACAGGATTATTTATTTGTTGTATATAGAATTACATGCATATGTACATTGATGTACTAAGTAATTCAAGACGGCATCGTTATGAAAATATATATTGGGAACGTATTGCGCTCTTTTAGTTGCAACAAGTAACTAGGTATTGTAAATTTTCAAACATGAATGCAAGTTTAAAAATACTATTTCACACACATTTCAGCTATTAAGGCACTATTTACAACACAAATACTTTTATGATTCTTTTAATTTAATGCAATGTAAAGTCACTTTAATAAAATTTGCAATTATTTGAAGACAGTTTTGTTATCTTTATGAATTCAATTTACTTAAAGGCACAGTTATTCCAAAGATCACAGAGTTACTATATATTTTAAATTGCTCAAAAGCTTTTCGCAAACATAGCTGCCGCATGATATTTACAGTAAGACGGCGGTAAGTTTTACTCTAGCGGCAGCTAGCCGCTGATATACAAGTTTTCAGCCACAGGTTAACTGAAGCAAAACAATGATACACTAGGTAACAGCAAGACTACAACAAACAGGACAACTTCAACAATATAGCGTGTTCTTGTTCTATATAAATCCGGACTGTCAGCCAGCAACACCAGAAAACAACACGTACGATTGTGTTTTCTATACACATTTTGATATGTAAGCTAATGCGTCATTTTGCTGTACAACAATGTGTATGAGTGTTTCTACAACGACAATATTTGATAGTTCGGAATGCAACAAATAACAATCAGCTGGATCTTTGGGACTACCTAGTATATTGTTATGCCATTAACAAAATGTGGAGGAATCATAAATTTCTAGTCATAATTGAGAATTTGCTAAGAGAAGTAATGTCTAAAAACTCAAAACCGAAATATACGCATTGCTTGGTAAAATGTAGATGAAATAATTTCCTTGTTATATTGTGTCTGTAAATACAATAAAGTGATTAATAAAATTCTAAAGGAAATTTATTGCAAGTGTTAATGTGGTACATATATAAATAGATAACATAACCAAAGTTTTGCAAGATAATTTTTCAATGTTAAATTTTACTGCTGCCCAAATTCAGCAGCAGAGCTCAATGTGTTTGTCTTCTTCTCGTTGGTAATAAACCACAAGTGTGATAAATTTGTACAAAATGTTAAAAATTTAATGAACTATTGCTAATAGTCGAAGCGTCAAGCAAAAAGATTACTATACATATATATGAGAAGATAAATATTTATGTATGCAGTAACAGACGGAAACATACAACTGTAAATTTGTTGTGTAGCACGATGCATAGTGTTGCCTGATTTTATATATTTTTGGATTTTTTATTTGGCGTATGTATGAGCGAACGTTTTTTGTAAGTATTTACTGTTTTTAATAAAATCCATCTCTTTTTTTTCCAAACAAGATTTATACTTGGGTCATGTGTAAATAACATCAATACGTAAGAATTCGTGTACTTACGTATATTTGAATATAGGTCAATTTAAAAACCAATATACAATACACAACCATAGCTATATACATATGCATGTCCATATATCAAATATACATCTGTTAATATCTGGAGTTTCTTACATAGATAAATATCGTTGGTCTCAAGTAGAATTGCCCTAACCCATATAATTGTAACTTTACAGGAGAGTTTCAAAACAGTCGACAATCTGTATTCGTCGCCATAAACATTTTTGTTATAAATTCCATGGAAAATATAGCAGACAAGGTGCATATGTCTGAATCGCAGGAAACTCAATTTCTTAAAAATAGAAGATAGAGACTTTCTACTTGAGTGCATCATAATGTCAATGTGCATTTTATACATACATATGTATGTAGCACGTATCTAGTCCATGACCTTAAATATATTCCGTTCAAAGGTTATTACATTCGCAAAACAAAAGTACATTCGGCGTCAATAATCCTTTCTACCTACTTTATTTATGTATATATGTATGTATGTTTAGTTAGTTATGTGTATGTATACATTTGGACGAAAAGCACATATGCCTGCAAAAAAAAAAAACCGATAATACGTATATACGTATACATGTATAAATTCAAATATCGTTTTCTGAAATTTGATTATGAATTTATAACAGCGATGGAAAATAACATTATTAAATAAATACCAACTTCTATAATAATATACTGATGTTTTAATCAAAATTCAAAACATAATGTAGACTTGAAGGGTGCTTTAAAATAAATTTTGTAACGTGCATTAAGATAAATTAATATATCTATAGTTGACGCAACCTGAACTTGTTCCAAACTTATTCTGCAGTTAACAGAGCTCCGAAAACCACTTAATAGTTGGAGTATAACTGAATTAAATTCATTTAATAACCAAAATCCAGGAATTTGTGTGCAGAATATATCACCCAAGCGATATTTACTGCAGATATACCCATGGAATATACAAAATATTGTACAAGAACTCATTTGAAAATAAAAGTTTTTCTGAAGTGATTATTAGTCATTGGAAATTTTTTTAGATATACATAATACTTTTACTTATGTATAAGGGGATCCCTGAAGCACCATTTGTATATAGTGACATATGTATAAGTACCAATTCTCATTTTCCCACAACAACCATTAATCCATCCCAACTCTTTTATCCTTAACGAAAACTGAGAGCTAACTTGTCTTAAATCATTCCTATACTATACAGTAAATTGTGCTTGTGAGCGATAAAATATATACGGAATGCACAGCATGTTATATCAAAATAGATTAATAGAAATGTGCTAGTCAATCAATGAAAGTAATGAAACCACACTACTCAGCAGTTGCTCATCATCAGTGTGTTTGCGTTCATAGAAAAGTCATATAAAATGTTGTATAATAATTATGTTTCCCCATGCTTTATATTCTAACAAATTAAATTTGCTTTTGTTACTTGTTTTATACCTTTAGGTGCATGTGTGTACATTGGTTTCATTTGATTGAATACAATGCAAGTGACGTATTTAGTAAAAAAGAATAAATGCAGGAAAGTTACATTTATAATAAGGAAAGTGGCATTCGTAATATGTACCAATTGTTTACATAAACTGAATGATAAATTAATAAACATCGTTGTGTTGGTATAAAATTAAAAACATTTATTGCAATAATTTGCATTAAAATGTTTTAAGCCATTGATTGGCTGGTAATATTGTCATCTTGATTTTATTTAAAGTAAAAATAATTTAGTTGCTGATATTATTGGTAGCAAACTGACAGTGTTTCTGGAAACATAGTCGGAAAATTCAAAAAAGGAAATATTTTTCATCTCTATCCTTGAACAGTTGATGTTGACAAACTGGATTCAATGGAACTACGGGATGAGTTATGCAAACCATGTTATGGTTTCTGCTAGATATATAAAGTGTGTTCGTTTACCCCAAAATTTGCACAAATTTGTACTGGATTTTACTGAACACACTACTCAGTCATTGAGACTAGAAGTACAATAAAGTATATAATATAGTCATCGACAAATAGTTAGAGAAAAGGAGAATAAATCAAATAGATTATATTGAATTTTTCAAGTAAATATTTTACTAATTTGTAAATATTTTTATCAATGTGGTTAAGAGAATATTTTCTTAGTCTGGTTAATTTGAGGCGCCAGATAGTCTCCGTTATACCATTATTTTATTTGAGTTTTAACAAAATACCAAAACTTTTTATGCTAGTATATCAATCAATTATTTACGTTTCATCTCAATGAAAAGAAAGCGATTTCCTTAATTTTGTGCAAATATTTTATTATAATTTGTCTCATGCGACATTATCCATTAGTTCACAAATTTTTGAAACCAAATTGTCAACTAGATTAAACTACAATTGTACAATAAAACAATTACTTCACCCTAAATAATAATGAGTGATCCATTTATGAAAATGTCTCAGTGCTTGCCAAAAAAAAAAGCAAATTAAAAACTATAAGAAAATCTATATAAGAACGTACGATTTTGTTTTCTTCCCGAACTATTGCCAAAAAATAGAAGCAAAATGAAAAGAAATAAACGAATTGCCAGTAGAGGAGACCAACAATAAAACACTAAACACAATTTTTGATTGTCTTATTGATTGTGTCGTACCAATTACAGCGGTGTTGCATGTAAATAGCAGCCCTTCCCTTTTGGCAATTTTTATAAAATAAAATTTTTAAATAAAAATTGTATCCGGTGGTTTTTTGCTGCATAAAAACTTAAAACAATAATAAAGGCTCTTTCTTTAAGCGCTTCCCATCTTTAAATTTAAATGAAGTAAAATGTATGAGATTGATAAAAAGTTATATGTATAGAGGTACAAGATTTGGTCCAAAGACCGGCGATATCGATCAATAGCGTTCGCCTCTGGCCAACGTCGCAACGATGAGGCCGGCATTCAAATATATTGGACGTTCTCAGATCTCACGTGGTTTTGGTATCGTTCTGAATTCGACGATTTTGTTTCTTCACGTACTTGAAGTTCGAAAATAAATATTCTAAATATTATTCTCTTAATGAAAATAGTTTAGACTTATTCTTAAAAAGAATTGCAGATTTGAACTTAAGCCTAATTTATTTTTGTCACAGCACGTTTTATAAAAAGAGCTTTCACTGGTGTAAAGATTTGGGCCCAGTTTTCGATCGCTTAGATTTTCTTTCGATATTGAAGAACAAACTACAATAATCATAGCAAATTAGATAAACTACATAATTCTTCCTGTAATGTTTTACAAGGAAACGAATTAAATGAATCGGTATTAATCGCATTTGTATAAAATGTTTGTTCCTATGCTAGAAATTATTATACTGTTTAACGTCGATGAACGTTGGCGTTCAATTTAAAATATTTTCATTATTATTTGGCATCCTATAGAGTGTGAAATTTAAATCATTAAAATTTCATTATAACCAAATTATGAAATCGTTTTCATGTCGTATTTTTAGCAACAATTGTGTACATTTCTTAATTGCTTTTATTTAAATAATAAAAAAATACAATTTATTAAGTATTCTGAAAAATAAGTTCTTAATATTTTTTATTTTCATATAATTTCAGCATTTTTAATAAATATTTACCAATGAGCTGGACTTGAAATTGGAAAGTAAAATGTGCTAGAATTTTTTTCACTCACACACACTTTGCTTTAAGCCGAAAGTTTGTTTAACATACGTGCAGCCACCAACCGCAAATCAATGAAAATGCGTGTCGTTGCTATGGTGAGCGGTGGCAAGGATAGCTGCTACAATATGATGCAGTGTGTTGCCGAGGGGCATGAAATAGTTGCATTAGCCAATTTACATCCCAAGGATAGAGGTAATATTTTTCTTTTGAACTTTATCCACAAAAATATTCTTGAATTAAGAAAACATTGTTTGGTAAATAAATATCTAGATACCTATATTTTGATATTAATAGCAACAATAAAAATTTATAGCATTAAAATTAGAACAAAATCATAATCCTCTGTTTAAAATAGATATAAAAATTTATAGTATTAAAACTAGAACAAATTCATATATCCTCTGTTTAAAATAGATATGCGAGGTACATATGCATATGCAAAAAATGTGGTGAATTTTAATTTTTGTGACAAAGTCGATTGAAAAATCTGTATTGTTCAATATATATAATGATTTTATGTAAAAGTTGGTCGCGGCTACGCCTCAAATGGTTTCTAACTGAGGTTTTTAACCGAGAAAAACTTATGGAAAAAAAAATTACAAGGTTGTTCAGAAATGAGATGATAATATAAATAGCAACAATTTGTAATTTTAACAGCCAAAGTACCCATTTGTTTAGTATTTTGGCCTTATATTTTTGTACGGAACAATTTTACTTCAGTCAACAGATATAATTAAATATTTTAAAAGAAAAAAAAAACCGTTCAAAAATTATGGCTAAAAGAAATGCAAATATGACGCCAACAGAGAAGATGATATCTTTACATTCAAAAATTTCTTATGTACATTAAAAACACAATATTAAAAGCAAACAAACAAACAAATACAAGCTGCGTAAAACAGGCAGAATCTCTCGCAGAAATCAAACTCATAACCTTCAAACGGATAGAATAGCTTCGCTACCTATCAGCAACAGTAGATAAAGCTCCCAGATAATTGTTAAACCTTATCCCAAATTTTCAAACTGTCAATCACCGAAATCCCCACAGCTTATTATATCTAATATGTTATCTCAAAGATAAAAATACATATTTATATACATACATACATACATGCTCTTAATCCACAACCGACAATGCATTTTCGGGATGAGTAATGGCAGATCTTGGAATGCTTCTGGCTTTTCTTTACTGCTTACACATCATATACTTATTTCACAAGGGTTTTATCGTTATATTATCGTATTTTTAAATATCAGCCAATGCAAACATCTGTTACTTGTTGGTACAGAAAGATCGTTTGAAACTAATTCAGAAATCTTTTGAACGATATTCGAATCATCAGAATTTTCGCCGAAAAAACTTTGAACCAAAAATAACTGTTTCCACATCTTGGAAAATATCTGCAATTGCACAAATGAAACAAATGTTATTCATATAAATTTCCTTCGCATTAAATATAAGAAAAGTCTATAGATATATAAATATATAGTGTTTGATATAAACGTTTTATCACAGTTATAGTATTTTTATCACAGTTTATAGTATTTTTAAGATTAAAAACAAATTTGAATGTTCTATAAGAAAAAAAAATTATTTATAATATCCTGTGTTTTTTTTAGCAGCATGTAAACTTAAAATAATAATAAAAGAAAGAAATATATATATTTTGAATGAAATTTGTTAATAACACCAATATTCATTCGCACGAACGAGAGTGAAAGTGTTAAAGATAAATTTATTTTGCAACAAAACTATTGTTAAGCGATACGATATCATGATAACGACGGATTCTTACCCATTTCTCTACAGCACTAATATTCTCTTCAGCGCGCACAGTTCTTTTTCTTTTTGATGAAGCTAACAAAATACCTGATGACGAAAAAAAATTGTTTTTTTTGCAAAAAATTTCTCAAGTATATATCCAATGTGTCACAAACATACCTTATAGTCAAAACATGTACAAATTGAAATTATATCGCGAATAAGTTTAAGCTTTGGTTATTGTACAAATTAACTAATTTTCAACAAAGTTTCGTTAGCTCATTATTCCAAAATATAAAGCTAAAACTTGTAACAGGAATGAGTAATAAATTAATCTGCTTGAAATACGTATAATCGAAACACATTTTATTGGAAATGTGCCATAGATATTATACTCGTAATATACATATTAGATGACCCTGAGCAACCAGCTTTAGAACACATATTAACTGCAGCCTTTACAGTTGATCAGAAATGTAATTAAATAAATTATATTTATTTAAATGTGTATACATAAATAAGCCACTTTTAATTGCGTTTCTGTTAAGAAGAAAATAACAATAACAAAATTATTGCAATTAAATTGTTTCCCTTTTATTGCTTAACATAATTTCTCTATTTATTCCAGACGAACTTGATAGTTATATGTATCAAACTGTTGGTCACATGGGTATTGAGATATTGGCTAAGGCAATGGGTTTGCCTTTGTATCGCCAAGAGACTAAAGGAAAAAGTACTCAAACTGGCAAACACTATGTGCCCACGGATAATGATGAAGTTGAGGATTTGTACAATTTGCTAGCCTTGTGTAAAGTGAGTACAGATAGATTTATTACTTTACAATGAGAACATACCTCGATTGACATACTGTTTATTAGACCTGGAGGCATATGTACGTAGCTATTGCTCAAAAATAATTTTTCTAATAATTTATGATTATGAGTTAAATGTAAGTAGAGAATTGGGGGACTCAAGCTGAAGACATAAATTCATATGTCATAAAATAATGGCACGAAAAAATATGAGTAGTGTGAAGATCACGTTATAATGCGTTATTTCGAAAAGAAGTTCAGACTTTTTAGACTGCGTTTTATTTTTATGTTATAAAAATTAAAGCTACTGTAAAGATTTTAAAATAGGAATATTTTTTGTTCATCATATGAAGAGAGATTTTTCAGCAACTCTCTTTTTTAGCCATTCTCTGGCCATTTCTTACTTTCGTTTCATTTATTCTAAGAATTTTAGTGTTCTTATAAATTAATTACCAGAGCCCTATGATAAAAACCAATGTTAGTTTTTTTTATTGTTGGTTTTTATTTTATTATAAAAAATAGCAGTAATTGTGTCTAATAATATAGATTCTCGAAAAAGAATTTAGTCTTTTTGATATGTTGTTTTTATATATGTATGTACATAACTGAAAATTTTAATTTATTTGTATTCACAACAAAATACACAATCTCAGTAATAAATGAAAAAATAAAATCATTTCAAAAACAGTGTTTTATTAATAGCGCATTTTAATATAAAGAATTGAACATATTTGTTACGTACAGTACAGGTCATACTAATAAAGATAGAAGTTTTCTAATATTTAAATAAACATTACACGGTTGTATTCTATCTTTTTATTAATCAGCTAACATATTATGTAAATAATACAATTGCTTATATTTCTATTTATATTTATAAGAAATATAACTCAGGTATTCATACTGTGAACTGTTTAGTCACATCGTCATAAAGTCATATTGTTTTAGAAATTGTTGTTCTGTTGCATACAAAAAAGTCATAAAATAATAAGACTTTTTCAAGTTTATTTTTGTTATGAATAGTTGTAGACATATCTCATTACCAACAGCATATATATTTATTTACATATAAAAATATATTTTGTACATGGAACTGTTATTATTTTTCTTATCAGAATATGACTAGAGTGCGGATTCCCCAATAAAATTCTTAAAAATAATTTAGTTTAAATTTCGTTTAAATTTCTTTATTTAGTTTTATTTTTAATAATATTTTTTTGTGATTTGAGTTGTCATTAAACATTATCTTTGTTTTATTGAAATTTAAAGAAAGGAAGCGCTTAACGATCCTTTACGTTATAAATACATACTGTGGGTAACACCGAATGGTATAGCCAATATATATGGCTTTTTATATCGATTCGCAGGCTGTATTAGATATCTTACAAGATAATTAAAAGCAATTTTTTCTAAACTTCTAAACAGACAGCTGACTTGGCCTCACTGTCAAACTCCTTATAAAAAATATTTGAATTTGCAATCTGTCAAGTTATATATATATATATATATATATATATATATATATATATGAGAAAAAATTTTAACAATTCTATGTGTTCGTAAATGCAATGATGTACAGTATTTACCAAACTTTGCTTTAGACGTACAGCGGTCGCAATTTGTTCTATTTTTATTTTTATTTATTAATAAATTAAGAATCAAGCCTTTAAGATCAAATATGAATCATATTCGACTCTATCATCCAAAATATTTTTCACATTATCACATTAGTGCACCCATTTACTTCACTAAAGTATTTTAGATGTCCATTTGCAGTGGCAGCGTTTCATTTACAATCAGGTCACTTTTTTAAATAGGCATTGGCCTCAACACATTTCCATGTAAATTTCTAATTCTTTTGTTCTTATTAAAGTGGCGGCCAGTGTTGATGAAACAAATGAATGTTATCATATCAAATTTACATAAATACGTACGTATGTATGTATGTATGTACGTCAGAAATAATAAAAACATTTGTATGTACATATTACATTTGTTATAATATATAACAATAATTATTAATTTACGCTGTCTTTATTTTTTCTCAACTATTTTCTTCAACGATCACTAAACTTAATAAATAATAGTTTGTTTTTATTAATTTGTATGCAAAATATAAATATTTGTTTACATTTTACAATCCAATAAACGAATGCAAAAGTTAACTTTGTTTTTATTAACACAAAATTTCCAGCAAAAAATTACTGATTCTGATGTCATATTTTGATCCAAGAACTTAAATATATAAATTTTTTTATGTAATGTAATTTATTTCAGACATTGTCTCAGTTAATTTATCAAACATTCGTTTTGTTTGTTGCTGGTTCAGCATTTTTATTAATCACAAAATATTTTAAGCTATTTGCACGGCAATGAAATATTTGCCCAAAAAAGCGTATCCACACATAAACAGTATACATTATTATTGAAGACTGCTTATTTAGTGATTATACTTTTTTGGGGAAATATATCTTAAAATAATTGAGAATTGCATAATAAAAAACACAGTAGTAAGGATTAAATTTTTTTTAAAACAACAAATAAAATCAATTTATTTTATTTTTCTATCATTCTAGAGTTATTGTCCCATTGCTAAAAATTAGCAGGTAGTTTTGAGTTTTTATTAGTTTAGAATTGTAGATAGCCGTAAAAGAATTTGCTTGGAAACGTTTATATCTGGGATGGCGAAATTATAAAAATAAAAAAAAATTAAATAAATAAAACTTAATTAATCTTTTTTTATTTTAATAGTTCGTTGCAAGGAACAAAAGAAGTGAAATCACCTATACCCCTCATAGATACATTAAATATTTTCTATGGATCTTTCATTGAAGACGTTTTCTAAAAGCTTTCTTTAAAAATATAAAAAGAATTCTAGTCAGCAGAGTACCTATTTGAATAGCAAAAAAACAACAAATCTTCACACATGAATTAATTACATTAATTAAAACGCTACTATTCGCATACTATAACGCAATAGTTGCTTGTATATGAAATTGTTTTATTAATGATTTAATTCTTTGTGACAATTAATAAGTCAATGTAAAACCAAATTACTTCACAATATCAATTGATTAAACGTTACTTATACAAACAATAAATAAATAAACTCATATAGCGTTTAGTTAGCAAATAAAAAAGGATAAACATTATTAAATGATTGCAAAATTGCGATGGATGATAGATATCATAAGCTATTATTAATGAAATTGTCCCTTGTTTATTACGTAGAATGTTTAGGTTAATTATTGCATGCAATAATTATAAGTGCCAATTTACAAATAACCGATTAAAGTACGTTAACCGCTGGCAAATACATACATACATATATACCCAAAAATTAAATCTGATAAGTATTTTTTAAGTTAAACAGTTTCAAATAACATTAGACTCTATCATACTCTATTAGTTATTTATGAAACTATTTTACTTAATTCACACGTATCTGAAATTTATATGCAAAACAAAAAGAAACAAATTGTAAAAACTCTTATGCTTTTCAGGACGTGTTTTGCCAAACAGCAAACTTATAGAGATAAAGTTCGTTTCAATTTGTAATGAAATCAAAATTATTAACAGTCTATATCGATATTATATAAATATGTGTGTCCAATATAAATAAATTTGCTTATCGATTAACATTTCTACTTTGACTTAAAAAATGCAATGTACTTGTATTTTTATTTTTAGGAAGAATTGCAAGCAGAAGCGGTGGCTGTAGGGGCCATACTTTCCGATTATCAACGCGTCAGAGTGGAAAATGTATGCAGTCGTTTGAATTTAGTGTCATTGGCCTATTTATGGAGGAGAGATCAGACTGAACTATTACAAGAAATGATAGATTGTCAAGTGCATGCCATATTAATCAAAGTAAATAGAAAAATAATATAAAATCTACATAGAATACGGCGATATAGATTTCTAAATATTTTCTATATAATTGCAGGTGGCTACCTTAGGTTTAGTTCCTGATCGCCATTTAGGGAAATCTCTTAGAGAAATTCAACCACATTTGTTGAAAATGCGTGATAAATATGGTTTGAATGTCTGCGGTGAAGGTGGCGAATATGAAACATTTACCCTGGATTGTCCTCTCTTTAAGCAACGTATTGCAGTGTAAGCTTATATATATATATATATATATATATATATATATATATATATATATAACTTTTACTTTCAGAGACGATGTTCAAACTGTTATAAGTTCTGCCGATCCTATATGTCCCGTTGGTTATATTAATTTCACCAAATTATCTTTACAACCCAAAGAAGCGCAACAGAGCTGTGATGTTTTTGTGAAAAAATCTCTGGACTACATAAGTGACCTCAATGAATCCACATATAGTGACCTCAGTGATCCCGATCTCAGTGAAACTGAGCTTGAATTAATTGAAAAAGAGACACGCATGCGTGAATCGTTAAGCCAAAATGAATTGATATCGCGTAGCAATTCATTTGGTCGACATCTTACCACCTCATCCTCACCCATACCGATAGTGACGAAGAGCGCCAGTGTTGATGAACAAACGCCATCTGCTCTACTCTCCTCGTCGGCTGCTCTGTGCGCTGCCTCATTACAGGCTGGTAGTTTTGGTCCACCGCGTCCCTTGGGCAGTAGTACAGCTGCAGTTTGCGGTAGCCTATCGTTAGCCATCTCCTCTACGGCTTTAACAGCAGGCGGAGTTGGTGGTGCAGGTTTAGGTGGTGGGATGTCATCATTAATTGGTGGATCCACAAACGCACAGCTACCAAGTCCACTCAAATATGAACGAGAATTCCGTCCACTGAATAATCGACCAATTGTTACCATTAATCAAAAAGGTTGGATGTGGGTAGCAGGAATACAAGGTTTGTATATTTTACCTTTTATATTTTCTTTCCTTAATAATAATTATTTATCCTGAATATTTTGAAATTGCCGTAATTCATTATCCCACATAATCGTTCCTTCTGTCATATATAACATTAGTGCTAAGTGTTTACTTTTGCAGTAAATGAGAACTTACTGCAAAAATTTTAAAATTTTTTTTCAAAAAGAGCTATTGCCGAAAAAAGTACTCGAACGGAAATATTTTTATTCTTAAGACTCAGTAAACAGCTGACTGCAAAGATATATATGTAAATAGTGGTGAAAACTATTATGCTTTTGACCAGCATTAGACCCGCACGGTGCCATCCCTTCATCACTAGCCAATTGCTGAGTAAAATTCAGTAAGAATTCGTAAAAAATTGTGGGAAATCGAACACACTTAAAGTATGGAATGGAAATGTAACTATGTGGTAGATTCTTAAATCAAACTAATTTTCAATTTATTTTTCGTGCTGATCCTTTTTCTAAAATGTTATGTAAATTCAAAGTGATCAATTGAACGGTTTTAGCTAGTTCCTATGCGCATTTCATTGGGAGAAACTGATTTTATTATCGTTCTTTTCTGCGAAAAGTGTAGAGAAGCAAGAAGAGTCCTTTTCGCAAAATGAAACAAAAACTAAACGAACTAATTTTATCATTACTAGATTGCATATTTCATTCGCTGTTTTATGTTTGCAATGCCACGCCTAATTGATTTATTAAAATTAAACTATAGAATATTGTTCTGTAGAATTATATTCTAATATTCTTTTTATATTTTTTAGAAAAGTATTATTTATTGTTGAAACATTTATGACAAACTAAAAATTATTTTTCAATATAATAATTATATCAAACTCATATAACAAAGTTAACTTGATTAAGAATTTTCATTGAAGTTAAAGTATTAAACAATACAGTATTTCCAACAAACACCTCCTCAATGTAAATTCGTAATCAATAATTATTTTTAATATACAATTACACAAATCAACATATTTTAACAAACTGATATTTTTTTTTTCATTTTAAATTCAAAAAATTACAACATTTCCAATGATTAATATTTGACAAATATTTAGTTAATGCATCAGCTACCTTATTTTCTGTTGAAACATATTTCAATTGAATTTCATTAGGAATATATTTATCCTTAATATAATGATATCTAATATCAATATATTTGCTTCTTTTCATTGTCATTCGGCTTTTCGTCAAGTATTGAGCTCCTTGGTTGTCACAATTTAAAACAGTTGGATTTCTTATTATATCTTCAAATC
The DNA here is from genome assembly GCA_963675445.1 of Linnaemya vulpina. Lineage (NCBI taxonomy): Eukaryota > Metazoa > Arthropoda > Insecta > Diptera > Tachinidae > Linnaemya > Linnaemya vulpina. Next base: position 67,305,391 of record OY776280.1, on the reverse strand, counting down.
TCAATTCCTTTAATAAACTTCTTTAGAAACTGATTTCCTTAGTAGCTTGACACATTGAAATATATTCTGCTTCCATTGAACTTAACGCCACTATGTTCTGCTTTTTCGTTCTTTTTATATTTTTTTGAAAAGTATTTTTTATTGTTGAAACATTTATGACAAACTAAAAACTATTTTTCAATATAATAATTATATCAAACTCATATAACAAAGTTAACTTGATTAAGAATTTTCATTGAAGTTAAAGTATTAAACAATACAGTATTACAGTATTTCCAACATGTTCCTTTTAATTTTTTTATTATATATATATATATATATATATATACATATATATATATATATATATATATATATATATATCAGAAGTAAATTTGTGGCATACACACAGCGAAATCGCTCATACGATTTTGTGAAAAAACTTAGTGGATGCAGATAATTAAAAGCTGCTACCGGGCATTGCACTATCTGTGTAAAAGCTGAAATTGGTGCAAAAATAATTTCCAATTGAACCAGCATCAACGTTAAAAAAATTATTCTCATGGCACCTTCCACAATTAATATTTCTCCAAAAGATGAGTTGGTCAATCCTCATATATTCCTAAGGCTCCATTATAATTATATTTTGGGCTTATGAAACTAAGACTTAAACAAAGTACATCAAATAAAGTTCCGCCAATTTTAGACTTCGCCATTTTAAAGCCTTAATATTTCTAGAAAAAGGAAAATTATTTACATATCTGCAGATATGTTGGTATATGATGCCTGAGCTTGGAAAATTGGACTCTAAACGAATTATTTCAGAATTAAATTCCAATTTATTTATTGCTTATTTCAGGATGTGCAGTGACATTAGAAGAAGCTATGCATCAAGCAATGGACTCCCTACGCTCTTTAGCTGCAGAGCACAATTATGAAATGATTAATTATTGTTATATAACAATGTACGTGCGTTCCATTAACGAATACACTACGATTAATAGAATTTATGGAGAAGCTGTACATTTTCAAAACCCTCCCACCAGGGTATGTGTAGAGTGCCCTTTGCCTGAAGATTGCCACGTCGTTTTAGAGGCGATAGCTTTCAAAGCACCCATGCGTAGAAGAGCTACAATTTCTATTCAAGAGGGTGAAAGCTCAGAGGATCAAATGTCCATAGTAAATAGCTGTAGCAATAGTTGTGCAAATGATGTGCTATGCAAACGCAACACTATGCATGTACAAAGTATATCACATTGGGCTCCAGCCAATATTGGGCCATATAGTCAATCCACTAAGGTAATCCGTATTAATAACTATTAAAGCTATATTACTCACTGCTTTCATGTTTACAGATTGATGAAATAACTTATATCTCTGGTCAAATTGCTTTAGTACCTGGTAGTATGACAATTATTGAAGGTGGCATACGTCCTCAATGCAAATTGACACTACGCCATATTTCACGTATTGCGAAGGCAATGAATGCTCAGGGACAATTACGTGACGTCGTTCATGGCATTTGTTTTGTTACACATCCATCCTTTATATCGGAAGCACGCCGTCAGTGGGAAAGACGTACCACTAATGCCATTATGGATTATATAGTAGTTCCTGCATTACCCAGAGAAGCTTTGGTTGAATGGCAAGTATGGGCTCATACACACAATGACCGTTTTGAATGTAAGTTTTGATTGACACTTTAATTGATTTTATTCAAAATTTAAATACATATATGAATATTTCAGATGAGGAGACTGGATGTTCAATTAGTGACTATACAATTTCTATAAGAAGACGTTGGAATTATGAAAACAATTGTGCTGCTATTGTTTGCTACATTTCAACAGGTAACTTATTTAATGGCAATGGGTCAGTTATTTTGCATCCCATTAAGGAATATGTCGCTTTGCACTTTATTATTATTAAGAAATAAAATGAAAGTAGTTTTGTTAAAGTTTAGGTGATTGAACACAGTGTTATATAGATGCCAAACCATTTGCCCTGTTTTTACCTCATAACTTTTCTTCGCGTTGTTCAACTTCAAAAGGTAATCTTTCATTGGGGAACAATGATCCCCTCCTCCTTTAGAGTCAATTAAGTTTATGTAAGAAAACCTCAAGCTTCTATCCAAAAACTTCAACAAAAGATTCAAGTTCTCTATAGCCAAAATAAATTTTAATTTGTACCTGTTTTTTCTTATGAAAAAAACTAAATTTTTTTGATAAATCATTAATTATTAATTCTTTAAATGAGGTCTATTAATACAACTTCTTGTTATCTAAAAGTAGGATTGCGTCGGACGTTTGACAAGTTTTATAGCAATTTTATTTATCCCAAAGTAAATGATAAGTTGTAATAATAACAAACTTCTTATACGTTCGATTAAATTCTAGTTTTAACTAACTTCAATTTGTTATAATGCCGCTAAAAATATGTACATTTTATTTTACTATATTTTTAATCCGCCGGTGAATTTCTGACAATACCGACAGAGTAAAATACTTTTTAATGTTTCATATTCATAATACAACTGACATTTAATTTTTTATGTATTTGTTTTTTTTTTTTCTAAGGTTTAGCTTCATCAACCACTCAACTAACTCAACTAACCGATGATATTTTAACCAATCACTGTCGTTTAGCACAAAATCTTACCTCTGAAAATATGGATGAAATTTTAATATATGTTGTTAATCGTCTTCTTAAAGATTATCCTTTAGTTAAAAGTAGTGAAAATCAAGAAACTTCATGTTCTACTAACAATGGAACTGTAGATCATAATCAGCAGCACCAGCATCAACATTCATCGAGCATACCAGCTATACACCTAAAAGTGTTCTATCAAGTAACAGCAACAGCCCCGGTAGACCTTATATTAACAGCTTTAAATAACTTTCGTCAGAATTGTCGGGATACAGCCAATATTGCTTTTACTATTTTGCCAGCATGCAGTTTACATAATTTTAGTACTTTCCTATCCATATGCGGTGTAAGGCATGAATAGAAAAAATCGTACGAATGAAGCATCAACCAAGAATGTCTTCTCAAAAGAATTTGTTAATGTTTATTTTTTTTATTATTATTATTCAAGAGTTTATTAGAATATTTAAGTTTAAAAGTAAGGCTTTTTTAGTATTTCCTTTTTTTTTTTTTTGTTCTACAGCAAAAAAAAGGTGTAAAGACAAACTTTTTGGACTTTTTAACAAAACAAGAGTTTCAATAAATATATTAAAAGAAAATTGTATATTAAAAGATGCTATTTGCTTATATTTAATTTTTTGAAATTAAACAAATATTTTCAAAAATATCTACAAATGATAATAGTTTAAATTGAAATAAATTCTTCAAACCCATTATCTTTATTGTATTGATGTAATAAAGTGTAATATTTATTATAAATAAATATAATTAATGTAAAAACATACGACGAGCACACAATTAATGCTTTATTGCGATTTGACTAAATAAACGCATATATTGAAATTATAAAAAGGCAAATTAAATACTGTATATATTATTTTAAAACCTGGTTTAAATTTATGTGGTCGTAATGTTAATCAAAATGGTAAATATTATTTATGTAACCGATTCTTAGGAAATATTGCGAATACCTTGCAGTTCGTGTGATTAAAAAATCTGTTCACCGAAAATAACTATGTATATTGAATAATTTGCTTTTGTGGACAATAACACGTATGCTTTAAAGTTAAATATTTGCGGAAGAAGGGAAACTACTTAAATCGCCTAGCTTCAGGCCAAAAGCCATAGATAGGGATTTTTTTCATTAAAAACCACGGATTAAGAATATGCTATAAAATTTATTGAAAACTTGTTTTTAAATAAATTATTACTTCTTTGTGGTGCAAACCTTCTAATTAAATTACAGCTAAAAGTACATATGTAAGTAACCTAAGTTTTCAAAAAATTTTGCATAGTATCCTCTTACCAAAGCTACTTTCTCATTCAGATCGTTACAGCAATACCAAAGTTTCATGCGTATAATCAAAATTGAAAGAAAATAATATATCTACTGAAACCAAGCTTCTTCTCCACAATGTTTATGTTTAACAAACCGTCTATTCTTTTGGATTGAAAATACATTGAATGGTTACGTTAGCTGTGCGTTTCCTATATAATATCGATTTTGGTCCAAACGCTCCATTAATTTTCAATAGTTAAATATTTTTGTGACTCCCAAAATTATGCTAGTAAATTGGATTTGCGTCAAATCTCAACAGAGTGGCGGTATATCAATATAAAATTTTTAACAAAGGCAGTCAGTTCTGACTGTTACACCCTGGATGATTGTTGCAATAACAATTCCAGTATTATTACTGGATTATTAATATACACTTAAGATTTAAACCGAATTTCGGGAAAGAAATTGGTATTTGAACCCAACATAAAATAATTATTTTTTATAATTAACGAAAAACTCACTAAAATTTACTTAGATAGACTTGTACATGCATACCCATAGCTGATTTAAGTATATATTATAACGAACGTAAAGGAATTTACACTGTATGGCACTGCTTTGATCAAAATCAAAGCAAAAAACTCAGATCCAGGTTTAATGCAATCAGAACTCCATTTCTAGTGCATGGATATGTTTTCTCCTAGAGGAACAACTGGATATGTCTATTTTTTTCTAACACATGTTGGCATTTGCATTATTTCTATCGATATAAGTTAAATTACACTTACTTGGATGATTTGCTTTTCCATATTCAATATAACACGCTATTTCACTAAACAATTATAGTTTTAAAAAATTTTGCACTGATTTGCTTTTAATCATGATGAAGTTATACTGATTTTGCTTTTTTGGCTCCAAATTAAAATTACTGACAACCAAAAAGGAGGGATTTATCGTAGTGATGCCACGTGTTTATTACAACATGGGTCGGTGCTACTCCACAGGTAGCCTTACTTAAGTTTTTGTTTTGAACGTTAACAGTCAATATATATACTTTCCCATTTTAAAAAGGTACGGTGTTTTAACTACACAATGTTTATGTAGCATATATATTGCATTTCTAAAAACAAAAAGATCATTAATGCAAAACCAGAAACACGTTTTTCTTGATTTTGTAGTCAGCAGTCTTTGAAAAAATTGATATATTTTACTAACGATAAAATGAATGTTTTTTGTGTTGTTGTTTTGATAACGTGATGACTTTACACAACATAATAATCGATGAATTTTAACATCACTAAGTATGCATGAAAGCCCCAGAAGAAAACTGTTATATACGAACTTAGATAGTTGGCAACGCCAGTACAAGAGAATATAATAAAGTAACGTGGACCAATCACAATTCAACAAACCAACACTCACCCTTTTTATTTGTTTGAAATAGGTATTTTAAACAAAATTCTGTTGAAAAACATTGAAGCGATTACAATTTATATTGCTATTACGATTTATATTAATTCACATCTATGGTTTACATATATTAATTCGCGTCATAATTATGATTATTTTTATATTAATTTGCCTTATCTAAATTTAGTAAGAAGCACGTAGAAGTTAAAGAGAAAAGTTTAAACTCTGAGAGCACAAGAACAAGCATTTCAAAAGTACACGTCAGTTTAAAGCATATTAAAATAGCCGGCAACTCTGGCTCCGCATTCAGTATCAAATCAGAAAGCAAAGAAGAAAGAACGTAAAACAAGAAAGTTGAGTTTAGCAGCGAACTTTGTATATTTTAAAAAGTGAATTAATTATTTTTAATAAATTGTTCATATAAAAAGTTAAATTTCATCTATTGAAGTAAAAGTAAGTAAGTATTTCTGTTACAAAATAAGTGAAAATAGTGATTATTGGCAGACGTCGCTGTACATGTTAATATGAATGCATGTAAATACACTCATATTTGCATTAGGGCATTTTCTAATCAAATTGTTTCATTGAATTATTTTGCCATAAATATAAATGTAATATATAAAATGAAATTAACTTGTTTCCTTTACGGAGCAAAAACCTGGTTCTGAAGAATATTCCAGAAAGTTACGTAGGCACATGCTTACATACATAGTGTGCTATATACATATTATCGGCATTTAAGTAAAGAAAAAAGTGTCGTGAAACTTTCAAGTGAAAACCTACTCGGCACACACAAATAGAACACGAAAGTATGTACATATGGATGTAACATACATTAATTGCAGAAGTATTGAGAAGCAATCGTACACGTATACCAATGTTCATATTTATTTTGTAGATTAATCAAAAATCTAAACATTAATTTTTAATGTATTACATTTATATCCATATAAATGTAATAATTAAATTTTGTTAATACACATATGTATATTATATACGTAATGTCTATTAAGTATAACAGTTTCTCTTTAGTTCAAAGAAGCTTTTCCTTCGAGCATGCTACCACCTTGCAAATTTGATATTTCTTTCTTTTTGATTTAAAAATAGTGTTGATAAATACCAAATAACTATTTCGATTATAAGTTTAGCGTTTTTTTTTCAATGAGGTTAAAAAAAAGTACGATTAGCTCATAACACAAATTTTCCGTAGTACTCTGTACAATTATTTTATATACATGCATATGTATATAAGTAAGAAAAACTTAAAATAACCTTTCTCATATACAATTTGCTTGTACCGTTATATTCATGTTTGGCAACTTATTATATTTGCATTACATTTTGCAGGCTGATGTGTCAAAGCAGAGCGAATTATTAGAACATTTGCAAGTTCCTTTTTTTTACAATATCAAGAACATATTTGTCATATGTATGTATGTAAATAACAATAGAATTCAGATCTATTCTTGATAGGCTAAGATAAACTGTATAAAAAATTTTTTTTTAATTACTATTATTGTTTTACATACTTAGATCAGATTTGTTTAACAACTAAGTGAAACACTCATATATCTCATTAGTTGTTCTTTTATAGGTAGAGTGTTAAAAATATAGAGAGGACACCAACAACAACACGATATTAATTTTGATTGTTTTCTTATAGTAAATAAACACGTCAGTTAATTCGGTTGATTACAACAAATACAATTTCCAAGTATTGCTAGAGTTGTTTTATAACTCCTGGCTCCAAAACACCTCGGGATTTCTTAAAATGTAACAGCTAATAATTGTAGATTTTAAAAAATACGATAAAATGCATATACATATATGCATGTGAACGTGTGTATATATTTAATACCAAATACGGAGCTCTCATTGTTGCCGGTTTCAATACTCTTTTTATTTTTCTTTCTCTATACGTATCGTTTGGAATTAACGTATAGAAAATGTACACGTATACAAAACATTTTTTACACATGCTGTATTCCTTGGCTATTTGTTAATCACAAGTTTGCTTTTGGTGCTGTCAATAATTTCTATCTACTATTTAACAAATCACTAACAATAGATTTTCAGAGAGCAAATAACTCAAATACTCTTAGTAAAATGTTGGTAGTGGGTAAATTTTTATGTAAACTTTTAAATATTTTCAAATCTAACAATGTCAAAGTCACATTTTATTCCGCACAATTCACTTCAGTTGTGTTGCGCTTGTCAAGCTTTGAAGACGTACGTTTTTCGCTAAACTAAATAATCACGGTAATGAATTTTTATACTGAATCACAAACCAAACTGGTTTGTTTTTGCGTATGTAGGCTTAACAACGACGCCTTACTCAACAAAGAAATAGGTCATAATTTATGTGGTCTCAGAATCTAAAGAAGAAAGTTTAAGTAAAAACTTTTACTACATACCTTAATACATACGTACTTATAGAAACACGTTTCCTAACGTTTACTTGTGTGGTCACGTATTCAGTTTAATCTGTTAACTGAACATTTTATTTTATTTTTGTACACATAGGTATACATATGTATGTACATAGTGCCTGCCATTATTATTATTAAATATATTTTATAAACAAATATAAAAATATGTTTCAATATTTTTTGCAGACAAAATAAAGTACGGGCAATATGAAATTATTTGTCTTATTGGCTCTAGTGGCCTTTGTTGGCCTATCTCTTGGAGATGAAAAAAAAGATAAGGAAATTGGTACCGTTATTGGTATTGATTTGGGCACCACCTACTCATGGTAAGTTAATGAAATTACAAAACAGTAACGAAAACTACTTTCTACTAACTAAATGTTCTTTTCAATTGCAGTGTGGGTGTTTACAAAAATGGTCGTGTAGAAATTATTGCAAATGATCAAGGTAATCGAATCACTCCCTCCTATGTTGCCTTTACAGCCGATGCTGAACGCTTAATTGGCGATGCCGCCAAGAATCAATTAACAACAAATCCTGAAAATACCGTCTTCGATGCTAAGCGTTTGATTGGCCGTGAATGGAGTGATGCCCATGTTCAACATGACATTAAATTCTTCCCCTTCAAAGTTGTTGAAAAGAATTCAAAACCCCATATTCAAGTGGAAACTTCTCAGGGTCAAAAGGTGTTTGCACCTGAAGAAATCTCCGCCATGGTTTTGACTAAGATGAAGGAAACGGCTGAAGCATATTTGGGTAAAAAAGTTACGCATGCTGTTGTTACGGTACCCGCCTACTTTAACGATGCTCAACGTCAAGCTACCAAAGATGCTGGTTCAATTGCTGGTTTGCAAGTGATGCGTATCATTAACGAGCCAACTGCTGCAGCTATTGCTTACGGTTTAGACAAGAAGGAAGGAGAAAAGAATGTTTTAGTCTTCGATTTGGGTGGCGGTACCTTCGATGTATCCTTGTTGACAATTGATAATGGCGTTTTCGAAGTAGTCGCTACTAATGGTGACACTCACTTGGGTGGTGAAGATTTCGATCAACGTGTTATGGATTATTTCATTAAGTTGTACAAGAAAGAAAAGGGCAAAAATATTCGCAGCGACAACCGTGCTGTACAAAAATTGCGACGTGAAGTTGAAAAAGCAAAGCGTGCCCTTTCCAGTACTCACAAAGTTCGAATTGAAATCGAATCGTTCTTTGAAGGTGAGGACTTCTCAGAATCTCTTACTCGTGCCAAGTTCGAAGAATTGAACATGGAATTGTTCCGTTCCACTTTGAAGCCAGTACAAAAGGTTTTGGAAGATGCCGATATGAACAAAAAGGATGTCCACGAAATCGTTTTGGTTGGTGGATCTACTCGTATTCCGAAGGTCCAACAGTTAGTTAAAGAGTTCTTTGGCGGCAAGGAACCTTCTCGTGGTATTAATCCTGATGAAGCTGTTGCCTATGGTGCCGCTGTACAAGCCGGTGTACTATCAGGTGAACAAGACACCGATGCTATTGTCCTCCTCGATGTTAACCCCTTGACCATGGGTATCGAAACTGTTGGTGGTGTTATGACTAAATTGATTCCCCGCAATACGGTCATTCCAACAAAGAAATCCCAAATCTTTTCTACAGCTTCGGATAACCAACACACTGTCACCATACAAGTCTTTGAAGGTGAACGCCCAATGACCAAAGATAACCACTTGTTAGGTAAATTCGATCTTACTGGAATTCCACCAGCACCACGTGGCATACCACAAATTGAAGTCAGTTTCGAAATTGATGCCAACGGTATTTTACAAGTAAGTGCTGAAGACAAGGGTACTGGCAACAAGGAAAAGATTGTAATCACAAATGATCAAAATCGTCTTACTCCCGATGATATTGAGCGCATGATTCGCGATGCTGAGAAATTCGCCGACGAAGATAAAAAACTTAAAGAAAAGGTTGAGTCACGTAACGAGTTGGAATCATATGCCTACAGTCTCAAGAACCAAATCGGCGACAAGGAAAAGCTTGGTGCTAAACTGAGTGAAGACGAGAAAGTTAAAATGGAATCAGCAATCGATGAATCAATTAAGTGGTTGGAACAGAACGCCGATGCTGATCCTGAAGAATACAAGAAACAAAAGAAAGACTTGGAAGCCATTGTGCAGCCAATTATTGCTAAATTGTATCAAGGTGCTGGTGGCGTCCCGCCCACAGAGAGTGAAGACAACGAGGACTTGAAGGATGAACTGTAAAAAGTCGTCGTATTTTCCGCGCAGCGATTTAAGTTCTAGTTCTAGCTTAGTTGTAGTTCGCAGTTTAGTTAAAATGAAACAAACCAGCAGACTGATTACACATTTAATAAACCGTAAATAATATTTGTGTTAATTTCAAAACCACTAAAAGAAAACATTAAAACAAAATATTTATCACATCAAATACAACAACAAAAAATCTCTGGGTATCCGTTTGTTTTTATTATTGTGGAATCAATTAATTGAATGTGTTCATACTCGCATTCCTTGTTTTTCTTACTTTTTATTTTTATTAATTTGTTAATTATTTCATGCTTAAATAAAATTTTTAAATTAATTTAAATTCATTGCACTGTAAATTTGATTTCCTACTTTAAATTATTTTGTAATAATCTACAAATTCAAGGAAATAAAAAAACTTCTATTTTAAGAAGAATTTTCTATTAAATAATTAATTTTTTTCTTTCTCTAGTATGGAATTACATACAACTTTCGCAAAATAAAAACAAAATATATTAAAACGATAACTTATTAAAAATAAAATCGTGTTTTTGTTATAGCTTATAAGTTTATGCTATTTACGTATTCGGGCAAAGCGATTCAAGATATAAGAAACGCTTTTGACCAAATTCATGATAATTGTTATTTCGAGTCATATTTTAATTGAAAATGAGCGACCGCGAATAATTTTAAAATTTTTGTTAATATAAACGTTTCGATTAGAATTTAGTAGTATTGTATAGGCTGTAAAATAGTCATCAATTTAAAGTTGCATTCCTTAAAAATATATAGGACGTGTTTCGAAATAAAAAGGCTACAAATTCTTTTAGATTGCTCTAATTGTGTAGTTGTACTATAAGTTTGTATTAAGTTATAATAAATTTTCTTTATATTGCCGTTTAAGTAAAAGATAAGCTAAAGTAATAAATCCACTGGAATGTTTCAATAACTGACGGTACAATATACTTAAAAGGTCCGTAAAATTTTTCTGAGCATTTCGCTTAGCTTCATAATTTCATACAAAAAGGGAAAGTATAAAATTCCTCTAATAAATATCGTGAAGAATTGTAAAACTTGCATAAATCGCATCTATTATTTATATATACATATATGTATATATATACATATATATATATATATATATATATATATATATATATATAAATATATATATATATATATATATATATATATATAAATATATATATATATATATATATATATATATATATGTATATATATATATATATATATATATATATTTATATATATATATATATATTTATATATATATATATATATATATATATATATATATTTATATATATATATATATATATGTATATATATATATTTATATATATATATATATATATATATTTATATATATATATATATATATATATATATATTTATATATATATTTATATATATATATATATATATATATATATATATATTTCAAATAAAAATAATAATGATTTGGGTTATGTGTGTGTATATATTTGTAAATACGTATCGAGGAATGTATTCCATTCCAAACAATAGCTAAAGTAATGACGCTAATAAAAATTGTAGATTTTGTGCTTTCATTAACAATAATGGCAATTACTTACATGTATAACTTTATTATACATATATCCACACATGTATGTACATACATGCATAAACATTTCTACGCGATTGGATTCTTTTTCATTAGCTCTATATCAGCTGCCATCATGTCGTTGACCAATTCTTTAAATGTCACTTTCGGTTCCCAATTAAGTTCACGCTTAGCTTTCGAAGCGTCGCCTAATAAAAGATCTACTTCGGTGGGCCGAAAGTATTTCGGATTTATGCGTACTCGTACTATACCAGAATCCTTTTCAATCCCAATCTCATTAACACCTTCACCCTGCCATATAATTTGTCGCCCTATATATTGGAATGATTCCTCAACAAACTCGCGAACACTATGCGTCTCACCGGTTGCAATAACATAATCAGAGGGTGTTTCTCGCTGTAACATCATCCACATTGCCTCCACATAATCCATAGCATGGCCCCAATCACGTTTTGAATCCAAGTTACCCAATTCAAAGTATTCTACCTGGTTATGAAAAATTTTAGCTACTGAGCGTGTAATTTTACGTGTTACAAAATTTTCGCCTCTTCGTGGTGATTCATGATTAAAAAGAATGCCATTACAGGCAAACATATTGTATGCTTCTCTATAATTTATGACAATCCAAAAGCCATACATTTTTGCGCACGCATATGGAGACCTGGGATAAAATGCAGTTTCTTCATTCTGTGGTGTTTCGACCACCTTACCATATAGCTCAGAAGTAGACGCTTGATAGAACTTAACTTTCTTCTCCATGCCACAGGTTCGTATGGCATCTAAAATACGCAATGTTCCTACTGCGTCAACTTCTGCGGTGTATTCACTTAGATCAAACGAAACCTTTACATGTGATTGAGCAGCTAAATTATAGATTTCCTCAGGCTTAACCATGTTAATAATTTTCACCAAGCTACTGCTATCGGTCATGTCGCCATAGTGTAATTTCATTGATCCTCCCTTGTGGGCCTTGGGATCGGCATATAAATGTTCTATACGTGAAGTATTAAAAGTGCTAGCTCTTCTGATGATACCATGAACTTCATAGTCTTTTTTTAACAGAAATTCTGCTAAATACGAACCGTCCTGTCCAGTAATGCCAGTTATAAGTGCAATACGTTTATTCATTTTTTTATCGCCATTTATTTCTGTTGAATTACTAGTCATTGGTTTTTCTACCTTACTCACTTTACACTCTGCCATTATATTTTAAACTCAGGTTAAATTTTATTGAAAAATAATATATATATATATATTTCTGAAGTAAATAGAGCAATGGATTTGTTTACAATGTTTTACACACGTACTGTTTTTTAACAACACCGGCACGTCAATCTCAAATAAGCCAATTCGCCTTGCAGATACGAATAATTTTATTAAATGGTTGCCACTCGTTTTAAGCATGTTCTTAGTGGCAATTTTTTTACATCCACCGACAAACCGGAAATAATAAACAAACTCACATATTTATTTATATGGAAAAAAACAAAAATAAATATATTACCTAAGTTTTAAAAATGCAGGCAGCATTTTAAGATATAGGTTTAATATATACATATATATATATATATATATATATATATATATATATATACATATATATATATACATACATACATATATATATATATATATATATATATATACATACATACATATATATATATATATATATATATATATATATATACATACATACATATATATATATATATATATGTATGCAAGCAACTTTTCCTCTTCATAACATTCTATAATGAAGTTAGTTTTCTAATTTTCCAATAGGCTTGGTTAAATATTCTGGACGCAATAATTGATCTGAAAATTATTACCATGAGATTAAAAGAATACTTAATAAGAAATTTTTTTTACTACAATATGATATAGACAATTGTGCACCACCAATGTGTTGGTAGGGAATACTTGTAGCACATACCTTCTCATTGTCAACTAACGCAGCTTTTAATTTTGAACAGTGTTCTATTCAACGAATAAACAAGTTTTTTATCAGAGGATTCATAACTCCCCATAAAATCAAAACATTATAAGCTTTATATAAAATTTAGCAACTTACCTTAAACTAAAACAGCAACAGTTTTTTTAAGAGTCACTATTCTTTACTATATCTTTTTTTATTAAAATTTACATTAATTAGATATATTTATTATTAAAAAATATACAAACTTAAGAGCACTAAAAGATGTTTTTATATGAATTTTATTTTTACTTATAAAAATTAATATACATACATACATATTATGTATGTAAGAACAAATGATTTTGATGCCTTTCGTAAAAACATAAAACTTAGTTTTTCATAATATAAATTATTTACGGTTTCGTCTATTATGAAAGTAAATATTTATGTATATGTATGGATGCAGTTATTTTATTAATTGATTTAAATTTTTTTTACTTTTTATACCTACGACTAAAAAATTAAGAAAACACATTTAGATGTATTGGGCTGGCATCTAAATTCAATTTTGTTCGCTTTGAAAATCCAAGATGAATAGCAACAAATTTAAGACTCAATGAATTTAGAATGACTTTATGCTTGGTTTCCTTTTTATTTTTGTAGTTATTTCAAAGAAAATGAAACGAAAATTGGGAATAAACAGCTGTTTCGGAAGGATCTAAGCACGGTTTGGAATATTATCAATGGTGTTTTCAGCATCATCATCTTTTTCTTGACCACCTCCACCACCACTATTATGCTGCAAGTGATAATTTCCAGTATTACACACATTTATTTTAACATTTTCACACATTTTGTTGAAGTTAATTATATCGTTTTAACCAATTGTGATTAAGTTATTTTGTTAAGTATTAAAACACAGTTTTAAATGAGAATCAAATTGAACCCCATGTTTCGAACGAAGTAGCAGTTTCAATATATTTTTTGCATAAATATTTTGTTAAATGCAACACACGCATACACACGCACAACGCATACACACGAACATCATCAGCAGTAGTAGGAGAAATTTACGTAGTTTTACGATATTTTAGTTTGAGTAAAATTTGTTTCACATTAACAAAGAAAACAACGAAAAAAAGAAACAGGAAGAAAATATAAAAAAAATTATTAATATTAATATGTATATTATAAAAATTTATTAAATTTATGAGATATTCGCTCTGTTCTCTTTTCAAGAAATGTATACTTGATGTGGTTTAAGCCGGTCAGTCACTGTCCATTAATTACTTTTGTATAAGCATGAAGTTGAAAACTTTCCAAATTTAGCTCTACAGATAAATTGGCATAACCAGCAATGACATGCAAGCATAGTCTTAACCCACAACAAATAATATAAATAACATTAAATGATATTCTGAATAATAGGTAATAAACATTGCTTTAATGAATAAATTTTCCGAATATTTGTAACTTTATTTTAAGACAAAATCTCTCATTACGAATTTTGTACATTCATGTGTACTATATGAAGTAAGAATAGAGCTCTTATTATGATTGTAATTGTGAGTAAGCGTTCAAATTTTTTATAAAATGATATATGGATTGGGCGTATATTACTACGTTGTTGATTTGAAATTTCAGATAGTGTTCGTACCAAATGTCTAATAATTCGCTAATGCTTTATTTAGATCATCCAAATTATATTCTTCAAAATACTGATCTGAAAACCAATTTCAAACCATACATCACAAATAAAACATGGGTTCTGTAGAAAAAAATGGCATATATTATAAATGGGAAAAGCAAAGTATAAAAAAACATTTTGATTAAAAACTACAAAGCTTTTTCGCTTGAACTTTTTTAACGATGTCGGAATTTTTTATGTTATGCGCTACACGATTTTTTCTTGAGAGAATTGATATTTACAAAAAAGGCACAAATTTTTAATATTTCATTTTTAACTTTTCATAGTATAAAAAGTAAGTCACAAATGTGGCTTTAAAAAATGTGTTTACATCATTTATAAGCATAAAGAGAATGTCTATTATACAAATTCATTACAAATAATTCGATATTTTGACCAAAAATTCTAAATCCAATTCACATCGTTACATTATTTCTTTCGCTTACTTATTTACCTATAGGTTATTTAACCCTAACAAGGAGTTTTTTTAACTATTTTGAATGTTTTATGAATAGTTCATTGAGAGAAGAGCCGATTTTCAGTGGATTTTGTCTTTTTAAATGAGAAATTAAAAAAAAAAAAACAAAATTATATGAGCAATCAATATGTGAAATAGGAACAAACATAAAACACATGTATATACATAAGTACACAACATGTAAATCAGTTGCAGGCAAATGCATCGTTATTTTGATTTAAATACATATTATTATTTGTTTCTCAAAATCTTTAACAAAATCATTAAATTGTAAATTACGTTTGAAAAGAAAATCAATTTAAAATAAATTATTCCTTTTTTTTCTCCTCTACTTCTTCATCATCGGGACACGGTCGGCTAAGTATTTCCTGACAAAGTGCAATATAGTCCTGTAAGAAAAGTATATGCATGTGTGTGTGTGTGTGTGTTTTGATAACATGCGTGATAATGAAAGAATGTGTAGAATGAAAAATGATTTAATGCAAAGAAATCGGATTTTATGTTACATATAATATATGTAGTGTAGTAAATGGCAAAAAAAAAGAAGCAAAATAATTTATTAAAAATAATTAATATGTATGTATCTATTAAGTAGAATACACAAGTGAATAAATACACTAGGTTTCATTTTAGAGTTTTGGAATAAACATACAACACCAAAAACAAATAACCCAGAAAGTACAAACCACAGATTATCTAAAATAGAGAATTTTTGTAATGTTCATATACATACACTTATATATATATATATATATATATATATATATTTAGATATGTATCAGTCAGAAAAATAGTCCGATATTGTCTGATGCAGACATTTCCCGCAAATATCTGATTTAATTGTTAAAATCTCAATCATAGGCATATTTTTGAAATAGATTGAAGTCTACTTATGATTTGGTGCAAACAAAGCATGTTTAATAGATTAACTGAGACAATATATCAACTATTACACTATATATATACTTAATCAGGCTTGTCACAGAAATTGTTCGCATTAATTTTGAATGAAATAAAATTTCATCTACCTTCCTCAGAGTTTGATCGACTTTCTCAATCCCGACAAATTTTACTTTTGGTATTTTTATGGTTTATATCCTCACATAAAGAAATTATTTTAAAGAGATTTCATTAATAGAAAATTTATAGATTTTCGTTTTCTGAAGAAGCTTTCTCAGAATGAGAAACAACTTTCAATCAAAATTAATTTATGCGACAGACCTAAATATTGGAAAAGGTCAAATGATAACATCACTATACGCAGCGCAATGGAAGTTTCTATATATTCAGAGAAATCATTTTCTATTCATGTAATCCGCTATAGCATTACGTTTTATTTCCTAAAATTAATGAATTCATCATAGTAACGTCATTAAATTCTGATGTCTGATTCATGGATATATAGAAACTATAGAGTATTTAATTAAAACATTTACTGTAATGGCAAACGTTGCCAGTGGTGTACATTATTATGTTTGCCCGCGATGGCACCAACTGCAGTATAGTTTTCTAACACAGCATCTTTTTAATTATTATGGCAATGTCAAACTACATTAAAACATTTTATAGATTACCTAATTAAAGAATGAAATGAAATTTTGCCTTGAATTCAATAATTATCTAAATGGCGAACAAATATTTCTCTTAATTTCAAGCCTATAACTTACTGAACTAAAATATTTCTTGCAAACTTCTATAAATAATTTATCACCTAATATCCAAAAGGCAGTAACTCACAAAGAATTCGAAATTCAAAAAATCTATTTTGAATGTTTTTCTTTTGCGGCTTGTTTATTTTAGGTGACGGAATATGTAAAGTATATAAATGAGTACAATATTTTCCCCCTTAATTATTTAGTTAAATCAATAAACATTTACAAATTACTAAGTGTATATGATTACTTTTATTATTATACATACTTATATGCTTTAATTATTTTTTAAGTATAGCTCAATTAAGTTATATATGAACTATCCTTTTGATGAAACAAGAAAGGAAGAAATAACGTAAAGTACACTAAAGGGCAATGGAAAAATTTGTACAAAAAGTATATCAATGGAAAATAAATACTATTATTCTTTTTATTCTATACATGTTTGAATGAGAAGTGGGATGATGGTTATGTTTATAATGGTAGGTGATGATATTCATACATTAGAAGATAAATTTCTCTGTGAGATACAACAATACAACAAACCTTGGGATTTTAGTTGTATATCAGTTTACATTTATGCATACTTTTTCGCTCTTTAATTCATTGGATTGTTAATGCTGATGAAAATTAATGTAACATACAAAATGCGTACTGATTTTGTTTGACAGTTATATTTATTAATGGCTGGTTGTATTATTTTACAGGTGCTGATGATGGTGGTGGAAGTGTTGGATTCCCTTGTTTCTAAGATGGAGATTTAGCAAATATTGAATTCTTTCATATATGATTTTCTTTTTTTTTAGTTATAAACATTCAATAATTTTTCTTTAGGTTTAACAATTGATTGTATTATTTAAGATCATAACTGTTTGATTGTTATTGATAATTATGAAAAAATGATTGGTTGATTCAGTGTGTAGTTAATGACACAAAGGTGATGACAAATGTATCCTTATACTAGATGCACAACAACTAGTTTTGTAAATAATAATAAAAGAATAAGTCAGAAAGGCCATAAAAAAGTTAAATGAAAGCGAAACAATTATTATTTAATTGTGGAGAAAATAGTTCTGTCAGTTATAATTTAGTTGATAAATTGGTATAAAACAAAATTCGTTGTTTTATAAATGTGTATAATATATAATCTACTTGGTTTTTTATAAATTTATATTATCAGATTTAGAAGTTTTGTCTTATAGTTTGTTAAGTATTAAGTCATGGTTTTATTTTCGTTTATGTTCTTCCTTGTTCTTTATATTATGCTATTTTGTTATAATGAACATAGAATTTCTAACAACACTGTGAATTGGTAAAAACATCATGAATTTTAAACTCATTTTGTTTTTTTTTTAGTTTTTCTGTAGCGGAAAGAAAAATTTTACTTTCTGTTTAACAACAAATGTTGTTAACTTAATAGTTTTCTCATTTTAAAGGTAATTTCTTTGTTTGTTTTTCTCTATGTAATGGTTGCTATATTAATTTTGTTTTTTTTTATTAATATTTCTTTTTTAATTTGTTTTTCATAATTGAATTTTTAATTTTTATAATTTGTTTGTTTGTATGTTGTAAATGCAAAAATAAAATTTGTTTGTGAAAAAATAAAAGAGAGAGGGGAGGGAAGGATGTTAAATTTGTTTAAAAAAAATAGTGAGTGTGTGGTTTTTTAAACAGTTGTAGTAATAAAAAGAAAGCATTTAAATAAACATAAGAGTGGAAGGAAAGGAAAAGAGGAGAACGATATATGATTTTAATATTTGTTTTGTTACATTTAAAATAAATTTCATTTTAAATTTACCGCTCGTAGTGGCATTTTAAAGTTGGCTGCTGCCTGCAGCTGTATTTGATAAGCTAAGCTATGAATTTTGAAGCCATAAAGTCTGAAATTGCAAAAACCATAGCAATATATAAATAAAAAATCTAAAATTAATATATATATATATATATATATATATATATATATATATATATGGTCATGAAAAGGAATGTAATAATATTAAAACCATAATAATACCTTGGAACAAATTGATTAGTAGGCCTTTTAGGACGATATTCAGGATGCACCATAAATAACATATGTGGAAAACCAGTACCAAAATAAGCACCATCTGTATGATGGTGTCGTGATGATTTTGGTGTATAAACATCAATACATTTGGGACAATATACTTTAACCATTGCCTCACCAGGAATATCAGATAAACCTATTTTATATATTGAAATTGAGACATATATCAACAATTAATTGGCATTTGCTTACCCAACGGCAACATAGGTTGACTTTCACAATATACTCTAGGGCAATGTCCAAAATCACCAGTTTGATATTTTTCAATCATTTGCGCAATGCCGCGGTTTGTTAAAATATAACGGGCATGTATTAAACCATATAACATTTCAGCTGCTTGTTCGGTCATATCAGATTGCAAGGGATTATCTTCAAGTTCATCCTCTGGAATTTTAAGTTTATAGTTTATTATATGCACAATATATTAAACAATGACGCTTACCAGGCTCCAAATCTAGGATCATATCTAGAGCTTGTCTATAATTTGGTACTTGTTCGTTTAAGCCAGTTAAATTAAATTTATCCTGTATGTAATCTTCATCAACCTAATATATTGAATACGAACAAAATAAAAAATCTTGTTTTAAATTAAAAAATCAAAAGGAAAGAAATCGATTTATCGCGAATAATAACGGCGAGCAACTTTCCAGATTGCAAAACAACCGCACAAAATTCTTCGCATATGCAATATAATACTAAAATTCTCACTTTCACAGAATGTAATTACTCTTTCTTGTGTCATTATGGTTAGAAAAGACAGAAAACATTATTTACACGTCTAATAAGTAATTTGTGTCTCAAATAATTGTATTTTTCATATGTATGTACATACACATATGAGAAGATTCTCCATAAGTTTGAAGTTTCTGAAAATGACCGTTAAAATTATATACATATATACATTTAAAATTTCTATAAAAGCGAAATATCTTAGCAATATTGCTAAATTCGTTAACTGTTATTGGGTTAAGACGTCAAAACGATTTTTATTTTTAGTAGTGGCAGTCATATTATAGTTTTAATTTTTGAGAACAATATCAGAAAATATGAGTTTTATATTGACAAATTTCATAACTTATTGCCTTTAAATGCTGCAAATAAATCAATGAAAACGTACCTTCATCGATTTTTCTATTTCCAAAACCCAATAGATAAAAAGATAAATATCTTTATGAGTATATAGAGATTTTAGAAAAAGTTGTGGCTGATTTATACATTGATTTGTTGGTTATACTATACTCTCACCCTCTATAGGATAACAACCTAAATGGAGAATGTTGTATGGCGGTAAATCTATTCCCGCATTAACCTGAAGTCGTTGCTAAGATATTGTTAGAAAATTGTTTATATATAAATCATTTTCATTTACCAATTACAAATGTAATTAACATATGCAAATTAATGACTTTTAGGTGTGCCGCATTTTAATATAACAATAACTATAATACAGCAGACAACTTTTAATATATTTGAGAAAAATAATTCTTAGTCTTGTGGACGCATAACCAAAAGCGTTGGGCAAGAACACATCAACAATATGTAAGCCACATGTATGTATATATATATATATATATATATATATATATATATATGCATATATATATATATATATATATATATATATATATATATATATGCATATATATATATATATATATATATATATATATGCATATATATATATATATATATATATATATATATATATATATTTTATATATATATATATATATATATATATATATGAATGATTAGATAACAAGCAATTGTGGCAAATGAGGCAGAAATATTTAGTAATAGTTTTGCTAATATACATACCTCACAGAAAAATTCATTACCGCGTAGACCGCAGAACCAAGTAACCCAGGATACTTCCTCAGAGCTGCTCATATTTCTACTAAGAAAAGAAAGAAAATAAGTAAAGCATGGAATTTGCCAAATAAATTAAACATATAAAACTCGAAGGAATAAAATTAAGACATCAACAAAATTATATTTGTAAATTGGCGGATCCAATGATTGGCATCTATACCACCACATTTAACTAGATACTTAACAATGTGTGCATGCATATGTAAGTATATCTAGCAAATTATTTAGAGAACAGAAGCGTTTTGTTAATGATATATAAAATTTATCTTCTTCATAGCTCCAAAAGTTTTGTGTTGAATTACTTTCACGATGAAACTCACATTGGGGAAAAAATTTTGGATATTTTTAATTAAACTAAAGAAAAAATAACTAAAGTGAAATATTTATCTATATATTTTTTATATTATGTATCACTTTTATTACTTCACTTTTATCTTAAAATTTTTGGTAAGAAATGGTCATGTACACTTTTTTATTACTTTCCTGTTGGTGTTCAAAAGGGAAAAATTTTTATTTTCTTCGTGTGGCTTTTGTTATACTATTTCACCGACGACATATTTGTCAAAAGGAAGAAAAAGTCATGTTCATTTTCATTTAAACACTATATTTATCAATATTTACGTTTTGGGTTCTATATTCCGTATTGTATATGATTGCGCTTTTCACTCGCGTTAATCCATATATATATAAGTATATATTTGTTAAGCTTTTGATATATCAAGTTCTCTTTTCTACATGAAAATTTATGGATGCCGTATAGAAGAACTGATTTACTTTCTTTTAGACTGAAACACCGCGCGACAGCTTTTTATTTCATTTAAGACTTTTAAAATCACATTGCTTTTTCTTTCTCATTGCATTTAAATAAATTTATCCTGTTTATTCATATGCTATATTATTAATCACTTCAACGAACTTACCTTTAATAAACCACGTTTAAAGAATGAAAGTAAAAACTTGACAAATGTGGAAAGGGAGACGATGAACACAGAAATGTATTAAAAGAAACAGTGGTGAATTCTTTACCACTGACATCAAGAAGCACTTGTACAGAATGCTTCAGAAAAGTTAAAAACTCATATATATATATATATATATATATATATATATATATATATACTGTTAGATATTTGTGTGTTAACTGTATATATAATTGTATAACTTGGAATAGTTATCTCAAATTGCAGCTATTATAAATTCTAAAGTCTATAATTTGAGGCAAATTGATAATCATTTCTAAAATATTGAAAATCGTTTCTAAATCATTTTTTCATCATAAGCCTGAATGCTAGATTGTTTTGGCTTCACATAACGTTATCATATATTAAGGTCTATACAATATAATAAAGATATTCATATAAACATAATTCGCCGCTCCTTTGCTAAATATATATATATATATATATATATATATATATATATACATATATATATATATATATATATATATATATATATTTATATATATATACACATATATATATATATATATATATATATATATATATATTTATATGTTAAAATATTCTACCTTATCGTGTTTGGCGTTTTTAACTTTATACTGTAATAGATTATTGAAAAAGTTTGCTATAATATCCCATCTATTACAAATTTTATTAAAAACGCGAATCCTACAATTATAGTGAAAGTGATTATTTGTTTGGTAGGAAATCTGGTAGATATTTCATCGAGTGGGGAAGTTTAATGTTTATGGGCATCACTCGCCTTGTTAAACTGTGGTGTAAGGCGAACTTAATTCGCCTTGTAGTTGTGTTCATACAACGTGCTGATTTAAAGTGTTATTACTGTATATCAATAAATATTACAAAAAAATTTGCGGTATTAGCTGCATTTATGTCTGTAAAATTAAAAACTAAAACAGGAAATACGCGAAACAAGCGTTATTTTAATGATCTAGAGGAAGATGTAAAACCTAAGTCGAAAAAACAGAACGAGTTTGCGGGAGAATTCATTGAAGTAAACGAAAAGTTTTCGAAGAAAATTCCGTTTCACTTGAAACGCAAGCAAATTCCTAAAAATAATGTGCGTCACCTTAAAGATAAAAAACCAAAAATATCCAAGGAAACAATAAGAAAGTATGAACGTGGTGACCAAGTGGATGGGACTGGAATTAAGACCAAATTCTTTAAAGAGAAACTAAAACGCAGAGAAGTATATTTGGAATATGCTGCAGAGCAGGCTGCCAGAACTGAAATTTTGCTGACCGAACAGCAGGGTTTTATAGAACCCGATGAAGGTGAAGTAACTGCAGATTATAGGCAAGAAGAAATTGCTGCAAATGTTGATATTCAATCGGCAGCCAAGCTCTTTAAATTAAACTTAGACTTTGGCCCATATTCTATGCGGTATTCAAAAAATGGTAGACATTTGTTGCTAGGAGGGCGCAAGGGTCATATAGCGGCTTTCGATTGGATGACTAAAAAATTACATTGCGAGATGAACGTTATGGAAGAGGTAGCTGAGGTTAGTTTTTTACATGTTCACACAATGTTCGCTTGTGCACAAAAAGATCACGTTTATATATACGATAATCAAGGTACTGAATTGCATTGCGTTAAAAGGTTGTATCGTGTAAACCGTATGGAGTTTCTGCCGTATCATTTTTTATTGGCCACTGGTAATAAAGATGGTTACCTCTCCTGGCTTGATGTTTCAGTAGGGGAGCTGGTCGGCAACTATAACACAAACACAGGAAATATACATATAATGCGGCAAAATCCTGGCAACGGCGTAATCTGTATAGGCGGAGGAAAAGGTGTAGTTTCAATGTGGTCACCCAAAATACGCGAACCATTGGCAAAATTATTATGCCATTCTACACCTATGTCGGCTTTGACTGTCGATCAAAAAGGCAAGCACTTAGTAACAGCTGGATTGGATCGTAAAGTAAAAGTGTGGGATGTTAGAGCTTTAAGTGGACCTTTAGCAGAATATCACTTACGTTTACCAGCCATTCAAATAGACGTTTCACAGAAAGGATCATTAGCCATATGCCAGGGAAGTTATTGTGAAGTATACAGTGATTTGTTTGTAGGTGAAACATCAAGTCGGCCATATCTAAGAAAGAATTGTGGTTCTTTTGTCTATGGTATGCGTTTTTGTCCATACGAAGATATTTTAGGTGCTTCGACAGCCGAAGGATTTCAATCCTTGTTGGTGCCTGGTTCAGGTGAACCTAACTACGATGCTTTGGAAGATAATCCACTGCAGACCCGATCACAACGTCGCGAACATGAAGTGCACGCACTATTAGAAAAAATACCCGCTGAACTTATAACACTAAATCCAAATGACATTGCCACGGTTGATGCCCTAACATTACAAGAAAAGATTAATGCCAAACGCTCAGTATTCTTTTTGAAACCACCACAAATAGATTTCAATTCCAGACACAAAATGAAAGGAAAAGGTGGAAGTGCGAAGGCATCCAGGAATAAACAAATTGTTAAGGACCAAAAGAGGAAGGCAAGTATTTTTTCTATTTTAAATTTCAGAGGACTACTCAAAAAAAATTAAAAGCGAGAAAAAAATCTATATACATATTAATTTTTCATAAGCGGACAGCAAATATTTATTATATTTCAGAGCCAATAATGGCTCTTTTTCTTATTGATAAAATTAATTAAATTTATTCGACATGTTCTCAAGAATATATATATATATATATATATATATATATATGTATATATATATATATATATATATATGTATATATATATATATATATATATATATATATATGTATATATATATATATATATATATATATATATATATATATGTATATATATATATATATATATATATATATATATATATATGTATATATATATATATATATATATATATATATATGTATATATATATATATATATATATATATATATATATATGTATATATGTATATATATATATACATATATATATATATATATGTATATATATATATATATATATATATATATATGTGTATATATATATATATATATATATATATATATATGTATATATATATATATATATATATATATATATATATATATGTATATATATATATATATATATATATATATATATATGTATGTATTTTGTTATGATACATTTCATACTTATTGTAAACACCTAGCTAATAATTTACTTACTTCATTTCTTGTTAAAGCTTTTGATATAATAATATTGTTCAAGTATTAAATAATTGTTTATTTAACTTTTTTTTAGGAATTCATACAATCTGTCCGTGAGACTAAACAAAGCATCATAAAATCCCATACAGTGCATGATGACTTTATTGCTTTGGAAAGCGACACAAAACCTACTGTGTTGGATCGTTTCAAGCCAAAATCTTCGAAAAAAAAGCAATAAAATAAACTTAATTATGTATATTTAAAAAATTATGTAACATTTAATATATATTGGCAATAACCAGCTATTCTCTTATCTGTCACGTTGCATTGAACATAATGCAGCAACTTTTGCATTTCATATTTGGTAACGGTCTTTTGAGGATTTAACCAATACAATAAATTTAAAATATGTTTTTTACCCTCAAAAACATTAATGGATCCTGCAACTTGAATCGTCTGCAAATGATTAATAACCTCAGGCAAAATACTTCTCAAAGCGTTCAAGAATATCATATTCTGCTGTTTACCCAAACGTTCCATTGCTACAAGACATGATTCATTTATTGTCGACTTTAATAAAAGCTTTGGTAAATATTCCAAAAAATTTGAAAATTCATTACTGCCATACGTTTCGTAAAGTTTAGAATCTTGTACGATTTCACATAGTAACACGAGAATTTTCGAAGCTATACCTAACTCGCTAAACTTGTGAGTTAAAAAAGCTTTAATGCAACTTTGAAGCAAAAATTTCGTTTCATCCTGGCAAAGGTTTAACAACATCAGACCATTTTCAAAAAGCAGTGCTCTTAAAGCTAGGACCAATGGTCTTATACAATCCTTTAAATTTTCTGAAGATATGGTATTTACGACTTTTGTGAGATAATTTAATAGAATATTAAATTTATCTTTGCGGGCATCCACAGTATTTGAATAAAATCGGCACATTAGGAACACAATTGTAATGTTCTGTTGAAAACAGTATGGTGACGTCTCCATAGATGATTTTTTATTTTTTCTTTTAACGATACCATCGCCTGCAAAAAGAAAAAAAACTATATAAGTACACTTTTAAAGCAGATAGATTTGATTATTTCAAAAATTAAGTTTTACAGAGTATGAAATTATTAAATTTAAGATTTTTTAACTTCGCTCAACCGTAGTTGAGTTGACTTCCTATACGTACATATTAAATGATGGAAATATAAGTATAACTTACTCTCTTTAAATGCCATTTGTTGATAAGGATACGAGTCCTGTAAAAAGTTAGCTGCAAAAACATCAGCATATTGATCTTTTAGTGATACACTCAAGTCGTGGTTATTCACTTGCTGTTCATATATTTCTATTAATGACCACAAATGTTCAATTATTTCCAAAACTATTTTCAAAGTTATTGCAGCATCAAGGCTAAGCAATGTTTCAATATTGGTCGAACTGCTTTCTTGTTGAGGTCTCACCTCTAACCACGACTCTAATAGTAATGGCATTAAGTGCTCTATATATGACCGTAATTGCTCTGATTCATCGCTAGCACTGCTTTTTAATGATGACTTTGTATTACCCAAGGAACGATTGAAAATTGAAGATAAATCACAGGTTTGATTTGATGCAAAGCAGCGTTTGACACCATAGTAATTCTCGGTTTTCGTACTGAATGTTATGAAAACATTGTTATTATTGTTATTCTTCATTGCGATTTCGTGATCGTTGCGTTTGTGTTCAGCTAAAATTTGAAACATTTGTTGCAACCGCAACAGAACCTTTGAGCGCCATTTAATTGTAGTCTGCCTTTGGCCCATATTTACAGTAAGCATACGTCCAGCCTTGTCACCCTCTGCTCTAACCCTGGATATCATTTCTAGAAAATTCTGGAAGATTTTTCCACTTTCAGCAGCAACTAAGTATGGTATATGCTGCAGCAACACATCTAACATTAGAAGCGCATCTTCCTGTATAACTGTTTGTATGTGAGTCATAGCACACCGAAGATACGATGAAATTATATGAAAAAATGGGGAAATAGACTCTGCTGATACGTGCCCCAGCAAATTACCAAGCGTTTTAAATGACTCTCTTCGAGCATCTCTTTCCAAATCAAGTGAAACTGCCGCTATACCTTGTACAATATTGGATAGCGATGACAACAAACAAGGATGATTAATGCTGATAGCATCTCTCAGGTTTCGAAGTGCTTCAATGCGAAACTGTGAACTATGATGCTTCAGTTTGGATAAGGTTTCCTTAAGGTTTACTTGTTTTTGACCATCAGCATACTGGCTCTCTTTAAGTTGCTCTCGAATATTTATCTTCCGCACTTTAAATTCTGTTTTGGTTATATTGAGACCTTTTGGTAATTTAGCACCTTTAAGTTTTACTTTAGCCTTCTCAGCTCGTAACTTCTTTTTATGCGATCCCCCCATTACTTTCTATTTCTGAAATTGACCGCCAATAGATTTTTTAGAATTCCGGGACAAGATATTTATAATAAACAAATACACGTGTATACAACAGCTGTTCTAAACAGTGCTGACAAGTGTTTCGTCGGTAGCAGCATAAAACTCAAACTGAAAACACTTTCGTCTCGTTAAATGTTATAACGTTTCAATCAATTTCGTCTTTTCTGTTTTATAGTACTTTTTAGTTCCAGTTTCTATAATATCTTTAATATTTTCACGTGTTAATATATTCAGTTTTAAAGCTCTATTGGAACTTTGCTCTACGGGGTCTGGCATCACTAATTCTTTTTTCATCAAACACTTCCTAAAAACTATCGAAATATTTTTAAAGTTATCGAGTCTCGAAAGATGTTGTAATATTTGACAACCGTGTATCAAGTTCTTTTTCTCCGTGGCTTTCGCGAATTGACATGGCACCGACTGTGAGTATTATTAAATTTAATGAAAAGTCCCATATAATGGCGAAAAAATTATAAATCTTGTAATTGACTAAAACTTTTAACATACCACTGCTGAATAGGAAAGCATTTTGATAAAATAATATAGTGATTGCTTATAAAATAATGGATAAAAATTGTATCATGTTGTATAGGCTAAAACCCCAAAGGGTGAAAAACCTGCTGCAGCCAAAAAGGCTGATTCTACAAAGGCTGGCCCAGCCGCAGCTAAAGGCAAAGTTGAAAAGCCGAAAACTGAAGCTGCTAAGCCCGCCGCTCCTACTAAAAGTGTGAAAAAGGTTCCTGAGGCTGTTAGGAATGTTAAGGCCACTGCCACTAAGGCTGCCCCAGTAAAGAAAGACGCAAAGGCTGCAGCTCCTGCTAAGAAAGATGTTAAAACCGCAGCTCCTCCGAAAGAAGCTCCCAAGAAAGAAGTCAAACCTGCTGCAGTTCCAGCTAAGAAGGCCGAACCAACCAAAACTGAAAAGCCTGCTGCTGATAAAGTTGCTGCCAAAGTGGTCGTAACCAAACCAGCAGCCCCAAAACCTAAAAAGTCTGTAACAAATTCAGCTGCCGTTGCTGCAGGTAAAGTAGGAAAGAAAACTGTCTTGCGCGGCAAGGGACTTAAAAAGAAGAAGGTATCATTGCGTTATGCCATCGACTGCACCAATATTGCTGAAGATAACATTTTGGATGTTGTCGACTTTGTAAGTAGAAATTAATACGCACAATATGTAGCATGTTCATATACTTTTAAGGAAAGAAAAGCCTACAATCAATATTCGGTATGCATATTTACATTGATTATGCTTGTCTGTATGTATGTATATGTTTATCAAATAATCAATTCGTTATTAAACGGAAGACCTTCCTCAAAATTCCCGAAGAGGGGCTCTGGATGTAGCACAACGGGGTAGCCTCTGACTGTCAGAACCTGGACTGACCAGTGGTGCAACCGTCTGTGAACTACATCAAGTCGTGCTATGCGAACCGCCACGTGGTGGGCCCTGGGTTGGGTTTATTTGCAACCGCAAGTGCTCGAGCCAAGATGCATAGTGCGCCCTGCTAAAGCGTTTTTCCTAGTTGGGCGCTGCAGGTTTCAATTTACACTAAAACATATGCTAAGAAGTTTCTAATGTATGGATGCACAGTTCCCTCATTCTAAGAGGGCTATTTCTTTAACAAAAACTTTCACAAGTCCATGTGCCAAAACAAAGGTAATGCCTGTAGAATTGCAATATATCTTTATATATAACTTAAAATTAAAAATAAAATGTTTTTAATGATATTACACGTCTTGTCCACGACTGATTTGTCGTTAAAGAGTGATTACCATCGCTTTAATGACAGTGTACTCAGTGGCATATCAAATCCCACTCTTTTTATATTTGGCCTTCAAATTTTGCTCAGATTTGAATGCTTAACAATTAAAGAGATAAAATAATTAAGCCGCCAATGAAATTTTAGTGGCAATATCGTTTAACTTGAATTTCAATTTAATTTAAAATTTTTCTTTTTATGATTTAGGAAAAGTACATTAAAGCCCGTATGAAGGTTAATGGTAAAGTAAATAACTTGGGCAACAACGTCACCTTTGAACGTGTTAAAATGAAGTTGTACGTCAACTCTGATGTCCACTTTTCTAAGGCATACTTGAAGTATTTGACGAAGCGATACTTGAAGAAGAACAGTTTGCGTGATTGGATCCGCGTTGTCGCTAACGAAAAGGATTCTTATGAACTCCGTTACTTCAGAATCAGCTCCAATGATGATGAAGATGAAGACGCCGAGTAAACTTTTCTATTCACTAAAGTTATTGAAAATAAAACAAAAAAAATTTAACAAAATAATGAATCGACATACTCTTTATTTATCTAGAACACTTTTTACAATCGGGAGAATATGTTTTCTTGTAACTTTAATGTTATGTTGCTTATAAAATGATCCATTCATGAAATTACAATCTTTGAAATGCTCTGCGGATAATTCAGTTCCACTTGTCGACAAAAGACTTTGTTTAATGGATTCACATAAGCTTGGATTAGATATGTTGATTATACCAAGATCACGGTGGACATTGTTGTCTGCAGGATGAATATACATGCCCAATAGTAAAACAACGCTACATTTAAATTCTTTCGCAAATTCAATAATAGCGTCACTAGCATTAGGCTTCTCAATGAATTGCTGC
Source organism: Linnaemya vulpina (assembly GCA_963675445.1). Taxonomy (NCBI): domain Eukaryota; kingdom Metazoa; phylum Arthropoda; class Insecta; order Diptera; family Tachinidae; genus Linnaemya; species Linnaemya vulpina. The sequence goes on along the minus strand of OY776280.1, from coordinate 67,274,898 downwards.
ACCTGCAAAGGAAGTCCTGGTAAACCGACTTTCATATCTTCATTTTTAGCTGACGTCAAAATTTTAAAATCCTTTCTTAACAGTTGGAAAGCGCTTAAAGAACTAACATTTCCTCTTGCCTTAACTAATGCTTCAAATACTGCATCTCTAGCTTGTATAAAACTGAATTTGTTTAACGCTTTCTCCAGAGCCGTACAAATCTTAGAGTCTTTCGACGTAGCTCTTCCAGCTGCTTCCGAAAAATTAACTGTATCTAATATTATAGCACTCCGCATTAAATCCAAAATATCACGTTCGGTTTCTCCCAACATTTTCGAGTTTATAAATTCTTCTGCAACAAGTGTAGCACACGAACCTACTAAGCTTAAGTGTAAGATACAATTATCGGGAATAACAGCAGCAGGATCTTGAGGCCTATGATCATATATGGCTATAGATCGGTTCAGCCAAGGACTTACATGATGGTCAACTAGTATAAATGAGTTATTCTTTAAGAACTCGTCATTTAGTTCATCTCTAAATGTAAGCACCTCTTCCTTTATCTTATTTGCGTCAAAGAGGTATTTTACTTCAGTCTTTAAAGGATAATCTCTTCTGGGAATATTTAGTATAGGCAAATATTTGATTGTATTTACAGTAGGTTTGCTACCTGTCTGGTAAAAATATGCCAAAGATATTGCACACACAGCTGAATCCAAATCACAGGATTCATTACCCAAAACAATACATACAGGATCCTGACAAAAACAAACGTGTAAGTGTATTAACGGAAGCATATTACAATATTACCTTGGCGTTAACTAATTTTCGTGAATATTTCAAAAAATTTTGCATCATTTGTTGGTAAGTGTTCTCTAATTTTTCAATATTCTAACAAGGCAGTAAACAAAATAATATATGAACGCATATGGATGTATTTGTGAGTCATATGGACTGTGATTAATGTGCAGCGTTGCTTAATTTATTTAAATACATATGTATATCGTCCCAGAAAATACAAAATGCTCTAACTTAAAAAGACTACTTATTTAATTTAATATACTTATTATATTCAAGTATGCCACGCTACATATATCAATAGTTTAACACAATTAAAGATTTTGACAGCTTTTGAATTACGAAAGTTGTATTATATTGTAAACGATAAATATACTACAAAATGGAATATTTTCACAACTATTCCTTTGAATCATCATCAGCTTCCCCCATCTCGTCATCAGCACATTCTAATGTTAAATCATCCAACATTTCAGCCAAAGTTATGCGAGGAACATTATCATTGAAACCTAAAGTGTCTCCCCCATCTACTGGAGTTTTTTTACTATCACGGAAAATATTGACTTGTTTACGATATTCAGAATCTTCCTCCAAGTCTTCCAAAAATTCATGGTAGTCATGCTTGCTTCGTTCGTCCTTAGCTTCATCTGTCAAATGACGCAATTTCCACAAACGCTGATTGGAGCGCGTTTGACGATCAATATAACATTTTTTCACTAACACTACATCTGGTATTTGTTCGGTGCTAAGTTTTTCAAATTCATTATTGTTGATATTTGCTTCGCCTAAGTTATAGGCCAATACTGAATCGCCCACTTTAAGAATATGTCCTAAATGAGATCGAGTATGTATGGTATTGTCGTTGATTCCTAATTCCGAAGCTCTTACAACCCATACGTCACAGACAACGTGACGGAACGAGAGTTGCCCTTGGCCTGGATAATATTTTCTATCTTTATCCATAATTATCTCCAAGTCCATTACAATATATTCAACCAACTGCTTGGGATTACAAATTGCATCAAAAGGCGAACGATAAAATACCTGACCTGATATTTCTGCAATTTGAGCTGTCATAGGATCTATTATATGTATTCCACTGGCCACTTTATGTACTAGACAAATCGGTGATAGATTTCCCAGTTGTTGTCTCAACTTCTTTGACAAACATATAGCACTGTCTTTTGATAGTGGAGCAATATCAACAGACCATGTATACTTGTAGTTAAAGTTGTTACTATGAATATCGTGCGATATTAAACGCTTAGAGGATGTTACTTTTACAGGAACCATCGTTTGCAGAAAATCGACCATTTTCCGCGCATGATTTTCGCTGGCATAGTAGAAGTCTAATCCACCGTGCATCGGTTTAATTCCTAAAGTATTTTCATGGGCCTTGTGCTTCAATATCAGTTGCTCCAAGTAGTAAAATGTCTTCATGTTCTCTGCTCTTTGGCGAACCTGTACCATACAACGCCAGAAATCTTTAGCCTCCGTTCTATGGCAATCGTCGCACATTTGGTTTTGAATTGTAAATTCAACAATAAAAACTTGTTGAAGGACTGTGCCTCCCGATATTTCTCCATGTACTGTCAATTTAACTTTAATACGTTTAGAGTGTGCTTCTGTCCACACAAAACCTGCATCAACCAATTTTACTTCTTTGAGTCCTTTTAACTTTTTCAGGCATAGAGCCAATAACTCCCTTGATTCTAATGCAGCCTGTATCCATTCCCCTGGTGGCTGCAAATATCGTTCGCAATTGCGACAGAAATGTAGAACAGCTTGTTTGGGAATACTTTCGGTGATATCGACATGATTGCGTAGACAAGTAACGCACATATTTGACGGATTTGGCTGTATAGTCACCCCGCATTCACAACATAATATCACAGATTGTTGTGCATCTGCAATAGTACCACCAGAAAAATCTACATACTCCATTATTTCGAAACGTAATAAATTCAATAAATAATATTTTTTCTTTGTTTTTAGTGGAAGGTATTTAATTTCAAGAAAAACAAAAACACGTGCAATACTATTAAGATAATTAAACAAGATAATCTCATTTCCAAAACAAAAACATTGTTGTTTTAACTGCCAAGTGTACTTCGTATTGGTTGAACACATAGCTGTCATCTATCGCAGCACTGCCACCTTATATAAAATTTTACCATGGTACCACAGAAGAAAAAATGGTGTACAAAAAGGTAACGTACATTTTCTTCAAATTGCCCACAACTGGTGGAATTTTTGTGTGGATTACTTTTGTAATAAAAAAAAAGATTTGGTGTACTGGATACAGAAAAAGAACATAGGAGACTTTTATAATGTCAGGGAACGTAGCCGGCCTAGGAAAATATGCGAAAATCTGTGGCAGGGCTTTCGAACCAAGTTTGTTGTATGTTTTTTATATCTTCAAGTATCAGATGAGTTCTAATAAGAATATCTATTTCATTTGCTTAATGTCGCTAAGCAGGAGAATCGTTAGATATACGGTGAGTATATTATCCGCAAGTTGCACAAAAGTACTTCGTATTCGCCCAATCAGTAAAGAACGCAAGATGCGCCTTTCATAATTACGCTGCAAGTTCGGCAATGTCTCGTCAGCAAACAACAAAAGAAACAGAGTAAAATTTTAATTATAAGATCAAATAGACTCCTTTAAAAAAAATTACAACATGAAATTTTCTCACTTCCCCATTTCGCAACATTTAGTTCTTTTTTGTACCCAAAAGAAGAAAAAAAACAAATGACGATTGCCGAGAAAAATATCGTGTCAGTATTCGAAACAGCATGTCTTCTAAGGATTCGAATATGATATGAAAAAATCGTGCTTAGAAATAATTATATGTTAGCTTATTAGTGGAAGTTGCGCAGTAGTTCCTGTAGATAATTCATCTATTATTTCAGTCATATCTATAGGTGATATAGTATCATCGACTGTAACATTACTATTATTTTGATTTGCTTCGGCAACTTTTGTGTGATCCCTATATAAATTAACATTTTTTCGAATTTCAACATCCTCCTCCAAGTCTTCTAAGAAATCCAGTTTGTCTCTAACTATACGATCGTCTACTGGACCATACGTTAAATGTTTCAGTTTCCAAATACGTTGCTGATTACGAGCAGTACGATCGCGACATTTTCGTACAATTATTATGTCTGGAACTTCGTCGGATTTCAATTTTTCAAACTCTTTTTCATTGATGTTTATTTCTTTCATGCTATAACCCATAACTGAATCACCCACGTTTAAAACATGCCCCATATGAGAGCGTGTGTGTGTCGTAATTTCATTAATGCCAAATTGTGAAGCTCTTACTAACCAAATGTCAGATAATTGATAACGGAAAGATTTTTTACATTGGTAGCCAGCGTTCTTAACCTTTTTTCCATCTATAGGTTCTATATCCATAACAATAAATTCAACTAGTTGCTTAGGATTACATATGGCATGGAATGGTGAACGAAAATAGCTAACACCATTTAGTTCACACATTTGACCTGTCATAGGATCAATGAAATGCATTCCATGCGTAACTCTGCTTACTATGCAAAGCGGTGGCATGTTTCCAAGTTGATGTCTAATTTTTGGAGGCAGGCAAACTAAGCTATCCTTCGATAATGGTGCAATTTCTATAGACCATGTATATTTATAATGGTAGATGTTGCTCTTTTGGTCATGAGATATTAAACGTCTTGAATAGGTTACCTTTACTGGTGCCATACTTTCCAA